>JAGFNQ010000872.1:0-678010 GCA_024364735.1 Boesenbergia rotunda | reverse complement strand
ATCATTGTTGGCAAGGAGGGTCACTGGCGAAGAAACTGCAAGGTTTATCTTGAGTCCTTGAAGAATAAGGCATCCGATGCCCCATCCTCTTCAGGTATCTTCGTTATTGAATGTCACTCTATTTCCTCAAATACCTGGGTACTTGATACTGGGTGTAGCTCACATATATGTAATGACATATAGGGGCTAAGGAATAGAAGAAAACTCGTCAAAGGAGAAGCAAATTTGCGAGTTGGAAATGGAGCAAAGATTGCTGCTGTTGCCATCGGAACATATTTGCTAAAGCTCCCCACTGGACGTGTCTTAGAATTGGATAATTGTTATTTTGTTCCTTCGTTAATAAAGAGCATTGTATCTATTTCATGTTTGAATGAAAAGGGTTATCATTTAACTTTTAGTAACAATTGTTGTTACATAACTTTAAATGACGTTCTTTATGGTAATGGAACTTTGTGCAATGGTATCTACACGTTAGATTTATCCGGTGACGTTTTCAATATCGAAGTTAGCAACAAACGTGCTCGAATAGATAATCGAATAGACTCCTACACGTGGCATTGTCGTCTTGGCCATGTAAGTAAGAAACACATGACCGAATTACACCGATGTGGAATTCTGGAATCGTTTGAACCCGGTTCATTTGATACATGCGAATCATGCTTAAAAGGCAAGATGACCAAATTACCCTTTTCCGGAAAAGGTAATCCAGTGGGAGAGTTGCTTGGTCTAATACATACTGATGTATGTGGACCAATGTCAACTCTAGCACAAGAAGGCTATAGCTACTTCATCACCTTTATCGATGATCACTCACGATTCGGGTACATGTTCTTGATGAAACACAAATCTGAAGTCTTTAAGAAATTCAAAGAGTTCAGAAATGAAGTAGAGAAATAGCTTGGCAAAAGTATTAAGATACTTCGATCCGATCGGGGTGGTGAATACTTAAGTCAAGAGTTTCAAGATTATCTTAGGGACAATGGGATATTGTCCCAATGGACTCCGCCGTATACACCACAGCATAATGGTGTATCTGAGAGTCGCAACCGAACCTTGATGGACATGGTTAGGTCGATGATGAATCATGCAACTCTTCCAAAATCCTTTTGGGGCTATGCACTTAAGACAGCTGTTTACTTGCTAAATAGAGTCCCGACCAAGGTAGTCTCTACTACTCCATATGAGACATAGAATAGTAAGAAACCTCACTTAACTCACCTTAAGATATGGGGTTGTCCTGCTTATGTGAAGCGGACTATATAAGACAAATTGGATGCTAAGTCTGATAAATGTCTATTTATTGGATACCCTAAGGAAACGAAGGGTTACCAATTCTATCATCCCTTGGAAAAAAAGGTGTTTGTTTCAAGGCATGCTGTATCTCTAGAAAAAGAATTTCTTTTACAAGAAAACAGTGGGAGTGACATTGAACTTGATGAAGTTCAAGAAACTCCAATAGACATTAAAGAGACACCTAGTCTAGACCCACAACCAATAACTCATAGTGATGAGCTATCAGTTGAACCTAAAACAACACCACCACTTCGTAGGTCTGATAGGACACGCAATATTCCAGAGAGATACGGATTTCTCATAAGTGAATCGAACGACGTGTTACTCATAAGCGATGACGAACCTATCAGTTATGAAGATGTTCTGAAATGTTCAGAAAGGGACAAATGACTCGAAGCCATGAAGTCGGAAATGGATTCCATGTACGAAAATCGAGTATGGGACTTGGTTAACCCACCTGAAGGGATTAAGCCCATAGGGTGCAAGTGGGTTTTCAAGAAGAAAACCGACATGGAAGGTAATGTAGTTATCTTTAAGGCTAGATTAGTGGCAAAAGGATATCGTCAAAAACAAGGAATTGATTATGACGAAACCTATTCGCCAGTAGCTATGCTTAAATCCATTCGGATGCTCTTAGCCATAGCAGCTCATTATGATTATGAGATATGGCAAATGGATGTGAAAACAGCTTTCCTTAATGGAAACCTGCTTGAGGATGTATACATGATACAACCTGAAGGTTTCACATCGGTTGATAAAACCAAAGTATGCAAGCTTCGACGATCCATATATGGACTGAAGCAAGCATCTAGGAGCTGGAACATCCGTTTTGATGAGACAATCAAAGAGTTTGATTTCTCACAAAATCCTGACGAACCTTGTGTGTACAAGAAGGTTAGTGGGAGTGCAGTCGTATTCCTAGTATTATATGTCGATGACATTTTACTTATAGGAAACGATATATCAGTTTTACAGACAGTTAAAATTTGGTTGTCCAAAACTTTCTCCATGAAAGACCTGGGAGAAGCAACCTATATCCTTGGGATTAGAATCTATAGAGATAGATCAAAACGGTTGCTTGGTCTTTCGCAGTCTACATATATAGACCGAGTGCTAAAAAGGTTTAGCATGTCGGAATCCAAGAAAGGTTACATTCCCGTCAGGCATGGGATCAACCTTTCAAAGTCTATGTGTCCGCGCACAGAAGACGAGAGGATTTGCATGAATAAGATTCCCTATGCATCCGCGATAGGATATATCATGTATGCTATGTTATGTACTAGGTCCGATGTATCGTATGCTTTGAGCGTCACAAGCAGATACCAGTCGGATCCAGGAATGGATCATTGGGCGGCTGTCAAGACAATGCTTAAGTACTTAAGAAGAACTAATGATGTGTTCCTAATATATGGAGAAGGAGATATGGTAATACGTGGGTATACAGATGCCAGTTTCCAAACAGATAAGGATGACTCCAAATCTCAGTCTGGATACGTATTTACTTTGAATGGAGGCGCAGTAAGTTGGAAAAGTTCCAAACAAGACACCGTAGCGGATTCTACCATGGAAGCGGAATATATCGCAGCTTCGGAAGCAACAAAGGAAGCAGTCTGGATCAAGAAGTTTGTCTCCGAACTTGGCGTGGTTCCAACCATTGATGAAGTAGTGCCGGTTTACTACGACAACAATGGAGCTATTGCACAAGCAAAGAAACCAAGGTCTCATCAGTGATCCAAACACGTGCTTCGCCACTATCATCTGATCAGAGAGATTATAAGTAGGAATGACATACAAATTGAGAAAATTCCCACTGAAAGGAATTTAGCGGATCCTTTAACTAAGGCCTTGCCTCAGAGCAAGTTTGAGGGTCATGTTAGAGCCTGTGGTATTGGATACCGTAGCGATTGGCATTAGGCTAAGTGGGAGTTTGTTAGTGATATGAGAGAAGTGTCCTAAGGCAATCGCCTTATGATTGTAAACATTCATTTTAATAAATGATAATTCACTATTTGTGTATACATGTTTGTGTATTTGATTGGGATCTTAAACTCATCTACTGAATGTCCGGAATACAATTCACAGCATAAGAGAATTTGTGATGGGATCACAACTAGTGATTATCTCTAAATGTGCAATTGTGAAGTATTAAAAATATCCCTAGTCGATGAATTGATAAAAACAGACATTATCAATTCTGTTGAGACTAGCATGGGTTATTCTCTAATCAGCTGATTCTCACTGGCTGATGACATTGGGATGTCCGGAGATAAACATGGATGCTAGTTAAGGGAACTAGTTCATTGGAGTGACTAGCTGTAAAACTTCATATGGTAATCTATATAGATATGTCAATGAGGTTCTTACTGCAGCTTAAGTGCGATGTTCCTTTGACTTGCGGTGTTCAAATCATCTTGGTCATGGAGACTTATACTTTAACATCTTAAGCAAGCATCTCCAAGGAGGTGTGAACCCAGGATGATTGGGTATAAGCCGAAGTGCCCGAAGATGTTTGAACAGCCTACAAAGGATTCACCACTCCTTGCGAGGAGATGTATACCCAGGCCTATCGTCGGATTGTTACTCAAAGCCTCTGGCCAGAGCATGTCATGTTTAGAGTGCGAGTCTCTTAATACATGAGAGTAATTAGAAATCCAAAGGACGAGAAAGACACTACTTGGGCTAGGTGTGACGTAGTCAGTCTAGTGGGGACTGACACAAACAGACCATGTCCTGAACCAAGTGAGTATAAGATGGCGAAGGGAATGGGGCACGATTCATTAGAGCTGCTGAAGGGTTTCAGAATTACTTCTGAGGTCAAACCGTTGATCTTTCGATTAATTGGGGGTCATGATGTACTACTAGGTGCCACTCATGATCGTTCTATAATTGGTTAATTATAGACGGCCAACATAAATCGAAAGCCTATTTAGTCACACGCACTACGAGTAATCTGAGGGATTTAAAACGAGTTGAAAATTGGATTTTCTAATCAAGAGAAATAAGTCGAATCTGAGTTAATCAGAGGCGCAACGGAAACTTAAAATGGCTAAGTCTTTTGAAGGCTTATTGGGCGAATTAAATGAGTTTAATTCGCGATCGGTTCGGTTTGGTTTGGCCGGCCAAAGAGGGTGCTAACCCCCTTTGGTTTGGCCGGCCACAACAAGGGGAAGAAACTAATTTATTTGGTTTAATTAATAAAATAAATCTAGCACGATTTGTTTTATAAATTATGGATAAATAAATTTGTGTAGAGAAATTTATATAAATAAATTTATAGAAATTTATTCTTTTATGGAAATTAAAATGATCCACGGAATGATTTATTTTAATTTTATAAAATCAATTATGAATTGATTTTTCCATAATAAGAAAGTTTATAAATTTCTTGTAAAATTTATTCCATAATAAAAGGAGAGATGAATTTGTTTTATTATAAAGTTAGTTATAATAAAACTTGGTTTAAACGGAATAATTCATAAGAGAATTTATAGGATAAATTTCTTATGAAAATTCCGTTAAGAGGGAGACTTGGCAAGGGAGATGCTACTATATAAAGGAACCAAAGGCAAACCTTTAATTCTCAATTGAGTTATCAAGAGATTAGAAGCTCCCCCTCTCTCTCTCTCTTATTCTCTTCTCCCTTCCCCTTAGGGCCGGCGCCCACATTCCCTTCTTAGGGCCGGCGCCTCCCCTTCCCACCCTAGGGCCGGCGCACCCTAGGGTTGCCGTGGATCATCATCACCAAGGAGAAGCCAACCAAGAAGAAGAAGAAGCGGATCGCATCTCCTTCCTTCCCGGAATTTAGATTCCGTTACTTGGTGGTTAGTTTCCTTTCTTCTCTCTTGATCTTCTAGTTGTGCCTTTAGAGAATCTAGTAGTTCTCGTCGGCACAAAACTCGTGACTTTGCGAAGTCATCCCGAAGAGAACTCGGCGTGGACGCGAATAGAGGCGAAGCTTCCAAGGGACGCTACGGTTGGATCTCGTCCCTTACTTCGAGTTACGCGAGGTACTAAGTAAATTAGTTTACTTTTTTGTAAAGTATTAATTTATGATCATGTCCACACATCATAAGGTTGCATGCTAGATACGAGGTTAAAATGATTTGAGAAATTATTTTATGCTAATTCTTCCGCTGCACGTAAAAATTTAAAATTTTACGAACCCGTATCCTTGTCAACATGCACCCGGACCCAACAGTATGTGGAACATCTATGTTACTTGATGTCTTAAGTTCTCTGATATAAACCTGATCTGAAATGCTCCATTAGAAGATTGGATGAGCAGAAAAAAAAGAGAGAAAACAGTTTGAAAAAAAAGAGAGGAAGAAACAAAGTTGGCACACAAAATTGAAGTGTTGGCACCATTAAATCAGTGAAGAGAATCTCATCAAAATCAAAGCATTGCACCATTACCATTCTGACCTTACTAGAGAGAAAGAAAGAAGGAAAAAAATCAGAAAATGAAAGAGAAGGAAGCAAGGTTGGCACGCAAAAGAAAGATTAGCACAAAGGAACTAATGAGGTCTTTTCATCGAATTTTTGAAGGGCAATGCAAAAGTCTTACTCCACCACACTTTTTACTTCACTAGCGGACTGTAAAGAGGGCAAAGCACATTGGAAATATTCTTGAGCAACCAAGTCTCCCACTTCATCAATTTTTCTCTTTTCTTGGCTTTCACTTCATTCTTACCATTTTCCATGTTTTTCACTTGTTTTTGTAGATGTGGATTCTAATCATGAATAATGGTGGAGAGTAGATAACAAGCAAGCCTATGGTAGTGCAAAAAGCATGTGTGTTTGAGTGAGCTCCACTTTCATCATGAATTTAGAACTCAAGAAGAGAGCCACCAAAAATTCCCCTTGAGAGGCTAATGAGTTAAATTCATCTCAATGAATCATGAAGGATGAAAATGCTAAGTTGTTGATTTAAGGACGAGATACTAATCCATAGAGCTTAGATTTTTGAGAATTGACAACCTTAGGTAATTTCTTTTTACTTGCTTCTAATTATGCTTGGAAAGAGTCTAAGGGATACATACTTAGTAGTTTTCGCGAGACGCTCAAGCTTAAGTGTGGGGGAGTTGATACGTGTTATTTTGTTGATCATTTCAGGTTATTAAATCCATGTTTGACCCATATTTTACTTGCTTCATCTTGCATTTATGCTAGGTTCTAGAAATTACTGCTATTTTGGACTTAATTGTAAATCTCGATACATTTGAATTATTTTGCCACTAAATTATTGATCTACTTTTGTAGGCATGAAAGGATCATGGACCTAGGTTATGCTGGTCAGATTTGAGTCGGAAGTGGACCCGGATCGAGTGATCAAGCTTCAGACAAATCTGGGCCGTCCGATTCAAAAGCGGATAGATCTGAGCCATCTGGGAACCTCTGAGGCAATCCGAGCTAGGTTAAGGCTGATCAAGCACTGAGGTCAAGATCTGAGATTTTCATTCAAATCAGAGATCATTCAACCGTTGGATCAAACTCAGAGGGCTCTAGACTGTCCATTCAAAGATCAGGTTGATCTGGGCCATCCATTGCAAATCTGGAAGATCCAAGCTACCCCGAGGCAGATCCTGGCCCTTGATCAACGTCATCAAATTTTGGGTTCGATCAGAGCAGCTTCAACCGTTGGATCTGACCTGAACAATCTGAGTCGTTCATTTCAAAGTATTTAATCAAAGGTTTCTCCACACTTCAGCTCGTCGCGTCTTCGCCGCAGCTCATCTTCTTGCATTTTTCTTCATCGTTTCTTCAAGTTTTTCTTCTTCTAAGGGCGCGACCACCTCAATTCCTTCATTAGATCGAGTTCTAGGTCACTGGGAAGATCTTTCCGTGAAGTTTTCAGCTCGAATTCTGCCCAAGAACAGAGCTGAGTGAGGGTTTCCTCAGTTCTGCCATTGATTGCCTTGATCTCGGTTTTGTTCCATCCTTCATCCATTTGAGCTATCTGGAGGGGTTCTCTGGAGTGCTCGGATCATCCTAAAGCCATCAGCGCAATCGAACAAAGCTAGATTAAGGAGATCGAATGGGTTTTCAGCTTGGATCAGAGTGTGAGTTGGATTGATTCACAGAGACAGTTTCCCAACGATTTGTGGAGCTAAGGGGTTCGAGGCTCACCCTTGTGTGACGGCAAGGAGTTCTTGAGTTAAAGAAGTGATTGAGGATTAGTTTTCTTAGTGAATTTTCTGTTCTTAGCAGTAGCTTTAATTTCTGCCGCAACTTCAGTCTGAATTTTGTATCAGAATGCTTTAGTTTTCTTTCTGAATTGGTTCTGTCTTAAGTAGTGTTACAATTTT
Organism: Boesenbergia rotunda; assembly: GCA_024364735.1. NCBI lineage: Eukaryota > Viridiplantae > Streptophyta > Magnoliopsida > Zingiberales > Zingiberaceae > Boesenbergia > Boesenbergia rotunda. The sequence goes on along the minus strand of JAGFNQ010000872.1, from coordinate 670,412 downwards.
GCAAGTTCATTAGATAGGTTGTTTTTTAGTGAGCAATTGAAATTAATTTTAGTTTGCTTTGCATTAGTTTCATTTCTGCAATTTCCGTTTAGCTGTTGCGTATCAGTTCTGCGTGTAAGCTTCATAGGTGGATCAGCTGTGTTTACCTGCGTATCAATTAGCTTTTCTGAATTGAGATTGAATTTTAGTTTTTCCTCTGAATTTACCTTGCAATTTGCTTCAGTTACATTGCATTTGGTTTCAATTGTTGCGTGCCAGTTTCAGATTGCGTATCAATTTCATTTCTGCATTCTCCAATTTCATTTCTGCATTCTCAAATCATTTATGCATGTCTTCAACTCGTGTCTGAATCTTTGATTTCAGCTCATAAGAGAGGTTGCTAGTTAGTGAACCATTGCATCAGATTTCAACTTGATCTATTAGTTTCTGCATTTGGTTTAGTGTTGAATTTCTGCATTGGAGTTGTTGTTGCATTTCTGCAGTAGTTTCGGCATCAGCTTGTTCCTGCATTGATTTTGTATTCGGGTTTCAAAATTCTTCATTTGTTTCTGCAAATCTCTTCACTAATAGCTTTGTTTTCCCAAACTAAATTGATCAGTCCATTCCCTGCATTTAGTGTCAATTTGGCACATAGTTTCCTTATCCCTTGTGTATCAAGTTTGCTAAATTCTGCATGATTAAATTCTACACTGATTTGTATAAGGAGTAAACTTATCTTTTAGTGTTTGGGGTTGTGCTTGAAATCAATTTCATATGTATTTGATTTGTCTCTGAATTGTAATCTCATTTTGGCACATAAGCTTATTCCTTGCATTTCAGTTTTCATTGCTGCATGTTGTATTAAGTGAAGATTCGGCTTTGAATGGTAATTCATTTCTGCATTCATTAGTCTTTCCTGATAATTCAGTTTTGTAAACTTCACAGCTTGCTTGCATTCGATTTGCATTGGTTAGAGTTAATTTCCTCATTGGTTGAGTTGTAATTTGCAATTACCTAGTTTAAATTCGCTTAGTTAAGTTTCCTTTTCTTTTCCTCGTGTTTTCATTCTTGAATTGCAAACCAAACCCAGATTTGTTCGAAACCCAAAAATATCAACGACACATAAACTCGAGCTCGAATCAAACAATCTCAACTAGCCCTAGGAAAAATACGACCTGTGGCCCCTTTACTACGTTTTCATCTTTGCTAGCAAAAAGGGTTTCCAGTTTTTCACATATCTAAATTTTGAGACCCACATTCGTGACACCTAGTTCGGGTCCATCAGTTGGGTTAAAATAATTTTTTTATTATTATTTTTCGAAAAGAAATTTACTTGATGACAAAACCCTGCTCTGTTCATCGTGTCCTGTGTATCTCAAATCTTCTTATCAGGGTTCTGCCTTCTCCGATCTACTCTTCCGGCGATGGCTGATCCGTACAGGAAATACCTTTCCACTGAAAGAGATGAGCTTGCTGATCCTTACCGGAGATACTCTTCCTCTGAAAGAGCCAATCCCTCAGATTCTTACCGGAGATACCCTTCCACTAAAAGTGGTGCTGTCCCTCTCTCTTTCTCGGACGTTTTTGTTTTGTTTTTGCTTAGGGAATTGATGATTTTTTTTCGTACTGTTTTTTCTTAATAAATTTGGAAGGTGTGGTTTGGCGTGCTAAGGGCTTGACATCTTGGAGTTTTTTTGGATGATTTTCCAACTTAGTGATCGTTTGTGAGCGATTGTTATCCGGGGTAGGGGAAAAAACAATTTTCTTTGGGAATATATCGAAATAATAAGAATACATAGGTTAGAGGACTAACCATAAGAGTTCACGGTTGAGATGTTTAGGCCAGATGAATATTGCTTCAGATAGGGCTAATTATCAGTCAATGACCTTTTTGTGGATTTAGTCATGCATATATTAGATGGGGTTTCATATCTATAAAGGGAAGCAAAACTAATTGTCACATAGTTAAGTTCCTCTTGTAAAGAAAGCTCATGAACAATTCAAAAGTAGTCGTCATGAGCAATTCATGACAACTATAACAACTCTTGAGGGGTGAAAAACTTAAATTTATACATCACCAGTGCTGGTCCTAGAGCTGTCAATTTGGATTGAGCCCGTCGGGTTAGTGATGGACCCGGGATAGCTGTCACGAATGTGTGGGTCTCAAAATTTAGATATTTGTAAGCTGGAAACCCTTTTTGCAATCAAAGAATAAAAACGTAGTAAAGGGGCCTCAGGTCGTATTTTTCCTAGGGCTAGTTGAAGTTGTTTGATTCACACTTGAGTTTATGTGTCGTTGATTATTGTTGGGTTTCAAATAAGAATTGGATTTGATTTCAAATAGAAATGGAATCGCAATAAAAATGAAGGAAACTAAACCAATGAACTAAACAAGCGATAGTAAGTTATAACTCAATCAAAGGGAAACCCAATCTACCAAGGCACTTCACCAATTTTGGGAAACAAATGTAAATTCCAATGCAAAAGCAAACTACGAATTGTATTGAACTTCAGGAATTCCCACCTAAACCGAATCTTCACTTGATACCAAAATGGAAGTAATTAAATCAAAACAACTTGATACCAAATGAAGGGAACTCATGTGCCGAAAACTAAAGCGAAGTGCAATTTTGATTGGTTGCTTGATACCAGGGTAGATCTACAACTTGATACACATGAATAGCACAGTAAAATCAGAAACAACCAAAATTGAAGCAGGAATTTAGGACTGAACTAATTGCAGCAATAGAGATCACAATTCAAGCATATCCGCATGCAAAATGAAGCTGAGTTCAAGTACATAAAGACACTTCTAGGTATGTTCAATCTTAATCCGACTCAATGCTCAAACTTAACTGGAAAATTACACACAGAAATGGCAGCAGACTTGATACACAGACAATAAAAGCTAATGTGCCGAAATTGATACTAAGCAGAACTTAATGCAGAAATGGGATCTAACATTCAGAAACTACTTAATGCCAACACACTGATTTCGAATGTAATGATACTCCAAAAGTTGTGTTAATTTTTGACACAAATCAATGCCGAAACTTTATTTGATTCAAGATGCAGAATTTCAAGTCCAAATGCAGAAACAACAACTGAGATTCAGTAAGAAGCTGGATGGAAAACCAGGTTTCAGCACTAAGCTAATGAGCAGGGAATGAGATCAGAATTCAGAAACAGATTGAATGCAAAGATGTAACACAAATCAAATCATGATTCTAAGACAGGAACTAATGACTTGATATGCAAGAGAACACTCAATTCAGAAACAATTAGTACGCAGAAATAAACTCAGAGTTGCAGAAATGAAAAACTGAATTGATACACAAGGAAGAAAATTGGTACGCAACACAGGAAACCAGTTCAATGTAACTGAAGCAAATTGCAATGTAAATTCAGAGGACAAACTAAGGTTCAAACTCAATTCAGAAAACTAAGTGATATGCAGGCAAACAAAAGGGATATGCAGAATAAAAACTTGATACGCAGGAGAAGAAAAGAAATTGGCACGCAACTAGTAAAACTAAAACGCAGCAATGAAACGAGAATTAAACTAAAACTACAAACTATTGTTCACTAAACAAGTTCACTAGCTAACTACTTGCAGGAATTAAACCTAATTAAGACAGAATCAAAGTGGAAAGAAAAGCTACAGCAACTGATACGAAATTCAGAAATGAAACAACATTCAGAATTGAAATTACAGCCAAAACTCGAAATTCAGTAAGAAATCTAAGCCTCAATCCTTCCCTAGCTCAAATCCTCCTTGTTCGTCACGTAAGGGCAAGCCTCGAACCCGTAAGCTCCACAAATCGATGGAAAACAGCCTCTGCAATTCAAATCCAGCTCTTCTCTGCTCAAATCCGAAAACCCATCTAATTCCTTCAACCCAGCTGCGATGATGATTTGGGATTGATCCAGCACTTCAGAGAACCCCTCTGAACTACTCAGGTGGATGAAATGATGCGCAGCCGATGTTGACGAAATCAGATGGCAGAGCTACGGAGACCTCACGAGGCTCTGTTCTTGGGCAGAATTCGAGCTGGAACTTCACCGAGAAACCTTCCCAATGACTTAGGATTCGATCTAAACAAAGAATTGAGGGGTCGCGCCCCTTGGATTGAAGAACTAGCTGAAGAAAACTAAGAACTGACGAAGAAGAAGGTTGCGGCGAGGAAGACGCGACCAGGAGAAGTGTGGAAAATTTTGATTAAATACTTGACAACGGACGGCTCAGATTGATTTGAGGAAATCCAATGGCTGATCTTCATCCGATCTGACCCAAACTTTCCAGATGTTGATCAAGGGTCAGGATCTGCCTCATGGTAGCTCGGATCCTCTAGATTTGCAACGGATGGTCCAGATCAACCTAATCTTTGAATGGACAGTCTAGAGCCCTCTGAGCTTGATCCAACGGTTGAATGAGCTCTGATTGGGATGAAACCTTCAGATCTTGATCAGAGTGCTTGATCAGCCCTAACCCTAGCTTGGTTTGCTTCAGATGGTCCCAGATGGCTCAGATCTAGCCGCTTTTGAATCGGACGGCCCGGATTAATCCGAAGCTTGATAACTCGATCCGGGTCCACTTCCGACTCAAGTTTGACCCAGTATGCCCTAGGTCCATGAACCTTTCATGCCTACAAAAATAGATCAAAAATTTAGTGGCCAAATAATCCAAATGTGTACAGATTTGCAATTAAGTCCAAAATAAAAGTAAGTTCTAAAACCTAGGGTAAATTCACAATTAAGCAAGTAAAATATGGGTCAAACTTGGATTTTAGCAACTAAAATAATCAATAAAATGGTACTTATCAGTTAGCCCGCCCCGCCAATCAATTTAAGCGGGTTGGGTTAGAATTTAAGCAACCCAAACCCGCCACGGGCCAACCCGCCTAGGCCCGCGAGCCACACGGGTCGGCCCGCGACGGGATTGGGTTGGCCCGTGGGCTAAGAATCACATGTTAGTTAAGTTTTATGACAATTTATTATCTTTTTTTGTTATTATTTTGAAATAAAAAATAATATTTTTCATCACATAAGGACTCGTTTGTATCTATTTATATTTAAAAAATATATTTCTTAACATATTTGATTGATGAAATCTAAATATATAATTTTTTAAATTTTTTTTAATTTTTTAAAAATATTTTGATGGGCCCGCGAGTTGTCCCGCCTAACCCACGACCCGCCTTGGATTGGGTTGGGTTGGGGATTTTCTAACCCGCCTAGATGATGGGTGGACCTGCCCCGCCCCGCCAAATGGCCGACCCGCCATGGGCCGCCCCGCCCCGCCACGGGTTGACCCATTTGATAGCTCTAGCTGGTCCCAACATTGGATGCAAATGATTGAGAGTTGTGTGAGGATTTTACACCCAACATACTAATCAAAACCTCATGAACATCAACTTTTATATTTGTTGTAAATTTAAAGAATGAGCATTACAAGTGAAATGATCTTACATAGAACGCCAACCATAAGAAATAATCCATGTAGTTAGTATCTATCTATGAGATGGATAAGCACACCCCAACTAGTTGGAACTAATATGACTTAATGATGATAACCAAAAATTAGACTTAAGAGCCTATATATATATATATATATTAGATACGAAATATCCAAATTTGAGTATGTGTCTGAGCAAATTGAGTATACATGTCCACAAATTGAGTATTAAGGTACGAGCCTCCATTTTTAGTTGTCTACTGATCAAAAAATCAAGTACAATTGATTCAGAATCAAGTATATATTCTAGAGAATGAGGTACTATTCTAAAAAATTCAGGTACATAATCCCTTGTTTCATTGATAATATAATATGGATTAAGGTTAATAACACTACTGCTCCAATAAGTGCTTGGCATAATTGATTAGGATACATCATCTAGATTATTAGGTATGAAAATACACAATAGAGAGCTTTATGGTTATCATGACTATAGACAACCTAGTATGAGAGTCAATACCTTAGAAGTAGATGAGAAAAATGCATCTATCTGTATTTGACATTACCTTATGTGGTATACACCTACAATCAAATCGTAGAAGAGGTTAGTGTAGGTGAGTTTTTTTTCGACATATTTTCTTATTTCAATGATAATATGATATGGATTAAGGTTAATTGCTTGACATAAATGATTAGGGTACATCATCTAGATTATTAGATACGAAATATCCAAATTTGAGTACGTGTCTGAGCAAATTAAGTATACATGTCCACAAATTGAGTCTTAAGGTACGAGCCTCCCTCTTTAGTTGTCAGCTGCTCAAAAAATCAAGTACAATTGGCTCAGAGTTAGGTATATATTCAAGAGAATGAGGTACTATTCTCAAAAAATCAGGTACATATTCCCTTGTTTCATTGATAATATAATATAAATTAAGGTTAATGACACTACTGATCCAATAAGTGCTTCCCATAATTGATTAGGATACATCATCCAGATTATTAGGTACGAAATATCCAAATTTAAGTATATGTCTGAGCAAATTGAGTATACTTGACCAGAATTTGAGTATTCAGGTACGAGACTCCCTCTTTAGTTCTCAATGGCTCAAAAATTCAAGTACAATTGACTCAGAATCGGTATATATTCAAGATAATTAGGTACGAAATATCCAAATTCAAGTATGTGTCTGAGAAAAATTGAGTATACTTGGCTCAGAATCAAGTATACTCAATTGGGACACAAGTTATCTTGATTAGGGTACATATCCAATTGACTCAGTTTCAAGTATATATTTCCATGATTGAGGTATTTGAACTTATAGGTACATTGGGACGCAAGTTATGCATTAATTAGTATGGGTGACTTTGTTTAAGGACATTTGGCCACTTGTTATTGGGGATATTTTGGCACTAACACATGATACAAAGTCACAAACTATAAACACAACCATAAGTTTCCACTCCACAACATCAACATCAGACAAATCAATTCTTGTACAAAAAAGAACCATCAAACATAATATATACCTTATTTATCAAAATTTGTACTCAAGTTTCTGGCAGAATTTGTCTATGAAACTCACAAATTCAACCAAAGAAAATTGAACATATTGCAAAGTTACCTAACCAAGTTCATAAACATAATAATAACTGACACATGGTACAAAGTCACATAAACTATAAACATAAGTTTCTACTCCACAACTATAGTATATGCTATAACAACTACATATCAACTTCAGACAAACCAATTCTTGTACAAAACAAAACAATCACAAATTTGTACTCAAGTTTCTGGCAGAATTAGTCCATCAAACTCACAAATTCAACCAAACTACATTGAACATATTGCAAAGTATCTTACAAAGTTCATAAACATACTAATAACTGGCACATGATACAAAGTCACATAAACCATAAATACAACCATTAGTTTCCACCACACAACCATAGTGCACAATAATAACTGACACATGATACAAAGTTCATAAACATATTGCACAATTTTTTCAACAACAGAACCATCAAAGGTGTTGTCATTCAACCAGAACCAATACGTAAATCACCAATGTTGCCACTCAAACATGTCTGCTTTCTCGAACGTAAGACCCTACTTGATTCCCCTTCTAGCAATCTCTTTTTCCTGCAGAAGTGTATATCAAAAAGTATCAGACTACCCATACAAATTATAGAGTATGATTGCAAAAATAAACCAAGTGTTTACAAACAAATCAAACATACATAATTTTGAGAATAACAACTAGTTTATAGCTTCTTTGCAGCTGCTCCTGTTGTGGCCTTTCTTATGACAACGACTACACTTTGACACACGTGTTTCAACTTGTGATGGTATTCTCTTAGTCCTCCTACGACCTGGCCGACTGTGAACATTTGGAGAATTGATTACATTTCCTTCATCAAGATTTGACTCATTAATGTCAAAAGTTGGGATTGGATTAATAATTCCTTTGTATACTTGGCGATACATTCCAATCTTGAAATACTGATCACAGAATTCATACAACGACAATGACTTCGACTCAATAGTGTTGGAACCCGGATGGCTAGAGAGGGGGGGGTGAATATAGCCAAACACTTTGACCTTTGGCACTTATCAAATTTCTACACTCAACCTTATCAGTAGCACAGCGGAAGAAACAATGGAAACAAAACAGTGCAGAAAACAAAAATAGAAAACGAAGGCAGACAAACACAACTAGCAAGATCGCTAACAAGGAGGGTTTACAAGGTTCGGGGATAACTTGCCCCTACTCCTTGGCGTGCCCTTAAGATGGGCGATCCCTTGATCGTCGGCAGATCAAGCCCCGGTTATCACCGGATAGAAAGCAACCTCCTTCTCGGTGGAGAAACCTCTCCACAGCGTTTCAATCACAGATATATGTTTAAGCACAATGAAATAACAAGAAAGATCTTACTTAGCACTTAGCAAAGACAAGAACACAGCAAGCTCCCTCAGAGCTCCACCCAACGACGATCTCACGCAAGAGCCCTCTCCTCGTGTCTTCTCGCTGTTGGACTCGGAGCTTCTTGTTCCCTCCTTCAAGCGCTCAAGTAATGAATGGTTGCTTCACAGATTGTAGTTGCTTGCACAAGATGATGGAACTTCAGAACACGCAAGCAAGATGTGGAGAACACAAAGGCACAACAAGAACTCAGTTCGCAAACTCTAGAACTCTACTTCAACGAAGCCTTCTTCCGCCCTTTTGTTTCTCCACTCAGCACCAGGTGACAGCATCTCCTGCAGCCTCCAGCTGCTTCCCTGCCAACGCCAGCTACCACTGAGCCCTCCCTGGACTTCCTGAGCTCCCCTCAGCCAAGCTCCAGTCAGCAGCTCCAGTCTGCAGCTCCAGCCGTTGCAACCTGAGATGGAAAACGGACAAACCTGCTCCAAGGAAAGCCTCCATTGACATCTCCTTGAGTGTTTGAATCCTTCCCTGTCACCTGCAGCTTGATCAGAGTATTAGAACATCATATCACTCAGTAAATCAAGAATCAGAAGTTAAGCGTAGAGAATCGGATACGTTCAGACGCGATCAGAGCGTTTGACAGTGCATTTTGAATTAAAGTGATCGGTCACCGGACCGATCAGAGAGCCTCCTGATCGGCCACCAGACCGATCAGGCTGGGTCCAGACCGATCAGGCTCCGTCCTGATCGGTCCCCAACGCTCAATTAGAAATCGCGATTTCTTTGGGACTCTCCTGGATCGATCACCAGACCGATCCCAGGTTGTGGATCGATCACCCGACCGATCCACCCCTTTATCGGGCAATTTCTGAGCTTCACAGTCCAGACCTCCTGATCGATCACCGGACCGATCAGGAAACCTCCTGATCGGTCACCAGACCGATCAGGTCGTGACCAGACTAATCAGGCTCCGTCCTGATCGATCATAGAGAGGAACCTGCGATGCTGGATCGTTCTCTAGAGCGATCTACACAGCGATCCTGATCGGTCACCAGACCGATCAGGAGCAGTTCAGCAAGGGAACTCAACCTCACTGTTTGCTCCCTGATCGGTCACCAGACCGATCAGGAGCAAAGCAATGGGTGAAATGCATACTCCCTGATCGGTCACCAGACCGATCAGTCATCACTGGATCGGTCACCAGACCGATCCACGAAAGAGCACCGTGCCAACTCCCTGATCGGTCACCAGACCGATCAAGGGGCTCCAACCTAGCCCTCTAAGCTAGAGTTTCATCCACCTTAGCCCTCCAAGCTAAGGATTTTTCACCTAACCCTCCAAGTTGGGAATTTACACCTAACCCTCCAAGTTAGGACTTTTCACCTAGCCCTCCAAGCTAGGACTTTTCACCCAACTCTTCCAGATTAGGACTTTCCAAACCTAGCCCTCCAAGCTAGGACCTGACCCTCCAAGCCAGGACATTTTCACCTAACTCTCTAACATGAGAATTTTCACCTAACCCTCTAAGTTAGGACTTTTCACCTAGCCCTCTAAGCTAGGACTTTTCACCCACCTCTTCTGAATTAGGACTTTTCACACACCTAGCCCTCCAAGTTAGGATTTTCCATATCATGCCTGATCCTCGACCAGGACTTAATCATAATCATCATAATCAACCTAAACTAAAATCGATGTCAACACCAAAACAACAATCAGGGTCAGACTGCATCAACAAATAGCAGCACAAGCATGCTTGCATGGAAGCTTATTGATCTGCCAAGCTCTGCACGAACAACTCTTATCAATTAAATCAACAGCAAAGGATTTTCCCCCATCAACTACCTCAAACCTCCAATTACATGACCGATGCACTCTCAAATTTCGGGATTCAAGATAAACACTAGCAATAGCCTTCTCCTTTTTGGGACTTAATTCCTTAACCATCGCCATTGTTGATTCACGTCGCCGATGCATTATGTTCATGATTTGTATGCGTATGTGATCCACCATAGCCACAATAGGGAGATAACGAGCTGGTTTAACCCAATTATTCCAACACTCGTCCATGTTATTATTCATAGCACCGCATCTATCACCAAGAAATAAAGCATTTGCCCAACTTTGTGGCTGGGAATGTACAATAAATCCTATGGCAAGTGGCATGAAGTCTATGATATTTTTTATATATTGTTCATGCTCCTGCAAAGATGGAGCATATGCAGCATTCTTAAATACCGAAGATCAGTATTTTTTGTTATGTTTTGGATAACTTCGCAATACCTATAATGACAAAAAAATCTTTTTTTATTCAAAACATGTATTAAAATAAAATTCAAATTCAAATTCAAAACAAAAGTAGGGTTTTAATTACCTGCTTCACAAAATTATCCACTAAATGCCTCAAACAATACACATGGTGACTACCCACAAATCGTTGCTCAACTGCCTTCATAATCCCAGGGTGTCTATGACGGACCCGATTTAGCTAATTAAAGTTGTCACGAAATGTGGGTCTCAAATTTAGAATTTATAAATATAATGCTGGAAACCCTTTTTTACAATCAAAATATGAAAATGTAGTAAAGGGGCCACAGGTCGTATTTTTCTCGGAGCTAGTTGATATAATTTGATTCTAACTTGGTTTATGTGTCGTTTGTGTTTTAGGGTTTCAAATAAGTAAATTTGGTTTTGGGATGCAATCGAAAATGAAATTGCAATGAAAATTGAAGACTTAGCTAATAAACCACACAAAATGATGGTAACAAACAACTCAACCAATGGAAAACCTAATCAAAGCACTTACAAAATTTTTGGCAACTGTTTTCTGATTTCAAACACAAAAGAAATGCTAAGCAATGAATAAGAGGCAGTGATGAGAGTTTTCGGTAAGCAAATCAAGCTTAAACCAGTGCTAGCTATGCAATTTAGTAACCAAACATTCAAACAACTCAACACTACTAGCTACAACTTCCTAAAGCCAACAATTGCGAGTAAAATTCAGGAATGCTGACTGCTATATTTATTGGTTTCAAAACACAATCATCTACCAAGAAAACAAATTAATTTTGAATGCAGAACAGGTCCTAAACACCTTGGCACGCAAGGGAAACCCTTGTGCCAATGCTGTGCCAAGGCTGATTTATGCAATTTGGAAATCGGGGTTTTCAATGAAGAAAATTGCAAAAGTAAATGCAGAATTTCAGATCAAGTTCCCACCACTTCAAGCAAGCTAAAACCTGAAATGAACTTGCAGGGACTGAATGCAAAAATGCAGAAATAAAGGAATGGCTTGCAAAATTCAGGGTTGAATTGGGTGTTAAAACCAAACAAACAAGGCAATGATGCAGTGACAAATTTGAAGGACTGAAATTAACAATTGCAGACCGAACTTAAGACTCCAATTGAAAATTCAGAAAAATTGAAGATAACTAAGATAGCTTAGCACTAATTCAGATAAGATGAACTAACTTTGCTGAAATTCAATTGATTCAAAACCAAAACTGAATTCAAGAGTTGATTTGAATGGTAAGTAAATGGATCAAGCTACAAATGAGATTTAGAGAAGACTAATCTTGCTGAATTCAAAATGCAAAGACAGAAAATAACAGCTGATGCTCCACTGAAATTGGAACTGCCGAATTGCCAAAAACCAGCCCTAAAGCAGAGCCTAATGCAAAACTGCATCACCTATTTTAAAGGCGAACTAAACTAAAATCGACACACTAATCTACAATTCGGGAAAGCTAAGAAAGCTACTAGCTACTTGACAAAAACTAAAAACTATCACAAATAGAGCTGAAACTACTGAAATGCAAAATTTGAAGTTGGTACGCAGGTACACACACTGGCACGCAAGCAAAACAATTTGATACGCAACAATTAAACAGTAAGTAAAATGGAATTAAAGACAATTGTTCACTAACTAACTTCCTAGCTAACTCCTTGCAAAATTTAAACACTAATTAAAGCAAGAAATAATTCAGAATGTAACTACAGTAGATACAGAAATTTAGAAACAGAACTGCGGCAGAAATTTGAAACTACAGCTAAAACTAAATTGTAAACCAATTAAACTACTCCTCGATCCCTTTCCGAGCTCAACATCTTCTTGGTTGTCAAACAAGAGTTGGCTTCGAACCCCTAGGCTTAGCAAATCAGTGGAAAACAACTTCAATCCATCAATTCTGCTCAAACTGCTTCAACTGGGAAAATTCCGATCCGAGCCCTTCAATCTCGGCTTGTTGAGCTGCGATGAAGATTTGGAGACGACCTGAGCTCACCTGAGAACCCCTACAAGTGGCTCAGGTGATCTGAAATTGATTATAGCGAAGATCTCAATGCTCGGACCACAGATGATACCAAAACCTCAAACACCTCTGTCCGGATGAAATTTGAGATGAATTTTGGATCGAGACTGCCTTCCAAGGATTCAGATGATGAATTGTGGTTGGAATCAAGGTGGTCACGCCTTCTTGGATGAAGAAATTGCTAAGAACAGGAAGAACTGTGGAAAATGACGAAGAACAGCGAAGACGCGACAACGGCTGAAGGCAGGGAATTTTTGATTAAATACATAAGAATGGACGGCTCAGATTGAATTGAGAAAATCCAACGGCTGATCTTGCTCTGATTTGAGCCAAACTTTGAGGATGTTGATCTGGGGTCAGGATCTGCCTCGTGGTAGCTTGGATCCTCCAGATGTCCAACGGATGGTCCAGATCAACCTAATCTGTGAATGGACGATCTAGAGCCCTCCGAGCTTGATCCAACGGTTGGATGATCTCTGATTGGAATGAAACCTTTAGATCTTGATCATAGTGCTTGATCAACCCTAACCCTAGCTCGGATTGCTTCAGATTGTCCCGGATGGCTCAGATCTAGCCGCTCTTGAATCGGACGGCTCGGATTAATCGTAAGATTGATAATTCGATCCGGTTCACTTCTGACTCAAGTTTGACCCAATATGCTCTAGGTCCAGGATCCTTTCATGCCTACAAAAAATATATCAGAAAATTAGTGGCCAAATAATCCAAAAATATGTAAATTTGTAATTAAGTCCAAAATAAGAGGAAATCCTAAAATCTAGGGCAATTTCACAATTAAGCAATAAAAACATAGGTCAAACATGGATTTTAGCAACTCAAATGATCAATAAAATGATATCTATCAACTCCCCACACTTAACCTTGAGCGTCTCGCGAAAACACTAAGTATGTATCCCTTAGATTTACTTAAGCATAATTAGAAGCAAATGAAAAAAAATTACCTAAGGTTGTCAATTCTCAAAAATCTAAGATCTATGGATTAGTATCTTGTCCTTAAATCAATAACTTAGCCTTTTCATCCATCATGAGTCATTGAGATGAATTCAATCCACTAGCCTTTCAAGGAAAATTTTGGTGGCTCTCTCCTTAAGTTCTAAGTTGATGGTGGAAGTGGAGCTCACTCAAACACACATGCTTCTCGCACTACCATAGGCTCGCTTATTATCTAATCACCACCATTATTCATGATTAGGATCAACATCTACAAAAACAAATGAAAGACATAGAAATAGTAAGAAATGGAGCAAAAATCAAGGAAATGGGAAAATTGATAAAGTGGAAGACTTGAGTGCTCAAGTATGTTTCCAATGTGCTTTGCCCCTCTTGTCAGTCTTCTTGTAATGAAAAGAGGCGTGGTGAAATCAGTCTTGAATAATGCCCTTAATTTGGATGAAGAAACCTCTATTGATATCAATGTGCCAACTTCCACCTTTGTGTGCCAATTGCTTCCTTCTCTTCTTTTTTTTCAGATCAGATTTGTATCAGAGAGCATATGATATCAATTAACATAGATGCTCAACATTTAACTTTCACTTAACCACCCTTGAAACTCACTATTGATACACTTCCTTTACAAGTTGGCACACTACTTTCTTCCATTCTCTTTTTTTTTCTATTCAGCTGCAAGTTCAGCTTCACTAAATCCATTTCAAGTCTCTGATTTCTTAAATAATCAACATCAGTTAGCATCACATAGACATGGAAGATTTTGATTTGTTCCACTTGAAAGTTTTTGCTCTGCATATTTGAACTTCAGCCAAGCCACTGCACTGTCTCTGCTTTTCTGCTCTGATCAGAAATGTTTCTTTCATTCAGCAGTTTGACATCTGCTCCCCATAAGTCTAGTTCAATTGGAAACCACTCGGCAAGCTCAGATTCAAGTCTCGGTAGCAACTCTTTCAATGCAGTTTAGATTTTTCTTTTAGCTTCAGATTCTTTTCTTCAGATCAGCCTTCCTTCAGATTCTGTTCAAATTCAGCAGTGCTTCACTGACTTTCCAAACCAGATTCAGGTTGAGGCAGATCAAATTCCTTGCATTCTTCACAACCATTACATCACATAATGGTAAACAAGCAGCCATATTTTTTTTTTCTGCCCTACACTGCTTCCTTTTTATTTTTTAGTTTCAGATTCCAACTTCACGGCAAATGCAGTGCACTTCTCCATTTCTCGAGCAATTGGCATCACATAGTACTTGCATCAAGTGGTAGTGAAAGCCTTAAGTGTTCCACTCACAAATTCAAATCAGCACATTGAATTTCAATTCCTTGCCTTCACTGCATTTTCTGTTTTTTTTTTCTGCTGCAATTCCAGCTCACGATCTCAATTTCAAACTCTAGAATTGTTAGGTTATTCATCCTTGCATCCTCTAATTCAGTTCTAGCTCAGATCAGACTGTTTTCTTGCAATCCAACTCTCAACTGATCCAAATCTGTTTTGGATCAGATTTGGCATAAACTTCCTATTTTGGATCAGATTTGGTTAGCTTAAATTCAAACTCTATCAGATTTGTTGCTGAACTTAGCTTCCTCAATTCCAACTTCCAAGTTTTGATCCAAGTCAATTTCCCATCCAAAATAGCAGATTTTTGTTTTCTTTCTTCACCTTGGCACAAGCTTTTGCGTGCCATTGTTTCTCATTGCAGAGATTTTTTTTTTCATTGTCACACCATGCCACTTGGATCTTCAAAATATGTTAAGGAAGCTAGATCTCCAATTGCTTCCATCTTTCGCTCATTTTTGGAATTCAAATTCACTCACTTGGCACCTTTGGCTTCAATTTCACAACATTTTTTTTTCTTTTTTTACTACTTTGAAATGAACTGCATCCTTGCTCCAAAATAATTCCAAACTCTAGTCACTCCCCCACACTTAAATCTTTGTCCGTCTCGGGCAAAATAGCATCAAGAAAACATCCCAAGCAAACAAATCCATAGAAAAATTGGGGTTAAGATTAGGAATAAGGAAAGACAAATTGAAAAGAGTATGTATCAAGTATGATCATGGAAAAAAAGAAACAATATGATTAGTCTTCATAGATGTGATCCAATCAACGAAATATGGTTTCGAAAGAACCTAAGCAAGTTCTAGAGTACAATAGCATATGTGTATCACAAAAGTAAGGCTAATTCTCACTAGCAAAAATAATTCATCTCAAGTCTCAATTAAGAATCTTAAACCAAGTAGTACTCAAGCATCCAAGATTTCATCCATGAATTCAAACCCTAAGTTTTGACAACCAAATTTAATTTATTTTCCAAAAGACTCTAAAATGCTATGGGATAACCTAGAGGGATACATTTATTCCTAATCATGCAAGAAAAAGTGTCCAAAAGAAATAACATGGTATTTACAATGACTTTTATTCATGTTACTCTACTCACGTGTTTATTAGCAAGAACTCATTTTAAGAGTGAAAACATGCAATAAAGGAAAAGGCAACAAAGATCAAACTCCCTTTTATTTCTGGCGGTCGGAGTCTGTCAAGAAATAGCCTCCACCGTGGTAGTGGAGGAGTCTGAGTGTGCGAAAGAGCTTCTTTCATTTGTTCAACTTTATAGTGCATCGCTGCCCCACACTTGGACTTTACAGCAACCTGTTCAGGTGGACGAAGGTTATTTAAATACAAAACCCATTTAAGAGGTAGAGTGTTTTGAATTAAAGTAAAATCATCTCCTCCCTCTTTATTCTTTTTGGAACACCCTCCAGGAGGTTTGAGCCTGTTCAGATGAAGCTCCCACTCCAGAAGTCTTCTGGACCCTGCAAAACCATGTAATACCCCTCTCAAGCATGCAGGGTAAGAAAGAAATGAAATAATATCAGTCTTTGCATAAAATGTATCTAAAAATGCATCACATCCAATAAAATCAATTTTAGGCAACTCAAAGAATTTTTCACAATGAATATCTACCCAAGATGCATCAAGAAACTTATCATAATCAATGAAATCTATTTTGGATACTTCAATGAAATTTTCACAATTATTTCCCAAACATGATATATCAAGAATTCTATCGCAGCCAATAAAATCAACTTTTGGTACCTCTCTTGATGTTTCCAAAAAAATAAAAAAAATACTTACCTGATCGTGCTGAAAAATACTTGGAGGTTCCATAATGATAGATGTGTCCATAGCCTCCTCCTGGTCAAGTATAGGTTCCATATCAGGTTCAAGTTCTAGTAGGCACTCAACTGGAATAAGTGATCGTTGGGGCTCTGTGCAATCCCCTACACCTAGAAAAATCTCTCCAACTGGAAATACATCTGAAAAATTTTCTGAAAAATCCTCAGTCTCAGCAGTAAATACTCTCTCAGCCTCCTCTAAATCAGTAGCTCCTCCAGATAAATCGGGTAAAAATCCCTCAGCCTCTAACTCTGTCTGCTCCAGCTCCTCAAGAATATCCATGCTCCTGATGGAGTGATCCTCTCTAGGATGCTTCATAGCATCAAATAGACTAAATTGAACCACCGTGTCTCCGATCTCCATGGAAAGTGTACCGGCATATACATCAATTTTGGTTCTGGCAGTCTTCAGAAAAGGTCTTCCTAAAATAAGCGGAGAATGGTGTGCAATATAATCTCCCTCCATATCCAAAATATAGAAATCTGCAGGAAATATTAGCTCCTTTACCTTTACCTTCACCAAAACATCTTCAATCATACCTGCTGGGTGGATTTGGCTCCTGTCTGCTAGCTGTATCACCACACCAGTGGGCTGTAAAGGGCCTATGCCAAGCATCCGGAAGACTGACCTGGGCATCACATTAATTGAAGCTCCTAAATCAAGCATAGCATCGTGGAATGTGGTGCTCCCTATCTCACAAGATACAGTAAACATCCCAGGGTCTTCACATTTCTGAGGAATGGTGTGGATAAGTGCTGAAATATTCTTCCCAAAGCTGACCAACTCATTTTCCTTAAGTTTCTTTTTGTGAACACAAAGATCTTTCAAGAACTTAGCATACTTTGGAATTTGCTTAATCATGGTCAACAAAGGTACATTGATCTCTACCTTACTGAAAAGTTCCACTAATTCATTGAATTCCTTAGCCTTCTCCTCCTCCACTTGCTTTTTGGCTAGTGCCTTCCGCTGTGGAAAGGGTAAAGGAACCCTAAAATCATCTTCTTTGGCCGGAGGTGGAGAAGCTGAATTCTGCCCTGCTGTCCCATGCGAAGTGGCTGCTGTCCCTTGCGTCTCGGCACTGATTTCTTCTCCGTTTTCCACCAAATTTGGAGGGTTGCTTGAGGAGGGTGTTGGGAACGGGATAGGGGTGGAATCAGCTAAATTTGAAGTCATTTCATGGCTGTTTTGGGCTGGAATTGAAGTTGCTGTCCGGTTTTCTGAAATTTCAGCTCTTGGACCATTTGGAGATGAAGTAGCCTTCCCACTCCTCAAATAAATAGCACTCACGTTTCCTTTAGGATTAGGAACAGTTTGGGAAGGGAGTTGACTTGATCCTTGAGCTTGATTTTGATTGATCCCACTAGCCAATTGACCCAATTGCCTCTCAATGTTGTGATTGTGTTGTTGTTGTTGTTGTTGCCAAGCTTGTTGTTGTTGTTGCGTTTGTACAACTTGTTGTATTTGTTGTTGCCAAGCTTGTTGTTGCTGCATCATCTGTTGAAACATATCCTCAACCCTCTATTGGGGCTGATTTCCTCCACTTGAGCTTCCATAGCCTCCTTGGTTAGAATAGCTTCTTGATTGACCTTGAAAACATGGCTGTTGGGGCTGATAGGAGGATGGAAATTGCTGTTGGTAGGGTTGATTAGCGGGCTGACATGCTTGGAAACCTTGCTGGGAGTTGTAGCCTTGAAAATTCTGATTTTGAAGTGGAAAATTCGGTGATGAGGGCTAAAAACTCTGACTTTGAAACCCTTGATTATAGGGCTGGAAATTCTGATTCAAGGGCTGTGAAGGCTGAAAATTTTGTTGGTTTTGAGCTTGGAAAGATGGGAATGATTAAAAACCTTGCTGACCTTGATGATATTGCTGGAATTGAGGTTCGAATTGCTGAAATTGTTGCTGAAATTGTTGGGAATTAGGCTGAAACGGAGGCTGAAAATTTTGGTTTGACGGCTGAAAAGCTTGCTGATTAATCTGAGTTTACTGGGGCTGCTGGAAATTCTGTAAGGGCTGCTGTGAGGGCTGCGGTTGAGGGTCTTGTTGGCAGAAAGCGTTCCCGTACCTCAAATTTGGATGATTCCTCCAACCGGGGTTATAAGTAGAGGAATAAGGATTGTTTCTTGCTTGAAATTGTCCTCTTACTAATGCTGCTACTGTCTCGTCCTGTTGAAGGGTGGGGCATGAATCTGAAGTGTGCTCTTGACTAGAGCAAATGCCACACATACTCATCACCTGATTAGATTGTGGAATTGCTGAAAGAGTTGAGCCTTGATTTGCATTATTAACCTTCAACTCCTTAATAAGTGATGTGATCTCTGCCAATGAATTCCTTATCTCTTTCTGATCAGTAGGAACTACCTGAACTTCACCCACTCCTCTGGTGGTCAAGGCTCTGCTTCCAAATTGTTGTGAATTTTCTGCCATATTAGAAATGAGCTCCCTAGCTTGCATTGGTGATGCAGCATCTATCATGACTCTGTCCATCTGCAGCAATCCCTCATAAAAGTACTGAATCAAAAGTTGCTCGCTGATCTGATGCTGGGGGCAACTTGAACACAACTTGTTGAATCTCTCCCAGTAATCATATAGCGTCTCGCCCACCACTTGCTGAATCCCACAGATGCTTTTTTTGATTATAGCTGTTCTGGAGGCTGGGAAATACTTTTCCAAAAATGCCTTCTTCATAGCGATCCAACTAGACACATGCCCTGTAGGTAGATAATAAAACCAGTCTTTTGCTGCTCCTGTCAGTGTGAAGGGAAAAGCTCTCAGCTTGATGTCTTCTTCAGAAATGCCCTGAGGCTTCATAGTACAGCATACAACATGGAATTCGTGCAGGTGTCTGTTTGGATCCTCTCCAGTTAATCCCTAAAACTTTGGCAGCAAATTGATAAGTCCAGATCTTAACTCAAAATTTCCCCCCAGCTCTGGATAAGCTATGTTGGAGTACTGAAAGGCAACATCTGGTGCTGCGAGCTCCTTCATAGTTCTCTGGTGATCTGCCATGTTACTCCCTGAGTGAGTGAAAATAGTCTGAATAGGAGGGATATCTGTAGTCTCAGAAAGAATGCCCTGGCTCCTCCTGGCTCTTAAAGTCCTCTCAATCTCAGGGTCGAATTCTTCTAAATCACCACCTGAAGACCTGGTCATAAAACAAAACAAATCGCAGTAAAAGTAGATAAAGAGATAAAACCAATTAAATCAAATCAACAGATATAACAATAAGCACAGAAATAAATCAAGAATGATATGAAATAAGTGCACAAGCAAAAATCAAACAAATCAACTAGTAGTTCCCCGGCAACGGCGCAAAAAATTTGACGGACCCGATTTAGCTAATTAAAGTTGTCACGAAATGTGGGTCTCAAATTTAGAATTTATAAATATAATGCTGGAAACCCTTTTTTACAATCAAAATCTGAAAATGTAGTAAAAGGGCCACAGGTCATATTTTTCTTGGAGCTAGTTGATATAATTTGATTCTAACTTGGTTTATGTGTCGTTTGTGTTTTAGGGTTTCAAATAAGTAAATTTGGTTTTGGGATGCAATCGAAAATGAAATTGCAATGAAAATTGAAGACTTAGCTAATAAACCACACAAAATGATGGTAACAAACAACTCAACCAATGGAAAACCTAATCAAAGCACTTACAAAATTTTTGGCAACTGTTTTCTGATTTCAAACACAAAAGAAATGCTAAGCAATGAATAAGAGGCAGTGATAAGAGTTTTCGGTAAGCAAATCAAGCTTAAACCAGTGCTAGCTATGCAATTTAGTAACCAAACATTCAAACAACTCAACACTACTAGCTACAACTTCCTAAAGCCAACAATTGCGAGTAAAATTCAGGAATGCTGACTGCTATATTTATTGGTTTCAAAACACAATCATCTACCAAGAAAACAAATTAATTTTGAATGCAGAACAGGTCCTAAACACCTTGGCACGCAAGGGAAACCCTTGTGCCAATGCTGTGCCAAGGCTGATTTATGCAATTTGGAAATCGAGGTTTTCAATGAAGAAAATTGCAAAAGTAAATGCAGAATTTCAGATCAAGTTCCCACCACTTCAAGCAAGCTAAAACCTGAAATGAACTTGCAGGGACTGAATGCAAAAATGCAGAAATAAAGGAATGGCTTGCAAAATTCAGGGCTGAATTGGGTGTTAAAACCAAACAAACAAGGCAATGATGCAGTGACAAATTTGAAGGACTGAAATTAACAATTGCAGACCGAACTTAAGACTCCAATTGAAAATTCAGAAAAACTGAAGATAACTAAGATAGCTTAGCACTAATTCTGTCACGCCCCGAGACCCAGGAGCCGCTGATCCAATAGAAAATCGGACAGCACCTCCCCTGTCCGGCGGACAATTTACACATACACACAGATAATATAACACAACCACGCAGTTTAAAGGGCCTCAGGCCTCAGATATATGCAAAAACAACAGTTATATGATTATAACTATCGAAAAACCAAATCCGAACTCACCTGAGCTGCCAGGGGGCAGGATCAAAACCAAAATCGAACGAAGTCCAACATAGGACTCAAAAGTACAATACCATCCAATAAAACGTGCATACATGGTTAAAACATCACAACGGAAGCATAGGAATACTACAGGGTCCATAACAAAACAACGAAAAACCAAAAAGAGCTCCTCTGGAGCTGGGGACTGGCTGCTAGGGATCTCCTGGCAGGCATCAACCTGAAATAAAATGTATGGCAACGGGGTGAGTCCATAGCTCAGCGAATACCCAACAGTTATGCATAAAAGTTATAATATAATAAGAGTTCCGCTAATACGGTCTCATATCAACAATAGGGAAATACTGGTACTGAAAATACTGAGGTAGATACATACCAGAAACCATCTAACCTGAACAAGAGGGTATAAGTATCAAGGGAATATCAATAGACATATAATCTCAGATAACAAGTCTCCAGAATATGCATGTCAAATAAGTGCAGCAATCAAGTGCTGCAAACAATGCACGATGCAAAATATGCACATGGTGCAATGCCATGGTCACCCCCTAACTCCAGTCAAGCCACCGAGACAGGCGATACTGTGTCGGCCGAGTGGGTAGAGCTGTGACACTGTACGCACCCTGCTATCACTGCTCCTGAGTGACCGAGTGGACAGGATGCTGGCGGGGGACCACCCCCCTACCTCATGTATTTATGAGGGAGCGTCGCTCTCATCTCCTCTGGTCTATGGAAGAGAAGGGATCTCCGCCTGCTACCACGCTCCGAAACCACTACCCCTGAGCGGTCGAGCGGAGCAGTACAGAGCAAATGCACACACCCAACGGTATCCACTAACCCTGAGTGGTCGTGTGTGCATATCATGTACCGGAAGACGATAGGCTCAACCACAAGGGAGTCGCTGATCGCCGGCATGCAACAATGCAAGGATGGTGTATGATAGATACACATACCTCCCTCCCAAGTCCTCAGTATACTAGGTCTCAGTCTGAAATCCTATAACAGGAAATACAGGTAACCTACAAGGTATACTCGCCGAAAACTACAGATCCCTCAAGGTCAAAGGTAGGAGATACATCACGATCTCTAAGCATACATATAGATATGACACTACCTGATACTGTATGGAACTAACAGCATAATAACTCAGGGCTAAACCACAGGTATCCAGGACAGGCATAATAAACAGGGATAACCAACAAGTATACAGAACAGGTATAATAACCAGGGATAAATAACAAGTATCCAGAACAGGCATAATAAACAGGGATAGCGTATGATCTTACTGCTATCTATAACAGTCTATGCATAAAAGATGACAATATCATAAAGATAAGTCAAAGGGTACCCGCCTCCAAGAAGAAGTCTGTATACGAAGAGAACCTCCCGTCTGATACTCCGCAACTCAACAGTCCAAATCATTGTCCTGTATCAAAGGACATATTTAATAGCTATTACAAAATAGAATAGCAACTTGCCAGAAAATTCCTAAACTATATTAGGGTTTACCTAATCATTATCTTTCCATTTAATTACTTCTAATTAAATGAAAGATTTCTAATTACCCTTCCAAAACAAGACAGATCCGCCACCTTGAGGATTTAACTAATTCAAATCCAACAAGACATACTCTTACAAAATAGCCAAGAGACCAAACTTTTATCCAGGGTCAATATCAAAACACAACTCTCATCATACTCAAGCAATCACAAGATCTAACATCAAGCTAATATCAACTCCCCATAGGATTTCCACCAAGATCAAATATTCCAATAACATGATTAAAAGCTCGGACAACACATCCAATTTCAAAACCAAACTCCCAAAGTTATCATTCACAAAAATTAGATAACTCACTAACCTAGCTC
Organism: Boesenbergia rotunda; assembly: GCA_024364735.1. Taxonomy (NCBI): domain Eukaryota; kingdom Viridiplantae; phylum Streptophyta; class Magnoliopsida; order Zingiberales; family Zingiberaceae; genus Boesenbergia; species Boesenbergia rotunda. The sequence continues at coordinate 647,238 of JAGFNQ010000872.1, read as the reverse complement.
CATTTCCATTCAATGATCACAGAATCCAAACCAAATCAAAACAAAAACCCATGGTCCATTTCAACACAAAGCCACAGCTAAATTCCAGAAAATAGAACCATAATAAGGACACCAAAATCTGATCAATAACATCACAATTTCAAACCAAACGATTAAACACTTACCGATGATCAATCCCCTGCAAGATCTAGCCAACCATCCACGAATAAACCTAACAAAACATAGGAAAACTCACTGCAAACACACACACACACATAGAGCCAAAATCAAAAGCTCACGGCAAGACCAAATCAGGGCCGAAATAAGAAACCCAAAGTGACAGTCCTCCTCCCTCAACTTCAGTTCAAAATAGCTCCTCAAGCCCAGGACCGGATGAACCTGCGCAAGCATGGAGCTCAACTAGAAGGAGACAGAAATTCCAACAACCCAACCGATCCTGATTTGGAACAATTCCACTAGCAAAACCAGATAGCAACCCTTACCTCAACTCCTTGGAGATTCGCAGCTAAAACGTGGCCAGAACTTAGCCAATTTGAGCGCCCAAGGGAAGCATCGGTAGAACCCCACAAGCTTCAACCCTAGCTAACGGAACTACTCCAAGCCACCAACCTGATATCCCTCCGGCCCTCTGATAGCGCGATGACTCGTCGGCCTGAGAAAACCGTCGCGCCCCAAATCGCCCATTACGAATCCCTAGCCCACGATTGCTAGGTGGATTTGAGGATTGTGGAGTCGAAGCTCAACCGCTTGCTAGATCTCAAGGAAGGGTTCGCCGGAGAGATGGAAGACGAAGATGAACGGTGTCGTCGACTCTCGATTGGAAGAGGAGCGGCTAGGGTTCGCGTTTGGCTTGGTTGTCGGCGAAGGAGTCGAGAGGAAGGGAGTCAGCGGCTGTGGAGTGGACTGCGGCTGAATCGCCGAACCCTAGCAGCCACTTAAGTTATGGCATTTTTGCATTTTAACCCAATACTCTTGTCAAATCGCAAGGCTGCCCCTGGGTTAAACTTAATTACATATTAGTCCTTATAATTGCTTGTCTTATTACCTTTTGGTCCCTAAGTTTGTCTCCAAGGTCTCAAAAACCCTAGAATCTACTTATTAACTCTACGAAAATTTCCAGAACCTACACAAAAGTGTCGGATTTAACAAATTCAGATAAGATGAACTAACTTTGCTGAAATTCAATTGATTCAAAACCAAAACTGAATTCAAGAGTTGATTTGAATGGTAAGTAAATGGATCAAGCTACAAATGAGATTTAGAGAAGACTAATCTTGCTGAATTCAAAATGCAAAGACAGAAAATAACAGCTGATGCTCCACTGAAATTGGAACTGTCGAATTGCCAAAAACCAGCCCTAAAGCAGAGCCTAATGCAAAACTGCAGCACCTATTTTAAAGGCGAACTAAACTAAAATCGACACACTAATCTACAATTCGGGAAAGCTAAGAAAGCTACTAGCTACTTGACAAAAACTAAAAACTATCACAAATAGAGCTGAAACTACTGAAATGCAGAATTTGAAGTTGGTACGCAGCTACACACACTGGCACGCAAGCAAAACAATTTGATACGCAACAATTAAACAGCAAGTAAAATGGAATTAAAGACAATTGTTCACTAACTAACTTCCTAGCTAACTCCTTGCAAAATTTAAACACTAATTAAAGCAAGAAATAATTCAGAATGTAACTACAGCAGATACCGAAATTTAGAAACAGAACTGCGGCAGAAATTTGAAACTACAGCTAAAACTAAATTGTAAACCAATTAAACTACTCCTCGATCCCTTTCCGAGCTCAACATCTTCTTGGTTGTCAAACAAGAGCTGGCTTCGAACCCCTTGGCTCAGCAAATCAGTGGAAAACAACTTCAATCCATCAATTCTGCTCAAACTGCTTCAACTGGGAAAATTCCGATCCGAGCACTTCAATCTCGGCTTGTTGAGCTGCGATGAAGATTTGGAGACGACCTGAGCTCACCTGAGAACCCCTACAAGTGGCTCAGGTGATCTGAAATTGATTATAGCGAAGATCTCAATGCTCGGACCACAGATGATGCCGAAACCCTCAAACACCTCTGTCCGGATGAAATTTGAGATGAATTTTGGATCGAGACTGCCTTCCATGGATTCAGATGATGAATTGCGGTTGGAATCGAGGTGGTCACACCTTCTTGGATGAAGAAAATGCTAAGAACAGGAAGAACTGTGGAAAACGGTGAAGAACAGCGAAGACGCGACAACGGCTGAAGGCAGGGAATTTCTGATTAAATACATAAGAATGGACGGCTCAGATTGAATTGAGAAAATCCAACGGCTGATCTTGCTTTGATTTGAGCCAAACTTTGAGGATGTTGATCTGGAGTCAGGATCTGCCTCGTGGTAGCTTGGATCCTCCATATGTGCAACGGATGGTCCAGATCAACCTAATCTGTGAATGGACGATCTAGAGCCCTCCGAGCTTGATCCAACGGTTGGATGATCTCTGATTGGAATGAAACCTTCAGATCTTGATCATAGTGCTTGATCAACCCTAACCCTAGCTCGGATTGCTTCAGATTGTTACGGATGGCTTAGATCTAGCCGCTCTTGAATCGGACGGCTCGGATTAATCGTAAGCTTGATAATTCGATCCGGTTCACTTCCGACACAAGTTTGACCTAATATGCCCTAGGTCCAGGATCCTTTCATGCCTACAAAAAATATATCAGAAAATTAGTGGCCAAATAATCCAAAAATGTGTAAATTTACAATTAAGTCCAAAATAAGAGGAAATCCTAAAACCTAGGGCAATTTCACAATTAAGCAATAAAAACATAGGTCAAACATGGATTTTAGCAACTCAAATGATCAATAAAATGGTATCTATCAGTCTATCGAAGAAAAATGTGAACTTATTGAATAGAATACTTTGGTATGAAAGTAGCACACTTCTCAAAAGATAACAAAATCATTCCCAATTATCATCATTCTCTGCATCCACTACCGAATAAGCAATTGTGAAAAGATCATCGTTGACATCCTTCGACACAGCAACTAGGATACTACCTTTATACTTATTCTTTATATGAGTCCCATCCAAAAAAATCAACGGCCTACAACCAGTAACAAAACCAACTGCACATGCATGAAAATAAATGAATAGTCGTTTAAATTTACTAGTTACGGGATCAACCTCACACTCAGTAATACTGCCAGGATTTCTTTCTCGAATAACATGACAATACCATCTTAACCTATCGTAGCATCTTGTTTCTGTACCATGAATATCATGCATCGCTAATTCCTTGCCTTTCCATACTTTGTGATAGTCTAACTCTACCTCATAATCTCTTTGCAAGTCTTTTTGAATTGTACAAGGGCGATAAGAGGGCTCTTCTCTCAATTTATCTTTCACCATATTAGCGATCCAAGTTGCATCAGCTTTAGGATGTCCTCTAGTACGTAGATTATTCTCATCATATGTATGCTGCAGGTTACATTTTCGGATCCCAAATATACTATCTGCTTTATATTTTGAAGCATAAATTCTCCGTCCACAACTCCTTTCACTACAAATAGCAATAACCTTCTCGCTGTCATTTTTTCTATATAAAAATGAGCGTCTTGTAGCAACAACATAGTTTTAACACATCTTTTAAAATCAGCAGCATCCGTGAATGTTTGCCCTTCACCATGAATGCAATTAATCAAGCATCTATAGTATTCGACAACAAGGTGTGTTCAATCTCCTCATCACTCCTAGATTGTGTCTATTCCTCCTCAACCCTTACCAGTTTGATGCAAAATTATTAAGATGAACCATAAACAAATAAGTATAAAATAAGTAAATACCATACATACATAATGAAAGATATTGAATTTAAATAAGATTAGTAGTGTCAAATAAACCATATCATATGCACTTATGCTAGAAGTAACATAACATACTATAAAAACAAAAATATGAACAGGAATATAATATATTTTACCTCTCCAAATTTAGGTTGCCAATGTATGCATTTCTACTATCTACCCTTAAATCGATCATACTGTTCTTCAAACACATATGAAGATGTATCATATTCAGGACGTCATCATCGTCATTCAAAGTCACGTACATCTTATGTTGTGGCGCTATGTATTGCAGAATCATAGATTCAGGAGTAATCTCCGCACATTTTTTGCCAAGACTCACAAATATATCCAGCAAACTACAACCACTGAAACTTGAAATCATAAACAACTCATTCTTGCACTTACAACTACCCAAAAATGCAAGGTTGCAAGGCCCAGTTCGAGATTCCATTTTCCGCCTAATCCACAAAAATATAACATTTTATTCAAATATAAAATGAAGATCAATATTCATATAAACTGAAAATCATTGTAACACAAATTTTTTTCTCCATCAACCAAATATTGGCGATCAAATCGACAATCAACCAAAAATACACACAAAATTCTACAATCAAAACAACTAAACCCAAATCTCATGGAATACACATAATAAAAAAAAACTAAATGCAAATCTCATAGAATCATTCAATAAAAAAAGATCAAACTCAGACTCACTGATAAAGGTGTGATCGCCTCTTGAGTTAGGGCAAGAATGCATGGCGTTGCCAGGAGGCTTCGGGCGAAAAAATGAGTTGAAAAAGTGTGATCCCCTCTTTGAGTTACGGCAAGAAGGCGTGGCGTTGCCAGTTGGGGCTTCGGGCAGAAAAATGAGCTGCAAAGGTGTGATCTCCTCTTCGATTTTGGCTTTCAATGCATTAACGTCGGCTTTGTTCGTCTGAATTTAAAGAAGGAAGTCGATGTTAAGTTAGGGCAGGCGTTGCAGTTGGTGGTTCGGGCGGAAAATTTGAGACATATGATAATAAAATATGAATAAGTAAAATACAAAAGTTAAGGAGACAAGATGCAGAGTTCAAATGCATTCTGACTAGGGACTGAGGACAGAGTTGACCTGCATTAGGATTTAAAGCATTTCTAATTACACAACATCTTTTACATTAATGATATATATTATCTTCCTATTTTAACATTATTCTCATTATTATTTCTCATCTAATTTTAACAAACACATTATAATAATAACAATTGATATCAACTAAGTCTAACCGATAGTATAAATATAGAGAGTACGTAAATAGTCAGAATGATAAATAAATAAAATTAAATCTGCATTATAAGTGTTACGAAACAGTAATTATATTGAGGTATTGCTTAATTGATTAAGTATATATTATAATATTTACAAAATCATAATTATTTTAATTTATATAATAATTATAAAATTATAATTACTATAACACATTCGATAACTTCAAGATTTAAATAGAAAAAAAAATTAAAATAATATTAGATATTTTAACCAGAAATACCTATCTAATTAAAAAGTAAAATGAAATATCTCTCTAGTTATTTTAAAAACAAATAAGATTTTGTCTTCCTCACGTATTAATTACAACATTGAACAAGACCAGTAATCCTTGTAATTCTAATAACCCTTATAATTTAACTTTTTAATATTAATTTTAAGATAAATCGGTGAAAATGTTAAGATGAATAAATCATCTTTTTATCATCTTAAAAATAAAATGAGATGTACTTTAGACGTTCGTTTTTTTTTAGGTTTTCACCTAAATCGAAGATCATCTCTTTTTTAATTAAAAAAATTATTATTTATTCTGTGTTTTTATTTAATAAATTTTTTCTTGTTCTCCTTCCGGGGAAAAAGTAAATCACTTTTATCATTTCTCTATTCACTTGCTCTCCCTATTTCTTTCTTTTCCATTTTATATCCTTCCTCGAATAACAACATCAGATTAAAACGAGGAGGAAAATGAAATGCATGGTTCAAAGTGTGACCCAAATGAAAGCTAGAGTGGGACCAACCTCTTAAATTTAGAGTAGAAAGCAAAAGAAGTTGAAGAAGAAACAGTGCAATACATTTTTTTTCTTGCAATACAAGAGACTGGTGGAGACAAATGCTAATCACATACAGAGTATCTATCTGTTTCAAATATAAATCAAGTGTTCAATGCTAATGGTTTATGGTATGCATAAGATTGCCCTCAAACAACTACAAGAAAGCAACAAGAGGAAGCCAAATGAGTCGATCTACTGCACCATGACACAAAATAGTTCCTCCATGGGAGTGTTTCCAAGTCCAACTCATCTTGGAAGTTCTAAATAGAGGTAGGTAATTTGGGGAGCTCCCACTAGTTGATACATTCAAATATAAGTTCCATAAGACCATTCAGCTGCATGAAGGCTTGAACATTGCTTTGCGTTGAAGATTGTAAGAAAGATTTGATTCCAACCAGCTAGCAAGCCCTACGATTGCGTTAGAGGAATCCAGTGCGTTTCCGTTACGTCTGGCTATTAGGAAGAGAAGCTGGACGGAAGGGAAATTTCACAAACTGAATCTGCAAGACCGGTGCATTGGGTTTCTTATCATCGAACTTGTAGCCTGCATGATAAGTTAATAAATGTCTGATTGGTGTTTCTAAATCACACAGGACAAGATTTATGGAGTTTCATGTAGGAATGAAAGAATGATTCATTTTTAACAAGAGAATTCTAGTTTGTCAGATGGAAAATCAAACTTACAACCAAGGCATATAGAAATTGATGATTTAAAACTACATTCAACTATCTAGCAGTTTATCAATACGAACTATAAAGATTGATTGTGCCCAACAAAATGAATGCACCGTGCCAAAATGTTCCAGAAATTTCTATATGCAAAAAGTAAATAGAATGCATTGCGAGCACCATGAGAAGTTACCTTGAAGGGCATTTAATGCAGTCGAAGCACACTTGGCATCATTAAACTCCACAAAACACAGCACTTTAGCCTTATCCGCAGCCTGTATGCAGGGTTTTGCATAAACCATGTTAAAATCCTCGACAGACAGATCAAACCACAGAAAACCATTTTTCAAATTTTGCGCGCACACAAAAAAAGGTAACAATGTATTCTGGATCAAAGGAGCTTATCATCTGCTATAAAGGAAGGACTTGAATGTGAAATTGATGGAACCTATGAATTCTTCATCAGAGCTAAAAAAAATACAATATAATCTTAGAACAATACTTATCCTTTACAAAAATGAAAAAAAAAAAGTTTATTCTACACTATGAACACTAATTACACCCTTCAAATAAACATCCTTTGAATATAAATGGACTATTACGTTTCTGCACAATGATTAAGTAAATAATAAAAGCAAATAATTATGAAAGAGCATTTAAATGGACTATTACGTTTCTGCATAATGATTAAGTAAATAATAAAAGCAAATAATTATGAAAGAGCATTTCAGTCATGGTCGGTCCGAAGCCTGGATAAAGGAGAAGGGTTGCGTTAGGTTGCCCGCCAGCGTACAGCTATGGTAAATGCTCAATGAATGAATCCATTAAACTATTGTACTAATGTTAGGTTGTTGCCGGAAGGAACGCATTGCAAAGTCTGACTGTAACGTCTCGGCAAGGACCGCCACATCTCCAGAACTCGGGTATAATGCTAAATATGCAAGAGTTCGCATTGCAGAGTCCGACTGTAACGGCAATGGTCGCTATATCACCATGAGAATTTGGGTGTAGTATTAAATAGACAAGTAAAACAATAAATGGAGTGAGTATTTTCATAAATAATTCTTTAAAAGATGAAGTTGTTAAAGTAGTTAGAAAGGGAGATAGAATTATAACTCTCAAGATAGTAGTGGCGAAAGAAGTTATGAACGTAATTAGCATATATGCACCTCAAGTAGAATTAGATGAAGAAACTAAATCAAGATTTTGGGACGACTTAGATGGGGTATTACAAAATATTCTGCCAAATAAAATAATTTTAATATGAAGCGATCTAAATGGACATGTCGGAGTGAAAAATGAGGAATATGAGGGGGTACATGAAGTTATAGGTTTGGAACAAGAAATAAAAAAGGAAAAATTATATTGAATTTTACAATAGCATATGATCTTTATACTAGCTAATACATTTTTTTCGAAAAAAGAACAATTGGTCACATTCAAAAGTGGGAATAATAAATCGTAAATTGACTTTTTTATGGTTAGAATGAGGGATAGAAAGATTTGTAAAGACTGTAAAGTCGTCCCTAGAAAAAGTTTAACTACCCAATATAGGTTAGTAGTGTTGGATATACGCCTTAATTATAGTATCAATAAAAGAAAAATATGCATGACTCCTAGAATTAAGTGGTGGAATTTAAAGGATGGGAAGCAAAACATATGTAAGGAGAAGGTAAGAGTACAAGAATTAGGTGAAATATACTCAAAGTTAAAAATAATAGCCAAGAGGGTACTTGGTGAGTCAAAGGGGCATGCACCACCAAGTAAGGAATCTTGGTGGTGGAATAAGAAAGTCTAGGAGAAAGAAAAAACGAATATCTTATAAGGAATTATATATTTGTAAGAACAAGAAAAACTAAAAAAAAATATACAATAGCCAAGAAAGAGGGTAAGAAAACAGTAAATGAAGTAAAAAATGAAATTTTTGAACGATTATATCGAAACTTGGATATAAAAGAAGGGGAAAGATATTTATAGAATAGCTAAAGTGAGAGAGGAAATAAAGATATCTTAGTCAAATAAGATGTATTAAAGATGAATACAATAGGGTAATAGTAAATGATGGAGAAATAAAAAAAACAATGGAAACTATATTTTCATCAACTTTTTAATTAAGATTTAGGTGACCAACTTAACTTAGGCAATTTAAGTAGGTCAAATGAATATAGAAATTTAAATTCATATCTTGAATTCAAACTTGAGAAAAAGAACAAACATTGAAAGGGATGCAAAATGAAAAAACCATGGGATCAGATGATATTCCAATAGAGGTATGGAAGTGCTTAGGGAAACAAGATATTGAGTAGCTTACAAAATTATTTAATATGATATTGAAAACAAAAAAAAATGCCTAATCAATGGAGGGTAAGTACTCTAGTTCCTTCATATAAAAACAAAGGAGACATACAAAATTGTGCAAACTATAGGAGTATTAAACTAATGAGTCATACAATGAAACTTTAAGAAAGAGTAATAGAAAAAATATTAAGGAGACCATGGTGACTGATAATTAATTTGGGTTCATGCTTGGAAGATCAACAATAGAAGCTATACATCTTCTCAGACAACTAATTGACAAGTATCAGGAGCAAAAACAAGATCTACACATAATATTCATTGACTTAAAAAAAACTTATAATAGGTTTCCAAGAAAAATTATATGAATAATTCTAGAAAAAAGAGGTGTTAGCGTAATATATATTGAGCTAATTAAGGATATGTATGAAGAAACTTCAGATGGATTAACTGAATAATTTCTAATAAGGATAGAGTTACATTAAGGATCAGCTCTAAGTTCCTATCTTTTTACACTAATCATAGATGAACTCACTGGACACATTCAAGATACAATACTATGATGTTTGTTGTTTGATATTGTTTTGATAGACAAGACACGTGAAGGAGTAAACGTTTAACTAAAATCTTGGTAAGAAATAGTAAAAATGAAAGGTTTTAGGCTTAGTAGAGTAAAGACAGAATATATGAAATTTAAATTTAGCAATATTTGACTTAATGAGGAAATTATTAAGATAGGAGATAACAAATTGTTTGGAACCAAAAGTTTTAAGTATTTAGAATCATTTTTGCAAAATGATGGAGAGATTGAGAGAGATGTCTTACATAGAATACAAGCATGATGGTTGAAATGGAGATTAGCGTCGGTTGTTTTATGTGATCGTAAAGTACCTCTAAAATTTAAAGAGAAGTTATATAAAACGACAATTAGACCTATTATGTTATATGGTGTTAATGTTGGGCTATGACTCAAGCACGTGAGCAAGAAATGAAAGTTGCAGAGATGAGAATGTTAAGATGAATGTGCGGACATACGAGGATGAACAAAATAAGAAATGAGAGCATTCGAGAAAAAGTGGGGACAGAGCCCAATAACGTAAAATGATCCATATAGCCGATTCCACCTAATATGATAAGGTTTAGTTGTTGTTGTTGTCGTCGTTGTTGTTTGTTTCAAGTTGTTTTTAATTATAATGAAGATAGAGGTAACAATTCGGATGAGCATTTCAAATACGGTTATGCAAGAAAATTCAAATAATTCTGGAGAGAAAGACCATAGTTGTCTCTTCTCTGGCCACCATTTGGGTTGGCAAAAGGCATCGAGAAGCAGTGGAATAACTAAAGTAGACAACCATAAAATTTTTGTCTGTTTGAAAGGAGACTAGAATGAAAACTAATTAAGACTAATCCAATAATCAGCGCCATGACCATGCATGAAAAAGGGTAGTAATCACCACCTTGAGAATTTCACCTGCATTGATCAGATTTTTACCCATTGTGCAAGGGATATTCATACAAAATTAATGCAGACTAACTAATCTGGTATATATAGCATCTGCAATCCCAACCACATTGGAACTATGATAGGATGAAATCTACAAAATATTAAAGGAAATTTGACAATAGTAGTAACACCTTCAGAAATTTCAAGACTAAAAGATACAAGAAGAGATGAGCTTGATCAATGTTAAATGAGAACAAAATTAACGATGGTCTAGGTCTGGACATGTGTAGCAAACAATGAACATCATAATTTGAATGGATATGTCTTCTTACCCACATATAAAACTACTCAAGCCTATCCAAAATTACCACACATTTCTGTGTATTGAATGGACACATGCACGTCCACAAAGAAATGACTGAAAGCCTCAACGATGATCAGCTACAGTTTGGTGCCAGTGCCACAGGACAGGGGAGCCAAGGGTACTCAGGAAGAGGAAGCAAGGTGCTTTTACAGGAGCAAGAACATCCATGGCGGTCATATCGATAATGAATTTGAAGAGATGGAAACAAAAGACAAGTTGGTGATACGAACAAGCATGTACACTAAGACAAGATAACTGGAAAGGACTAGAAGAAAGAGAGAATGGAAAAGTTGTGACACCATACGTGAAGTTGCGGGGGCTGATGAAAGAAATCTATAAGCTTAGATGAGTGAACTTATCATTCACTTGGCTTAAGCATTTTGGTCAATGGTTGAATTTAGTAAAGGTTAATAAGAGCGTCCATATTGGTTTGATCATTAATTTAGCATGTATCTATTATATTAACATCTCCAAATGGGGCACGAACCCTGAGACACTGGGCTTCTAGACCGCCCATCGCGAGCGCTTCCCGATTTACCCTGGCGGCCGGTGGGAAACTTCCATGAAGCCGGGCCGGTCGCCCGAGGTTGGAAAAACCTCGTTAATCAGGGGTATTATATTAACATCTCCCTTTTATTAACATACACTCGCATTCATTTTAACATTAATATTGATTATTTATGAGTCCCTCTATCCATTTATTCATTTTTATTTTTATATCCAAAATTTATTTTCTTAATTTTTTATTTTATTTTATATAAAATGTAAAATACGAAAAATAAAATGCCATGAATAAGGGTTAAAAATGTACATAACCTTATGAAAAAAATTTCCGGAATTTTGGAAAATGTTTACGGGGATAAAGGGGCGCGAGATAGACTATTTCCGAATTATTTGAGGGAAAGTTTAATTCTCGGAATTTATTATATATTGAGACCCCAATGTAGAAGAAATACGACTCGGACCCAAACATCAAAATGAACCAAAGTGAAAGGCGATGTATCACGACTCTCAGTGCGAGGAGAAAAAAAACTACGAACATGCTTTTTTAATTGACATGAATCACAAGCCAAAGACTCTAAGTGAGAAATGCTGGGATGTATTGTTTCAACTTATCAAGACCTAGATGTCCTAACTGAGCATGAATAAGAAGAGGAGATGCCGCCGCCGAACCAACAAGAGAAGACCGGTGAAGCCAATATAGGTCATGAAACTCACATCCGAAGCCAATCATCCTCTCCGTACTCCGGTCCAATAAGAAAACAAAAGTTTTAGTAACAAAGATGACACAATCAAGACACCGAGTAAGTTGACTTATTGATAACAAATTAAAGGGAGCTCCGGGAACATAAAGAACATTATGAATAAGGAGAGACGAAGAAGGATGAGCAATACCAACACCTTGGGACTGAGTTTGAGAACCATTTGTCATAGAGATAAAGGGTAAATAACCGGAAGTAGTGAGAGAAGAAAAAAGAGATTTATTACAAGTGATATGATCGGTGACCCCAAAATCAAGAATCCAGGGATCCGAAGATCGAGATATGCCAGCAAAGGAATTACCAGCGTGTGCAGCGGCAGCAGTGGAATCAAAAGTTTGTCGATCCTCATACCATTTCAGAAAGTCGTCATAGGAAGGCAGCGGGGTCGGATCCAATGGCAACTGTGAAGTGGAAGCTGAAGAAGCGATAGAACTCTAGACGATCAGAGCAGCACGAGGGGGTTGACCATGTAGACTCCAACATTTATCAATTGTGTGTCCTGGTCGGTGGCAGTGATCACACCAAGGACATTCTTTGCCACCCTTACGGGGTGAAGGTTTGGTATTGTTTTGAGAGACCAAAGCTGATGAGTCAATAGGAACGAAAGGAGGTAACGTCAAGTCTTTGGCAGGGACACGAAGGAGAGTCGCCTAAGTACTGTCCATGGTAGCTTCTATGGGGCTGCCCAGAATATGATCACGAACACGAGAATAATCTATGAGTGGACCATATAAAGCCAGAGACATAAAAAATTTCTTTAAATTTTCAAGCTTTGCAACATAAGTGGTCGCAGGTGGAAGTAGTTCATTGAAGTCACGAAGAAGGCTAGAGACCGAACCCAGAAAAGTTAACATAAAATCCTTAATCTGATAGCACTAAGGATGTTTATGAGATCTTCACAAACTTGATAGAATCGTCGAGAGGTGTTTGTAAAGAGTTGTTAAGCCTGTGCCCAAACAGCTTTGCAGGTTTTGTGAGTGCGGAAGACATCCCTACGAGATGGATGGATTGTGGCTCGGATAATACAACACAATTGAGCGTCAACCTTTTTCCACAGAGGGCGATTGGCGACTTGAGCATGCTCTTCGGTTTGGGTGAGATGTGTCTCATAACACTGTTCAATAAGCCAAAGCTCAATTTGACAGACCCAAGAGGAGTAGTTCTTACCATCCAACTGCTTAGAAGAGAACCGTGCAGTGATGTGGTTAGTATAGATTGAGATATCCGGCTTTGGAGTGCCAGAGGTAGTCATTGATCAGTTTTGGATTGCTGACAGATTGTCAACGTCAGGAATAGGCACTGGAATACGCAGGCGACGGAGGAGCCTTCGGCGTTCGACGAAGGAAAGCACACTGCGGAGAACTAGCACACGGCATGCGACGACGTGCAGGAAGAAGCCTTTAGCGCACCTGAAGATTGAGGTCGCGAGCCGAGGAGAGTTTTCTTTCACCTCAGCCGAGGAAGGGCTGCCTTACGTGAGCAGGTCGTGGGGAGCGACGCGATTGGGTGCAGAGAGAACGCGATCACGTGTGGAGAGCGACGCGTTGCAGGACCTTGTGACGCGTGCACGAGAAGAACAACAACTTCGGCTTCTTTGGAGAACAGCAGCTTTGGCTACTCTGGAGAACAGCAGCGTCGCGTGCAGGAGAAGAATAGCAGTGTCGCGAGGAAGAAGAACAGTGTCGCGTGGAGAAAGGAGAAAGGAGAAAAGGATCAGCCAAAATTTAGGGCAAAAGAGAATTTTATTAGGGTAAAGGAAAAAAAAACTTAAACCTTGAGCTCTGATACCATGTAAAAGAATTCCTCTCATCAAATATTACAAGATATAAGCCCTATTTATATACAAAGTTAGGACCTATTCTAAAAAATAATTAAAACTTTATTCTAAGAAATAAATCAGGATTCTATTCTAAGGACTAATTTGTATTTTAGAGAAAATATAAATTAGGATACATCAAATTATCCCTAGCTATATTTACAATATTCTAACAGGTATAAATAGCTAAACTGTGCCCTTGATATAGGACTTTGATTTTGAACTTGCACGGTTGATCGTGAGGAGGGTTTATCCGATATGCATATTGCATTTTAAGAGACAGGTATTTCTTACTTGATTCCTGTAAAATCGTTTACCTTAAATATATGGTTGTTTTATGTTCTGAATAGGTTGTTTTACCTTAAATATATTCTACTTGTTTTTCCTGCTTGATATTTATTCTTGCTTGACCTTGGAGTAGTAATTCAAAATGTTCAATTATACAGTCTCATCTCTTGGTTTCTGATCTAAGAGTACCGCATGTACTGTAGAACTATCATTTGACCTATCTAGGGTTTGGTTGACATTAGATAAACCCTACCTAGTAGATTAGTACATGTTTATTTAGTGTTGATTGTGTATCGTATCGTATTGATTGCATGATTTTGGTTTGATTAAGGTTGTGTATATTAATAACATGCACCATAACATTGTTTGCATGCCGACAACCACTGGCTCCCTTGTGGTTGAGATGGGTCGTCGGTCATATTTCCTGACGTGCCACGCTCAGTTAGAGTTGTGTGCAGACAGTTGATACTCCCTAAGTGTTTGGAGTCCCCACAGGTATTTTGGGGTTTTATAGCCACTAGTATTGTGGCTTTTTATACAGGGTCACAGGTATTATAGCTTTTCTGCCATGGTTTGCAATACCATTCCACTGCGCGAGCGAAACCGGCTTGCGAGCGAAACATGTTTAGCGTCCAGGAGGTGTCGCCGGAAGCGTTGTTGGACACTTCCGGCGGTGCTGGAAACGCCCGGTGACGCTTCCGGAGGCGCTGGAAACACCCCGCGACGCTTCCTGCGGTGCTGGAAGCATCGCGGGGCATGTCCGACGCCGCTGGAAGCGTCGCGGGACTCTTCCAGCGGTGCTGAAGGTGACGCTGGACGCTTCCAGCGGCGCCGCAGGCGTCGCCGGAAGCTTCCGCAGGCGCCTACGATGTCGCCGGCGTCTCCGCTGCAGTTCGTAGTCGCGGTAGCGACTGTGGATTTTTTTAATTTATTTAATTTAAACAATTCCAGTTTTATTTAATTAAATTAAACAATTTCTGTGATATTTAAAAAAAATCATAACCCCTAATTAAATTATCTCAATTAAATATATAAAAAACATTTAAAAAATTTTAAAAATTAATAAATTTTATTAATTAATATTCTGAATTTTTTATGTTTAAATTTTATTTAAAAATTCTATAAAAATTTAAAAAATCTAATTTTGTTAATAAATCAGATTATATTTTGATATATATATTTTTTATTTTCTCAATTTTTTACTGTTTTAATGTTTAATTGATATTTTGATATTTTTTACTATTTTAAATATATATTATTTAAATTAATAATTAATTAAATGCATAATTAGTTAATTTATATAATTATTATATATAATATAGTATCTTTGTATTAATTTAATAATTTGATTATTTAATTTAAATACTGTAGAACTATAAAGTTGGCTTAACTCCTAAACAGGATGTTTATCTAATTCACGCCACTCCTTTTAATATTAGTAACTTAATATATTATGATGTATCAATTTTAATTTAAATTATTGATAGATTAATTTATTTAAAGAAAATTATATTTAATTTTTTTTCTAACAATTATTCACTAATAGAAAACTTATATAAAATCTATATACAAGTATTTTAAATTATACACAATAAATATATTTATTTAATAATTACTATATATAAATAAAAAAATACCGAAACCATATCGATACGGCACGATACGATACCGAAACCGTATCGTTCCGGTCTGAGACCGAAACCTCGGCACGGGTCGAGATTTTAAACCTTGGTTTCTGCATAGCCACAGGTTTTTACGCTTGTATCTTGTCCACTCAACCTACCCAATATAGCGGTGGTTGGTGTGTGTACAGAGCAAGTCAACGCATCATGTGCATATTATGCATTGTACATTTGCTTGTGTTTGCTGCACTTGTTTGAGCTATGATTGCTGCATTTGATTGACATGCATATTCGGTTATGATTTGCATCTATTATATGATCTGGATCAGCTTGACAGTACTAGCAGTTTACTGAGATATTAGGAGGATTTCTGATCATGCCCCTACATGTTACATTGATTTTCAGGTATGTTTATTCGTACAGTTGCATTTGATTTATATTCTTTATTCCAGAGACTGTATACCCTAGTTTCTATTTGCTTGTTTTATCCCTTTTATATATCATATATTTATCTATCCTTATACCCGCAGAGTCCGCCCGGATTCATCACCCATCGTTCTTCCTTTTGTTTCAGGTAGTTGATAGTTGTATCTCGTGCCGCCAGAAGAGGATCTAGCTGTCAGTTCCCCGCTTAAGTGGTTTCTTTCGGTTTTCGTACTTTCATAGTAATCTTATTGTATGGGTGTTGTTTTTGTTTTGTTTTCATTTCGGATGGTATTTGGTTTCTCTATGGACGTGTATTTATTTACTTTCGCTGAATTTTGATTTGTTACATTTAGTTTACGGAAATTTACTTATTAGGTTTATCATTTATTATGCAAATTATAAAACTGCATGGTTGTGATTGTGTAGATGTCAGCCGAATATGGCTGTGCTATTTTTATGGTTGAGAGTTATGTATAAATGATTCAGATTGTCCGCCATACTAGGGAGATGCTGTCGATTTTCGAGCAAGCACGGGCCTCTGGGGGTGTGACATAAAATATGCTCATTAACAGCGTTCCAAGAATTGAACGTTGTTAATGTGTGAGTGTTATAACACTCATCCACATTGGTTTGTAACACCATTTAGGTGTTATAACACCCACATATTAACACCAATGTGGATGCTCGAATAGGCTAGATATACCATCTAGGCAGATTGTGATAATTGGTGTCAAAGCAGGCTTAACCTTAGGCATAATAAGATGCTCAAAAAGGGATGCTTGTTTGATGGTGGAACCACACATGAACCTCTCGTGCCATCTATTAGGGATGATTCCAGACCATGGATTGAATAGTATCTTACAAGGATGTTAAGTCTCAAGTTGGGAAGGTTGTGACACCCTAATTAGATCCACATTGAGAGTTAGTCTATTGAAAGGGATTTATAGCTTAAGATGAATGAAGTACTACTAACTTGGTCATTTTCAGCTAGTAGTTAGACAATAGATTAGATGATACAATACGCTCAAAGATGACATTCTTGAGTTGAACAAATAAATCGAGTACAATTCTAGTATGTTGTTTTTGCTCCTCTCACTAAATTATATAGCGCTTGAATAATCTCATAATTCAACTATGTAGTCCTCAATAATATAAATTTCAATTATTCAACAATCCTATTTAGTATTTACCATTACCTAGATAAAGCTGTTTGGAATTCTGTGTCTTTAATTTCACCATGGCGACTTCTGAATTGGAATGAGAATTAATAGACCCTCCAAAAGGAGAGAGATGTAAAGGATGCCTAAGAAAACTCTATAAACATGGCAAAGCTATTTACTATATTTGGATATCACTACGAATATCTATTTCCATATAGCTTAATGGAGGAATAAGACTCATTTGGCTGATCCAAACAGTTGGGACAAACACTAGACACAGATAATGGATTCTTCACAGGAATATATAATTGAATGCTTTGAATAAAATTAATTCAAAGATTAATGATAATGATTAACCATAATTTGAAATATATAATAAATTCTAAAGCATTCGATATAGACTTAATTTGCATGAAGTTGAAATTTCGATTATTTTGAACAAGCATAATCTAATTGAAAATTTACAACATATCTATAAATAAAAATAAATATAGATATCAAATAGCTATCAAATATATATTATTAATTATTATAAATACTACAAATCTTTGAATGTTAGAATAAAATCAAATTTAAGCATTATTGTTAAAGATTAACATTTAAGAATAATTTTAAATATATAGTAAATTCTAAAATACTCAGCATAGATTTAGCTTTCATGGAGTTGGAACATTCTATTATTTTCAACAATCATAATCTAAATGATAGTTTGTCCAATAAATTTATAACACGATAAAAATAAATTAAAATATCAAATAAATGTGAAATCTCTACTAGTAATGAATGTAAAAGATTTTACGTGCATGTTACTATAAATTAGATACTTTCATTCCCACCCCGCCCCCCAAAATTTAGAACCTTTTAAAGTGTCCCCAAAGTCTAAAAATTCAGTTACTCCATATTAATCAAAATGACACATTTAAAAACTGTTAAATTTTACAAGATAATCTGGGCTAAAATAAGAGTTAGAGGGGCATATATTTAAAAAAGACAACTAGTAGTGATTTATCTATGCAATTATCCCAACTAAAATTTATGTAGACACCAGAATGTTATATATCAAACTATGCACACATCTAACCTCTGAAGCAACTGCTTATATTACATGATATATATGAAACAGTAAAATTTATATAAGGTGCACTGTGTAAGGTGCACATTACACAGACAATGCAATCTAGTATTAGCCTAATGAAGAACCACGAAACACTTAGATTCCAAAATCTATATACAGAGAGAATGCAATAATGTCGTATTTCTTTGTAACATTATATTGGTAAACAATAGCAACATCAATGGAGACTGTGAATGGGCGTTCAATAAACTGTTGAAAGTTAATTGAGAACAAAGTATATTCTTCTCTAGGACTAATCAAACATGACCACCATTATGCTCAGAGTAATGTTCTATTTAACAGCTTTGGAAGTTTTAATAAAGACTCGAGTCAAAAAAACATACCCCGCGAGGTTCCTTGTGTAGAACTCGAATTTCCTTGAACCCAATAAATGGGCGAAATAGATCTTCAGGGATAAATTAAAGAATTCTTCAAAAAAAAAAAATAGAACCATGATAAATGTAATATAAAACAACTAGCAGCAGTAAGGATACGGGACACCTCTCTTCTTGTGCAATCAGTAGGTAGACAATCGACAAAAAGAATGTTAGATTCTTCCAGCAATTGACCATTGGTCACAATGTCATGATTGATGTTTACTGAAACATCTCGTGCTAAAGCTGGATCTACCAAAGGACTAAATGTTTTATCACCATCTCCAGCTGATAATCTACTGAACTTGTTTGAAGCATGAGCTCCCATTCCAGTATGATCATCGAGCCCATGATTTGTGGATCGTGCTGGTAACATCTGAACGAAATCCAATCATGTAGCATTAGAAAAAGATCTACTAAAAAAGTATCAAGTCAATACTAGGTGAGTTCCTACATCACTATGTAGTAAATCTGGTGTTTTCTGAGAGTCACTTAAGCTCCACGTCAGATGAGAAGCTGTAGAAGGTGTGTTGAATTGCATGTAAGATGGAATAGCAGCTCGTGCATCTATCATAATAAGAGCAGGAAATCAGTTTATAAAAGCTAGTAACTATAAACATTATCACTAACATTGGTGTATGTGTATCAATGCATTGTACACAATTTGCAAGTACCTAGGTACCACTAAAAGAGACTTTGCAGTCAACAATAAGTAGCTTGCTCCTCAAGTTTAATTTTGTATATACAAAAATTTCTTCATATTGAGCCCTTCTCAATCACAAACTATGCTGAAAATTCAATTCAAGTTTTGTTCATCAGAAACCTAGTTCAAGCTCAAATGCTGAGGTTGAGCTCTTGCAGAATCTGGGCTCATATTCATGCTCAAGGTTCAACCAACAAATAAAAATTAACTCGCATGGGAGTTTAACAGTTAATTATCATAACATACCAAGGAGTGTCAAATTTTATCATGATACAATACTAGTCAACATATGCTATGTAGGAGAGATTAGCTGTGCTGATTAGTATTGAGTTTCAAAATTTTATCAGAATAACACACTGTGACCGTGCCGCTTGACAAAGAAGGAATTCTAAATATATTGGAATAATTATTAGATAAGAAAGAGATATCGATGAGAATATCATTAACAAAAGACGAATGCAAAAAATGAAGAGAAGTATCTAGAGCTTTGTGTCATCATCCTATCACCTTAAAGTAAAAGGAAAATTTTGTAAGATTGTTGTACAATAAACTACACTTTATAGATGAAAGTGTTGGGCTATTAGAAAGCAATAGTTACAAAATTTTAATATAAGAATGAGAATGCTAAGATGAATTTGTGGAGTTACTAGATAGAATAAATGATAGACAATTAAGTTAGCTTCAATAGTTAATAAAATGAGAGAAAGTACATTGATATGGTCTAGCCATGCTCAAATACAAGAGTTGAATCTATTATAGTAGTAAGGGATAAGGAAGACCAAAAAAACATGTTATAAAAAATATATTAATTAATTAATACAAGGGAATAGCCTTGCACAATGCATAGTAGAAGGATAAGATTCACAATTGGCCCCAAATAGTTGGGACAAACTCAGCTTGAGGTTGACAATCATAATAATGAAGATAAGATCAAAATTGCTTCTTTCTAGAAGCAAGTAATTGTAGCTCTAAAACTAGAGAGAATAAGTGTGAGGTATATATAGTTAGACAAGTAAGAATTAATTAAAGTTGAAGTTGAGGGATAGAGGGAGACCAAAGAAAACTTCAATTGTGATTAAAAATATTTAAGAGATATAATTAGTTCCAACTAGTTGGGGCGTGCTTATCCTATATGTATATATATATATATATATATATATATATATAGGCTCTTAGCCTAATTTTTGGTTATCATCATTAAGTCATATTAGTTCCAACTAGTTGGGGTGTGCTTATCCTATATATATATATATATATATATATATATATAGGCTCTTAAGTCTAATTTTTGGTTATCATCATTAAGTCATATTAGTTCCAACTAGTTGGGGTGTGCTTATCCATCTCATAGATAGATACTAACTACATGGATTATTTCTTATGGTTGGCGTTCTATGTAAGATCATATCACTTGTAATGCTCATTCTTTAAATTTACAACAAATATAAAAGTTGATGTTCATGAGGTTTTGATTAGTATGTTGGGTGTAAAATCCTCACACAACTCTCAATCATTTGCATCCAATGTTGGGACCAGCACTGGTGATGTATAAATTTAAGTTTTTCAACCCTCAAGAGCTGTTATAGTTGTCATGAATTGCTCATGACGACTGCTTTTGAATTGTTCATGAGCTTTCTTTACAAGAGGAACTTAACTATGTGACAATTAGTTTTGCTTCCCTTTATAGATATGAAACCCCGTCTAATATATGCATGACTAAATCCACAAAAAGGTCATTGACTGATAATTAGCCCTATCTGAAGCAATATTCATCTGACCTAAACATCTCAACCGTGAACTCTTATGGTTAGTCCTCTAACCTATGTATTCTTATTATTTCGATATATTCCCAAAGAAAATTGTTTTTTCCCCCTACCCCGGATAACAATCGCTCACAAACGATCACTAAGTTGGAAAATCATCCAAAAAACTCCAAGATGTCAAGCCCTTAGCACGCCAAACCACACCTTCCAAATTTATTAAGAAAAAACAGTACGAAAAAAAATCATCAATTCCCTAAACAAAAACAAAAACAAAAACAAAAACGTCCGAGAAAGAGAGAGGGACAGCACCTCTTTCAGTGGAAGGGTATCTCCGGTAAGAATCAGAGGGATCGGCTCTTTCAGAGGAAGAGTATCTCCGGTAAGGATCAGCAAGCTCATCTCTTTCAGTGGAAAGGTATTTCCTGTACGGATCAGCCATCGCCGGAAGAGTAGATCGGAGAAGGCAGAACCCTGATAAGAAGATTAGAGATACACAGGACACGATGAACAGAGCAGGGTTTTGTCATCAAGTAAATTTCTTTTCGAAAAACAATAAATAAAAAAATTATTTTAACCCAACCTATTTTATTTTTTTAGAATACTCTTTATATTTTTTATTATTAATTTACCTCTCAAACTTTTATAAATATTATCAAAATACACTACCAAAGGGTGCACCTAAACCTAAAGGTGAGAATTGAAAAAAAAAACAAATCTCAAACTTTGAAAATGTCTAAAAGATGCATTTTTTTTGTGTGTGTTTTACCGTCAAATTTGATTTTTTTTCTCTTTTTCTTTTTTCTTTTTTCTATCTAATGAAGGTAATTTTTCTTCTTTTTCCTCTCTTTTCTTTTCTTTTCTCTCTCCTTTTTTTTCATAAATATTGTGGTAAAGCTCAATTATACTCATTTAAGGTTATGTGAATTTTTGAGACTATAAAGAATATAACGGTATCCTTCATTGATTATTTCGACTTCTCCGAAAGAATTAAAATGTATTAGAAGAATCAACTCTAATGCTCTATTTACTTCTAGGTGCAGATTGAGAAAGAAAATGATTCTCTATGAAAAAAAAATCCTTTCACACATAAAAAAGAAAAGAAATGAAAGAAGAGGGAAGAGAAGGGAATCCTTCAGGAAGAGAACCAAGGATCACCCACCGATTTGATTCTCTTCCAGACTCAATCACCTGCCTCGAAGCTGCGGGCGATCACCATGCGATTGAAGGCTAGCTGCATCCTCCTTCGATAGGCCTCCAACCTTGCTGCAGCTTTGTCCCGTACCTCTGATATAAGGTCCAGATCAATCGAACGCTCCTGGTTGTTATCTTCCTTGCGATAATGTTATCTTCGTGGGGACTCCTCTACTTCCACCGGAATGACGACCTCTGCTCCATAGACTAGCTGGAAAGGGCTCTCGCCCGTTCCTACCTTTGGGGTAGTCCGATAGGACCACAGGATGCTGGGAAGTTCTTCGACCCAGCTGTCTCCGACATGATCCAGCTTTACTTTGAGCCCTCGTAGAATTTCCCGATTGACAACTTCGCTTATCCATTGCTTTGTGGGTAGGCGACGGAGGTGAAGGCTGCTGAATGCCTAACCCTTCACACCATTTCTTCGATTTACGTCCGGAGAATTGCCTGTCATTGTCCGACACCAGCTTATGAGGAATGTCATATCTGCAGACAATATCTTTCTATAGAACCTTCATTACCGTCCCTTCTGTGATGGTGGCCAGAGGTTTGGTTTCCACCCATTTAGAAAAGTAATCAACGAGGACCAGCAGGAATTTCTTCTACTGAGGTCCGATGGGGAAAGACCCCACGATGTCCATTCCCCACTGGTCGAACGAGCACGATATTGTAGAAACTCTCAATGGCTCCGTTGGGCGGTGAGAGACATGCTGATGCCTCTGACAAGCCTTACACCTGGCCACAAAGTTGAGCGAGACGGCCTGCAATGTGGGACAAAAGTATCCAGCCAAAAGTTACTCGGCCTCGTTGTTGGTAGCTTTGAAGTGAAGTCGAATAGACAGATGCAGCGTGTCTCCCCTAGGGGAGATCAATAACAGTCCCACTCCGCTATGTTGGCTATTGGCGGATCCATCCACATAGATCTTCCACATACCTTCGGTCTCTACCTCCGGGACGGTCTCTAACATGAAGTCGGAGAGAGCCTGTGCTTTGATAGCGGTGCGAGGCTGATACTAAATGTCGTATTCGCTTAACTCTGTTGTCTATTTGATTAGCCTGCCCAACGCCTCAGGATTGGTGAGGACTCGGTCCAGCGGGTTATTAGTGAGGACCACGATGGGATGCACTAAGAAGTATGGTCGTAACCTTCAGGCCATCAGGACCAAGGCGTAGGCCAGTTTCTCCATCATGGTGTACCGCGTCTCGGCGCCCTTTAGTAGGTGTCCGAAGAAATAGATGGGATGTTGTATCTGGTCTTGTTCTCGGACAAGCACCGATCCTACCGCTTGCTCGGTTGCTGATAAATAGACGAATAATGTCTCCCCTTCCACTGGCTTATGCAGGGTCAGGAGATCGGCCAGATAGGTCTTTAATTCCTCAAAGGTCTTCTCACACTGCTCATCCCATTCGAATTTAACAGCTTTTTTCAGAATTTTGAAGAAGGGGAGGGCTTTATCTGCGAATTTGGAGATGAATCGAGATAATGCAGTGATCCTACCATTCAACCGTTGGACTTCCTTGAGTTCCGCGGAGGCGCCATATCCAGAATTGCCTTTACCTTTTCCGCGTTGGCCTCGATCCCCCTCTCCGTCACCATGTACCCCAGGAACCTGCACTTTTGACCCCAAACAAACATTTAGCTGGGTTTAGTTTTAACCTGTGTGCCTTCAAGGTGGCAAACGTCTCCTCCAGGTCGAATATCATGTCCCCCTCCTTTCCGTCTTGACCAATATATCGTCCACGTACACTTCAATGTTCCGCCCGATCTGGTGCTTGAAGACTTGATCCATCATCCGCTGGTATGTGGCGCCCGCGTTCCACAAGCCGAAGGGCATGACGTTGTAACAGTATGTACCATCAGCCGTCACAAAACTGACCTTCTCCATGTCCTCGGGAGCGCGAGAGGGACTTGGTGATAGCCCTGGTAAGCGTCTAACATTGAGATGAACTCACAGCCGGCTGTTGAGTCCACTAGCCGATCTATCCTGGGCAGGGGGTAGCAATCCTTCGGGCAGGCTTTGTTTAGGTCTCGGAAATCGATGCAGACTCGCCACTTGCCCTCAGGCTTGGCGACAAGGACCACGTTGGCCAGCCAAGCTGGGAACCGAACTTCTCTGATGTGTCCAGCTTTTAATAGTTTCTGAACCTCATCTCGAATAGTTTTATCTTGCTCAGGGGAGAAATGCCTCCTCTTTTGCTTCACGGGACGGGCCTCCGGCGCCACATGTAGGTGATGCATAGCCAGCGCCGGTGGGACCCCCTTGATTTCTTCAGCAGCCCAAGCAAACACATCTCTATGGTTCCGCAGACATTCCATGAGGCGAGTTCGTAATGAGGGAGTGAGGTCAAGGGCAATGCGCGTGTTTCCCCCTCCACCATGGGAATGAATTTGTACCTCTTCACTCTCCACTTCCCGTCGTTCTTGCTTGGGTCCTTCCTCCTCCCGAGGATGGGCGAGATCCTCTGCTTCCTCCATCGGTGCTCCTTCAGGTGCTTTTAGATGTTTCCTACAGACGGCGCCAAATTTGTTCCGGAAGGAGTCGTCGCCGATGATCAGTCACTGAGGCTCAGTCCCTGAGGAAGTTACTACGCCGAGGAGGAACTTGTAGTCCTGCAAAGTTAACACAAGAGTTAAGGGATACGCCGGCCAGGGTCCGGCGGAGTCCACTCCGACGCTCAAGTTACTAGGTTGTCCGAAGAGTGGTGAGGAAGAAAGACAGTATGTAAAAAATGAGCGATTGTAACCTCGTTACCGAAGGGGTTGAACTACCTTTTATACTGGCGTCGGCAGACTGGTCGTGCCCCTTTTATCGGTGCCACGACTCCGATATTTGCGTCATGCCCCCTGCTTTCGGTGGTGAAGTGATATCCCTTGAAACCGTCGGCGCCGTTATCATACTTTCCCTCGTTGAGCAATTTTTTTGGGGGAATGCGTGGACTTTTTCTAGTCGGTGTCCAACATCGGTTGTTGCGAGGGCCACGTCTCCCGAGGTGAGTTCGGGAGTCTCTGAGTGCTATATCTCCTGAGGTACTCTTCGGGGCCCAACATACCGCGGGGCTCCCGAGAGGGACCCTCGGACCGCCCTTCCCAAGTGCGCCTCTGAAAGGGGGTCCCGGGGCCCGAGAGGGGAGGTCATGTCATGTCCTTAGCTTCTTCATCCTCTGTGTCGAGCCCCGGCTACCCAGCCCCATCAGTTGAAAAATAAGATATTTTATAATACTTATGAATCTCCAAGCGGGACTATAAACTCTCAAGGGTCTATCAACTCAACAGTAGAGTTTCTAGCCGATTCTGGATTATCCGTGGGTACCGAGGATTGGACTGGCGGAGGTACTGGTGACAGTGAATTAGAAGGTAAATGTGAAGTTCCTACACCTGAAGATACTAGCGACGATGAATGAGAAGGTGCATGTAAAGGTCCTACACTTGAAGGTATTGGCGACGATAAATGAGAAGGTGCATGTGAAAATCCTGAACCTGAAGGAGGGGGTAAGATCTAATATTGGGTGATAACAGAGGGGCCAAGAGAAGACTGTCTATGCCCATAGCGTCAAAACGGTCAAATAATACGGTTAGAATAAAGTAAATAAAAATTCAATACATAATGAAAAACATGAAAAAACACTTATCATTTTTGCTATTTAATCGAGAGCACACAACAAAATAACTATATATTACCTATAACGACCTATAGAAAAAATAGAGTGTATTAACCGATAAAATATATAATTTAAAAAATGTGATAGAAGACTGAATAAGGCGTTTGGCTTAGGGTGCAGAAATAGAAATGAGAATGGATTTGATAGTGGACTAGAATGGGAATGAGTTTGGCCATTCCAATATTGCTATTTGGTTTATAAGATGGGATTAGGGAATAATGATTGACTAATTAATTAATTCAAATTAAGGTTTAATAATTAATAAGTAGTATTAATTAAAGTAATTGATTAATTTATTTTGTTTAGGATTAATTGAGTAATTAATTTTGAAATAATTAAAAAAAATGAATAATTAATTAATTAATTAAGGTTTAATAATCAATAATTAATTGGTATCAACGTTTGCGGTGCCGAGCCGTTTCGCCCGAAACAGGCGAAACGGTCTCGTTCCGCCTGAGCGCCGAAACCGGCTCGACGAGGAAGACAGTTACGACGCAAGCGTCAGCGTCACGCACGCGCGAGTGGCGACAGCGGCGAGTGGCGACCGCGTGATTCGCGGCGCGCGACATACCGAATCGCGCAACAGCGAACGCACGACACGCGCGACAGAAGGAATCGATTCCGTCGGTGCGCCAGCCTGTCTCGCTGCCTTTTTTTGCTATAAAACGACAGTGGATTTCCGGTGGTGAGCAGCAGCGAAGAGAGCAGTGAGCGAAGCCCAGCGTGGAGTCGGAGACAGCAGCGAAGCTCGGCGGCGGCGTCGACAGGTATGATCAAACCGTCTCTGCAGCTTCGCCTGAGGCATTGCGGGACTCCCGGCGTCGCCGGAGGGGTCGCCGGAAGCCTCGCCAGACGGTGGTGGAGCTGGACCGCGGCTCTTCCATCTTCGGCAGATAGAGGAGACGCTGGACGCGCGGGTCGGAGACGATGCGGGCCTCCGGCGACGTCGTCGGAAGCCTCCGGCGTCGCCGGAATCTTCGCCGGAGGCTGCTGGAGCCGTCGGACGGCTGGCTCCGGCGAGTTCTCCTGCGTATCTCCGCGCGCAGGCAAAGGCTCGGCGGCGGATTCGGGAAAATCGGGAAAGAAATTCCCGATTTTCTCTGAAAATCTGATTTTAAAAAATAAATAAATAAAAGTATTTATTTAAAATCAGCATTTCCTTTTTTAATTCAAAAAATTAAATAGATTTATTTAAGGAATTTTCTGAATTTATTTTTCTATTTTAAATATTATTTAAAAATTCTAAAAAAATTTTAAAAACCCTAAATAAAATCTAAAAAATTTCAAAAAATTATTTTATAATCTGATAATTATTTATTATATTTATTATTTTATATTTAATTAATATTTTAATATTTTTATCATTTTAAATATATATTATTTAAATAATTAAAATTATTGTTCCAAGTTTACTTGATAAAAATGTGTTGTAGTAGATTACTTTAATGAAGTTGTCTTTTATAGTTTTATATATTTAATTTGTTTGTTTATAATGATAAAATTGTTCTTGACAATGATGACTATTATTTGAGCTAACAATGTGAATTATTCTTAATTTTTTATAAGACATAGGTAATGGCACCCAAACATCAATCTGATCCATCTTGGAGACACGCACGCCGATTAGAGAATCGATTCCATTGGCAATGTTTACATTGTGATATGATTGGACGAGGTGGTGGGGTCACACGCCTAAAGCAACATCTTGCTGGTGGATATTCAGATGTTTCGAATTGTCCAAAAGTTTCTCAAGAAGTTCGTCGTGCAATGAAAGAAGAACTTGAAGGTTACAAAGTAATAAAGTCTAAACAACAACGAGAACGTGATCTTCTTGATAGTCGAATATCAAGAGAGCCAATTTATGATGAATTTGAAGATCGTGGTGATGTTCCAAACGATGGAGATTTTTTAGCAGCTATCAATGCCTCACGAACTCAATATGACTATGAGCAAAATATGCGACATAGAAGTGACTCAGCTGGTACTAGTAGAAGTGGCTCAACTACTGCACCGACATTAGGAAGGAGTGCAAGTTTTCGTAGTACTTCAACACAAAGTGGTATTGGTCGGTTTTTTTCTTCTATGGGATGAAGACGTGCAGTTGATATTGCTGATATTGATCCACTGGCATTTCCAGACCAAGCTAGCAAACAGACTAGGATTGATGATGCATACACAAAAGAGAAGAAGAAATCAATCGGTAAAAGCATTGCAAAATTTTTTCATTTTAATCATATTCCTCCTAATGCAGCAAACAACACATACTACCGTAGCATGGTGTCCAACATCAAAAAATCTGGTCCTGGTATTCAGCCTCCGACTGCATATGAAATTGCTGGTTCATATTTAGATGAACAAGTGGAGGAGATCAAAACTTGGATCCTATCATGCAAAAAGCAATGGAGCTTATATGGGGTTACGTTGATGTGTGATGGCTGGACAGGACCTACACGGATGAGTATTATCAATTTTCTACTATACTGCAATAGAAAGGTGATATTTCATAAATCTATTGATGCAACTACAGATTTTCATGATGCACCCTATATATATCGTTTGATGGATAGTGTAGTTCAAGAGATAGGTGTAGATTATATAGTGCAGGTAATTACAGATAATGGTGCCAACTTTAAGAGGGCTGGAGAATTATTGGAGCAAAAATATCAAACATTATTTTGGACACCATGCGCAGCACACTATATCGATTTGATGATGGGAGATATTGGTAAACTCGATATAGTGAAGAAGGTAGTGAAAAAAGGTCAATCTTTAACAAAATTCCTCTATAATCATCATTGGGTTCATGGATTAATGAGGAAATTTATCAATGGTGAGATTCTACGACCAGGAGCGACTAGGTTTGCCACTCACTTTCTCCTGTTAAAATCGTTGAATCAAAAAAAAGTTGGATTGAAAGTCATGTTCTCTTCTGAGGATTGGGAAGCCTCTCGATATTCTAGCACAGCCGAAGGTAAAGAGGTGCAAAAAATTATTATATCTGTTAGATTTTGGGACTATATTGCAGATATTCTTCTAGCAATAGAACCTTTGTACGTTGTTCTACGTAAAGTCGATATGGACAGGAAGCCACAAATGGGCAACGTTTACCGTCTAATTCATGAAGCAAAAGAGGAAATTAAGAGACGTCTTCAATCACCAACCAAATATCAACATTACATTGATATAATCAATACAAGATGGGACGATCAAATGGAAAAATATATTCATTTAGCAGGTACGTATTTTTTAATAAAGAATTTCTAATAATGTTATTAATAATTGCATTTTTACATATGTTTAATTATTGCAGGTTATTATCTCAATCCGGCATATCAATACCGTTATAATCTTGGCACAAATGATGATTTATTACAAGCCCTCAGACATGTGATATCAAGACTACAAACAAATAGAGAATCAATTGCTGAGACTATTAATGAAAGCCGATTATTTCGAGAGGCATATGGTTCTTTTAGTGATCCTATTGCAGTGTCATACAGATATAAAATGGATGCAGGTAAATATAGTAAAAATTATTATTAATTATTGTCAGCAAATAAAAATATTATTTTAATTTTGTTCTTATTTATCTTACAGCTGAATGGTGGTTACAATATGGAGGATCAGCTCCAAATTTGAAAAAGATTGCAGTACGAATTCTCTCACAAACAACATCTTCAAGTGGTTGTGAAAGAAATTGGTCAACTTTCTCCCTCATTCATACAAAAGTAAGAAATCGTCTTTTTTATCGTCGATTGGAAAAGATGGTCTATGTTCATTATAATATGCGTCTTCAATTAAGAGCAATAACAGAAGAAAATGAAGAACAAGAGGCTGGTGATGTAGACCCATTTGATATTGGATTTGTCCAAAATGAGAATGATTCAATGATGGATTGGTGGAGCGCTATTGAGGCTGAAAATCCATTACTTGATGAAGCAGGAGACCCACCACGACCATCTCAATTTCTCACTCAACAGATTGAAACAATACAAACTACAGGAGATATCAGGGAGGGAGAAGATTATGATGAAGCTTTTGATCAAGAATTTCGATTTTCTGGATCTCGATCAAGACATTCTGAAACATCCCAAACTCAACCAAAGTTCACAGATAAAGGTAAAGCTCCTGCAGTTTTTACTAAAAAGAAAGAAAAAGTCAAGCCTCCCGCTTTTACAGGAAGGGGTCAATTGAGAATTAGAGAAAATCCACTTGATGCAATTGATGAGCAAGAACATGATGACAGTGATGAAACATCATCACCTTCTGATATTGTAGTCCGACGAGAAGTTAATAGCAGAGTGATGATAGTGGCGATGCATCTGGTGGTCAAAATTATGATCCCCCTACTCAAGCACCGGAGCCATGGACATGTGAGGCAGATTACACACATACAACTCAAGATGATGATCATGGAGCTAGACCTATTCAATATCAACGTCGAAATAAGGATGGCAAACAAAAGAAAGCTCACAATTATCAAGATATGCGACAAAGTTTAGCTGACATTGATTCTAGTCGAAGTTCATCATACTCTCAGCCTTCTTATTATAACTCTGATGCATCATATGGTGATCCATCATACCACAGTTCAGAGGCATATGTTTATCCTTATCCTTATCCTGTGCCTGTACCTGTTCCGATTTCAATGGTGCCAGTTCAAGTCCAACTTCCAGTGATGAATCGAGATACGCTGATGTACATGTGGAGAAATCAGTATCAATATTGCATGTCATGGGATGCTTATTTAATTTGGGCGTTAGAGAACTATGGAATTGATCTAACCAGAATGCTACAAGAACCAATGTCTTCATCTGATTCGCGTCACTCCTTTTGGTATTAGTAAGGTAACATATTGTAATGTATCAATTTTAATTCGAGTTATTGATAGATCAATTTTCTTTAAAGAAAGTTATATTTAATTGTTTTCTTAACAATATTAAGTTGTTCAATAATTGAAAACTTATATCAAATCAACATACAACTTATTTTTAAATTATACACAATAAATATATATTTATCTAATAATTATTATATATAAATAAAAAATACCGAAACCATACCGGCACGAAACGATACGATACCGAAACCGTATCGTTCCGGTCTGGGACCGAAACATCGGCACGGGTCGATACTTAAAACCTTGATTGGTATTAACTATAGTAATTGACTAATTTATTTAGTTTAGGATAAATTAATTAGTTAATTAATTAATCTTGAATTAATTTGGGATTTAGTAATTGGTTAGTTAATTAGTTAATTAATTATTTAATTAATCCTAAATTAAATTAAATTAAATTAATTAATCAATTTTTTCAATTAATACTAATTAATAATTAGTCACTAATTAATTAAGATTTAATAATTAATTAGTTATATGGAGGCTCTAGAAACACTTATCAACTTTATCAAATTCCGAAATAACTATTTTCAAAGATCATAAATATACTTGCAATGACACAAATAACAACACTCAAAGAAACATCTCACATCATGCTCCTCACAAGACTAATGAGAACTCCAAGACATCGCAAGAAGGTTAAAATACTGATACAAATGCAATCATATTCCTTCAAAAAAAAATTCAGAACTCAACAGCTGGCAAAAGGATTTTGAGTATTGTTATCGATTAACTTTCTTCTATGTTATATTGCAATAAAGCACACACTTCATATATTTAAATAGACAAACCATTCTTATGCTAACAAGTACTTGTTATAACAATCTAGACAACCTTAATATCGAATCACAAAATTATTGAAGGGAACAATTTAGTGACTAATGAATTAAAGAATAATATCTCATATCGATGGATGTATGTATCATATGAGGTCAAAAATGACTTTGTATAACAAGAAAAAATGAACAGCAAATGTTTACACTATTAGAGAAAATGTTTGAGAAATATCAATGGCTTAAGATGCATTTTCATGCAAAGATTAGTAGAATATACACATTGCAATAGAGAAATTGGTTCAAGTGATAATAGGATAAATTTTAAAACGATTGATAGTAGGGGCCGACCGTGGCCAGAAGCGGTCGACACGACCAGCAGGGGAGGCGGCCGCCAATAGGTGGCGGTTGAGGTCAGCAAGTGCTGGCCTCGATCGGTAGGGGCTGGTGGCATCCAGAAGGGGGCCAGGGCGTGGCTAGCAAGGGAGGCGGCGGCTATCAGGGCTGGCCGCGACTAGCAGGAGTCGGTCGTGGCCAGTACCAGAGGCTTTGAGGGTGAGAAAAGAGAGGGGAGAGAGTTACCGTCGCCTTCGGAGATCGTCGTCGAGATCGCAACCGTCGTTGCCACAGAACGCAGAACCCAGATCTAGGGCAAGGGCTGGAGATCGTCGTCGACCAGCAGGGGGAACGCAGAACGCAGAACCGTCACTAAGGGTTATTTGGCGACCAAATCACTTTTCGTCCCCAAATTTAGGGGGCGAAAAGCGATTTCATCCCCATATTTGGGTAAAATTATAAAATATTAAATATAAAATATTCAATTTGGGACAAAATTTAAAAAAATAAAAAATAAAATATAAAATAATTTTGTAAATATTTTATATTTATATTTGATTTAATGTTATATTTTTGATAGATTCAACACAAAATCGAAAACATTAAAAAAAATAAGTTAATATTTAAAAAAATTACAAACAAAATTTAATAAAATATAATTCATAAAATATAAAATATAAAATATAAAATAATTTAGAAAATAATTTATAATTATATTTTATTTTATGTTATATTTTTCACGATTAGTCACAAAACCAAAAATATTAAAAAATAAAATAAATTAACTTTTAAAAATTACAAAATATATTTATATCTTATGTTGTGTTATATTTTTTCATCTAGCCAAAAAAAAAACAATGCTATAAATATATTTGGGCTCAATAATGTTTGAGATAGTGTTTTAGCTTGATTTAATTTTTTAAAATTATTTTTCATTCTTGGACGAATCCTGGATTCATCCCAGAATTGGCGACGAATCCAATGATTCATCCCAAACTTTGTGATGAATTAATAGATTCGTTGCAAAATCTGGGATGAATACGGGGATTCTTTGCTAATTTTGGACGAATCCAGGATATGTCCCAGAATGAAAAATAACTAAAAAATAACTAAATGAGCTGAAACCCTATCTAGACATATTGGAATGGCACGAAATCAATTCGTATGTATTCGTCTAGTTCTCTTGATTTTGTAAATATCTTCAAATATTAATTTGACCTAATATATCTAAACCAGTGATTTTTTAAATACGAATTCAATGTTTTAGACAGTTTCATGTTCAAAAAATCATTGTTATCAATATATTTGATCTAAATAATGTTTGACAATATTTTTATAATTAGGAGAACTAGACAAGCACATAGAGACTGATTTCGTGTCATTCTAAGCTCTCTAACATTAATTTGTAACTTTAACATATTCAACTTACATTTCAAATTATAACTTTTACATGTTCAACTTACCTTTCAAGTTCATCTATTTGACTTAGCTATGAAAATAAAAAATATCGGATCAAAATATGATATATGAGGGCATTTATATAATCAGGAGAAATAGACAAATACATAAGAATTGATTTCGTGTAATTCTAATATCTCTAAGTAGGGTTTTAGCCTCATTTCATTATTTTTTAGTATTTTTCATTCTAGGACGAATCCTGGTTTCATCCCAGAATTAGCGACGAGGCGACGAATCCATGGATTCATCGTAATGTTTGAGATAAATCGTTAGATTCGTTGCTAATTCTGGGATGATTATGTGACACCGGCCTCATCTACTTCTCCTGAATTTATATATGCTCACAAATATCAATTTGACTTAATATATCGAACCCCGTGATTTTTTGACCATGAATTAAATTTTTAAAATTGTTTCATGTTAAAAAATCATTGTTATAAATATATTTGGACTAAATAATGTTTGAGGGTATTTATAACATTAAGAGAACTATAGAACATATAAGAACTAGTTTCGTATAATTCTGATATTTCAAAGTAGGTTCGATCTCATTTAATTAATTTTAATTTTTTTTATTCTGGGACAAATCTTGGATTCGTCTTAGATTTGGCGTCGACTCTAAGGATTCGTCCTAGAATGAAAAATAATTAAATGAGGTTGAAACCCTACATAGAGATATTAGAATTACATGAAATCGATTTCTATGTATTCGTCTACTTCTCTTGAATTTATAAATACTCTCAAATATCAATTTGACCTAATATATCGAAATCAATACTTTTTTTGACAATGAATTAGATTTTTAAAATAGTTTCATATTAGAAAAATCACTGCTATACAAGGATTTGTCCCAGCTTTGGCAACAAATCCATGGATTCAATGCAAAGTTTGAGGCTTGGATTCATCGCCAATTCTGGGATGAAACCAAGATTTATCCCAAAATGAAAATAATTTAAAAAATAATTAAGGCCCAACACATACAAAATCGGTTTCGTCTACTTCTCCTGAATTTACAAATGCTTTCACATACCAATTTGACCTAATATATCGAAACCAATATTTTTTTATCACAAAGTAGATTTTTTGAATAATTTCATGTTAAAAAAATCACTGCTATAAATATATTTGGGCTAAATAATGTTTAAGGGTATTTAAAAAATTAAGAGAACTACACAAACACATAGGAATCAGTTTTGTGTAATTCTGATATCTCTAAGTAGGGTTTCAGCCACATTTAATTTAATTATTTTTTTTGGATGAATTCTAGATTCGTCCAGATTTGGTGTCGAATCCAACGATTCGTCCCAGATTTGGCGATGAACCAATGGATTCATTACAAAGTTTGGGATGAATCTTTGGATTCGTCGCCAAATCTACGACGAATCTAGGATTCATCTTAGAATGAAAAATAATTAAATGAGGCTGAAACCATACTTAGATATATCAGAGTTATACAAAATCAGTTCCTATATCTTCGTCTACTTCTCCTAAATTTATAAATACTCTCAAATATCAATTTAACCTACTATATCGAAATCGATGATTTTTTGCCCTTGAATTAGATTTTTTAAATAATTTCATGTAAAAAAATTCACTGCTATAAATATATTTGGGATAAATAATGTTTGAGGGTATTTATAAAATTACGAAAACTATACAAACACATAGGAACCAATTTCGTATCATTTCGATATCTCTAGATAGTGTTTCAGCCTCATTTAATTATCTTTTAATTATTTCCATTCTAGGATAAATTCTGGATTCGTCCCAGATTTGGTGACAAATCCTTATATTTTGAATTCATTGCTAAATCTGGGACAAATCCTAGATGCTCGCCAAATCTAGGACGAATCATGTATTCGTCCCAGAATGAAAAATAATTAAATAAGGCTGAATCCCGAAATATGCACCTAGAGATATCGAAATGACATGAAACTGATACCTATATGCTCGTCTTATTCTGTTGATTATATATATATCTTAGATCCAAAAAAATATATTAGGTTAATTTGATTTTTGAATATATTTATATAATTAGGAGAATTAGATGAAATGGAGAAACTTTTTCATGACATTCTGAACTCTTTAGGTCTATTTATCGATTGCCGATATTTTTTTTTTATTTTTTAGAATCTGGGATGAATCTTGAGGTTTGTCTCATCCTAGAATCTAGGATTCATCCCTGATTTATAAAAATTAATTATAAAAATTAATTTTGAGGTTTGTCTCAGCTATAAGAGAGCCTAGGATCACCAGCTATGCAACAGTGCAAGTATGGTGCATGACACTATATGCATGCAACATCCAATCGAAGGGCCTATCCAGAATCTAAGGCATGCATAGGTCTAGGTCATAAATCAAGATCCAGAAAGTAAACTACCAGGATACATGCAAGGTACTACTCGTGATCAATCCCTACCGTGTACAAGCTATGCGAGAATAACAGGACATATCACGAAGGTATGCTACAAGTAACCGACGAAGATATACAAAATAGGTAAGGTATAGAAACTATTACTAGCATAACCAACCATGCATATTTATCTGTGACAATATCTAAAAGAAATAGATAAGACAAGGTACCTGCCTTAATATGAAGAAGTTCGTGTGATGAGAACCCCCTGTCCAAAATAATATCCACAGTGAGCAAACCAAATCAAAGTCCTGCATCCAAAGCATCACTTAGCTATCTATTTACTAGTAATTAACTAATTAACTACTAATTAATTTCATCACCACTAGGTCTACTATAGTATCAAACCCATATGAACCCTATCAGTAGCCTAATCCATTGCATCCCCGTTCCACTATTCTGATCACTCCCTCAATCAGAACACCAATGCTGAATAGGATCACACACAACCCACCCACAACCCATGAACAAAGCATCACAATTTCAATAGCACTATAATCTCATCACTATAGATCCTCCTCAAGAATTCAACACCATCTAAACTCACCTCATGAACAGATCTAAACTCACCTCACAAACAACCCACTCAAACCATCAAAACACAGAAATCACCAACCAAAACAGAACAACAAGAGCGAGCTCACGGCATAGAGGATCAAAATTAAAAAAATGAATAGGCACTACATTGATTCCAAATTCAAAGAGCTCTCAACCTCCAAGAAACTCCTTAAACAAAATCAACAACCTGACTACCCTCACTGATTCAAACCGAAATCGATCAAGAATAGAAAGGAAACCAAATCCAACAGCAAGATAGGCTCATGGTGGAGAAAGGAAACCAATCGGGAACCGCTATCGATCAGATTGTAAACAAAATCAACAGATCCTTACCTAGAACCTGCGCCAACAGAAACTTTGCCCCAACTAGCAAGAACAGGCTCAGTAAGAAGATCCAACACGATCAACCCCAGTTCTGAGCTACACCCTTTTCCCCAAAACCCTAGATCATCCAAGGCACGCCCAAGAAACTACTGTGATTAGGGGAGATCAAGTCCAAAACATTCGCAAATACCTTGGAGCGATTGAAAAAAGGAAAAGAAAATAAGCAACACAACAAACTTAACTCACCTTGAATCTGCCTGGAGCGGAGATCGATCCAAGCTCGAGAGGAAGGCGTCGATCGCCGAGAAGGAGAGAAGCTTTATGTGGATGGTCGTTTTATATTCAACCCCTTCAAGTTTAGCAACCTCCATCCACACCCTTAAGTTAACCCTTTTTGCCATTCAACCCTCCAAGTTTTCTTATTTTAACACGTAGATACAAGACATCAAACACGCACATGACCTAACATAACTCAGTTGATCATCATCAAAACTAATCCAAAGTACTTACAAGCTCTCCCTTTTTAATGTGTATTAACCAAAGTTAAGATTAGCGAAAACAAACAAGAACTTAATTATGTTAAAAGAAAAATTAATTATGTAAAATAAAAATTTACAATTAAGTCCTTAAACAAAATTTTGCCATAAAGTTCTCCCCCTCCCTAACTTAACTCTCATTATTTCTCCCCCTTTGATTACATAAAAACATAGAAAACTAAATGAAAAAATAAGAGAAAAAAATCTAAAAATTTTTCTTGGCGTTGTACATACAAAATACAAGGTTGTGTATTTTTACTGCAATTATTTCATAAGTAAAATAATGTTTAAGAATTAAACCTCATATTTATCAAAAATAATTTGAAAATTATTTTTCATTGTCGAAAAATACTGATTTTTTTTAATATCAAACATAATAAAACTGATTTTAGCAAAAATGTATACAAGAAACTATTTTTCTTTTAGTGAGAAGTATTTTTCTTCACATATTTTTGAAATTAAATACTCTAAAAATAGATTTCAATAATAAAACAACTTGCTAATTTTTCTAAGCATTCAAGATATAATGATTATTTATAGAAAAGTCAAGTTTTTTTTAAAAAAAATAATCTTCAGAAATTTTTAATATTAAAATTTCATTTTTTTGGTAAAAAATTCATAAAAAATTTGTATTAGTCAAATATTTTCGAAAATTTTCTACAAACAAATAACATATTTTTTTATCAAAAAAAAATTTAAACCTAAAGAAAATTGAACAAAAGTTTTATGAAAAATAATTTTATGGATAATCTTAATAAACAAACTAATTTGTAGCAATTAAATAAAAAATCTAATAGGTTAAAATAGATTTTTGAATCTATACAAATTTTTACCTACTAAATTGATCAAATATTTTCTAGGAATCTCAAATTTTGAAAATTTAAAAATTTAGCTCATATGATTTTTAACATGTCAATGAACCCCCAAAATATCTAACATTTAGAATTTGTAATAAGTTTGAATTCGAGCATGAATAATCCTTTTCTAATATTTCTATTTGGCCTTTAAATTTTGTATTTTCGATTTTAATTTTATCAAATTCTTCTATTTTATTCTCTAGTTCTAATTTATTTTTCTTTATTTCAATATATTTCTTTGTTGTTTTGCATAGTGATCTATTTAGCGTCTTAATAGGTTAGTACAATATCGAAAGGTAAGAGTCATACAAACTTACCATGTCAAATTTGTAGGTGATTGCTCCCCCTTCATCGATGATTTCTCCTTAGGTGTCTGCATCGTCTAATTCTTGGTGGCTCAGTATTAGTGCTAGTCTGGTATATTCCTCGGACTCAAAGTCTTCTAACGATGACTCACTCCACGTTGCTTTGAGGTTCTCCTCTTGAACATACTTGGTTTTTTTCTTTTCCTTTATTCTTCAATTAGGGCAATTGTCCTTAATGTGACATTATTGGTCACAGTTGTAGCATCTTAATTTTCAATTTTTTTTCCTCTAAAGTAGCTTTATCATCTGTTTTTTTTATCAAAATCGTGAATCTTAAAAAATCGACTAATTTTTCCTACCAAATTAGCCTCCTGATCTTCATCAAGAGATGACTCTAAATCTGATTCTTCTTGGCTTTTAGCGCTATGTTTTGATTCGACTCTTGTTCTTTTCTTAGACCTGTAAATCGAGATTCATGAAGTACTAGAGTCGAAAATAGATTTTCTAAACTACTTACATTGATGTCCTTAGATATATAGTAAGAGTCCACAATTGATGTCCATTTTTGGGTTCTTGGAAATGTATTTAATGCATACCTTAGCAAATCACTATTCATTATCATTTCTCCAAGATTGTTGTGCCCCATAATCAGCTCCTTGATATTTATATGTAGTTGAGTAACTGACTCACCATTCTCTAGTCAGAGGTTACTGAGTTTGTTGCAGAGCACATCTTGTTTAGCTAACTTGGTCTCCGAGGTTCCTTTATGAAAATCTAGGAACTTCTCCCGGAGCTCTTTGATGGAATTGTATGATCCGATCCAGTTGACTTCCTGAGGTGGTAGTACACTCAATAGATGAAACTCGATCTTACCATTTGCCATGAACTTGATCTGTTGCATCTTGTTCCAGAGGAGCCCATCCTTTTCTTCTTCGTTCTCGTCCTTGAGTACTTCAAAATCCTATTTAATAATTAATAATATTTGAAAATCTATTTTAAATAATACTTCTATTTTACGCTTTCACAGCATAAACTTCCCCTCGAACTTAGGTGGGTGTATGCTTGATCTGACCATTTTCCTTGTTGCTTTAGATAGAGATTAGTCCTTCTAAGATGGTTGAGCTCTGATACCACTTATTGGATCATTGGACTTGATTGGGGGGGGGGGGGGGGGGGGGGTAAATGACCTGTAAATGAAATTAACAACTGCTCTTACTTTCTAACTTAGCAAGGATACACACATTAATTGAAAAGAAATAACATAAAAATAAATATGGGCATAAGGGATTTACTTTGTTACAACCTTAGTGGTTATTAATCAAAGACAATAACAAGCACACTAACAAACTCAGTTCTTTGACAATATTAGAGGTGGAGAAGCCCCTTACAGCGGTTAAAAGCTCAAAACTAAATTATAGAAGTTAATTTGAATGTTTTGTTATAGAATAGAGGTTAGGGCCTATATTTATAGTCTATCAGTCGAAATGACCATTTTGTTGATGTGGCACTTCTAGAAGTGCCCCAGATGACTGGAGGCTTCTCACTACAAAAAATAGTGATTCAGAGACAAAATTTTAGGACAAATATTTTCCGTCCTAGATTTACAATAAATTTTGTGACAAAAATAAAAATTATTGCTAATTGACAACGAAATTAGCAACGAAAATTTTTCATCGCAATTTAGTAACAAACTAATTTCTATCCCCAAAATTGTTATAGTTTAGCGATGAATTTATAAATTCGTTGCTAATTTTGTGATGAAAATCTAATTCATCACAATATCTGTAACAAATTTATTATTTGTTGTAGAATTTGCTTCGTATTCATTTTTCATTGCAAAATTTGCTAGTAATTAAAAATTTATCACAAAAATTTCTGAATTCATAATAATTTTTATAATTAATTTTTATAATTAATTATTATAAATTAGGCATGAATCCTAGATTCTAGGATGAGACAAACCTCAAGATTCATCCCATATTCTAAAAAATAAAAAAAAATATATCGACAATCGATAAATAGACCTAAAGAGTTCAGAATGACATGAAAAAGTTTCTCCATTTCATCTAATTCTCCTAATTATATAAATATATTCAAAAATCAAATTAACCTAATATATTTTTTTGGATCTAAGATATATATATAATCAACAGAATAAGACGAGCATATAAGAATCAGTTTCATGTCATTTCGATATCTCTAGATGCATATTTCGGGATTCAGCCCCATTTAATTATTTTTCATTCTGGGACGAATACATGATTCGTCCTAGATTTGGCGAGCATCTAGGATTTGTCCCAGATTTAGCAATGAATTCAAAATATAAGGCTTTGTCACCAAATCTGGGACGAATCCAGAATTTATCCTAGAATGGAAATAATTAAAGATAATTAAATGAGGCTGAAACCCTATCTAGAGATATCGGAATGATACGAAATTGGTTCCTATGTGTTTGTATAGTTTTCGTAATTTTATAAATACCCTCAAACATTATTTATCCCAAATATATTTATAGCAATGAATTTTTTTACATGAAATTATTTAAAAAATCTAATTCAAGGGCAAAAAATCATCGATTTCGATATAGTAGGTTAAATTGATATTTGAGAGTATTTATAAATTTAGGAGAAGTAGACGAAGATATAGGAACTGATTTTGTATAACTCTGATATATCTAAGTATGGTTTCAGCCTCATTTAATTATTTTTCATTCTAAGATGAATCCTAGATTCGTCGTAGATTTGGCGACGAATCCAAAGATTCATCCCAAACTTTGTAATGAATCCATTGGTTCATCGCCAAATCTGGGACGAATCGTTGGATTCGACACCAAATCTGGATGACTCGTTGGATTCGACACCAAATCTGGACGAATCTAGAATTCATCCCAAAAAAAATAATTAAATTCATCTCAAACATTATTCAGCCCAAATATATTTATAGCATTGTTTTTTTTGGCTAGATGAAAAAATATAACACAACATAATAGATAAATATATTTTGTAATTTTTAAAAGTTAATTTATTTTATTTTTTAATATTTTTGGTTTTGTGACTAATCCGTGAAAAATATAACATAAAATAAAATATAAATATAAATTATTTTCTAAATTATTTTATATTTTATGAATTATATTTTTTTAAATTTTGTTTGTAATTTTTTTAAATATTAACTTATTTTTTTAATGTTTTCGATTTTGTGTTGAATCTATCAAAAATATAACATTAAATCAAATATAAATATAAAATATTTACAAAATTATTTTATATTTTATATTTTCTTTTTTTAAATTTTGTCCCAAATTGAGTATTTTATATTTAATATTTTATAATTTTATCCAAATATGGGGATGAAATCGCTTTTCGCCCCTAAATTTGGGGACGAAAAGTGATTTGGTCGCCAAATAACCCTTAAAAGCGGAAATGATACCAGATCCCCCAGCCCCTTGCCCTAGATCTGGGTTTTGCGTTTTGTGGCAACGACGGTTGCGATCTCGACGACGATCTCCGAAGGCGATGGTAACTCTCTCCCCTCTCTTTTCTCACCCTCAAAGCCTCTGGTACTGGCCACGACCGACTTCTGCTAGTCGCGGCCAACCTTGATAGCCGCCGCCTCTCTTGCTAGCCACGCCCCTGGCCCCCTTCTGGATGCCACCAGCCCCTACCGATCGAGGCGAGCACTTGCTGACCTCAATCGCCACCTATTGGCGGTCGCCTCCCCTGCTAGTCGTGTCGACCGCTTCTGGCTACGGTCGGCCCCTACTATCAATCGTTTTAAAATTTATCCTATTATCACTTGAACCAATTTGTCTATTGCAATGTGTATATTCTACTAATCTTTGCATGAAAATGCATCTTAAGCCATTGATATTTCTCAAATATTTTCTCTAATAGTGTAAACATTTGTTGTTCATTTTTTCTTGTTATACAAAGTCTTTTTTGACCTCATATGATACATGCATCCATCGATATGAGATATTATTCTTTAATTCATTCAAGTCACTAAATTGTTCCCTTCAATAATTTTGTGATTCGATATTAAGGTTGTCTAGATTGTTAT
Organism: Boesenbergia rotunda; assembly: GCA_024364735.1. Taxonomy (NCBI): domain Eukaryota; kingdom Viridiplantae; phylum Streptophyta; class Magnoliopsida; order Zingiberales; family Zingiberaceae; genus Boesenbergia; species Boesenbergia rotunda. The sequence goes on along the minus strand of JAGFNQ010000872.1, from coordinate 604,654 downwards.
AACAAGTACCTGTACTTGTTAGCATAAGAATGGTTTGTCTATTTAAATATATGAAGTGTGTGCTTTATTGCAATATAACATAGAAGAAAGTTAATCGATAACAATACTCAAAATCCTTTTGCCAGCTGTTGAGTTCTGAATTTTTTTTTTTGAAGGAATATGATTGCATTTGTATCAGTATTTTAACCTTCTTGCGATATCTTGGAGTTCTCATTAGTCTTGTGAGGAACATGATGTGAGATGTTTCTTTTAGTGTTGTTATTTGTGTCAATGCTAGTATATTTATGATCTTTGAAAATAGTTATTTCGGAATTTGATAAAGTCATATATGTTGATAAGTGTTTCCAGAGCCTCCATATAACTAATTAATTATTAAATCTTAATTAATTAGTGACTAATTATTAATTAGTATTAATTGAAGTAATTGATTAATTATTTTAATTTAATTTAATCTAGGATTAATTAAATAATTAATTAACTAAATAATCACTTTAATTTTAAAATAATTAATTATTTTAATTAAATATGAAACTAATTAACTAACCAATTACTAAATCCCAAATTAATTCAAGATTAATTAATTAACTAATTAATTAATCCTAAACTAAATAAATTAATCAATTACTATAGTTAATACCAATTAATTATTGATTATTAAACCTTAATTAATTAATTAATTATTCAATTTTTTAATTATTTCAAAATTAATTAATCAATTAATCCTAAACTAAATAAATTAATCAATTACTTTAATTAATACTACTTATTAATTATTAAACCTTAATTTTGAATTAATTAATTAGTCAATCATTATTCCCTAATCCCAGCTTATAAACCAAATATCAATATTGGATGACCAAACTCATTCCCATTTTAGTCCACTATCAAATCCATTCTCATTTCTATTTCTGCACCCTAAGCCAAACGCCTTATTCAATCTTCTATCACATTTTTTAAATTATATATTTTATCTGTTAATACACTCTATTTTTTCTATAGGTAATATACAGTTATTTTGTTGTGTACTGTCGATTAAATAGCAAAAATGATAAGTTTTTTTTTCATGTTTTTCATTATGCATTGAATTTTTATTTACTTTATTCTAACCGTTTTATTTGACAGTTTTGACGCTATGGGCATAGACAGTCTTCTCTTGGCCCCTCTGTTATCACCCAATATTGGATCATACCCCCTCCTTCAGGTTCGGGATTTTCACATGCACCTTCTCATTCATCGTCGCCAATACCTTCAAGTGTAGGACCTTTACATGCACCTTCTCATTCGTCGTTGCTAATATCTTCAGGTGTAAGAACTTCACATTTACCTTCTAATTCACTGTCATCGGTACCCCCGCAGTCCAATCCTCGGTACCCACGGATAATCCAGAATCAGCTAGAAACTCTACTGTTGAGTTGAGAGACCCTTGAGAGTTTATAGTCCCGCTTGGAGATTCATAAGTATTATAAAATATCTTATTTTTCAACTGATGGGGCTGGGTAGCCGGGGCCCGACACAGAGGATGAAGAAGCTAAGGACACGACATGATCTCCCCTCTCAGGCCCCGGGACCCCCTTTCAGAGGCGCACTCGGAAAGGGCGGTCTGAGGGTCCCTCTCGGGAGCCCCCCGGTAAGTTGGGCCCCGAAGAGTACCTCGGGAGATATAGCACTCAGAGACTCCCGAACTCACCTCGGGAGGCGTGGTCCTCGCAACAGCCGACCTCGGACACCGACTAGAAAAAGTCCACGCATCCCCCCAAAAAAATTGCTCAACGAGGGAAAGTATGATAACGGCGCCGACGGTTTCAAGGGATATCCCTTCACCACCGAAAGCAGGGGGCATGACGCAAATATCGGAGTCGTGGCACCGATAAAAGGGGCACGACCAGTCTACCAACGCCAGTATAAAAGGTAGTTCAACCCCTTCGGTAACGAGGTTACAATCTCTCATTTTTTACATACTGTCTTTCTTCCTCACCACTCTTCGGACAACCTAGTAACTTGAGCGTCGGAGTGGACTCCGCCGGACCCTGGCCGGCGTATCCCCTAACGCTTGTGTTAACTTTGCAGGACTACAAGTTCCTCCTCGGCGTAGTAACTTCTTCAGGGACTTGGCCTCAGTGACTGATCATCGGCAACGACTCCTTCCAAAACAAATTTGGCGCCGTCTGTGGGAAACATCTAAAAGCACCTGAAGGAGCACCGATGGCGGAAGCAGATCATCTCACCCATCCTCGGGAGGAGGAAGGACCCAAGCAAGAACGACAGGAAGTGGAGAGTGAAGAGGTACAAATTCATTCCCATGGCGGAGGGGGAAACACGCGCATTGCCCTTGACCTCACGTCCTCATTACGAACTCGCCTCATGGAATGTCTACGGAACCATAGAGATGTGTTTGCTTGGGCCGCTGAAGAAATCAAGGGGGTCCCACCGGCACTGGCTATGCATCACCTACATGTGGCGCCAGAGGCCCGTCCAGTGAAGCAATAGAGGAGGCATTTCTCCCCTGAGTAAGATAAAACTATTCGAGATGAGGTTCAGAAACTATTAAAAGCTGGACACATCAGAGAAGTTCGGTTCCCAGCTTGGCTGGCCAACGTGGTCTTTGTCGCCTAGCCTAAGGGCAAGTAGCGAGTCTGCATCGATTTCCGAGACCTAAACAAAGCCTGCCCGATGGATTGCTACCCCCTGCCTAGGATAGATCGGCTAGTGGACTTAACAGCCGGCTGTGAGTTCATCTCAATGTTAGACGCTTACCAAGGCTATCACCAAGTCCCTCTCGCGCTCCTGAGGACCTGGAGAAGGTCAGTTTTGTGACGGCTGATGGTACATACTGTTACAACGTCATGCCCTTCGGCTTGTGGAACGCGGGCGCCACATACCAGCGGATGATGGATCAAGTCTTCAAGCACCAGATCGGGCGGAACATTGAAGTGTACGTGGACGATATATTGGTCAAGACGGAAAGGGGGGGGGGGACATGATATCCGACCTGGAGGAGACGCTTACCACCCTCAGGGCACACAGGTTAAAACTAAACCCAGCTAAATGTTTGTTTGGGGTCAAAAGTGGCAGGTTCCTGGGGTACATGGTGACGGAGAGGGGGATCGAGGCCAACGCGGAAAAGGTAAATGTTATTTTGGATATGGCGCCTCCGCGGAACTCAAGGAAGTCCAACGGCTGAATGGTAGGATCACTGCATTATCTCTGTTCATCTCCAAATCTGCAGATAAAGCCCTCGCCTTCTTCAAAATTCTGAGAAAAGCTATTAAATTCGAATGGGATGAGCAGTGTGAGAAGACCTTTGAGGAATTAAAGACCTATCTGGTCAATCTCCTGACCCTGCATAAGCCAGTGGAACGGGAGACATTATTCGTCAATTTATCAGCAACCGAGCAAGCAGTAGGATTGGTGCTTGTCCAAGAACAAGACCGGATACAACATCCCATCTATTTCTTCGTACACTTACTAAAGAACGCCGAGTCGCGGTACACCATGATGGAGAAACTGGCCTATGCCTTGGTCATGATGGCCCGATGGTTACGACCATACTTCTTAGCGCATCCCATCGTGGTCCTCACTAATAGCCCGCTCGCCCGAGTCCTCACCAACCCTGAGGCGTCAGGCAGGCTAATCAAATGGACAACAAAGTTAAGCGAATACGGCATTGAGTATCAGCCTCGCACCACCATCAAAGCACAGGCTCTCTCCGACTTCATGTTAGAGACCATCCCGGAGGCAGAGACCGAAGGTATGTGGAAGATCTATGTGGATGGATCTGCCAATAACCAACATAGCGGAGTGGGACTGTTATTGATCTCCCCTAGGGGAGATACGCTGCATCTGTCTATTCGACTTCACTTCAAAGCTACCAACAACGAGGCCGAGTATGAGGCGATCCTGGCAGGATTACAAGCGGCCCGACACATGGGAGGCCAGTGAATCACGGCCTATTCGGACTCGCAGTTGGTGGCTCAGCAAATAGGGGTGGTTTCGAAGTCAGATGTGAGCGGTTGCAAAGGTATGTAGCCCTCTATAAACAACTAAAAACCACCTTCTCGGAGGTCATCCTGCAGAAGATCTCCCGGTCGGATAATGTGCAGGCCGCCGAGTTGGCCAAGCTGGCCAGTTCCATATCTACTTGGCAGCTGTGTTGGAAACGAGATGGCTAGAGAGGGGGGGGGGTGAATATAGCCAGACAAAATTTCTTGCTCTTGACCTCTTTTAAGATTTCTCTGCACTTAGGTTAGCCGCAGCGGAAGCAATACAAGTATAACAGCAGGAATATAAATGCAGAGAAGTAAAAACAAACCACACAGTCGCTAACTCAAAGATGTACAAGGTTCGGGGATAACTTGCCCCTACTCCTTGGCGTGCCCGTGAGGTGGGCGATCTCTTGATCGTTGGCAGATCAAGCCCCGGTGAACACCGGATAAGATAGAGCCTCCTTCTCGGTGGAGAAACCTCTCCACAGATCTCACGGATGATGGAACTTGAGTACAGGAGATCACACAAGAAGGAACACTCACAAAGCTCTCAACGGAATGCAACAAGATCGCTCAAGCACAAAGCAACAGAGAGCACGAACACAGCCCAGCCAAACTTCCCAAGTTTCTATCTTGTTCGCCTCTGCTTCCAGCTTCGCCACTTAAGCTCTGCTCACCATCACAAGCTTCATCAGCATCCACTGAGCCAGCCTGAACCCACTGACCTCCCTGAGCACTCAGTCCACTGAAGACCTCCTCTCCAGCTGAGCCTCCGTCAGTCGCCAGCTGCGTCAGTTGCCCGTTGAAACCTGAGAACGAGAAACAGCCAAACCTGCTCAACGGAAAGCCTCCCATTGACCCTCCTTAAGTGTTTGAATCACCTGCTATCACCTGCACACTCCAACAGAGGCTTAGCAATGCATATCAAAACATATCAGCAGTGTATCAGAGAATCGGCAGTGAAAACAGACGCGATCAGAGCTTCTGACAGCGTATTTGAATTAAAGTTCTGTGCCTGATCGGTCAGACCGATCAGAATGAATCCTGATCGGTCACCCAGACCGATCAGGGCAGATGAACAGTAATTTTTTAATCAGATCCAAAATCCCTGATCGGTCACCGGACCGATCCAGGACTTTGATCAGCAAGGGAACTCACTCACCGTTTGCTCCCTGATCGGTCACCAGACCGATCAGGAGCAAGGCAGCAAGGAAGCAGCCTGCTCCCTGATCGGTCATCGGTCCGATCAGGAGCCACACAGTAGATTCCCAATCTCACTGTGTGCTCCTTGATCGGTCACCAGTCCGATCAGACACAGCTGGATCGGTCACCAGACCGATCCACTAAGGAGCAGCGTGCCAATGTCCCTGATCGGTCACCAGACCGATCCAGAGACTCATCCCTAGCCCTCCAAGCTAGGAATTCATCCACCTTAGCCCTCCAAGCTAAGGATTTTTCCATCCAACTCTCCAAGTTGGGAATTTGCACCTAACCCTCCAAGTTAGGACTTTTCACCTAACCCTCCAAGCTAGGACTTTTCACCTAGCCCTCCAAGCTAGGACTTTTCACCCAACTCTTCCGAGTTAGAACATCATCCAACCTAGCCCTCCAAGCTAGGCACCTGACCCTCCAAGCCAGGACTTTTCACCTAATTCTCCAGGATGGGAATTTGCACCTAACCCTCCAAGTTAGGACTTTTCACCTAGCCCTCCAAGCTAGGACTTTTCACCCAACCCTTCCGAATTAGAACTTCATCCAACCTAGCCCTCCAAGCTAGGCACCTGACCCTCCAAGCCAGGACTTTTCACCTAATTCTCCAGGATGGGAATTTGCACCTAACCCTCCAAGTTAGGACTTTTCACCTAGCCCTCCAAGCTAGGACTTTTCACCCAACCCTTCCGAATTAGGACTTTTCCAACACCTGACTTCACTCACCAGGACCCGACTTCACTCACCGGGATTTCCAACACCTGGCTTCACTCACCAGGACCCGGCTTCACTCACCGGGATTTCATGCCCAGTCCTCGACCAGGACTTTAACCCAAATTCGCTCAACCAAACTTAAATCATTGTCAAACACCAAAACAACAACTGGGCCAGACTGCATCAACAATCTCCCCCTTTTTATTGTTTGACAACCCGATTTAAGTTTAGGTTTCAATCAATTGAAATCCATTCAATTCTCATAAGGGAATCATGATCCTCCCCCTATAATAACCATAAACTTAATCAGTCATTTCTCCCCCTTGTTAAACATCGAAAAGGGTATGGTTATTAAGTTTGAACATACCTCCCCCTCAAACACGGGTCTCTCTCCAAACCCAAAATAATCAAAGTGAAGTTTTGGATTGCACATGAAAACATATACAGAATAATATTATAGTCAAACATGTATATGTTTCATATGACAAGTAAGTCAAAAGATGATTTTGGAATTGCATATGAGAGGCATATACCATAAATGTATCATGGCAACAATGTATATGCATCATATGACAACATTTATCGCAGTTCCATCAGACTGATGATTGATACAGAAAAATTTCTGATTTATCTATGAACGATCAATTTTCAGAAAAAATTCTGTAATTCTGATTCGTTCAAGATCGGACTGCATTAACACTTGGACTTCCATGTGAAGACATATACAGAAGTATATCATGGTCAAATACGTATATGCTTCATAGGATGAGTATGGAATGCAACTGTATTTGAAAAATAGTCCTGATTGGCCTCCATGACCAACCAGGTCTGTTGATTACGTGATACAGAAGAATATCTGATTAGTCTGGGGAGCGATCAGATTTCAGAAAAATTTCTGAAACTCTGATTCGTTCCTGATCAGACTGCATTAACAATTGGCATTCCATAACCGGGGAGTAGACTCTATTAATATTCGATATTTCAGAAACAATTCCGAAATACGACATTAAGAATAAGAGTCACGACTCAACAAACCCTTTCTTATGAATTTGAACATTCCAACATAGGTTTGTATCAAATCACTATTAAGTACTAGGTTTGCATCACTTGAACAAATTTGTGATTCCTTAGTACCAGGTTTGTACCAATGGAAGATCAAGTATATTTCAATTGTAATCGGTTTGTATCAGATTTGTGTGTTGTATGATCATTAAACTGATACAATTCGACAAGACGATATTGGTTTGAGGAGGTTTTGGATCAATTTGGAACGATCTGGGAGTTCCTTGATCAGAGTTGGTTTGATCGGTCACCGGACCGATCAGAAGCACCCCTGATCGGTCGGTGGACCGATCAGGGATGATACAGAATGGTTTCTAAAACTGTTATATTTCAGAAATGGATTTGTTTCACCCCTTAACCACTCCTAAACCCCAATTAGATTCAAATTTAACTCCTAATAGAGTTCCATTAAACAACATTCATGTTTCTCTACCCAAAGGAAACAACATGATTTGCATCTCTTTAACTATCATGTATATTATCAAATTATGCAACATCTCCAATATATCTTGAGAGTAAAACTTGTAAATACAAAGTTCAAAGCATGATTCCAGAAAACATGATAAGTTTGAAAGCGATCAACATATGATTAAATTTCAAAACATGCCTATATAATACCAGTATCAAGGCATGATCAAATTCCCAATTTTTTCAAGTTCATTTACCATCATAAGCAACACTAAGTGTGAAGACCTTGAATACATGCCAATTCTTTTGATTCATTTCAAGAAAACACTGAACCTAGACCTTAAGTTCATGTTCTTGTCTAATGATGTATTGTGAGATTTTCAATGTGTCCATACTTGTTCTTTAGAATGCATCCATGTTCTACAACACTATTTGAGTCAAAACATGATGGTGTTCTCTAAGCATGAAATTGAGTATCACAATATGTTTGTATCAAAGCATGATCATATCAAGAAACCTTAGTTTGATACAAGGGAATCACTAGGTCATAGAAGGTTAAACAGTGAATTTTAAAACTCATGGTGATGCCTTGTGAGATTTTTATAATGATCAGCCCAAACTATATGTTCATCTTGTTCTTAAACATGCATTCATGTGTTATAACACATACAAGATACTCATGGCATACTTTGGGCTTGAGATAAGACATTTCATAAACCATAATTTGCATGAAAACACAAATTGCAATAATAAAACCAATTCTTTTAAGCAATTCATGGCAAGAGCAAATTATGTGTGAATCTAAACCCTTCATGCAATATATAAAAACAATTTCCAAGGCTTATTGACTTATTTTGAAACTAGTGTAACCTTAGCCTTGGGTTCGGAGCACCACTTATCAACAACCTATGTTGATAGATGCTCCCCCTCAATCAAAGCTATACACTTCTAAATATGGAGGTTTTAGGTACCCAAGTTTTGGGACCTAATGAATCTACAATGAATGACTTTGGCACCCATGCCTTAGTCAATTTCTTTTTGACTTTTCGAACCTTAGAATCATTTGATGATCTAAAATAGGTTCTTGACATTAAAGATATGACACTAGGTTCTTTAGGTTGGTAACCCAAACCAACCTTGTTGTACATCGCCCTTTGTGAGTTGAGTATCATATCTAATGTTTTAGAGCTTGTTGAAAACTTCTCAAGAACATTCTTGAGGTTTTCAACTTCGCTCTTCAAATTCTTATTTTCATCCTTAAGGGATTTATCATGCAAATCATCAATTACCTCATCCTTAGAGGTTTTTAAATGTTCTACTTCCAAATTCAAAGATTTAACTTTAGCCTTAGATTTTTTAAGCATCTTAGTTAGACATGCAATGGCTCGATAACACTTATCTAACTCGGGAGAGATTACCTCTTCATCATCCGAAGATGATGAAGGCGCGGTTGAGGAGCTTCTTGATTCGTTGTCACTCTCCTCGGTTGATTCTTCTAAGGTCACGAGAGCCACATGACAGTGAGTCCTCTCCTCCATTTTCTTCTTTTTGTCACCTGCCACTAAAGCCAACCCTTTCTCCTTTGGGCTTGTGTTAGAGATCTCATGTAATTCCATTTCACAAAATAGATCTTCTAACTTAACAATTGAAAAATCCTTGGAAACCTTGTAGGCATCCACCATGGATGACCACAAAGTATTCCTAGGGAAGGCTTTGAGTACATACCTCACTAGGTCTCTATTCTCCACCTTTTCATCGATGGAGTGCATGCCATTGATGATTTCTTTGAACCAACAATGAAGCATACTTACAGTTTCGTTTTCTCCCATTGTCAAGTTCTGGAGTTGGCTGAGAAGGAGGTCCTTCTTGGCAGTCCGGGTGTCTTGAGTTCTTTCATGGAGCTCAATGAGTTTTCTTCATAAGTCTTTGGCACTTGTGAAAGGACTCACCTTGATCAACTCCTCCTTGGTCATCCCGTATTGCAGGGTGACCACAGCTCTTGCATCAGCCTCACGTTTCCGGACTTGCTGTGCCGACCACTTTGAAAAATCCAACTCTTTTTCTTCAGCATCTTTAGGAGTGGAAAACCCCTCCTTGACAGCAAACCATACGCTGATGTTGGTTTTGAGATAAAACTCCATCCTCGACCTCCAATATGGAAAATCAGTGCCGTCGAGGAATGGATGTCGGTTTGTGCTGTAGCCTTCTCCTCCCATGGCCATCTTGTTGACTCTCGGTTGTTAAATCGTAAACAGAGCCCCAAGCTCTGATACCACTTGTTGGAAACGAGATGGCTAGAGAGGGGGGGTGAATATAGCCAGACAAAATTTCTTGCTCTTGACCTCTTTTAAGATTTCTCTGCACTTAGGTTAGCCGCAGCGGAAGCAATACAAGTATAACAGCAGGAATATAAATGCAGAGAAGTAAAAACAAACCACACAGTCGCTAACTCAAAGATGTACAAGGTTCGGGGATAACTTGCCCCTACTCCTTGGCGTGCCCGTGAGGTGGGCGATCCCTTGATCGTTGGCAGATCAAGCCCCGGTGAACACCGGATAAGATAGAGCCTCCTTCTCGGTGGAGAAACCTCTCCACAGATCTCACGGATGATGGAACTTGAGTACAGGAGATCACACAAGAAGGAACACTCACAAAGCTCTCAACGGAATGCAACAAGATCGCTCAAGCACAAAGCAACAGAGAGCACGAACACAGCCCAGCCAAACTTCCCAAGTTTCTGTCTTGTTCGCCTCTGCTTCCAGCTTCGCCACTTAAGCTCTGCTCACCATCACAAGCTTCATCAGCATCCACTGAGCCAGCCTGAACCCACTGACCTCCCTGAGCACTCAGTCCACTGAAGACCTCCTCTCCAGCTGAGCCTCCGTCAGTCGCCAGCTGCGTCAGTTGCCCGTTGAAACCTGAGAACGAGAAACAGCCAAACCTGCTCAACGGAAAGCCTCCCATTGACCCTCCTTGAGTGTTTGAATCACCTGCTATCACCTGCACACTCCAACAGAGGCTTAGCAATGCATATCAAAACATATCAGCAGTGTATCAGAGAATCAGCAGTGAAAACAGACGCGATCAGAGCTTTTGACAGCGTATTTGAATTAAAGTTCTGCGCCTGATCGGTCACCAGACCGATCAGAATGAATCCTGATCGGTCACCCAGACCGATCAGGGCAGATGAACAGTAATTTTTTAATCAGATCCAAAATCCCTGATCGGTCACCGGACCGATCCAGGACTTTGATCAGCAAGGGAACTCACTCACCGTTTGCTCCCTGATCGGTCACCAGACCAATCAGGAGCAAGGCAGCAAGGAAGCAGCCTGCTCCCTGATCGGTCACCGGTCCGATCAGGAGCCACACAGTAGATTCCCAATCTCACTGTGTGCTCCCAGATCGGTCACCAGTCCGATCAGACACAGCTGGATCGGTCACCAGACCGATCCACTAAGGAGCAGCGTGCCAATGTCCCTGATCGGCCACCAGACCGATCCAGAGACTCAACCCTAGCTCTCCAAGCTAGGAATTCATCCACCTTAGCCCTCCAAGCTAAGGATTTTTCCATCTAACTCTCCAAGTTGGGAATTTGCACCTAACCCTCCAAGTTAGGACTTTTCACCTAACCCTCCAAGCTAGGACTTTTCACCTAGCCCACCAAGCTAGGACTTTTCACCCAACTCTTCCGAGTTAGAACATCATCCAACCTAGCCCTCCAAGCTAGGCACCTGACCCTCCAAGCCAGGACTTTTCACCTAATTCTCCAGGATGGGAATTTGCACCTAACCCTCCAAGTTAGGACTTTTCACCTAGCCCTCCAAGCTAGGACTTTTCACCCAACCCTTCCGAATTAGAACTTCATCCAACCTAGCCCTCCAAGCTAGGCACCTGACCCTCCAAGCCAGGACTTTTCACCTAATTCTCCAGGATGAGAATTTGCACCTAACCCTCCAAGTTAGGACTTTTCACCTAGCCCTCCAAGCTAGGACTTTTCACCCAACCCTTCCGAATTAGGACTTTTCCAACACCTGGCTTCACTCACCAGGACCCGGCTTCACTCACCGGGATTTCCAACACCTGGCTTCACTCACCAGGACCCGACTTCACTCACCGAGATTTCATGCCCAGTCCTCGACCAGGACTTTAACCCAAATTCACTCAACCAAACTTAAATTATTGTCAAACACCAAAACAACAACTGGGCCAGACTGCATCAACAAGCTGGAAGAGCCTAGTGTGACGGGAACAATGGTGGCCCAAATTGGAGAAGAAGTCAGAATGGACAAACCCGCAGACTGGAGGGATCCCTACATAACATTCCTCCGGGACGGATCCCTGCCGAGTGGAGGCTCAGAGGGTTTGGCTGTTCCACCGACGGGCGGAGAGGTTCACACTGGTCGGGGATCAGTTATACATGAGAGCCTATGCCCGACCCCTCCAAAAATGCGTCGGGCCGGAGGAGATCGACTATGTAATGCGAGAGGTTCACGAGGGCATCTGTGGAAGCCATATTAGAGAGAGATCCCTATCCCGCAAGATCCTTTTGGCTGGATACTTTTGGCCCACAATGCAGGTCGTCTCGCTTAACTTTGTGGCCAGGTGTAAGGCTTGTCAGAGGCATCAGCATGTCTCTCACCGCCCAACGGAGCCATTGAGAGTTTCTACAATATCGTGCTCGTTCGACCAGTGGGAAATGAACATTGTGGGGCCTTTCCCCATCGGGCCTCAGCAGAAGAAATTCCTGCTGGTCCTCGTTGATTACTTTCCTAAATGGGAGGAAGCCGAACCTCTGGCCACCATCACAGAAGGGACGATAATGAAGGTTCTATGGAAAGATATTGTCTGCAGATATGACATTCCTCATAAGCTGGTGTCGGACAATAGCAGACAATTCTCCAGACGTAGATTGAAGGAATAGTGTGAAGGGTTGGGCATTCAGCAGGCCTTCACCTCCGTCGCCTACCCACAAAGCAATGGACAAGCGAAGTTTGTCAATCGGGAAATTCTACGAGGGCTCAAAATAAAGTTGGATCATGTCAGAGACAGCTGGGTCGAAGAACTTCCTAGCATCCTGTGGTCCTATCGGACTACCCCAAAGGAAGGAACGGGCGAGAGCCCTTTCCAGCTAGTCTATGGAGCAGAGGTCGTCATTCCGGTGGAAGTAGGAGAGGAGTCCCCACGAAGATAACATTATCGCAAGGAAGATAACGACCAGGAGCGTTCGATTGATCTGGACCTCATATCAGAGGTATGAGACAAAGCTGCAGCAAGGTTAGAGGCCTATCGAAGGAGGATGCAGCTAGCCTACAATCGCATGGTGATCGCCCGCAGCTTCGAGGTAGGTGATCGAGTCTGGAAGAGAATCAAACCGGTGGGTGATCCCGGAAAGATAAAGCAGCAATGGGACGACCCCTACATTGTCATCAAAAAACTTATAGGAGGTAGCTACTATCTGGAAAACCATGAAGGCAGAAGGTTGGAAAGGCCCTGTCATGCAAAACATCTTCGCCCCTACTGTACTTCGTGAGTGGCCGTGTAATGAACTTTCGTTGATGTATGTTTTCATTGCTTCACTGCCTTGCAATATAATCAAGAAAGGATGTGGACGACATGTCATTCTAGAAATGTTAAAGACTCTGTTTCTGATTAAACCCTACAGCCTCTCGGTGTGTAGGCTTGGCCTCGGAGCTGTACACGCCCGGCTAAGAGCTGATTAAATCCTACAACCTCTCGATGTGTAGGTTTGGCCTCAGAACTATACACGCCCGACCAAGAGCTGATTAAACCCTACAGCCTCTCGGTGTGTAGGCTTGGCCTCGGAGCTGTACACGCCCGGCCAAGAGCTGATTAAATCCTACAACCTCTCGATGTGTAGGCGTGGCCTCGGAGCTGTACACGCCTAGCCAAGAGCTGATTAAACCCTACAGCCTCTCAGTGTGTAGGCTAGGCCTCGGAGCTGTACATGCCCGGCCAAGAGCTGATTAAATCCTACAGCCTCTCGGTGTGTAGGCTTGGCCTTGGAGCTGTACACACCCGGCCAAGAGCCGATTAAATCCTACATCCTCTCGGTGTGTAAGCTTAGCCTCGGAGCTGTACACGCCCCGCCAAGAGCTGATTAAACCCTACAGCCTCTCGGTGTGTAAGCTTGGCCTCGGAGCTGTACACGCCCGGCCAAGAGCTGATTAAACCCTACAGCCTATCGGTGTGAAGGCTTGGCCTCGGAGTTGTACATGCCCGGCCAAGAGTTGATTAAATCCTACAACCTCTCGGGGTGTAGGCTTGACCTCGGAGCTGTACACGCCCGGCCAAGAGCTGATTAAATTCTACAGCCTCTCGGTATGTAGGTTTGGCCTCGGAGCTGTACACACCCGGCCAAGAGCTGATTAAACCCTACAGCCTCTCGGTGTGTAGGCTTGGCCTCGGAGTTGTACACGCCCGCCCAAGAGCTGATTAAACTCGGAGCTGTACACGCCCGACTAAGAGCTGATTAAATCCTACAGCCTCTCGGTGTGTAGGCTTGGTCTCGGAGCTGTACACGCCCGGCTAAGAGCTGTTTAAACCCTACAGCCTCTCGGTGTGTAGGCTTGGCCTCGGAGCTGTACACGCCTTCGTGCTTCGACGCCAAAGCTATATACAAGCAGAATTCGACATGAAAGATGTTCTTTTGCATGTGTGAAAGGATTTTTTTTTCATAGAGAATCATTTTCTTTCTCAATCTGCACCTAGAAGTAAACAGAGCATTAGAGTTGATTCTTCTAATACATTTTAATTTTTTGGAGAAGTCGAAATAAGCAATGAAGGATACCGTTATATTCTTTATAGTCTCAAAAATTCACATAACCTTAAATGAGTATAATTGAGCTTTACCACAATATTTATGAAAAAAAAGGAGAGAGAAAAGAAAAGAAAAGAAAAGAGAGGAAAAAGAAGAAAAATTACCTTCATTAGATAGAAAAAAATGAAAAAGAGAAAAAAAATCAAATTTGACGGTAAAACACACACACAAAAATGCATCTTTTAGACATTTTCAAAGTTTGAGATTTGTTTTTTTTTAATTCTCACCTTTAGGTTTAGGTACACCCTTTGGTAGTATATTTTGATAATATTTATAAAAGTTTAAGAGGTAAATTAATAATAAAAAATATAAAGAGTATTCTAAAAAAATAAAATAGGTTGGGTTAAAATAATTTTTTTATTTATTAATTTTCGAAAAGAAATTTACTTGATGACAAAACCCTGCTCTGTTCATCGTGTCCTGTGTATCTCAAATCTTCTTATTAGGGTTCTGCCTTCTCCGATCTACTCTTCCGGCGATGGCTGATCCGTACAGGAAATACCTTTCCACTGAAAGAGATGAGCTTGCTGATCCTTACCGGAGATACTCTTCCTCTGAAAGAGCCAATCCCTCTGATTCTTACCGGAGATACCCTTCCACTAAAAGAGGTGTTGTCCCACTCTCTTTTTGTTTTTGTTTTTGTTTTTGTTTTTGTTTAGGGAATTGATGATTTTTTTTCGTACTGTTTTTTCTTAATAAATTTGGAAGGTGTGGTTTGGCGTGCTAAGGGTTTGACATCTTGGCGTTTTTTGGGATGATTTTCCAACTTAGTGATCGTTTGTGAGCGATTGTTATCCGGGGTAGGGGAAAAAACAATTTTCTTTAGGAATATATCGAAATAATAAGAATACATAGGTTAGAGGACTAACCATAAGAGTTCACGGTTGAGATGTTTAGGTCAGATGAATATTGCTTCAGATAGGGCTAATTATCAGTCAATGACCTTTTTGTGGATTTAGTCATGCATATATTAGACGGGGTTTCATATCTATAAAGGGAAGCAAAACTAATTGTCACATAGTTAAGTTCCTCTTGTAAAGAAAGCTCATGAACAATTCAAAAGCAGTCATCATGAGCAATTCATGACAACTATAACAACTCTTGAGGGTTGAAAAACTTAAATTTATACCTCACCAGTGCTGGTCCCAACATTGGATGCAAATGATTGAGAGTTGTGTGAGGATTTTACACCCAACATACTAATCAAAACCTCATGAACATCAACTTTTATATTTGTTGTAAATTTAAAGAATGAGCATTACAAGTGAAATGATCTTACATAGAACGCCAACCATAAGAAATAATCCATGTAGTTAATATCTATCTATGAGATGGATAAGCACACCCCAACTAGTTGGAACTAATATGACTTAATGATGATAACCAAAAATTAGACTTAAGAGCCTATATATATATATATATATATATATATACATATAGTGTAGCGGCCCCGCCTCTATGGTCCCCTCAGGCAACCCTCTAGGTCGGCGACCCTACGGTCTTCCCACCCATGACAGTGAGTTTTTGCCTTCCCCAGGATTCAAACTCTAGACCTCCAGGCTAAGTACTAAAGTTCCTGAATCCTGGTACCAAGTGAGGCTCACTTGGTACCAGGATTCATAAACTTTAGTACTTAGCCTGGAGGTCTAGACTTCGAATCCTGGGGAAGGTAAAAATCCACTGGCCAGGGTGGGAAGTTCTTGTGAGTAACGACGGTCGACTACCAAAGGGGCCAGATTTTTGGATCGCCAAAAATGGAATTTGGCCGCCCAAGGGGCCGACGGGGCACGGGTGGCTACAATAAAAAAAATAGCGCTTTTTATGTAGCGGCCCCGCCTCTATGGTCCCCGCAGGCAACCCTCTAAGCCGGCGACCCTACGGTCTTTCCACCCCTGGCAGTGAGTTTTTTCCTTCCTCAGGATTCGAACTCTAGACCTCCAGGCTAAGTACTAAAGTTCCTGAATCCTTGTAACCAAGTGAGCGTGGCTCACTTGGTTACCAGTATTCAGAAACTTTAGTAATTAGACTGGAGGTCTAGAGTTCGAATCCTGTGGAAGGCAAAAACCCACTGCCAGGGGTGGGAAGACCGTAGGGTCGCCGGCCTAGAGGGTTGCCTGCGGGGACCATAGAGGCGAGGCCGCTACATATGGGATAAGCACACCCCAACTAGTTGGAACTAATATAACTTAATGATGATAACCAAAAATTAGGCTTAAGAGCCTATATATATATATATATATTAGGTATGAAATATCCAAATTTGAGTATGTGTCTGAGCAAATTGAGTATACATGTCCACAAATTGAGTATTAAGGTACGAGCCTCCATCTTTAGTTGTCTACTGATCAAAAAATCAAGTACAATTGATTCAGAATCAAGTATATATTCTAGAGAATGAGGTACTATTCTAAAAAATTCAGGTATATATTTCATTGATCATTGATAATATAATATGGATTAAGGTTAATGACACTACTGCTCTAATAAGTGCTTCCCATAATTGATTAGGGTACATCATCCCGATTATTTGGTACGAAATATCCAAATTTGAGTATGTGTCTGAGCAAATTGAGTATACATGTCCACAAATTGAGTATTAAGGTACGAGCCTCCATCTTTAGTTGTCTACTGATCAAAAAATCAAGTACAATTGATTCAAAATCAAGTATATATTCTAGAGAATGAGGTACTATTCTAAAAAAATCAGGTACATATTCCCTTGTTTCATTGATAATATAATATGGATTAAGGTTAATAACACTACTGCTCCAATAAGTGCTTGGCATAATTGATTAGGATACATCATCCAGATTATTAGGTATGAAAATACACAATAGAGAGCTTTATGGTTATCATGACTATAGACAACCTAGTATGAGAGTCAATACCTTAGAAGTAGATGAGAAAAATGCATCTATCTGTATTTAACATTACCTTATGTGGTATACACCTACAATCAAATAATAGAAGAGGTTGGTGTAGGTGAGTTTTTTTTCGACATATTTTCTTGTTTCAATGATAATATGATATGGATTAAGGTTAATTGCTTGACATAAATGATTAGGGTACATCATCTAGATTATTAGGTACGAAATATCCAAATTTGAGTACGTGTCTGAGCAAATTAAGTATACATGTCCACAAATTGAGTCTTAAGGTACGAGCCTCCCTCTTTAGTTGCCAGCTGCTCAAAAAATCAAGTACAATTGGCTCAGAGTTAGGTATATATATTCAAGAGAATGAGGTACTATTCTCAAAAAATCAGGTACATATTCCCTTGTTTCATTGATAATATAATATAGATTAAGGTTAATGACACTACTGTTCTAATAAGTGCTTCCCATAATTGATTATGATACATCATCCAGATTATTAGGTACGAAATATCCAAATTTAAGTATATGTCTGAGCAAATTGAGTATACTTGACTAGAATTTGAGTATTCAGGTACGAGACTCCCTCTTTAGTTCTCAATGGCTCAAAAATTCAAGTACAATTGAATCAGAATCGGTATATATTCAAGATAATTATGTACGAAATATCCAAATTCAAGTATGTGTCTGAGAAAAATTGAGTATACTTGGCTCAGAATCAAGTATACTCAATTGGGACGCAAGTTCTCTTGATTAGGGTACATATCCAATTGACTCAGTTTCAAGTATATATTTCCATGAATGAGGTATTTGAACATATAGGTACATTGGGACGCAAGTTATGCATTAATTAGTATGAGTGACTTTGTTTAAGGACATTTGGCCACTTGTTATTGGGGATATTTTAGCACTAGCACATGATACAAAGTCACAAACTATAAACACAACCATAAGTTTCCACTCCACAACATCAACATCAGACAAATCAATTCTTGTACAAAACAGAACCATCAAACATAATATATACCTTATTTATCAAAATTTGTACTCAAGTTTCTGGCAAAATTTGTCTATGAAACTCACTAATTCAACCAAAGAAAATTGAACATATTGCAAAGTTATCTAACCAAGTTCATAAACATAATAATAACTGACACATGGTACAAAGTCACATAAACTATAAACATAAGTTTCTACTCCACAACTATAGTATATGCTATAACAACTACATATCAACTTCAGACAAACCAATTCTTGTACAAAACAAAACAATCATAAATTTATACTCAAGTTTCTGGCAGAATTAGTCCATCAAACTCACAAATTCAACCAAACTACATTGAACATATTGCAAAGTACCTTACAAAGTTCATAAACATACTAATAACTGGCACATGATACAAAGTCACATAAACCATAAATACAACCATTAGTTTCCACCACACAACCATAGTGCACAATAATAACTGACACATGATACAAAGTTCATAAGCATATTGCATAATTTTTTCAACAACAGAACCATCAAAGGTGTTGTCATTCAACCAAAACCAATACGTAAATCACCAATGTTGCCACTCAAACATGTCTGCTTTCTCGAACGTAAGACCCTACTTGATTCCCCTTCTAGCAATCTCTTTTTCCTGCAGAAGTGTATATCAAAAAGTATCAGACTACCCATACAAATTATAGAGTATGATTGCAAAAATAAACCAAGTGTTTACAAACAAATCAAACATACATAATTTTGAGAATAACAACTAGTTTACAGCTTCTTTGCAGCTGCTCCTGTTGTGGCCTTTCTTATGACAACGACTACACTTTGACACACGTGTTTCAACTTGTGATGGTATTCTCTTAGTCCTCCTACAACCTGGCTGACTGTGAACATCTGGAGCATTAATTACATTTCCTTCATCAAGATTTGACTCATTAATGTCAAAAGTTGGGATTGGATTAATAATTCCTTTGTATACTTGGCGATACATTCCAATCTTGAAATACTGATCACAGAATTCATACAACGACAACGACTTCGACTCAATAGCAGCACAAGCATGCTTGCATGGAAGCTTATTGATCTGCCAAGCTCTGCACGAACAACTCTTATCAATTAAATCAACAGCAAAGGATTTTTCCCCATCAACTACCTCAAACCTCCAATTACATGACCGATGCACTCTCAAATTTCGGGATTCAAGATAAACACTAGCAATAACCTTCTCCTTTTTGGGACTTAATTCCTTAACCATCGCCATTGTTGATTCACATCGCCGATGCATTATGTTCATGATTTGTATGCGTATGTGATCCACCATAGCCATAATAGGGAGATAACGAGTTGGTTTAACCCAATTATTCCAACACTCGGCCATGTTATTATTCATAGCACCCCATCTATCACCAAGAAATAAAGCATTTGCCCAACTTTGTATCTGGGAATGTACAATAAATCCTATGGCAAGTGGCATGAAGTCTATGATATTTTTTATATGTTGTTCATGCTCCTGCAAAGATGGAGCATATGCAGCTTTCTTAAATACCGAAGATCAGTGTTTTTTGTTATATTTTGGATAACTTCGCAATACCTATAATGACAAAAAAATCTTTTTTTATTCAAAACATGTATTAAAATAAAATTCAAATTCAAATTCAAAACAAAATTAGGGTTTTAATTACCTGCTTCACAAAATTATCCACTAAATGCCTCAAACAATACACATGGTGACTACCCACAAATAGTTGCTCAACTGCCTTCATAATCCCAGGGTGTCTATCGGAGAAAATTGTGAACTTATTGAATAGAATACTTTGATATGAAAGTAGCACACTTCTCAAAAGATAACAAAACCATTCCCAATCATCATCATTCTCTGCATCCACTACCGAATAAGCAATTGTGAAAAGATCATCGTTGACATCCTTCGACACAGCAACTAGGATACTACCTTTATACTTATTCTTTATATGAGTTTCATCCAAAAAAATCAACGGCCTACAACCAGTAACAAAACCAACTGCACATGCATGAAAACAAATGCGTTTAAATTTACTAGTTACGGGATCAACCTTACACTCAGTAATACTGCCATGATTTGTTTCTCGAATAACATGACAATACCATCTTAACCTATCGTAGCATCTTATTTCTATACCATGAATATCATGCATCGCTAATTCCTTGCCTTTCCATACTTTGCGATAGTCTAACTCTACCTCATAATCTCTTTGCAAGTCTTTTTGAATTGTACAAGGGCGATAAGAGGGCTCTTCTCTCAATTTATCTTTCACCACATTAGCAATCCAAGTTGCATCAGTTTTAGGATGTCCTCTAGTATGTAGATTATTCTCATCATATGTATGCTGCAGGTTATATTTTCGGATCCCAAATATACTATCTGCTTTATATTTTGAAGCATAAATTCTCCGTCCACAACTCCTTTCACTACAAATAGCAATAACCTTCTCGCTGTCATTTTTTCTATATAAAAATGAGCGTCTTGTAGCAACAACATAGTTTTAACACATCTTTTAAAATCAGCAGCATCCGTGAATGTTTGCCCTTCACCATGAATGCAATTAATCCAAGCATCTATAGTATTCGACAACAAGGTGTGTTCAATCTCCTCATCACTCCTAGATTGTGTCTATTCCTCCTCAACCCTTACCAGTTTGATGCAAAATTATTAAGATGAACCATAAACAAATAAGTATAAAATAAGTACATACCATACATACATAATGAAAGATATTGAATTTAAATAAGATTAGTAGTGTCAAATAAACCATATCATATGCACTTATGCTAGAAGTAACATAACATACTATAAAAACAAAAATATGAACAAGAATATAATATATTTTACGTCTCCAAATTTAGGTTGCCAATGTATGCATTTCTACTCTCTACCCTCAAATCGATCATACTGAGCATCAAACACATATGAAGATGTTTCATATTCAAGACATCATCATTGTCATTCAAAGTCACGTACATCTTATGTTGTGGCGCTATGTATTGCAGAATCATAGATTCAGGAGTAATCTCCGCACATTTTTTGACAAGACTCACAAATATATCCAGCAAACTACAACCACTGAAAATTGAAATCACAAACAACTCATTCTTGCACTTACAACTACCCAAAAATGTAAGGTTGCAAGGCCCAGTTCCAGATTCCATTTTCGGCCTAATTCACAAAAATATAACATTTTATTCAAATATAAAATGAAGATCAATATTCATATAAATTGAAAATCATTGTAACACAAATTTTTTTCTCCATCAACCAAATATTAGCGATCAAATCGACAATCAACCAAAAATACACACAAAATTCTACAATCAAAACAACTAAACCCAAATCTCATGGAATACACATAATCAAAAAAACTAAATGCAAATCTCATAGAATCATTCAATCAAAAAAGATCAAACTCAGACTCACTGATAAATGTGTGATCGCCTCTTTGAGTTAGAGCAAGAATGCATGGCGTTGCCAGGGGGCTTCGGGCGGAAAAATGAGCTGAAAAGGTGTGATCCCCTCTTTGAGTTACGGCAAGAAGGCGTAGCGTTGCCAGTTGGGGCTTCGGGCAGAAAAATGAGCTGCAAAGGTGTGATCTCCTCTTCGATTTTGGCTTTCAATGCATCAACGTCGGCTTTGTTCGTCTGAATTTAGAGAAGGAAGTCGATGTTAAGTTAGGGCAGGCGTTGTAGTTGGTGGTTCGGGCGGAAAATTTGAGCTACATATGAGTTTTAATTAAAATCATGGACAATTAAGTAAAATTACATTTCAAGGAGTTACAGTGAGACATCAGATTTTGGCAGGAGTTCAAATGCATTTTCTCTGACCTAGGGACTGAGGACAGAGTTTGACATGCCATTAGGGATTTAAAGCCAATTTCAATTTTTTTAATTAACACAACATCCTTTTTTACTATTTAATGATATATATTTATCTTCCTATCTTCTAACATTATTCTCATTATTATTTCTCATCTAAATTTTAAACAAACACATTATAATAACTAACAATTGTGCATATTATATCAACTAAGGTTTCTAACCGATACCGTATAAATATTAGAAGAGTACGTCAAAGAGTATGTCAGAATCCGTATTATAACAATTATAAAATATGGTACAATGTGAATGATAAATAAATAAAATTAAATCTGCATTATAAGTGTTACGAAACAGTAATTATATTGAGAGTATTGCTTAATTGATTAAGTATATATTATAATATTTACAAAATCATAATTATTTTAATTTATATAATAATTATAAAATTATAATTACTATAACACATTCGATAACTTCAAGATTTAAATAGAAAAAAAATTAAAATAATATTAGATATTTTAACCAGAAATACCTATCTAATTAAAAAGTAAAATGAAATATCTCTCTAGTTATTTTAAAAACAAATAAGATTTTGTCTTCCTCACGTATTAATTACAACATTGAACAAGACCAGTAACCCTTGTAATTCTAATAACCCCTATAATTTATCTTTTTAATATTAATTTTAAGATAAATCGGTGAAAATGTTAAGATGAATAAATCATCTTTTTATCATCTTAAAAATAAAATGAGATGTACTTTAGACGTTCGTTTTTTTTTTTAGGTTTTCACCTAAATCGAAGATCATCTCTTTTTTAATTAAAAAAATTATTATTTATTCTGTGTTTTTATTTAATAAATTTTTTCTTGTTCTCCTTCCGGGGAAAAAGTAAATCACTTTTATCATTTCTCTATTCACTTGCTCTCCCTATTTCTTTCTTTTCCATTTTATATCCTTCCTCGAATAACAGCATCAGATTAAAACGAGGAGGAAAATGAAATGCATGGTTCAAAGTGTGACCCAAATGAAAGCTAGAGTGGGACCAACCTCTTAAATTTAGAGTAGAAAGCAAAAGAAGTTGAAGAAGAAACAGTGCAATACATTTTTTTTCTTGCAATACAAGAGACTGGTGGAGACAAATGCTAATCACATACAGAGTATCTATCTGTTTCAAATATAAATCAAGTGTTCAATGCTAATGGTTTATGGTATGCATAAGATTGCCCTCAAACAACTACAAGAAAGCAACAAGAGGAAGCCAAATGAGTCGATCTACTGCACCATGACACAAAATANCAAAGGTCAAGCAAGAATAAATATTAAGCAGGAAAAACAAGGAGAATAGATTTAAGGTAAAACAACCTATTCAGAACATAAAACAACCATATATTTAAGGTAAACGATTTTACAGGAATCAAGTAAGAAATACCTGTCTCTTAAAATGCAATATGCATATCGGATAAAACCTCCTCACGATCAACCGTGCGAGTTCAAAATCAAAGTCCTGTATCAAGGGCACAGTTTAGCTATTTATACCTGTTAGAATATTATAAATATAGCTAGGGATAATTTGATGTATCCTAATTTATATTTTCTCTAAAATACAAATTAGTCCTTAGAATAGAATCCTGATTTATTTCTTAGAATAAAGTTCTAATTATTTTTTAGAATAGGTCCTAACTTTGTATATAAATAGGGCTTATATCTTGTAATATTTGATGAGAGGAATTCTTTTACAAGGTATCAGAGCTCAAGGTTTAAGTTTTTTTTTCCCTTTACCCTAAAATTCTCTTTTGCCCTAAATTTTGGCTGATCCGTTTCTCCTTTCTCCACGCGACACTGTTGTTCTTCCTCGCGACACTGCTGTTCTTCTCCTGCACGTGACGCTGTTGTTCTCCAGAGTAGCCAAAGCTGCTGTTCTCCAAAGAAGCCGAAGTTGTTGTTCTTCTCGTGCACGCGTCACAAGGTCCTGCAACGCGTCGCTCTCCACATGTGATCGCGTTCTCTCTGCACCCAATCGCGTCGCTCCCCACGACCTGCTCACGTAAGGCAGCCCTTCCTCGGCTGAGGTGAAAGAAAACTCTCCTCGGCTCGCGACCTCAATCTTCAGGTGCGCTAAAGGCTTCTTCCTGCACGTCGTCGCATGCCGTGTGCAGTTCTCCGCAGTGTGCTTTCCTTCGTCGAACGCCGAAGGCTCCTCCGTCGCCTGCGTATTCCAGTGCCTATTCCTGACGTTGACAATCTGTCAGCAATCCAAAACTGATCAATAACTACCTCTGGCACTCCAAAGCCGGATATCTCAATCTATACTAACCACATCACTGCACGGTTCTCTTCTAAGCAGTTGGATGGTAAGAACTACTCCTCTTGGGTCTGTCAAATTGAGCTTTGACTTATTGAGCAGTGTTATGAGACACATCTCACCCAAACCGAAGAGCATGCTCAAGTCGCCAATCGCCCTCTGTGGAAAAAGGTTGACGCTCAATTGTGTTGTATTATCCGAGCCACAATCCATCCATCTCGTAGGGATGTCTTCCGCACTCACAAAACCTGCAAAGCTGTTTGGGCGCAGGCTTAACAACTCTTTACAAACACCTCTCGACGATTCTATCAAGTTTGTGAAGATCTCATAAACATGCTTAGTGCTTTCAGATTAAGGATTTTATGTTAACTTTTCTGGGTTCGGTCTCTAGCCTTCTTCGTGACTTCAATGAACTACTTCCACCTGCGACCACTTATGTTGCAAAGCTTGAAAATTTAAAGAAATTTTTTATGTCTCTGGCTTTATATGGTCCACTCATAGATTATTCTCGTGTTCGTGATCATATTCTGGGCAGCCCCATAGAAGCTACCATGGACAGTACTTAGGCGACTCTCCTTCGTGTCCTTGCCAAAGACTTGACGTTACCTCCTTTCGTTCCTATTGACTCATCAGCTTTGGTCTCTCAAAACAATACCAAACCTTCACCTCGTAAGGGTGGCAAAGGATGTCCTTGGTGTGATCACTGCCACCGACCAGGACACACAATTGATAAATGTTTCTACATGGTCAACCCCCTCGTGCTGCTCTGATCGTCTAGAGTTCTATTGCTTCTTCAGCTTCCACTTCACAGTTTCCATTGGATCCGACCCCGCCACCTTCCTATGACGACTTTCTGAAATGGTATGAGGATCGACAAACTTTTGATTCCACTACTGCCACTACACACGCTGGTAATTCCTTTGCTGGCATATCTCGATCTTCGGATCCCTGGATTCTTGATTTTGGGGTCACCGATCATATCACTTGTAATAAATCTCTTTTTTCATCTCTCACTACTTCCGGTTATTTACCCTTTATCTCTATGACAAATGGTTCTCAAACTCTGTCCCAAGGTATTGGTATTGTTCATCCTTCTTCGTCTCTGCTTATTCATAATGTTCTTTATGTTCCCGGAGCTCCCTTTAATTTGTTATCAATAAGTCAACTTACTCGGTGTCTTGATTGTGCCATCTTTGTTACTAAAACTTTTGTTTTCTTATTGGACCAGAGTACGGAGAGGATGATTGGCTTCGGATGTGTGTTTCATGACCTATATTGGCTTCACCGATCTTCTCTTGTTGGTTTGGCGGCGGCATCTCCTCTTCTTATTCATGCTCAGTTAGGACATCTAGGTCTTGATAAGTTGAAACAAGTACATCCCAGCATTTCTCACTTAGAGTCTTTGGCTTGTGATTCATGTCAATTAAAAAGCATGTTCGTAGTTTTTTTTCTCCTCGCAATGAGAGTCGTGATACATCGCCTTTCACTTTGGTTCATTTTGATGTTTGGGTCCGAGTTGTATTTCTTCTACATTGGGGTCTCAATATATAATAAATTTTGAGAATTAAATTTTCTCTCAAATAATTCGGAAATAGTCTATCTCCGCCCCTTTATCCCCGTAAACATTTTCCAAAATTCCGGAAAATTTTTTCATAAGGTTATGTACATTTTTAACCCTTATTCATGGCATTTTATTTTTTGTATTTTACATTTTATATAAAATAAAATAAAAAATTAAGAAAATAAATTTTGGATATAAAAATAAAAATGAATAAATGGATAGAGGGACTCATAAATAATCAATATTAATGTTAAAATGAATGCGAGTGTATGTTAATAAAAGGGAGATGTTAATATAATACCCCTGATTAACGAGGTTTTTACAACCTCGGGCGACCGGCCCGGCTTCATGGAAGTTTCCCACCGGCCGCTAGGGTAAATTGGGAAGTGCTCGCAATGGGCAGTCTAGAAGCCTAATGTCTCAGGGTAGGTGCCCCATTTGGAGATGTTAATATAATAGATACATGCTAAATTAATGATCAAACCAATATGGACGCTCTTATTAACCTTTACTAAATTCAACCATTGACCAAAATGCTTAAGCCAAGTGAATGATAAGTTCACTCATCTAAGCTTATAGATTTCTTTCATTAGCCCCCGCAACTTCACGTATGGTGTCATAACTTTTCCATTCTCTCTTTCTTCTAGTCCTTTCCAGTTATCTTGTCTTAGTGTACATGCTTGTTCGTATCACCAACTTGTCTTTTGTTTCCATCTCTTCAAATTCTTTACCGATATGACCGCCATGGATGTTCTTGCTCCTGTAAAAGCACCTTGCTTCCTCTTCCTGAGTACCCTTGGCTCCCCTGTCCTGTGGCACTGGCACCAAACTATAGCTGATCATCGTTGAGGCTTTCATTCATTTCTTTGTGGACGTGCATGTGTCCATTCAATACACAGAAATGTGTGGTAATTTTGGATAGGCTTGAGTAGTTTTATATGTGGGTAAGAAGACATATCCATTCAAATTATGATGTTCATTGTTTGCTACACATGTCCAGACCTAGACCATCGTTAATTTGGCTCTCATTTAACATTGATCAAGCTCATCTCTTCTTGTATCTTTTAGTCTTGAAATTTCTGAAGGTGTTACTACTATTGTCAAATTTCCTTTAATATTTTGTAGATTTCATCCTATCATAGTTCCAATGTGGTTGGGATTGCAGATGCTATATATACTAGATTAGTTAGTCTGCATTAATTTTGTATGAATATCCCTTGCACAATGGGTAAAAATCTGATCAACGCAGGTGAAATTCTCAAGGTGGTGATTACTACCCTTTTTCATGCATGGTCATGGCGCTGATTATTGGATTAGTCTTAATTAGTTTTCATTCTAGTCTCCTTTCAAACAGACAAAAATTTT
The DNA here is from genome assembly GCA_024364735.1 of Boesenbergia rotunda. NCBI lineage: Eukaryota > Viridiplantae > Streptophyta > Magnoliopsida > Zingiberales > Zingiberaceae > Boesenbergia > Boesenbergia rotunda. The sequence goes on along the minus strand of JAGFNQ010000872.1, from coordinate 577,490 downwards.
ATGGTTGTCTACTTTAGTTATTCCACTGCTTCTCGATGCCTTTTGCCAACCCAAATGGTGGCCAGAGAAGAGACAACTATGGTTTTCTCTCAAGAATTATTTGAATTTTCTTTCATAACCGTATTTGAAATTCTCATCTGAACTGTTACCTCTATCTTCATTATAATTAAAAACAACTTGAAACAAACAACAACGACAACAACAACAACCAAACCTTATCCTATTAGGTGGAAGCGGCTATATGGATCATTTTACGTTATTGAGCTCTGCCCCCATTATATCACCTATATTTAAATAAATTTTATTTTATTTTATTGTTGCGAACCAAGTCTTTTTTGACCTTCCTCTCCCTTGTTTGATGTGCGTATTTGTCATAATTTTACATCGCCTAAATGAGACATTTATTTGCCGTCTAAGTACATGTCCATATTATCTTAAACATATCTCTCGAAATTTTTCATCAATAGATGTAATTTTGACTTTTTCTCGAATGCTCTCATTTCTTATTTTGTTCATCCTCGTATGTCCGCACATCCATCTTAACATTCTCATCTCTGCAACTTTCATTTCTTGCTCACGTGCTTGAGTCATAGCCCAACATTCAACACCATATAACATAATAGGTCTAATTGTCATTTTATATAACTTTTCTTTAAATTTTAGAGGTACTTTACAATCACATAAAACAACCGACGCTAATCTCCATTTCAACCATCATGCTTGTATTCTATGTAAGACATCTCTCTCAATCTCTCCATCATTTTGCAAAAATGATTTTAAATACTTAAAACTTTTGGTTCCAAACAATTTGTTATCTCCTATCTTAATAATTCCCTCATTAAGTCAAATATTGCTAAATTTAAATTTTATATATTTTGTCTTTACTCTATTAAGCCTAAAACCTTTCATTTTTACTATTTCTTACCAAGATTCTAGTTAAACGTTTACTCCTTCACGTGTCTTGTCTATCAAAACAATATCAAACAACAAACATCATAGTATTGTATCTTGAATGTGTCCAGTGAGTTCATCTATGATTAGTGTAAAAAGATAGAAACATAGAGTTGATCCTTGATGTAACTCTATCCTTATTAGAATTATTCAGTTTATCCATCTGAAGTTTCTTCATACATATCCTTAATTAGCTCAATATATATTACGCTAACACCTCTTTTTTCTAGAATTATTCATATAATTTTTCTTGGAAACCTATTATAAGTTTTTTTAAGTCAATGAATATTATGTGTAGATCTTGTTTTTGCTCCTGATACTTGTCAATTAGTTGTCTGAGAAGATGTATAACTTCTATTGTTGATCTTCCAAGCATGAACCCAAATTAATTATCAGTCACCATGGTCTCCTTAATATTTTTTCTATTACTCTTTCCTAAAGTTTCATTGTATGACTCATTAGTTTAATACTCCTATAGTTTGCACAATTTTGTATGTCTCCTTTGTTTTTATATGAAGGAACTAGAGTACTTACCCTCCATTGATTAGGCATTTTTTTTGTTTTCAATATCATATTAAATAATTTTGTAAGCTACTCAATATCTTGTTTCCCTAAGCACTTCCATACCTCTATTGGAATATCATCTGATCCCATGGTTTTTTCATTTTGCATCCCTTTCAATGTTTGTTCTTTTTCTCAAGTTTGAATTCAAGATATGAATTTAAATTTCTATATTCATTTGACCTACTTAAATTGCCTAAGTTAAGTTGGTCACCTAAATCTTAATTAAAAAGTTGATGAAAATATAGTTTCCACTGTTTTGTTTTTATTTCTCCATCATTTACTATTACCCTATTGTATTCATCTTTAATATATCTTATTTGACTAAGATATCTTTATTTTCTCTCTCACTTTAGCTATTCTATAAATATCTTTCCCCTTTTTTTATATCCAAGTTTCGATATAATCGTTCAAAAATTTCATTTTTTACTTCATTTACTGTTTTCTTACCCTCTTTCTTGGCTATTGTATATTTTTTTAAAATTTTTCTTGTTCTTACAAATATATAATTCCTTATAAGATATTCGTTTTTCCTTTCTCCTAGACTTTCTTATTCCACCACCAAGATTCCTTACTTGGTAGTGCATGCCCCTTTGACTCACCAAGTACCCTCTTGGCTATTATTTTTAACTTTGAGTATATTTCACCTAATTCTTGTACTCTTACCTTCTCCTTACATATGTTTTGCTTCCCATCCTTTAAATTCCACCACTTAATTCTAGGAGTCATGTATATTTTTCTTTTATTGATACTATGATTGAGGCGTATATCCAACACTACTAACCTATATTGGGTAGTTAAACTTTTTCTAGGGACGACTTTACAGTCTTTACAAATCTTTCTATCCCTCATTCTAACCATAAAAAAGTCAATTTACGATTTATTATTCCCACTTTTGAATGTGACCAATTGTTCTTTTTTCGAAAAAAATGTATTAGCTAGTATAAAGATTATATGCTATTGTAAAATTCAATATAATTTCTCCTTTTTTATTTCTTGTTCCAAACCTATAACTTCATGTATCCCCTCATATTCCTCATTTTTCACTCCGACATGTTCATTTAGATCGCTTCATATTAAAATTATTTTATTTGGCAGAATATTTTGTAATATCCCATCTAAGTCGTCCCAAAATCTTGATTTAGTTTCTTCATCTAATTCTACTTGAGGTGCATATATGCTAATTACGTTTATAACTTCTTTCGCCACTACTATCTTGAGAGTTATAATTCTATCTCCCTTTCTAACTACTTTAACAACTTCATCTTTTAAAGAATTATTTATGAAAATACTCACTCCATTTATTGTTTTACTTGTCTATTTAATACTACACCCAAATTCTCATGGTGATGTAGCGACCATTGTCGTTACAGTCGGACTCTGCAATGCGAACTCTTGCATATTTAGCATTATACCCGAGTTCTAGAAATGTGGCGGTCCTTGCCAAGACGTTACAGTTAGATTTTGCAATGCGTTCCTTCCGACAACAACCTAACATTAGTACAATAGTTTAATGGATTCATTCATTGAGCATTTACCATAGTTGTACGTTGGCTGGCAACCTAACGCAACCCTTCTCCTTTATCCAGGCTTCGGACCGACCATGACTGAAATGCTCTTTCATAATTATTTGCTTTTATTATTTACTTAATCATTATGCAGAAACGTAATAGTCCATTTAAATGCTCTTTCATAATTATTTGCTTTTATTATTTACTTAATCATTGTGCAGAAACGTAATAGTCCATTTATATTCAAAGGATGTTTATTTGAAGGGTGTAATTAGTGTTCATAGTGTAGAATAAACTTTTTTTTCATTTTTGTAAAGGATAAGTATTGTTCTAAGATTATATTGTATTTTTTTTTGGCTCTGATGAAGAATTCATAGGTTCCATCAATTTCACATTCAAGTCCTTCCTTTATAGCAGATGATAAGCTCCTTTGATCCAGAATACATTGTTACCTTTTTTTTTGTGTGCGCGCAAAATTTGAAAAATGGTTTTCTGTGGTTTGATCTGTCTGTCGAGGATTTTAATATGGTTTATGCAAAACCCTGCATACAGGCTGGGGATAAGGCTAAAGTGCTGTGTTTTGTGGAGTTTAATGATGCCAAGTGTGCTTCGACTGCATTAAATGCCCTTCAAGGTAACTTCTCATGGTGCTCGCAATGCATTCTATTTACTTTTTGCATATAGAAATTTCTGGAACATTTTTGCACGGTGCATTCATTTTGTTGGGCACAATCAATCTTTATAGTTCGTATTGATAAACTGCTAGATAGTTGAATGTAGTTTTAAATCATCAATTTCTATATGCCTTGGTTGTATGTTTGATTTTCCATCTGACAAACTAGAATTCTCTTGTTAAAAATGAATCATTCTTTCATTCCTACATGAAACTCCATAAATCTTGTCCTGTGTGATTTAGAAACACCAATCAGACATTTATTAACTTATCATGCAGGCTACAAGTTCGATGATAAGAAACCCAATGCACCGGTCTTGCAGATTCAGTTTGTGAAATTTCCCTTCCGTCCAGCTTCTCTTCCTAATAGCCAGACGTAACGGAAACGCACTGGATTCCTCTAACGCAATCGTAGGGCTTGCTAGCTGGTTGGAATCAAATCTTTCTTACAATCTTCAACGCAAAGCAATGTTCAAGCCTTCATGCAGCTGAATGGTCTTATGGAACTTATATTTGAATGTATCAACTAGTGGGAGCTCCCCAAATTACCTACCTCTATTTAGAACTTCCAAGATGAGTTGGGACTTGGAAACACTCCCATGGAGGAACTATTTTGTGTCATGGTGCAATAGATCGACTCATTTGGCTTCCTCTTGTTGCTTTCTTGCAGTTGTTTGAGGGCAATCTTATGCATACCATAAACCATTAGCATTGAATGTTAGATATTTTATGTCGTGGACTAGCATAAATAATTTAGTTATAATTTTAATTATATTCAAGATTAATTAGATGTCAAATTATGTGGATATGATGTTGTTTGGTTATTGTTATTGGGCTTAACTATAATGGGCAGGCTTGACCCATTTTTCCTGATCTGCAGAGGCTCCTACTCCTAACCCTAATATAAAGTGGTCGTTGCCCCATTGAAACGATACGGTTTTTTTGTGATTGACGGGGTGATAGGAGAAGTTACTCTCTGCTGCTTGTTTTCTCTCATAGGAAATCATGGATTCGATGATGTCTTCCGCTCCAGGTAATTCTAGCACCTAATTATATCTATTGCATTTATCTATCATTTGTCGTATTTAGAATTGGATTTCGATCTATCGTCAAAACATTGGATTTCAATTTGTCTTCAAATGGTATCAGAGCCAATCTAATTCTGATACGACAATGAATTTACTGTTTAAATTAGGTGTTAAAGATTCAGTCCGAATTCTTTTCTGGTTAAAGAGCGAATCTGAAATGAAGGATGAACTTGAATCGTAATTAACTTATTGATCGAGCAATTAATTCTTTTCTCTCATGGATTTTTTTTGGAATTAATTGACCGATTAATGATCTGTACATGGTTAATTTTTTTTTGGAATTAATTGACCGAGCAAATTTTTTGAATATTGACCGATTAATGACCTTAAGGTTTTAAGTTTATGTGTCGTCCAAATACTTATTTATTTGGATTTTAAGATTTTTTTAATTTAAGAAAAAAAATGTTTCTGCACGTTGATCAAGAACAAATAAATAATTGCGGCATAAACAAATAAAGCGATTGGTGTGATGTCGCTCTAATATTTTTTTTGGACTCTCAATTGAGTTTCGGAACATTGAGCAAAACAAATAAATAATTATTTTCTTTGTGCATATTTTGATTATTATGATATGTCATATTGCTATTATGAAATCTTATGACATATTTTGAGGTATGCTAATTTTAGACGATTTGGTACTATTTTGGGATATTTTTTATAGTAGTGAGCTCGCCTTCGCGGGACAGATTATGATAAAATACTATTATTGGAAAATTATTATTATTAATGTGGCGTTAGAAATTATTTTGATAATGCACATACCCTATCGGTTTGTCTTTATTGATATAGTTCCTAATGATTGGTAATTATATTTTAAAGTTCTCAATATCCTCTCGATATTAGCTTTAAGAATATAATTATTTTCTGTGATATGAGAGTTATTTTATGCATTGTAATTCGGGACCCTTCGGCGGGATTGCTTTTGCATGAGATAATTTTATTGTGGTTATAAGCTCTATTTCTTTTGCTGGATATGCTTGATAACAAATCTTCCATTAATATACAAATTCCAGCTTTGCCTATGAGTATGAACTCTTTACCAAAGTTGAATGAAACTAATTATGAGGATTGGGTTGACTCTGTTAAGTTGTTCCTTGCTATTTCTAACGTTGATGCTGCCCTTACTGAGAATGAGCCTGAAGTTCCCACACCTGAGTCTTCCGCTGCTATTATAACCAAACATGATAAGTGGGCACATTCTAATAAAGTGTGTCTGATGACTATGAAGTTCACTATGGACAAGACCATCAAAGATAATATTCCTGAGACAAACAGTGCTAAAGAGTTTCTTGTGTCTGTGGGCAAGAAATTTAAGAAATTTGACAAAACAGAAAAAGCCTCCTATCTTTCATTGCTGACAAAAACTAGATATGATGGTGTATCGGGTGTGCGCGAGCATGCCATGAAGCTCACCAATTGGTACAACAAGTTGAAATCCATGAAAGTGGAATTGGGAAGTGAATTTTTGGTCTGGCAAGTATTAGACTCTCTTCCTTCTGAATTTGATGTTCTTAAAACATCCTATAATGCACAAAAGGAGGAGTGGTTCATTGATGAGCTTGTAGCCATTCTTAGTCAGGAGGAGCAAAATATGAGAAAGGGTAAGGGACAAGTTGTTCAGTTGGTTTCTCATAAGAGTAATGAGAAAAAGAAGAAATATTTTAAGGGGAAGAGTAAAAAGCCTCAATTCAAGAAGAAGTGGAGTGATAAATCAGGACCTTCCTCAGTTCATGAAGATGGTGCCTCATCTGGTATTAAAAAGAGGTTTAATGACATTTGCAAGTTTTGTGATGTATTCGGGCACAAACAATCTGACTGTTTTAAGTTTAAGAAGTGGTTAGAGATGAAGCAAAACCAAAAGCAAGGTATTCATCGTGCTCTAGTGTGCTTTGAATCTAATCTTGTAGATGCACCTTCTCATACTTGGTGGTTAGACTCTGGTACGACAATTCATATTACAAAATATGTGCAGGAGCTCAAAACCAGGAGAAGACCAAATGAAGGGGAGGTGTCTGTTGCAGTTGGAAATGGAATGAATGTCAAAGTAGAGCACATAGGAGTAGTTGCTTTAAAATTAAGTGGTGGACATGAGTTAGTTTTGCAAGACACTGTTTGTGTACCTTCTATGAGAAGGAATTTGATTTCGTTTCTGTTTTGGATGATTGTGGTTACTCTTTCCATTTTGGATCTAATAAAGCTATTTTACATTATGAATCTACTATTGTTGGTTATGGTGTTAAGTTGAATGGTATGTATATGTTGAATCTTGATCCTCTTTCTATTGAAACACGTCATACCAATGTTAACAATGTTGTTGGGCAAAAACGTGGAAAAGTTATTGAGAACTCTTCTATGTTGTGGCATAAGAGATTGGGACATATATCTCGAGAACGGATGGAGAGATTGATCAAGGAGAATATTCTTCATAGTGTAGACTTCTCAGATTTTGACACTTGTGTTGATTGTGTGAAAGGGAAGCTTGCTGCTGGAGTTAGAAAGAATAGAGTTGTTAGAAGTGATGGGATACTGCAGTTGATTTCTACAGATATATGTTGATTTCTGTAGTTGTTAGATGTATGCTTAGCCATTCAATCTTCCTGATTTTCTATGGGGAGAAGCCTTAAGGACAGCAACTTATATTTTAAATCATGTGTCAAGTAAGTCAGTTCCAAGGACCCCATATGAACTTATGACAGGGAGAAGGCCTACTTTGAAGTATTTTCGTGTCTGGGGCTGTAAGGCAGAAGTCAAGGTCTACAATCCAAAAATAAAGAAGCTTGATCCTAAGACGATTAGTGGATTTTTTGTAGGATATTGTGTTGGATCTAGGGGTTCTAGATTTTATTGTCCAACTCATACCACTAGAGTTGTTAAATCTGACCGTGCTATCTATTTTGAAAGCAATTTAGAACATGTTGCAACTCAGGAGCCACGTGTAGTTAACTTTAGAGAAGAGTATGTCAATATTCCTGTACCTATTGCTCCTTTGCCCGAATCTATGTCACTCATTACCACTCATGATGAAGCACGAATCCCATTATTGATACTAATGTTGATATCATGTTGACTATGATGTCAGAACCTGATGTTATATGCTATGTTGATATGCATGCTGACATGATGTCAGAACCCTGATGTTACTATGCCTCAATTGAGGCGATCTCAACGTGTTCCCACGTTTACTGGGTCTACTAGGTTCAAGGATTATGTTGTTTATTTGCAGGAACATGATTTTACATGTGTTGGGGATTCTAACCCTATTACTTTCCATAAAGTCATTTCTGACTCTCATAGTTCACAGTGGCTGGTTGCTATGGAAGATGAATTAGCTTCTATGCGAAAGAATGATGTTTGGGATTTGGTGGTATTGCCCGAAGGTTGCAAATCTGTTAGTTGTAAATGGGAATTTAAGACCAAACATGATGCTAAAGGAGAGATAGAGAGGTACAAGGCCAGACTTGTTGCTAAAGGGTACAACCAGAGAGAAGGCATAGATTACAAAGAGACGTTCTCTCCTATCTCTACTAAAGACTCTTTTCGTGTTGTGATGGCCTTAGTTGCTCATTTTGATTTAGAGCTTCATCAAATGGATGTTAAGACAGCATTCTTGAATGGAGATTTATTTGAGGATGTCTATATGGATCAACCTGATGGTTTTGTTGAAAGTGGTAAGGAGCACATGGTTTGCAAATTGAAACGATCTATTTATGGTTTAAAACAAGCTTCTAGACAGTGGTACTTAAAGTTTGATCATATTATAAATTCTCTTGGTTTTGAAGAAAATACAGTTGATCAGTGCATTTATCTAAAAAGGAGTGGGAGAAAATTTGTTATTCTTGTTCTTTATGTTCATGATATCCTTTTGGCTAGTAATGATGTGAGTTTTCTGAATAAGACTAAACAGATGCTTACGACTCATTTTGATATGAAAGACCTTGGTGATGCATTTTTTGTTTTGTGCATTGAGATTCATCGTGATAGATGTCGTGGTATCCTTGGTTTGTCTCAACAAGGATATATTGATAGAATCTTGAACCGGTTCAATATGCAATCTTGTAATCACTGTGTTGCAGCAATTCAAAAGGGTGAGAAGTTGTCCAATGATCAGTGTCCTCAAACTGAAAGCAAAATGGCAAATATGAAGAAAATTTCATATTCTTCCGCTGTTGGCAGCCTTATGTATGCTCAAGTTTATACACGTCCTGATATTGCTTTTGTTGTTGGTGTACTTGGGAGATACTTAAGTAAACCTGGTGTGGCACATTGGCAGGCCGTAAAACGTGTTTTGAGGTATCTGAAAGGTACAAAACTTATATGATCACATATAGGAGATCAAATCATCTTGAGGTAACAGGTTATTCTGATTCTGATTATGGTGGTTGCCCAGATGATCATAAGTCCACATCAGGTTATGTATTCATGTTAGCTGGAGGAGCTATTTCTTGGAAGAGTGTCAAGCAGGCTCTTACAGCTACATCAACCATGGAAGCAGAGTATATAGCTTGTTATGTGGCCACACGTCAAGCGATATGGTTGAGAAACTTTATTGCTGAGTTTGATTTTGTGGAGAGTATCTCTAGACCTCTTACTATATATTGTGATAACTCTGCTGTAGTAAGTTTCTCTCTTAATAATAAGAGCTCAAAGAGGACAAAACACTTTGAGACAAAGTTTATGTTTGTAAGAGAGAAGATCCAAGACTAAAACTATTGTCAAGCATATCCCTACAGAGCTAAATGTTGCTGATCCCCTAACAAAAGGCATAACTGTTAAAGCCTTTGTTGACCATGTGACCCGTATGGGTGTAGTGAAGTCTTTTGATATTTTGGATTAGTGGGAGTTTATGTTTACATTTTGTTATGACTTCATACTCGTAATATTTGAGACATTGTTCAAATAAATAGCTATTGTTGCTATTTTTTTTTTTGCCATATGATTAGTCTGTACAACTTTTATTATTATAATTATTGTTGTGTGTGTGTGTGTATATATATATATATACTGTGATGGCATATTCTGGAGACATTTTGGACCCAGTCTCAATCTTGTTGTTATCATATAGCATCTTGGGCCGATGCTTGGGCCATTTGTTGGGAATAGCACTTTTGTTTAAATTTTGACATGTCATTTTGTTGTGCTTTCTCATTTATCCATATTCCACTTCGTTGTTGGGTCACTGGATACAAGTGTCGTGCGATGTATGATATCATTATTCCTTCGAGTGTGATTTTCTGCATTGTTAGGATGTTTGTAGTTCCATTTTGGACCTTTTCTTTCGTGGTTTGTGTTGGCTTATTTTGGCATCTTGTTGTGGCCACATATTGTTGATTAATCTGGTATATCATAATGCATTTATTTATGCTGTCCAAATGGGAGAATGTTGGATATTTTATGTCGCGGTCTAGCATAAATAATTTAATTATATATTTTGATTATACTCTAGATTAATTAGATGTCAAATCATGTGAATATGGTGTTATTTGGTTATTGTTATTGGGCTTGGCTATAATGGGCAGGCTTGACCCATTTTTTTTTCTAATCTGCAGAGGCCCCTACTCCTAACCCTAATATAAAGTGGCTGTTGCCCCATTGAAATGACGACGGTTTTTTTGTGATTGACGAGGTGATAGGAGGAGTTACTCTCTGCCGCTTGAACTCTCACATAGAAAATCATGGATTCGATGATGTCTTCCGCTCCAGGTAATTCTAACACCTAATTATATCTATTATATTTATTTGTCATTTGTCGTATTTAGAATTAGATTTCGATCTATCGTCAAACATTGAATTTCGATTTGTCGTCAAAATATTGAATAGCGATATGTCTTCAGAAACTCCATTCAGTCACCCATGCCAGGATATATCAACACGTTCAAAATTTTAAAATTTGGTATGATTGGGTGCCCATATATATTTGAAAAATAAAATATAATTTAATTAGAAAGATAATTTATTTAATTATATTTAGCTTTATCCATCATTTAAAAAATGTTGCCGTCTACCTTTACGTGGCAGAAGGTGCATGATGTGTTCAACTTCAGTGCCCCTTTAAATCCATCCTGAATTTAGAAGGGAAGTAAATTGATAGAGACTTTATTTCTCAAGATTATTCCTTTGAAGATTCAACTCTTATTTTTATATGATTAATTCCGAATATCAACTCAAATATCCGCGGGAACTGATTTCTCCCTATGGACCAACATAACATGGAAATCGTGTGACGAGGTGTTTGAAAGATATGTGCTTCAGGGTCATGTTGCAGCGAAAAATCAATTAATTATTTTTGAAAATATTTATAATTTGATCTTTAATTATAAAAAATTTTAAATTTTTTCTTTAAATAGGATGTGTAATTATAGTATATTAGATTTTTAGACCGTCCGTCATGATACATCTTAATTTAATCTGATAACCGATAGAAAATTTTTATGAGATCGGACGGATCGATCCAAGTACAATATTACCCAATCTACTTTATCATAACAAAAATTGTATGCTCAATTTAATCATGTCATTACAATTTGGAAACTAGGTCATATATGACTGACCATTAGGGACCGTTTGTCATTTATAGGGGACAAAATCACTTATTCTTGCATGCCCTATCACTAGTTTGTTATCAGAGATAGAAGTCTACTCCCTATGCAACCATTCAGTATCAATAACCGAACTTTTATATTTCAATATATGATAAAGAATTTTAAATTATATATTATATATGTTACAAGATTATGATGAAAACCGACAACAAAAATAATAGATAACACATAAGATTTACGTGGAAAACTCTTGACGCGAGAAAAACCACGGGCAGAGGAGAAAAATCACTATGAACGATGGAATACAAAGTCGGCGGCTCAAAGCCCTAATAATCATATAAAACCCTAATAATAATAAGTCATTTAAATAGGGAACAATCCATACCGCCCGTGCCTCAGTGGTGGGTTCCTCCGCTATCACCACAGAGCCCTAATTTTTCCTTCATGATTTAGTTTTCACCATATATGTTGCAACGCGATCTTTTTGGGCGGATCAAACTAAATTTGGGTCACCAAACTCTAACAATCTCCACTTTGACACGAATTCCACAAATCTTCAAAAGAACATTCTCCTCCTCTTCCACAAAAGCCCCACTAGCAAATCTCATCATCTAGCACCAACCAAGTCCAAACAATGCTTAAACTTGGTTACAGGGAGTGACTTAGTCATCATATCAGCAGGATTATCATAAGTACTGACCTTCCTCACAACAATATCACCACAAGCAATAACATCACGTATAAAGTGATACCTCACATTAATGTGATTTGTCCTCTCATGAAACATTTGATCCTTCATGAGAAAAATGATACTTTGACTATCACAAAAGATTGTATTAATCTGCAAGTCTTCACTAAGCTCACTGAAGAGTCCTTTTAACCAAATAGCTTCCTTACAAGCTTTTGTAATAGCCATATATTCAGCCTCTGTAGTGGACAAAGCAACTGTATTCTACAAAGTAACTTTCCAACTGATAGCACAACCACCAACAGTGAACACGTACCCCGTAAGTGTTCTTCTTTTATCAATGTCACCTGCAAAGTCAGAATCAACATATCCAATAACTGCATCTCTATTACTCTCAAAATGCAAATAAATATCAGAAGTCCTTCGTAAGTATCTGAAAATCCACTAACTGCCTTCTAATGTTCTTTGTCAGGATTTGCCATGTATCTACTAACTACACTCACTGTATGTGATAAATCTGGGTATGTACAAACCATAACATACATAAGAGATCCCACTGCACTAGAATTGGAACCCGTGACATATAATCAACCTCATCATCTGACTGCGGTCATAAATCAGCTGAAAGTCTAAAGTGTGTAGCTAACAGAGTACTAATAGACTTGGCAGTATGCATGTTAAACCGATGAAGTACTTTCTCAATATACAATTTCTGACTTAGATATAATTTACCTGTCTTTGTGTCTCTCAGAATCTCCATCCCAAGTATTTTCTTTGCAGCTCCCAAATCTTTCATCTTGAATTCTTTACTTAGTTGGGCTTTGACCTTTCTTATCTCTTCCTTATTATTGGCCGCAATCAACATATCATCAACATATAAGATCAGATAAACAACCGATCCATCATCAGTCTCCTTAAAGTAGGCACAATTGTTATAGCTGCTTCTTTTGAAATCATAAGTGATCATAAATGAATCAAACCTTTTATATCATTACCTAGGTGACTGCTTCAGACCATAAAGGGGTTTTTTCAGCAAGCAGACAAAATCCTCTTTTCTTAAGACTTCAAAACCTTCTAGTTGTTACATATTGATGTCTTCCTCAAGTACCCCATGCAAGAATGCTATCTTCACATCCAGCGGCTGCAGCTCAAAGTCATGTATGACCACAATATGAAGGAAGGCTCGAATAGTACTATGCTTTACAATTGGGGAAAATATATCTGTGAAGTCTATTCCTGGAATCTGACTGAAGCCTTTAGCAACTAGTCTGGCTTTGTACCTGGCTTCTTCAACTCCCGGTATTCCCTCTTTTCTTTTAAATATCCACTTGCAGCGAACAACTTTCTTACCATCAGGTAATTTCATCAAGTCCCATGTGTCGTTCTTACTAAGTGACTTCATCTCCTCCCGCATAGCAATCATTCACTTATCAAAATTATCGCAACTAATTGCTTCTGAATACGTCTCAGGTTCTTCACCAGAATCAATCTCCTCAACCACGTTTAAAGCATAAGCGACTAAAACAACCTTTGCATATCTCTGAGGGCGTCTAATTTCCCTCCAAGGCCTATCTTTCGCAATGGAATATTGTGAAGGTGCTTGTGATGAGCTCGTTCCATCCACGACATCTAAAATAGGCTCTGGAGTAATCTCTATAGATATTGGTACAATCTCAATCTCCACCTGTGTGCTTGTCTTCTGTTTATCTTCCTCAGAAGGAGTTTTAGATGGAGACCCCTAAAACATGCTAGTCTCATCAAAGACAACATCTCTACTGATGATGACTTTCTCGATCTCTGGACACCAAAGTTTGTATCTCTTCACTCCTTGTCTAAACCCTATAAATATGCACTTCACCGAACGAGACTCCAACTTCCCATTATTAACATGAGCATACGCAGGACATCCAAAAATTCACAAATCAGAATAACTAGCGGGAGTACCAGACCATATCCCTTGTGAAGTTTTCCTTTTAATAGCAGTTGATGGAGAGCGATTGACAAGATAACAGACATACACAGCGGCTTCTGCCTAGAAAAACTTCGGTAGCCCAGCACTAAGGAGCATACAACGCACCTTCTCCATCAAAGTCCTGTTCATCCTCTCTGCTACACCATTTTGTTGAGGAGTACGCCGAACTGTATGATGCATCACAATACCTTCAACTCTGCATAAGGCATTAAACTCATCAGAACAAAACTCCAATCCGTTATCAGTTCGAAGATGCTTCAATTGCCTCCCTATCTGCTTCTCAATCATGACCTTTCACTCCTTAAAGGTAGTAAAAACATCACTCTTATGTTTTAAAAAGAATGCTCAAACTTTTCTTGAGAAATCATCAATAATAGTCAACATATAGAGCGCACTACCTTTAGATGGTACTCTAGAAGGCCCCCACAAATCAGAGTGAATGTAGTCTAGCGTACCCTTTGTGTTATGAATGCCAACTGAGAACTTGACTCTTTTCTGCTTGCCAAAAATACAGTGCTTACAGAACTTTAGCTTTGTAATACTTTGACCACAAGGAGTCCTCTCTTGCTCAATTCAACCATGTCATTTTCACTCATATGACCCAAACGCATATGCCAAAGCCTTGTAACAATAGAATCAGACATAGACGAGCTTGCGACGGCAACATCACTTATTACTGTGGATCCCTGCAGAACATATAAACTGGCGATTTTTCTCAGTCCCTTCATCACAACAAGAAACCCTTTACTGGCCTTCACAACTCCACTTTCACCAGTGTACTTATACCCTTTAGAATCAAGAGTACTCAAAGAGATCATATTTCTGTTCATATCAGGGACGTACCACACATCACCAAGTGTCCGAATGACACCATCAAACATCTTAATTCTAACAATACCAATACCAGCGATTCTGCAGGATGCATTATTGTCCATTAAAACAGCACTACTTGAAACCATTTCATATGTTGAAAACCAGTCCTAATTGGGACACATGAAACGTGTAACCAGAATCAAGAATTCATTCCTCACTCTGCTTCAAATCAACATCAGATGCAACGAGAAGTTCACCATCACTGTGATTTTTGGCAACATCAGCCTCACCGAACTTCTCTGGTTTTTCCCCTCGATTTTCACCTGACCTTTTATTCTTATTCTGCTTCTTGTAACATTTACTAGTAGAATTTCCTTAATTTACTTCGTATATTCACCGAAGTCATAAATAGATAATTACCGAAGTAGACGCATGTGAAGTAAAAGGGTATTATTTTACTTCGTCATATCACCGAAGTCATATCCATGAAAATAGCGAAGTCTTTTACCGGTTCAAAGAGACAAACCGGTTCAGATTTGAACCGATTCTGAAGTAAAAACTTGTCTTTTACTTCGTTGGTTTTGTAAAGTACTGAAGCAATCAATGATATATAACTTTACAATTTAAATTGATTGTCGAAGTAAAAAAATATCTGTTGCTTTAGTAGTTTTGTAATGTGACGAAGTAATAGATGATATATAACTTCACAGTTTATATTAATTGTCGAAGCAAATATATTTTATAACTTCGCCAGTATTTATATTTATCGAAGTATGTAGTATTATGTTACTTCACCATCAAATTTTATTATTGAAGTAAATAATCATATTTTATTATAATATAATTTTAATTTAATAAAGTAATTGTCGATTACCACCACACTAATTTAATAAAAGAGCACCACCACACTAATTTAATAACAGAGTGAAGAAAAAAATATTTTAATTTTATTAAAATTAAACAATATTTTATTATACAATAATATTTCAATATATATATATACAACTTAAATGCATTAATTAAATGAATAATTATCCATTCAAAATGATAAATAATGGACAAGTATATATCCACAAATCCACAAGTATATATAACCAAAATACATATCACAAGTATATCCAAAATCCAAAATGAAAGAACAAAATATGTATCCTAAGTACACCACCAATTTAGACACCTACATATGAGTAGACGAATTCACTCCATTCTCTTTTGATATCATCATATTCGAATTGTTGATAATATTGATTCTTCATTGTTCCTGCAAACTTTTATGCAAACATACAAAATACATTAGATTCATCTAACTATAATAGTTTATCTCAATCATAAACCAAAGCATATAATAAAAACAAAACCTATCATGCAGAAGTTTAAATGCAAAAGTTTGAATGTAACTGGATGCCTCCTGAATCTAGATAATATAACTGGATGCCTCCTGAATCTAGATAATACAACTGGATGCCTTTATAACTAACTATAAATTTTCTATCATTCTATATTTCTACTGGTGCTTATATCAGCAAATTGGTACAACAATCAAAACTCAAGTTGTACACATAAACTTCAAATTATATGAGAATTCTGGGTATCCTACAATTAAAAAATGATAAAACATATATGATATAAGAAAGAAGTTTGTTTTAATCATAAGAATCGATATACAGGAGAAGGAAGAAACAGAATTTACCTTTCACCACCAACAACACGGACAACACATGTACCAGTTGGAACAGTTTTATCCTCGTAATAGTGAACCTAATAAATGAAGCCAAGAGAATATCTAGTAGAGAACCATATAGAAGAATGATAAAATAGCAAGCAAAATAAGCCAGCAAGGGTAGATTTACATTAACACCTGCAGCATTTGAATTTTTCTTCATTTCCTCTCCAAATTTGTCCTTCCCAATGCATCCCATGTAGCTTGTTGCACCAGGAATTTGTAGCATCCACTATAAACAATGCAGCAGTGACACTGTTAGCATTCACAATATTCTCCAATGAATATATATGATACTCACAATAATACCTACCTGAGCAACCCTTATTGAATTTTGAGTCGCTCCTAAAAAGATAAATTAGCAAAGATGAAGATACTATGCACAAGCCTCTAGCATTATTAACATCTAATGATATGCATTACCTCCAGCAATGTATTCAACATTAGATTTTGCAACCAACTCATCAAACCTGGTCCAAAATCAAGGAAGATTAAAAATTTTGGTTCATCAAATGGAAGATAGAGAATAAATGAAACGTCAATTACCATAGGTTGATAGAAGTGAATGATAACAAAGGGAAAGACAATAATTGCTAGTATGACATTATACAAACGGTAAGAAAAAGAAATATTGGCATTCAACTTGTGTCCTAGGCGACAATAAAAGGAACCAAATAATCTGCAAGGTCAAGACACTCGAACAATCATATTAAGAGGAACCTACATAGGCAAATGCTTTTCCTCCGCCAAAATTGCATTATTTATCTTGATGTCATATCTGAAAGAACAAAACATACAAACAGGTAAGTCTTCTCATTAGAGATACAAGCTAAAGAAAAGGACAACTAGTCCAAATCTTGGTTATCCACCAGCAAGACTTCGAACCCATTTAACTAAGTGATTGTTAAAATAAAATGTTTAAAATTTTGAGAATATTTTATATTCTACAAGCTAACATCCGCTTAGCTCCAGAAAATAAAATTAGTTTAGATCTGTACGGTAAGAATTAGATCTGGCTGTGACATTAAAACTGAGTCCTAAGATATCAATAGACATCTCTCAGTTAATAAAGAATAATATATGAAAGGTTTCAGAATATAAAAGGTGCATCAAGATCATGGTGACTGTGTAAAGGGCAATACCTAATTCAAAAACCAGACATAACAGCAATAACTAGTTCAAAAACAAGTTCTAGATCAAAATCAATAAACCATCAGGGCAAAAGAAGGGAAAGGAATTCAGACACCCTGCAATTTAGACACCCAGTTACATTCAGCTACCTAGGAATTCAGATTAACTTATGTTTTGCACAAGTTTAACTTCACCTTGTGCAAACATCACCTGATTCAGGCGAAGTCTATTATCATAAGTTTAAATTGCACAAGTAATGTTAACTTGTGTAATTCAGACACAACTAATGTTAACTTGTGCAATTCAGACACATGAAAACTTGTGCACAACTAATGTTAACTTCACCTGATTAATTGCACAATTCAGACACCCTGCAATTTAACTTCACCTTGTGTCAAAGTTACCATCATCTTCTCCGATGAACTTCACCTTATTCTTTCTCCAACTTCCGACAAGAAAAGGGGTTTCCGCAAGGACACACACTCTGGATCAGAACCAACACGAGAGTAGATGGTTGGCTAAGGCTCCGACAGCTCTATCCGATGAAGAGGCAGCGATCGTTGCATGCAATGAAAATAGGAGAGTGATATTTAGTTATTTATATGATATTTAGTTTTAAAAAATGATAGGGAGAGTGAAAATAGAAGAGTGAAAATAGGAGAGTGATAATGGTTGAGTGAATGACGTGACACTTTGCATGCAACGATCTTCGACGGGTTCACCGTGCTCCCCAGGGTATAGTTTGATTCGAGGCGGCGGCTGAAGGCCGTTAATGGTACCCAAGCGATAATCGGACGTGTGCATGTAAAATGCCACATCATTTACTCAAGTGGCACATCATTCACTCTACCATTCACTCTCCCATTTTCACTCTCCCTATCATAGCTCTTTAGTTATATATATATATATATATATATATATATATATAAGATAAATGAGCCTCTTAATGAACATGTTTACGAGCCTTTTAACTAACACGTTCCTGAGCCTCTAAACAAATATGTTCGCAAGCTTACGAACCAAATACTATTAAGCTTAAGCTCGGCTTGATAATGTTTTCGAATTCGAAATCATGCTCGAGCTGAGCTCGTTAACTTAATCGAACATACTCGAACAAATTTTTTTCGAACTGAAACCCGAATAGTTAATGAGCGACTTAGCTTATTTACACCTCTAATTAAGCTAGAGCGGAACAGACCTCGACTAACTCATCCCATTCTTTTCAGAAATCTCAAGCCAACTCTGCTCAGTTCAAAGTTCAAATGGCAGACATAAAGCTAATAAATAAGTGTTGTAAGTTCAAATGGCAGACATAAAGCTAATCAATAAGTGTTGTTTTTACGTCAGATAGCATGATTATCTTGTGAATTGCTGAGAATGAGAAATTTAGAAGGAGATAAGAAAAAAAATCATTGTATAATTAGTTTCTTAATCGCTAAATAGATATTTATATAGATTCAAATGCTAACCCAATAGATATTTATATAGATTCAAATGCTAACCCAAAGAAAGAAAAAAATCCCAACTCCGCAATCCTAAACATTTTAAACGGATTTAAAATATAAAATTAAAAATTATCAAAAATATCCTAAAAATGGAAAACACAAAAATTACAAAAAGAATAATATCCTAAAAATAATTTAAAAATCCAACAAATCTCGTATCAGTCGTCACAGGTTAAAAAAATTTATCATCGATTTCAAAATATTGTCAAATGATAAATCAGGAGGAAGATCATCTAGCATCAACTCAGCAAACTATACAAGACTAATAGTTTCGTTCTTCTTTTGCCATCGTCATTATCTCGAGCCCATTCAGACCCAAAGCAGTTGTTGCAAGTTATTCAATTCAAAGCCAAGATTATCGACTTTTCCATAAACTTCAACCACCTTATTGTTTATTTCTCCATATATCTCCTTGTGCTGATCCAGTGTTACTAGAAAATTGGAAACTGCTTCTGTAGCAGAATGCCCTAAAGATGACTTTTCACAGATGGCTAAGGTAGGATTTTTGCCAGATAATTCATAGATCTTCTGCTTTGCTTTCTGTACCATTTAAGATTAAGGTACCCTTAGTAAAAGGTTTTCTATGTCCATCAGAACCTTCAAATGGAACAGAATCAGTAGCCAAATTTTTCTTTTTTACATTTGTCTTGTCCAATATCTGATGCACCATACGTGTTCTCCTGAACTACTGTGCTTTCACTTCCATTATGATTATTCACAGTTGAGTTATCATCATTAACAGGAACGTCATCCTCAATATCCCTTAGCACCCCTGTTTGTGTCATATTGCATGGAATGCAATAGCAATGTTTTAGCATCAGGTCACTGCATTGCAGATATCCTTTTTGAAGCATTGACGTAGAAAGTTAGTAATGTCAGGTGGCAGACCCTCAGGTATAGGAGGATTCGCATCCTGAACAATCCCAAAGAGTGCAGGCAGTGGTTGTAGATCATAGTAATTAAGGTGGAACACATGTCAGCGATTCAATGATAGTGCAACCTAGCTCATGGTCCATCCAGTTTGATGTTCCAACTACTGAATGGGTATTGAGATCCACCCCAACTTCTTGGACTTCGTTTTTATCCTCTACACTGATCTTCTCAACTTCAGTAGTGGTTTCATGGGTTTCATCTTTGTAAGCAATCTCGGTTCCTTGTTCAACCACTGTGAATTCAGGCTCAACCTGCTGCTGCTTAATATTAATATATATTCTCTTTCACATTCTCAGTGGAAATAGAAGATTTCTGAAATTGTGGCTTCTCTATTTTTCCTACAAATCGCTCCAATGACTAGCTCACTAACTATTACCTCAGCCAATTGCTTCTGTTCATGGGGGATCTCAAAATCGAGATTTGCAGCATCATTCAAAGTAGAATGTTTTGCATTGTTCTCTGTCTCTGCTTTCGTCTCTTGGTTAACCAAGAGTGGCGTCTCAGAATTCGACCTCGTTAGTCCTTATGAAGCACCTTCACAATTCACATCCACATCAGGCCCAGGTCGATTACCTTGTTGAAGCTGATTTTCCATACGAGTCACAAGATCCTTCTGATTTAGCAAATCGAACTCAATCTCATCATCCTTGTCCTCGTCATCAAACTCTTCTTGATCTTGGTCCTCTAGGTCAAATTTCTCCTCTAAATCATGTTCTAGTCCATCTAGGATATCTCGGGTGTCAAAGTTATCGTCCTCCATGTAATCATCGATCAATTTTCCACCCTGCCTCAACGCAAGACGTCTTTAAAACAAGATTGGAGTGTAATCGAAAGGAAGAAATTGATCTTTCATCTTCTTCTTCATCTTCTCTCAACCTCTAATATTGATCTTGCCTTGTCGGTCTCGTGAGCATCATTAGTGCTCCAAACATGTCAATGCAAGACCTTTGAATTTGAAGACGATCAATTTTATTTTCATCTTATCATATACTTCCTCATAATAAAAAATCTACTCCACTTCATTATGTCAATCAATGAATCCCTCGGTCTATGATATACTAGAAAACTTGAGAAAATCAACTGGAATCGCAATATCTCCATATCATTCCTCTCAACCATGAATTTTCCGGAACTAAGCACGACTATGATAAGGATTTTTGAAAGCGAAACCAAAATTAGCATGAGAGAACTTACAACCTTTAAGATCTTAGACGCTATGATCACAATTTGAGACTTTCTCAGCCGGAACCTGCCTCTCATGACATCGACCGCGTATCTTACCATCTTCAAGATTTTGAGCCGCTAGACATTGGGTTAAATCTACAACTTGGCTTTATGAATCCGCAGTCTTGTTCTAGATGCAACGACAACGGTGTGAGACTTTGTCAATCAGAACTTGCTTGTTGTTGCGACTGTGGCCATGAACACGTTGAACGTCCATTGGATTTGATGTTCGACTTCCTCAATTGGAATTTACCAACTCTGATACCAATTGACGCTGGGCATGATAAGAAAATTGACGAGAATAAGAAAATTGAGGAGAACGCATGAAAAGAAAATTGACGCCCTCTAATTTTTTTTCAAAAAAAATCATTTAATAACTAAGAATGATTCCTCAAAAGTTAAATAGACACTTATATATAGATTGAAAACCTATATATCCAAAACTTAAGACAAAGGAAAGATATCCTAATTAAAAGGAAAAATATAGATTGCAAACCTATATATCCAAACCTTAAGACAAAGGAAAGATATTATCAAACCTTAAGATAAAGGAAAGATATCCTAATTAAAAGGAAAAACATCTTAACAGACTCATAATACTAAAAATTCTAAACGCATTTAAAATTTAAGAATATAAAAAATAAAAATTATCAAAAATAAGCTAAAATTAAAAAAAAAATCTACAAATAATAAAAAAAATCACCTTTCTGCATCACTGTTTTAGCTTCATGTTGTTCTGTTCAGTTGATTAAGCTGCTCTTGTGTTTCGTTCTCGACATCTTGCTGAAATTAGTGCTGAAGTTGGGCCTCCATGGCGAGAAGTACAAGAAGAAGGTCATGAAAGCAGTTTCCGGCCTTCATGGTAAACTTCGACCTCTCAAACCAGTCTGTTCGATTCGTCGATGATCTAGCAAACAGAGTCATATTAAATACAATATATGCATTCAAACCATAGACATAGACTCGATTTCCATAGACATGAAAGGCAAGAAGTTGATCATAACGGTAGTGGTGGATCCAGTCACGCGCGTACGTATGGTGGTGGCCAAGTTGAGGAAATCCTGGCACACTGAGTTGCTTTCGGTTGGGCCGGCGAAGGAGGAGAAGAAAGAAGAGGCGAAGAACAAGGAAGGGGGCAAGGACAAGACAAGGAGAAAAGCAAAGACAAGGAGAAGATCAAAGACGACGAGATAGCCGCGGTGGTGGAGGCCTACCAGACTTACAACGCCTACTACTATGCGCAGAGTGCAGATGAGAACCCTAATGCATGTGTGGTTGTGTGATTAAACATTCTTTTGATATCTTTTATTATTAGATATTTTGAGTTATATGTGGAGGATTTGGGAAGAGATCTATATGAAAATCTATCTATCTAAGGCTTTTCCTTTTTTTTGTTGTTGGAGTTTACTTGTAAAGGAAAACATGAAGATTTAGGGGGCGCTTGGTAAGCGGATTTAGAAGACGGGAATCGGAATGAAACCTATTTTATTTCTCATTTATGATGCTTGGTATACGGGAATCAGAATCAAAATATGAATATGATATACTTGATTTTATAACCCAGTCTCCACTGGGTTATCACTAAACTCATAAACCCCTCAATTAAAATTCATTATCATTTCTATTGCTGAATGTATACCAAGCGCCCCCTTAATGTTATTGAAGTTAATAAATTGATGGTCAAGGAAACCCAGACCGAACCTAGATGAAAACATGCTTTGTTGCACATGAATGTCGGGCCAGGATGAACCTGGCGTTGTTTGTGACGCCAGGTTACCGAATACACAATTGTTACAAAAGAGGTGGCAAAAGGGGATTTGTTCACTCCTAACACCCTTGTTAATTCGTTTTAGGACCAACACAAAGGAGATAAATGAGAGATGTTACTAGTCCGGATGCTGTAGCTAGCGCGTGAGGAAGACGGACTTACAAAAGAGTATCTATCTTAACTCTCTTGTTTTAATCAACTGGCTTTGTTTCTTTTTATAAAATTTTAATCCCTTTGCGAGTTCCTTTTTCCTTAGGAATTTTTTGTGTTGCATCAGAAGAGGAAGGACTGAAGAACAAATGGAAACAATTTTTAAGTGATTGGAAATCCGTTGCTCATTGTGATCCTGAAAGTCTTGCCTAATAGGAGGCAAAAAATCATCCAACTCAGGCCTAATTTTTTGGAGGCCTATAATTTTTTAGAGGCCCAATGTAGACTTGATATGAATGAGTTTGACTTAATCAATAAAGTAAGATTTCTCTAAACTAATCTCCTATTTAGTTTTTAAATTTTTCGTGCATTCTTAACTTTAATTAAATGCAAAAACATATATTATGTATTATTAACTAAAAAAAGTTATTTTCATCGTTGTATATTATCTTTTTATCCATGTTACTAAAGTAAAATATTATATTTTTTTTATATTTTAGCCTAATTAAGGAATCTAAAGTTCTTCTTTTGGGACTACTTGAAAGTTTTTTAAACATTATAAACTATAATTAAATCTAAAAGGATATATATAATTTAATAATTTTGATAATATCCTAAACTTTATGATTTTTTATTTACTAATAAAAATATTTATTTAAATGTAATAAGATTATCTAAACACAATAGATAAATATATTAAGGCAGAATCAAAACTTAAAGATCATATTGGGCATGATATGGAATTATATCAGACCCAACGTGGATCAAGACATGTCCATCAGTGAGCTTCGATCAAAACCCACTAATAAACCTAGACATGTCTGATTGAACCAATTTCAGATCTTGTCGATTTTTTGAGATTGTAAGGACTAAAACGGTCCTATCATTTATTTATTTTGACTTCTCAGGAGGTGTTAAAATATCATTGGAAGAATCCGTTAAAAATCTAATGTGGGCCTGATATGAATCATATCAGGCCCAACTTGAGCCTAATATGGAATTATATCTGGCTGAATACGACCTTTAGTTTTGGTTCTTTTAGTTCCATCTTAATTTATCTTATCTATTGTTTTAGGGAATCATATTATATTTAAATATAATTAATAAGAGATATTGATAATGATAATAAATATTTCCTTTTAGCAAATAAAAAATTAAAAAGTTTAGAATATTATCAAAATGACTAAATTGTATATATTCTTTCGGATTTAATTCTAGTAATTAACAAGAGATATTGACAATGATAATAAATATTTCTTTTTAGCAAATAAAACATTAAAAAGTTTAGAAGATTATCTAAATGACTAAATTATATATATTCTTTCGGATTTAATTATAGTTTGAAATCTTTAAACAACTTTCAAGTAGTTTCGTAAAAAGAAAAATCCTAGATTCTTTAATTAAGCTAAAATATAAAAATGTGATATTTTATTCTTTGTAATATGGATAAAAAGATAATATGTAATCTTTTTATCCATATTACAAAGATTAAAATAAAGTTCTTTAAACATTTTAAACTATAATTAAATCTAAAATATTATATATAATTTAGTCCTTTTGTAATATTCTAAATTTTATAATTTTTATTTCCTAATAAGAACTATTTATTATATATCATTACTAATATCTTTTCTTAATTATATTTAAATGTAATAGGATTCTCTAAAATAATGGATAAGATAAATTAAGGTTGAGCCAATATTTAAAGGTAACATTGGGCTTGATATGATTCTTATCGGGCTCACGTTGAATTTTTTAGCTGATTCTTTCAATAACATTTTAACACCTTCTGAGAAATCGAAAAAAATCAATGGATAGTATCGTTTTACTCCTTGCAATCTCATAAATCCTCAAGATTTTAAATGTGTTCAATTAGACATGTCTATGTTCATCAGTAGGTTTTAACTGAAATTCACTAATAGATATATCTCGGTCCACGTTGAGCCTGATATGGAATTATATTAGACTCACGCTAGACCTAATATAATTCCATATCAGGCTCACTGAGGCCTTTAAGTTTTGGGTTCACTTTAATTTATCTTATCCATTGTTTTAGTAAATCTTATTGTATTTAAATATAAGTAACAAGATATATTAACAATGATAATAAATAGTTCTTATTAGCCAATACAAATTTACAAAGTTTAGAATATTATCAAAATAACTAAATTATATATATATTCTTTTAGATTTAATTATAGTTTAAAATATTTAAAAAGATAATATGCATTAAAGAAACAATTTTTTAGATGTTTTTAGATTTAATTAAAGTTTAAAATGTATAGAGAATTTAAAAACTAAATAAGAGATTTAGTTTAGAGAAAATTTTACTTTGTTGATTAAGTCAAATCCATTTATTTTAAGTTCACGTTGGGCCTGATATTTTTTCATATTAGGCCCAATGTGGGTTTGATACTTTTTCTATGTTATACACGCATGCATCCGAAAGGCAGAAGAAAGAGAAGAGGGGGAGAGAAAAGAGAAGATAAAATGTATGTAAAAGAGGAAGAAATAAGAAGACATAAAAGAAAAGAAAAGAAAAGAGAAGAGGAATTATGTGCATAAGAGAGAGAAAAAGAAAGAAATATTACATACATAAAAGTTAGATGTATCAGGAAGGTAAAGCGCGAAGAGCATAAGAAAAGATATATTTTTTAGTTAATGCCAATGTAGCATGTGTCAAAGTAGCCAATTAAAAGTTTTTCCTTCATAATTTTTTTAAATTTTAAATTATTTTTAAAAATATTTAAATCAAATTATATCATTTCCTATTTATTTTCATATTAAATTATATTTTTCCTATTTATTCCATATTAAATTATATTCTTTCCTATTTATTTTCATATTAGATTAATTAATTTTTTAACTTATAAAATTCTATTATGATTTTTTTAATTTTTAAGAAGGTGTTTAAATCCAATTATATACTTTCATTTTTATTTTTATATATATTAAATTATATATATTTTTAATTTATTTTTATATTAAATTAATATTTTTTTTATTTATAAAAATTTATTCTATCTGACTAGATTTTAAAGAATTATTGTAATTTTTTATACAGTCACATCTCATTAAAGAGAAATAATCCTTATTTTATTATAAAAAAAAGATGATCTTCTGATTAATGGTAATGGGTGACATAATAAAACGGCGGCCTAACAAACAAGCCCGCAGCCGAACATACAGCCACTTGTTATTGTCTTTCTTTTGTGATTCATTATATAAAATTCTTGCCGTCCATATCCATCGTGACAGCTGCTACTTCCTTGAATCCCAAGGAAGAGAGACGTTCGTCCATCAATCACCACTATCATATTTGGCATTTTATCAAAAAACACATATAGATTTCAGAAATTAGTTCAGCGTACACCAAACTTTATTATTTATCAAAAAATGGTTTTTTATTAAAATGCTTGTTTATTTAAAAAATATATATATATAAAAATCTTTCCTGTTTGACAGCAATCATGCGATAGGCGGTCGATGCCCAAAACGCTTGACCTAAAAGAAATGCTTTTTTTTATATATAAATATCAAAGTCATATGGCTCTTGATAATTTTTAAAACCTGTGTGTCTTTTAGTAAAATTCTCTATTCGCACGCATCGTCTTAGTAAAGGTTGCCCTCGCTGGTACTGTAAAGCAACAAAGCGGTCGTTTATTCTGTCAGACCTCAGAAACTCTCACTTGAAGAAGAAACACACGTTCAGTTGAGAAGAAGAGTCAAAAGCACACATATAGAAGTAAATGGACAGTAAGGCCTCAGAGCCCAAGCGCCAGCCGGCGGCACGACCCCGCTCACCTCCGCCGCAGCGAGGGTCAGTCTTGAAGGGCATCTTGACTTCGTTGATTCAGTGCTGCTTCTTTCCCTGGTCCTGTACGTAGGCCATTGTCATTATGGTGAAGGAAAAAGGTATGATCGATGATCGCGTATGTATGTAGTTTGATCGATCGAATAATTTGCTTGAGTTAAGCTTGTGTCTGTTCTTTGCAAGAGCAGCATAAACTTCCTATGATTATGCTAATGAATAATGTACCGATATTTTTTTTTCCCAGTAATCTTTCAAATTTATAAAATTGTTATTTAGATTTCTCCCTCTAAAATGGTTCGGCCTCAGATGACCACCATTGATGCATCACTTGACTGATAGTACAATAAAGTTTTTCAAGTAATTGACTAAGAAGTGAAAAAGGTATACTTTTGACAGTCAAATTTATGAACGGAATATGTGATATACTCACATGATTTTCAATGTGTGTGTCAGAGAAAAGGCAAAGAATATTAGATCAATAAATGGAAAGAACATTGTTTAAAAGGATAGTATTTAAGAGTGACAGCACTTAATTAATGGTCAAATTACAAACAAGTTATAGATGTTTTTTTAGCGAGACAGGGCCAAGCTTGATATATATATATACACTTTGTCTTCTTCCTCCAGCAGAATCAAAGATCTCGCCCGCCTGATCATGGACGTGTCTGACATCGATGCCTTGACGTTGGCGATCGTTCGTCATCAGAAACCGCGTCATCTCGCTTTAATTATACTTCTTTTTTCTCCTCATCGCTTCACGCGGAAAACTTCTTTGTCTGATTCAACGCACTGGTTGAAATGTTCAATGATTCCCAGTACTGAAACTTGATGATCGAGCTCTAACTCAGTTCAAGAAAACAGAATTTAATTCTCAATTGGTAGACATCATTTCATTCATTTCAGAGATTAGCAGAGCGGCGGCATCAGGAGCAGCCAGGGTCGGCCCATGCATCGTCTCCTCAGCCTTTGGCGGCTTCAAGGGGTGGATCACCGCGCACCGCCGTCACTGCTGCTGCCACCGGGAGGCAAGCGGCCGCCGGTGAACTTGAGCAGTAGGGACTTGAGGATTTTCTTCAGGATCTGCCCTCTCTTTGGAATATAGCGCGGGCGACGAGGAGGAGGAGGAGGAGGAGGATGTTGGAGCCCGGTGGCCATTGTACTCGTCGGAGAGGTTGGTTGGTGGTTTGTTATATAGCGGCGGGGAAGGAAGTTTCTAGGAAATTTGAGGGAAAATTTTCGATGGGAATTAGGGGAGTAGTTAGTAAATAAATACAGATTAATAATTTTATTATATTATTGAAAAATATATTTTTTTTAAAAAAAAGTATAAAACAAAAAAACAAAACACCGGCTGTAAATGCATGATCCTAAATAAATCTAGTGGATCCGTCACTCGACGCGTCGACGAGTGTGAGGAGGTCTTCCAACTGATGACGTGGCCATTTCTTGGTGCAAGTACCCAGCATGTTCGACATGTATAGGATTTTGGAAAATTTCAGGTTGTTTGAGATTATTTTGATTAAAATAAATCAACGGCCAGAGATTTATATGTTTTCCACCTGGGATGTGCATAAAAATATATTGTATATTTTTAACATTGATTGTATCATGCATAAAAAATCCGAAAGTTAATAAATATTTTTATGCAACTACTAATTGAAAAATTGAAACAATTATCAGTTGAAAGTTTTTCTACCTACGATATTCATACAAATTAGACGTTTGTGTTGAAGGCAACTCTTTTTGGACAATAAATGATTTTCCTATTTATGGTATGCTTTCGAGTTGGAGTACAACTGAGATCTTAAGATATCCAATATGTATGAAGAGATCAAAGTCAATTAGATTGAAACATGGGAAGCTAGTTATTTTGATTGTCATAGATAATTTTTACCACTAGCTCATAATTTAAGAAGGAATAAAAATAAATTCACTAAGAATGAATTGAAAGAACACCTCCATCATTGAGATTAACAGGCGAACAAATTTGGTACCGAGTGGTTAACTTTCCATCTGTTATTGAAGAACCAGACGATATAACATATATGGGAGTATACATAAATGGACTAAAAAGAGTATATTTTGAGATTTATCATATTGATTTTGTTAGGGGTTGAAAGGGTGCAAACTTAGTTCCACATTGAGAAACACATGGAAAGATCATAGGTTTATAAGGAATATGATATCTCCATTGGCATGAGGCATTTTGGGAGAGCCCAAGAGCAAAACCATGAGGGCTTAGGCCCAATGTGGACAATATTATGTCATTGTAGAGATATCCTAATTCCTTTTGGTTCTAACAATTGGTATCAGAGTCAGGTTGCTCATCCAGATCTAACCATGCGCGTTAAGCCTTAAATAAAGGATATGTGGGCTCCCGTGTCTTGATCAAAGAGGACCAGTTCTAGTTGTGGCTAGGTGGTGAAGTCGTAGTAGGTCAAGTGGACCAAGGGGCAGAAAGTCCTAGTGGATCAGACATCAAGAACGGAAAGGGTTTCCGTTTGTGGTGGGGGCATGTGATCCTTTGTTTGGGGGGGGATTGTTAGGGGTTGCAAGGGTGCAAACTTAGTCCCACATTGAGAAACACATGGAAAGATCATAGGTTTATAAGGAATATGGTATCTCCATTGACATGAGGCCTTTTGGAAGAATCCAAGAGCAAAACCATGAGGGCTTAGGCCCAAAGTGGACAATATCATGTTATTGTGGAGATATTCTAATTTCTTTTGGTCCTAACAGGTTTAGTCTTATACTTTATCATAATCTCGATGTAATGCATATTGAAAAGAATATTCTTGATAATGTAATTAATACAGTGATGGATATCAATAAAAAAAATCAAAGACAATTTAAATGCAAGAAAAGATACGCGGCTCATTTGTAATGGATTTACACTTGTTGTAAAAAAGCAAAGACAATTTAAATGCAAGAAAAGATACGCGGCTCATTTGTAATAGATTTACACTTGTTGTTGATGAAAATAGTAGCGGACCAAAGCCAAAGACAGTTTATACATTGAATAAAGCTCGGAAAGGTGTTGTTTGTGAATGGTTGAAATCACTAAAAATTTCAAATGGTTATGTCTCTAATCTTGGAAGATGTGTGGATATGAAGGAATACAAATTAAGTGGTTTGAAAAGTCATGATTGACATATATTCATGCAGAGACTCATTCCTATTGCTTTTAAAGAAGTATTACCAAATTTTGTATAGGGTGTCATTATGGAGTTAAGCATTTTCTTACATGATATTTGCTTAACAGTTTTGAAACGTTCGCACATGAAAACGTTAGAGAGAGATATTTCGATAATTATGTGTAATTTAGAAAGGATATTTTTATTGTCATTTTTTGATTTAATGGAACATCTTTTGATTCACTTGCCATATGAGGCAAAAATTGGCGGACCTATCCATTTCCGATCGATGTACCCATTTGAAAGGTAAAATGTTCATCTTTTATACTTTAACTATTAGATTTCATCAAAATTTATTCATTTTAATATATATAATATATCTAATACAATTTATTTTATTACTAACAGATTGTTATATCATTCGAAGAAAGTGAAAATAAAGCATGATTTGAAGCCTCTATTGTTAATGCATATATTGTTGAAGAAGTAACAACTTTTGCATCATATTACCTTGAGTCTCACGTGGATAGCAAACAACGAAAACCAGGAAGAAATGATGAGAGACTTATTGAACCTAATGTGAAGGCTTTTTCAATTTTTAACTATCTTGGTCGACCAAGTGAACCATATAAGCAGAGATATTTAACTGGCCAAGAATGTCGGGCAGTCCAAACATATATTTTATTGAATTGTCCAGAAGTACCATCATATTACGAGTTAGTATATATTTTATATATTTCTTAGATTGTAACACTCAAAGTTCTAATTTGGTTTTTTATGTTAGGAATTTCGAAATTTTATATTCTGAATTGTCGCTCGAAGAGTTTGATCGCTTAGTTCAGAAAGAGTTTGCACTATGGTTCAAATCATTTGTAAGTAGACAATTTCAAATTTGTTTACACATATGAAGACTTTTACAAATTTTTGTATTTTAATTTAGGTTCATGCTTATCAAGCGCACCTTGAACATGATTTATTAGTTCATTTATCATGCAATCCAAAAGCATTAGTACGCACTTGGCCGACATATTTTATTAATGGATATACTTTTCGTACTGAAGAATATGGAAAGTGCAAGACTACAATGAATAGTAGAGTTTGTGTTAAGTCATCCAATGATGGTAATGCAAGTAATGATTTTTATCATTTGCTGGATTAAATTATAGAGATAAAATATCCAGGTTCAGAAATGCGAGTTATTCTATTCATGTGTCGTTGGTTTGACCATATCAGAGGGATGAAGGTGCATTCACAGTATAATTTGGTTGAAATCAATCATAAGAGATTGTATAAGAAATCGGAACCATTTGTGTTTGTGAGAATCTGGAAAATTCGAGGGCTTAAACGTAAACTTTACCCAAACTTAAGGACTTATATTGGAATAACTGAACCCAGGGGTTATTCGCAAAAAGTCCAATTCTTTTTAAAGTGAATTCTGTCTCCTTGCGGCAGAACACGAGCCGAACCCACGACTCCACCTCTTTTCTTCTTCTTCGTCTTCATCTTCTCGCCTCCGTCTGCGGGCCACCCAACCGGCGCCGGCGACCTCTTCAGTTCATGCCACCGTGCGCAGTCGACGTCTAGAGTGTCTCCGCATCTCCCTGGCAGATCAATCTCACGAGGTGAGTGGTGCGCATGTTGACCTAATTCCCAATCTATGCGTTTTTCTCGATTCTTGCCTTGGATATCGATCTATTGTTGATCTTGAGTCTGGATCTACGGTTCTAGGTGTTTTCTTGGCCGATCGAGTGTTGGGAGTCGCGGCTGTGATCGCCGGAGCAGGAGCAAGGGAATGCGGAAATTCTGTTGAGGTAAGCGCTTTTGATATCTGAAATGGGATTTTTGTCTGGTTGATGAATTAGGATCGTGGATGTTATTCTGTTCGAAGTGTTTTAGTGGGTTCGATTCTGTGAGCTTTAATCGAAGTAGAGTAATGCTTTTTCCGAAATAGAAATCATGGTTTGATTCAAAAGCACAGGTTATTTCATGAAGGTGTTGGAATTGGGTTTCATTGTCGAATTCTCTGTGTGGATAAGCGAATTGGTTCCTTGTTCTTGCGATCTTGGATCTTGATTGAACCCAGTTCCTTCGTGGTTCTTCTGGTTGATACCGTGAGGTTGGTGTTGTTGATCAGATTTGATCTCGTGTGTTTCAGTTGGATTTGTGAATAGGTGGGGTTCTGTTCTTGAATGGGGATTAAAGTCAGGATATGTTTGTAATTGATTTTGAGGTTGGGTTCTTGATATCACTATCCTGATCAGTTTTGGATTGGTGATGCCGTGGGATCAGAGGGTGGTTTGAGTTGCTGTGAATTTTTCTTCATGGCTCCGTGTTTGATTTTGATGTTCTCTTAGTTTCTGTCGTGGGTTGTGTATGGTGTTGGTTTGATTTTTCCTCCTGCCGTGAGTCACCGGGGATGTTGGATTTGTGTTTCTGCCGTAAGCTTCTGTTTGGATGAGTAGTGATTAGTGTGATCATGATCGGACCAGGATGTTGATTTGGGAGTTCGGTCAGAATACTATGCTTGGCTGGGATCAGTTGCTGTGTTGGGTTGATGAGGAATTAGGGTTGAGTATTACCTTACTCTGATTCTTTACCTATTTTCTGGTTTCGGTTCCGTTGCTGCCATGCTACCATGAGCTTGGGATTGGGTGTTGTGCAGTTCATAGCCTATGGTAGGGGGTTGATTTTTGACTGTGTTGGTGTGGATCAATTTGCACCTTAGGAGTTGATTGGTCTAGATCAAGGAGGAAGTTATGGTTTAGGTTATAGTTGGACCTAGATTGGAGTTGGGTTGGTTCTAGGTCGGGTTTGGGCTAGACTTAAACCAAACCCAGACCCAAGGAGTAGGGGTTAGTCATTGGGTCAGAATGGATTAAATGACTACCGTATTAGGGTTGACCCTAACTTGATTTAGGGAGTTATTTGCTTAGCTTTGTAATTGTATTATTAGCTAAGTAGTATTTTTGGGATGCAGGTCATTGATTGATTTTGCTACTTCGCGCGGATATTATATTTTCGGACAGGGATTCTCGTCACGTGGACTTCTTCATATCGAGGCGAGTACGCTTGACTTATCTTTACTAGATATAGTCATCGGCTATGCATAGCTAGATATGGTAACAGTAGGGTTACCTGATAGTTTTATTCCTGTACTTCTATTCCGATAATTGTTATCTGCTTAGGTTACTGTTCCATATTGCTGTATCTGTTAGATTTACGGATAGCATACCTTATACCTCGTGCTAGGGTTTAGGCTATGGTGCATCCCGGTTATCTGGATTATTGCATATCATGTAGATGACAGCAGGGATAGATAGTGGATGATGCATGGGATAGTGACATGCATCATTGTTGCACGTAGCATAGGGGACGACCTTTGACTCCCTGGAGGTTGAGATGGGTCGTCGTACTTGCTACTCGTGTAGAGGCATATGCAGGCGACCTTTGACTCCCCTAGTGGTTGAGATGGGCCGTCATACCTGCCATTTTACCTGTCGTGTAGTCCCAGTTCCACTCTTCGTTAGTGGATTATAGGCCACGGCGCTCCGACAGGTCCCCTACCTATCCGATGATAGTGAGGGGCAGGGAACGTCACTTTGTCCGATGACAGAGTACGTTCAGGGTCTGAGACCCGGCTCATTCGGTGTCGTGTGAGGCACGACGACGACCGTTTAAGTGGAGGGAGGACCCGGTCAGAGCCCTACCCACTCGGTTTCGCGTAGAGGCGATAGTAGCCGACTGGCGTCAGGGGTGACCCATGCTGCATCATGAGCATACTGTGCATTGATGCATCTGGTTGTGATTGCTCTACTTGATTGCTGCACTTGGTTGACATGCATACTACGGGGATGGTTCGGTACAGGTAGGTATACTTCTCGTCTGCTGGTTTAGATCTGCTTTTATTATTACTGCACTTTCTTCTATAGTTGCTGGTACTTACTGCTATTATATCTCCTTGTGCATACCTGTGTATTCGCTGAGTTCTAGGACTCACACCGTTAGACCTGTTTTTCCTCTATTTCAGGATGATCGACTGGAGTGCCTATCTGCCTGTCCCTGTGTACGTGTGTCGAGGCGACTTTCGAGGATTTTCTTGTATTCGTTGTGGGTACATGTTGGTACCCTTCTTATTCATTTTCTATTCCTGTTACTTCACTTTTCCGCTGTTGTATTTTCGATATGGTTGTATTTTTGTGTGCTATGGAGGCCTTTGTTTTACTTTGTTTTGTCGTAAGTCGTACCGGTACGCAGCTTTTATTGTCGTCTTGTTTTTTTGTGTGTTTCAGACGGTTGTCGCAGCCCTATAGGCTGCGGTACAGCCATCTGAGGTGGTCGTAGAGGTTAGGGTTCCGAATTGTCCGTCGATCGAGGGGGCGGCCGTCCGGTCAGTATCGGACAGGCAGCTCCTCGGGGCGTGACAGTGTTGGCACAGCAAGCAATTCAAGTATTCTATGCTTCATATCCCAGTTTGAAACGTGATAAAATTGATTGGTGGGTTGTTTGTAAAACAAAAGCACAGAAAAAAAATTGAGGACCGTTGGGAAGACATTGCATATTAACAAGAGCAAGTTGCAAATAAAATTCAGACCAAGGAGTATATTATTTCAACGTTACGAGATCCCAGCAGAGTAGTGATAAATATAGATGCAAACGAAACTGATGATGATGAGGAGGAGGAGGAGGATGATGACGATAATGACAACGATGAGAATGACAATGATACTGAGGACTTTGATGTTTAATGATGGGTAAGTGTTGTTATTTTAATTTACAAAAAATTTAATATTTTATTATCAATTTGGATACTCTTTTTACTCCAAAATTTTATTTTTTATATAACTTTTAGTTCAATTAGTCTATCTATCTTAATTAGTTACAAAATTATGTATATACATAGTGTCTCATTAAATTTATAAATTTTACTTATTAATGCTTTGTATTTTTTTCTATAGATTAACAGAGTTTATATCTTATCATCACAGTTCTCACGCATTCTCTTATTTCTTAGCAAATATGGTAAGTTTTTTCATATTAATCATTATAACTGCAATTTGTCTTTACTTAATCTTATTTTTAAATTTTCTGCATATATTTCGACGAGGTGGTTGTAGACGGAGCTCACATAGTCAGGCTGATGATACACCATCAGACTCTATACATAGGCCCCTATTCGATCAAGCAGGTGTTGGATTTTTTGATGACTTGTATCTCCTCGGTATTTGACTTAGTCGACTTACGACCGTCGGATCTTCCGGAAGGTTGCTTTCGGAGGAAGCAAACTGATTAGTTTACGTCGAGGCTAATGTTTGACACTATCTCCATAAAACGATATTGCTCCGCTACTGGTGCTCACGGATAGCAGCAATTCGTTTCTAAGATACAATGACGTCGTCTCGGAATAGTAGCACTTCAAATTCCAAGACCGGCGAACCTTTTCGTAGGCTTTTTGGACTCTCGATGTAGAAGATGGATGAGTGCAAATGCTTTAGATTGCAATGCTTGAATGAATGAAATAATCTAGTGGAGGAATCTATTTATACTAAGTGAAGAGGTAAGTACCCTTTGGTTCGGACAGATCTGGACCGTTCATAACGAAAGGATATAACCCTTTAAAGGTCATTTAATCTCGTCCCTTGATCTAAAGAGTTATAACTCTTCAGATCTCATCTTGATCTCGGCCATCAGATTAGAACAATGGACACTTTGTTGGCGCACTTTAAAGCCCCATCTTTTTCCTTAATGTTTATTTGAGTGTATTTTTGAACAATCAATTTCTCATTCACCCTTAATCGGTTTTGAGCAAATAAATAGTCCAGATTTATCTACGTGAAACGTAGATTTCGATTTTGAAGTCAAACTTGACTTTCAATGATCGATGGCACCAAAATTTTACTTTGCAAAATTGTATCCAACAGCAGGACCTTCCCATGTACCATCCTCGGGACCTTCCCATACACCATTCCTAGGACTTTCCCATACACTATCACCAGGACCTTCCCATTCTCCTGTGTCGCCCGAGTCCCTAGTCCTGATTCCTTCCAGACACTCGATAGCCGAGGGCCCGGACATTCAAGAGACTATATTCCCGATTGGAGTTTCGTAAGTAAAATTAGCTAGCATTTGGTTTGCTCCGTTTTCTATTTTCATTTTTTCTAGAAAATCACATTTTCTCAATTTCCAAAAAATGACTTTATTTCATTCTTCAGTTTTCCTGAAAACTATATATTTTTTTTGGAAAACAAGTCTGAAAATGCAAACCAAATACATTTTCTGGAAAACCGCATTTTCTGTGGAAAATAAAAATGGAAAACAAGCGTACTAAACGCACCCTAAATTATTTTAATTTTTCAACTATCTTAATTTTTTAATATTGTTTGAATGTAAATTTGTGATAGGTTTACTAATTTGGTACGTGTTATTCACGAGATCAATAGAATCGTGAATTATCATTGGAGAGGAAACTCGATGTCATATACTAGCACCCCACCACCAATGAGAATGCTTTGGTGAAACGAGTTTAGGGTATATATATCTCATTCATTCATTTTATATCTTAAATAAAAGTGAATATATAAATATTTGTTTCTATTGTAGTGTTCTTTCATTTGGGACCTTAGTGTTGAGTTGAAAGTTTAGAGAATTTTTTTAATAAAATGTGACGATCACATTCACCATATATACTACATCATGCAAAGAGCCAGGAGAAAAAACTATCATTCATTACTGATGAAAATTAGGTTAGGATCAATAATTTTTGGGCATCCGAAAAGGCTAAACAAATGAGTCATCCGAATAAGACTAATCAATCTTATAATTCTGGAGAGATGTCTATGACTTATGCAGAAGGTTATATCAATATTGATGAGCATAGACAAAGATTAGTAAATTTTTAACTCTTTTATTATTTTTAAAAAATCTATTTCATGTAATTTCAATATTTTTAATTTTTAAGACAAAAGAATTGGAAAAGAGCCTACATTTATAAGACTTTTACCCGTACATTCCAGAAAAAAGATAAGACTTGGAGCGGAGAGAGAGCAAAAGCAGTCAAGGTTTGGATAAATTTTAAATATTAATTTATAACAGATCTATTTATGTATCTCCTTTAATTTTATATTTTGCATTCTTAATTTATTATTATTATAAATTTATTTAATTTTTTAATCATGATGTAGAAAAAAATGTGATGAACTAGAGAAGTTATAAAGAAACTTAAGTGCTAGTGAGCATACTAAGGGATCTGAGTCGTCAGTTGAAAATAATTTCAATTTATGGTTGCATGTCAGTGGGGGGCCTAAAATGGGAGGAAGAATATTAGGAATGGGTTCATTGAACAGAACCAAAAGAGTGCCTCGTATTTCTTCTGCCGGATCTATATTTGATCAGCGGCTTCCTCCAATTAATTTTTTCTCGAAATGATGTCATACAATAGATCTAAATTTTCTATTCTTTCAACCATTGATATCCGCAATTTTGATCCTCAGTTATGACACATTTTACATGAATTTTTTCTCCAAATGAGTGTGCATCCATATGATGTTGGACTTCTGGACTGCCAACAGTAAATGCTTCCCGATTTACTCTAGCGACCGATGGAAAACTTCCTTAGGGCCAGGTCGGTGGCCTTAGGCTCGACAATTACCTGGTCATCATAATTTCAACAGCTAGAATTTAGTTTTAATATTTTTATCACCACGGGGTGCACAGTTGGTGCGAGGATGACAACGTTACTATAATGGGACAAGAGGTCAATTTCCAACGAATACATGTCCTCAGGAAAAAAAATTTCTCCACCCTCTAGTTATTTGGTAGTCGGCTAAAAGTTGACTCCATGATTACTACCATTCACATAACATGAGGACAAACTATGAGAGACGTCTAAGATAAATATAAGTTTCATTTACAGTTGCTTCGTTTATCTTAATTGGAACGCTCTCATTTTGCGAATGCGATAATGTCCATGCAAAAATTTGACTTTCCATAGTTAGAATTGTTTGCATATCATCTTGATCAATCTCTTTATCATTAATTTCCATCTGAAAAGATATATCACAATATCAAAAAATCAATTTCTACTCATCCAAATAATCCTCACATTAAAAAGAACTTGTAAAGCAAAAAATTGATTTATTTTAAATTGAGCCTGTGTTATGAGATATTAATAGTGTGTGAAAGTAAAGTACTCAAACTCTATTACCTATATAAATAATTGAAAACACAAGACTTAAGGGAGTGTATTGAATATTGGACTTTTAATTACTGACTTTTATGGTCTAGGTGACTCGTTGAGTCTTGATTTCATATTGCTTTTTAAGGAGCATTTGCTTACGGTCATGCCCCCATTTTTCTTTTCAATTTTTTTAATATTTAATTTACCCACTTCTAGATTTCTAAATCCTAATAATGGTAGCTCTTAAGTAATTTTAAGGGAATGAACTCAAACAGATACAGAAATATTTCTTTAAGATATTATTTGAGAAATTAGCACAAGCAAAAACTTGAAATTTAGCTCACCTCATCAACAGGAGCAACCATTGAAATGTTAAACGATGGTGGAGGCTGAGTGGAGATGCGATAGACGGTAACAGATACCAATAGGTAAGAGCCGGTGGGAGATGCAGATTGCCAATGGGGATAGGAGATGATAAACAAGAGATGCAAAGTCCAAAGATCGATGGCATAGGAGGATGTGTAGGTCGACGGGAGACTAGAGAGGGGAAGGCAGAGATCGAAGGGAGAAGTGTCGGCAGAGATCGATGCGACTGAAGGTTGTAGAGTGATTGAGTGAAGAAGGGTTTAGGGTCTGGATTTTTCAATCTCTTTCTCAACGTGAGGACTAAGGAATCGGGGTCGGTTCAGGAATGAGAATAGCATCCCTATCCATCCCCGTTTAACTGTTGGGATTTGAAAAAAAAAAAATCTCCAAACCCGAACCCATATCCGGAAAGACTCCTCGAACTCATCCCCGTTTCAAGTTTTCCTCATAAGGTCATGAACCCATGGGAAAAATTATCATCCCTATTGATGGGACATCCCAAATGACTCGATTGAATCGTTGGAGGTACTCTCGGAAGGATTCCCGAGGCTTTTGTTTCATCATGAATAAGTTCAAAAGTGTCTTCTAATAACTCTTACTGCTAGCGAATTGATGCAAAAAATTATTTTGAAATCGTCAAATGAGTTGATAAAAGAGACTAAAAGCCGACTAAACCACTGATGGTTCAAACCTAATGTTAGGAGAACTCGACACTTAATGCCATCGTATATTGGTACAGTAAAGAAGCGTTCTTGAAGGGACATAGATTATCTTCTAGCTAGGTCTGATGACCCTGTGTACTTGCTTAGTTAATGTTGCAGAAAATGGAGAGGCAGTTCCTGCTCGAAAAATTCTTTAGAAAAGGGCATCCCTTGAACTCTTCCCTCATTAGAGGCTGACACATTTCCTTTGTGGTAGCAAGGGAGCATCTCTCTCGCTCGTGATTCGTGCGAACCTTGATCTGGAAGGGTTGCACCCTTGTGGATTGATACCTCGGCTGATGATATACCCACGAAAGATGGTGCTTGTTACGAGATTAGAACGGAAAAAACGGCAACAAGAATAATAGAGAACACACCAGATTTACGTGGAAAACCCTTGACAGGAAAAAAACCACGGGTAAAGGAGGAAAAATCACTTAGAACGACAGAATACAAAGTCAACAACTCTTATATCATAATAAAGTAAAAGAAGTAGAGAAAAAGAGAGGTAGAGAAAAGAAAGAAGAGATAACCAAATAACTTTTTTGATTGATTGATACAACTTGTCTATGAGATACACAATTTATAAGGACCTTAGAATACTTAGTCAAATAAAAAATTAATAACAAAACTGTTAATTAACAAATTTATAAAGAATTTGTTAATTAATATATTAATAAGAAAATATCTAATAAATATTAACGGATTAAACAGAATTCGGGTCACCAAATTTTTAACAATCTCCACCTTGACCCGAATTCCACAAATCTTCAAAAAAAAACATTCTCTACTTTTCCACAAAAGTCCCACGGGCAAATTTGAGCATCTAAGATCAACCAAGTCCAAGTAATGCTTAAACTTAACTATAGGAAGTGTCTCACAACAATGTGCTTTGTCCTCTCATGAAGCATATGATCCTTCGTGAGGAAAATGACAGTCTGACTATCACAAAAGACTGTGGTAATCTGCAAGTCTTTGTTAAGCTCACTGAAGAGTCCTTTTAACCAAATAGCTTTCTTATAAGCTTCCCGTAAGTGATATACTTTTATCAATATCACCTTGTGACGGCAGCATCACCTATTACTGTGGATCCCTGCAGAACATATAAATTGGCGGTTTTCCTTAGTCCCTTCATCACAACAAGAGACCATTTACTGACCTTCACAGCTCCACCTTCACCAGTGTATTTGTACCCTTTAGAATCAAGAATACTCAAAGAGATCATATTTCTCTTCAAATCAGAAACGTGTCTCACATTACTAAGTGTCCAAATGGCACCATCAAACATCTTAATTCTGACTGTACCAATATCAGCAATTCTGCAAGATATATTATTGCCCATCAAAACGGTACCACTCGAAACCGTTTCATATGTTAAAAACCAGTTCCGATTGGGACACATATGAAACGTAAAACCAGAATCAAGAATCCATTCCTCACTCTACTTCAAATCAGCATCAGAGGCAATGAGAAGTTCACCATCACTGTAATTTTCGGCAACATCAGCCTCACCAGACTTCTCTGATTATTTTTCCCTCGAATTTTCACCTGCCCTTTTATTCTTATTCTACAGCTTATAACATTCAGATTTGATATGACCCTTCTTCTTGCAATAATTACAGATCATATCGCTATTTCTACCCCTGATATTACCATCAGAGTCTTTCTCCTGAGTCTTTCCTCGAATAATAAGACCCTCACCCTGAGCCTCAGATCCTTCGACAAGCTGTTTTATTTTCTCTTTTGAAAATAATGAATTATAAACTTCATTCAAAGTAAGAGTATCACGACTATATAAAATAGTATCTCTAACAGCCGTATATGACGAGGGTAAAGAACACAGTAAGATCAATGTTAAATCTTCATCATCATATTTGATCTCCAAAGCCTCTAAGTCAGAGATAATTTCCTTAAACACAGTCAAGTGATCTCTTAACAATGTACCTTCTGCCATGCGATGAGAATACAAACGTTGTTTCAGACCCAGTTTGCTCGTAAGACTTTTTCTCATGCACAACTGCTCCAGTTTTAGCCATAGTGCAGCAGCGGATTTCTCCTTCAAAACATCCTGTAAAATCTCATTCAATAGGTGAAGGTAGATCTGAGATAGAGCTTTTCTATCCTTACGTTCCTTTTCCTCCTTTGTCCATGTCGAGGGCATGTTGTCTATCCCGAACAGTCCGTCATCCAAGTCCATATGCGCTAGCACCGCTCGCATCTTAACTTGCCACATCGTAAATCTGGTGTTGCGATCCAAAAGCGGAATATCATACTTAATGCTTACCGTTGTCATTAATCCCGTTTGAAATCCTCAAAACTAACCTTGCTCTGATACCACTTGTTACGAGATTAAAATGAAAAAATGACAACAAGAATAATAGAGAACACACCAGATTTACGTGGAAAACCCTTGACAGGAAAAAACCACAGGCAGAGGAGGAAAAATCACTAAGAACGACGGAATACAAGGTCGACAACTCTTATATCATAATAAAGTAAAGAGAAGTAGAGAAAAAGAGAGGTAGAGAAAAGAAAGAAGAGATAACCAAATAACTTTCTTGATTGATTGATACAACTTGTCTATGAAATACACAATTTATAGGGACCTTAGAGTACCTAGTCAAATAAAAAATTAATAACAAAACTGTTAATTAACAGATTTATAAAGAATCTGTTAATTAATATATT
Organism: Boesenbergia rotunda; assembly: GCA_024364735.1. NCBI lineage: Eukaryota > Viridiplantae > Streptophyta > Magnoliopsida > Zingiberales > Zingiberaceae > Boesenbergia > Boesenbergia rotunda. The sequence goes on along the minus strand of JAGFNQ010000872.1, from coordinate 535,387 downwards.
AATAAGAAAATATCTAATAAATATTAACGGATTAAACAAAATTCGGGTCATCAAATTTTAACAGTGCTATATTAACTGATGGAGGCATGCCTATTGCGGGAGGAGTGAGGGGCTCCAGCTAGCGGTGGTTGCATGGATGGGTTTTGTCGCAGAGCCCCTTATACCACTCTGGCCACCATATGACTAGTATCTTCTTGGGTCATAATTGTTGCTTCTCCGCAACCCTTCTCTCCAATGGAGTCGCGGTTATTAGTTGTTCTTCTTGTGCTAACCATCACAATGTCTTGGCTCAGATTTCTCATAGACAATTCCAAACTTGTTCCAATCAAATACCATGGATGGTTAAGCAACTAGTCAACAAACATTCTAATGCATTCTTTCTCTAGAGGTGGTTGATGAAGAGGATGGGGTTGACCTAAGACACACTTTAAAAGAGAGTTAGATTGGCGTTGGAAAGTCTCGACAGGCCACTCTGACTCTCAAGTTAGAGTTTATTTGAGGTAGTATGAAGAAAGGAGAGGGTTGGGTCGTAGCATAGAACTTTATGGAATCGAAGAATGGGAAAGAAGTCCCTTGTCTTTACCTTCTTTAGAGTATATAAACTGTCAAAATATTATCTCCTCTTTAGATGCTACAGAGGTTGCATGCTCTTTTATTATCCTCATAGGTGCCAACGAAGGGACAAGATATGGTAGTCGTTAGTTTCTCTCCATTCACCAAACGCCACGTGTTTGTAGGAAGGTATCTAAGCGATCAAATTTGACAACTTCATAACCGTCTTTCTATTCATCTGGTGCCACGTATTCTGGGATATTTTCAAGGAGGAAGTCTTGTTGATGAGGCATTTACAGGCCAATGTGGGGTGTGAACCTGATACGAGGATAAGAAAATTAGGTTTATGTTGAGTGGTCTTATGGATAGAAGAAGTCGGCGAATAAGTCCTAGGCAGGATGTCAAGATCCGAGATTGAGATTAAGTCATGGAAGATATTGACAATTGAGGCTGAGACAGGATGCTATGATTCAAGATTGAGACTAAGAGGATGTCAACTACTGATATCAAGATAGGATGCTGTGATCCGAGACTGAGACCGAGCGAATGTCGCCTATTGAAACCAAGATAGGATCCTGAGATTTGAGACTAAGACTAAGTCATGGAGGATATCGACAGCTGAGGTCGAGACATAATGTCGGGATCTGAGATTGAGAATGAGTGAATGTTTGATGTTGAGGTCGAGATAGGATATCGGGATCCAAGATTGAGACTAAGTGGATGCCAACTGTTAAGGTCAAGATAGGATGTTGGAATCCGAGATGGAGACCGAGTGGTGTCGGTTGCAAAGATCAGAAAAGGATGATGGAACCCGAGATTGTAATTGAAGCAATGTTATGAAGAATATTGACAAGGTTGAAACTGAGCTGGAGTTTGTGGTTGAGATTGGGGAAGTGGTTGGATACTGAGACTAAGACTTGTCTTCGTGATGAGCTCTATTTTTGGGGATAAATGTTTTGAGTTGGTTAGATCAGACCCTAATCTCATCCAGATTGGATCTGATTTTATTTTATTTTATTTTGAATCAAATTTAACTGATCTTGACTTTAACTCAGTAAGATTTTCAACCCCACGGGGGTACACATGGGACTGTAAGATTCCGCCACATCAATTATTTTATTTATTTTTTAATTTGGGTTTAATTTTGACTTCTTTTCAACATTAACATCTGAAATGGCATGACTAGATGATTAGATTCAGACATTATGAGACTTTTAAACGGCGCCGACCGCTAGCTGCTCAGCCTCCTCTCACTTTCCTCGCTTCCAAGAAGTCAACCGCCTCCACATGACACCGACGAAGACTTTGACTTGTTGTTCACCTCCTCGGCGTTTTATAACCTGCAAGCTAGCGTCGAGCAGATCTCGATTAGCTAATCTCATTCTTCTCTGAAGTCCGAAGTCAACCCTGCTCGGTTCAAAGTTCAAATGGCAGCCATGAAAGTAATCAATCAAGATCTTTTTTAGCTTCATGTTGTTCTGTTCAGTTGGTTAACCTTCTCTTGTGTTTCGTTCTTGATATCTTGCAGAAATTCGTCCTGAAGTTGGACCTGCACGGCGAGAAGGACAGGAAGAAGGCCATGAAAGCAGTTTCCGGCCTTCACGGTAAAGCTCGACCTCTAAAACTAGTATATTCGTTGATGACCTGGCAAGCAGACATATTAAGCTCAATGTACACGTTCAAACCACAGGCATAGATTCAATTTCCATGGACATGAAAGACAAGAAGTTGACCATAACGGGAGCGGTTGACCCAGTCGCGGCGGTGGCCAAGTTGAGGAAATCCTGGCACACTGAGTTGCTTTCGGTTGGGCCGGCGAAGGAGGAGAAGAAAGAAGAGGCGAAGAACAAGGAAGGTGACAAGGACAAGGAGAAAAGCAAAGACAAGGAGAAGAGCAAAGACGACGAGATAGCCGCGGTGGTGAAGGCCTACCAGACTTACAACGCCTACTACTATGCGCAGAGTGCAGAGGAGAACCCTAATGCATGCGTGGTTATGTGATTAAACATTCTTTTGATAACTTTAATTATCAGATATTTGGAGTTATATGTGGAGGATTTGGGAAGAGATCTATATGAAAATCTATCTATACAGGATTTTTGTTATTGTTGTCCTTTGCATGTAAAGGAAAAATAAATGGTTAATTGAAAAAAACTCCTCAATCTTAAATTGACCTTTACATGCATTCTCCATTTGATAAATTCTTTATATTTACTCCTTGATAGATTGAGTACAAAAGAATAAAAACTCAATATACATTCTAAAAATTTGAGTATAAATTGTTTGAGATTGAGTACTAATTTAAGAAATTTGAATATAAAATTTCGATGACTCCTCGTGAAAATTTTGATGTGGTAGATGCAACCTGACATACTCAAATTTTTAAATTTTATACTCAAATTTCTTTAAATAATATTCGATCTAAATCAATTCGTACTTAAATTTTTACAATATGTACTGAAATTTTTACTATATACTGAAACAATGTATACTCAATTTTTTTCAAATAATACTTAAATTTCTTAAATTAGTACTCTATCTCAGACAATTTATACTCAAATCTTTATAATATATACTGAATTTTTAATCTTTTATACTGAAAAAATATATATAAAATTGTCTTGTCAATCTCATCAGAGAGTGTATGCAAAGACATTTTGAGTTGAGGAGTGCTTGTAAAGTCCAATTTGATATTGGGAAGTTTTTTCAAAATTTTCCAAAAATAAAATGAAGATTTGATGTTATTGTAGTTATTGTGTTTGTATAATTAATAAACTGATGGAAAAGGATTTTTTTTTCTTGGAAGGTCAGATGGATCCATCTAATCGCGGTGTAATTACTGTCCCGACCTCCACTCCTGTAGCCTGTTGGCGACACAGTTAGTGTCACCGGTGAGATTAAGGTGGAGGTGAGCATAGCCAGGTTGGAGACCGCGGGGGGCGCGTCACTCGAACTTCGCGTCGGGTTACGTCCGCGCGTCGCTTCCCAGGCCGTTCCGCCACCGCCTTCGTTTCTTGTCTCATTTCCTTCAGTTTTTCTTCCTCCTTCCCCCACGCATTCAATCGATCGCTTCCACTTTCGCTCCACTCATCAAAAACCCGCGAGAGCAACGCCCGATCTGTACATTTCCGACCCTATACTTTTTCGATCCGAGCTGGTAGCCAGGCGGAGGCCATGGCCATCTCGGAGGTTAAGGCGGCTGAACTGGATGAGGAGGTCCAGTACACGTTCGCGTCGCGATACGTTCGTCGAGATGTTGCTCGGTAGTGATTCGGTGGCTCGGGGAGCGTGGAGTGAGGTTTTGTTCGATTTCCCCCTTTTTTTGATGATTTGTGTTGGTTTGGGCGCAGGTTTAGGATGCCACCGCAGTCGATCCCCAAGGAGGCGGCCTATCAAATCATCAACGACGAGCTGATGCTGGACGGGAACCCGAGGCTGAACCTGGCGTCGTTTGTGACGACGTGGATGGAGCCGGAGTGCGACAAGCTGATCATGGACACCATCAATAAGAATTACGTAGACATGGATGAGTACCCGGTCACCACTGAGCTCCAGGTGTGTTATCTGTGGCATCTTCTTATCTTTTTGTTGGATCAGAGGACTTTTTTTTTTTGCTTGTCCCTGTTTGTTTGTTTGGCAAGTCGAATCATTGGTTCTCTTCCTTTGGGGGCTTGTTTCTAAATACCTTCTATGACTATAATTGGGCTGTTACACACACACACACACACACACAAAACTTTTTTTTTTGTTTGTTTTTTCCAAATGCAATTTGATTGCAAGATTGCTTTGCAAACGTGTTTCTTAGGAAGGGGAAGCTAATCTATCATTCACAAGCCGAACCGACAAACATCTATTTGAGAGAGAAAGTAGTGATCAAATTAAGAAGCCCTAAGAATAGTTCTTATGGAAGTGGTAGGTAAAGTAAAAGTGTCTTTTGTTAGGTTTCCCTTGATTGGTTTTATCACAATGTCTCTTTCTGGCCTACACTGGACGAGCTTTAAGTATTACTCCAACTATTCATTGTCGTGAAAATCAAAATATCTTCTTCCTTTATCAGAAGAAATGGGAAACGGTACTCAAAATTTAAAAATTGATTCAATTACAAACTTATTATATGAAATACTATAACAGTTAATGAATTTGTTCAACATTCTTTGTAATTTTATCTGTTGTATTAGAGCTCCTAGTAAATAAGTTCTTAATCATCAGATTATTACGAATAAAGATTTTTTTTAAATTTCTTACTATCATTGAAATGCAAAATCTATATAAGTGATCTAAACAGAGTCTTAGTATATATTTAAAGTTCTCTGATCGTATTATTATGCTTTTAAACTTGTTTGTTCTGTTACAGATGATTGGGGCCTACCTAACAAATACTACCATTTATTTCTCTGCTTGTTATAAACTGATAGATGGATGTTTTCTTTTAGTCTTTTTCAAAGACATCAGTTGGCAAAAAGCTTTTTAGTTGAGAAATTATGGTTTTTTTTTATATGATATGGTTTGCTGTATGGTTGATGAACTATCTTAATGAATGGTATCTTTCATCTGATTATTGTACTCAAAGACATTTTGTTTTCTGACCCAAAAAAAGGGAAACTATGTTGCGAAAACATTTTATGGGATGTTTGTAAAACCAAAACTGTGGTTCGATGTAGTTTGAGCACTCTGAACCTAAAATTAGATCACATGACTAGTTTAAGGGTAGCTTACTGTCAATATTAAAAATATTACAGGTAAGTGCCTTTATTTAAGGATGTTGTTTGTGCTTGGTATGTGGTATGTGATCACGATCTGCTTAAGTCTGACTCTAGTTAATGGGTGTCGAAATCTCCTGCAGAACCGCTGTGTCAACATGATAGCCCATCTTTTTAATGCGCCGATTGGGGATGACGAAACAGCTGTAGGAGTTGGAACAGTTGGTTCCTCAGAAGCTATCATGCTTGCAGGGCTTGCATTCAAGAGGAAGTGGCAGAACAAAAGGAAAGCTGAGGGGAAGCCTACCGACAAACCCAACATTGTTACTGGTGCAAATGTTCAGGTAACATGATTAGCTCATTCTGAGTGTCTATAGGCCATCTTCGAACCTCTATCGACGACCGAATTGATTTATACGCTGTATCCAGGTTTGTTGGGAGAAATTTGCTCGGTACTTTGAAGTAGAGTTAAAAGAAGTGAAATTGAGAGAGGGTTATTATGTGATGGACCCTGCTAAGGCAGTGGAGATGGTCGATGAGAATACTATCTGTGTTGCTGCCATCTTGGGTTCAACTCTTACTGGAGAATTTGAAGATGTTAGGGTTCTTAACGATCTCCTAACAGCCAAAAACAAAGAAACTGGGTAAGTGAATTCAGCTTTCTCTCATCAGAATTCAACTCTGAAACTGATTTTTTTAGAACTATTTAGTTACTTGTGGCTACAAACATTAACACGGGCTGGTATAGTCTTTAACTTATCGATTCTCCTCAGGTGGGATACACCAATTCACGTCGATGCGGCTAGTGGTGGATTCATAGCTCCTTTTCTCTACCCGGAGTTGGAATGGGACTTCCGGCTACCACTGGTTAAGAGCATAAATGTCAGTGGCCACAAATATGGTTTGGTTTATGCAGGAGTAGGATGGGTTGTATGGAGGAACAACGTGGATTTGCCTGAAGAACTCATCTTCCATATAAACTATCTCGGGGCCGACCAGCCTACTTTCACTCTCAACTTCTCTAAAGGTACAATATTATATATAATAGATCAAACCTAGCTCTTCATTATCTCTCTTAAATGCAAATTTGTCCTCTCTCATTCTTGCAGGATCTAGTCAGATCATTGCCCAATACTACCAGTTCATCCGTTTGGGCTTTGAGGTTTCTAAATAACTCGCGTACTTAATAATATCTGTTGTCGATGAACTCTGACCTCCTTTGGCAGGGTTACAGGAACATTATGGCGAACTGTACAGAGAATATGAAAGTGCTGAAGGCCGGCATCGAGGCGACAGAAAGGTTTGAGATTGTGTCCAAGGATGTCGGCGTGCCCCTTGTTGCCTTCTCCCTCAAGGACACGAGCAAGTACACAGTTTTTGACATCTCAGAAAGCTTGAGGAGGTTTGGGTGGATTGTTCCGGCATACACCATGCCAGCTGACGCAGAGCATGTCGCCGTCCTCCGTGTTGTGATCAGGGAGGATTTCAGCCGGAGCCTCGCCGAGCGCCTAGTGACTGACATCGGGAAGGTCTTGATGGACTTGGACCACCGGTGGACTCGAACGTCGGTGATCGCCCACGTCCAGGCCGAGGAAAAAGCTGAGCGGCTGGACTTCAGCAAGAGCATTAGGGAGATTACTTCGCGTTGGAAGGCATTAGTGCAACGTAACAGGAAGACCAGCGGAGTTTGTTAAGCAATGCGCGCTTTGAAAGAATATAGTTACTCTAAGCACTTATTAAATTAAATGAAATATATATTTATTTCATTTCACATGTGTTTACAAGTGATAATTTAGATGGGTAAATTACTGGTATTTTGATACTATATATATATATCCAATTATTAAATTTTAAAAATAAAATTTTAAATTGTCAATTAGTTTGGGATCAACGTCAAAGAGATAAATTATGAGACTAGTAAATTATGAGATTATTAATTTGGATGGTGTAGTAAGTGCGTGGGAGGATGAGTATATTAATTTTATCAGGTTTTGATTTTAAGATTTCAAGATAGTAATATTCATATATTAATCATCAGTCTATCCGATGGAGACAGTGATTTAGGCATCTAAGTGACAAAAGACGATTCGTTCATCCCACCGCCCTCGTTAATCCGTCCCAGGATCAACACGGAGAAGGTAAATCACGGGATTACAGCCCAGATACTGTGGCTAATATATGGAGAGGGCGCGTACACTAGCTTTATCATATTTTGACTCCAGACTTCAAGATAATAATATCCATATACTAATTATCAGTTCATCTTATGGAGCTGATAATTTAGATATCTAAGTGATAAAAGGTGATTAACTTGTTTCTAATATTCTCATTAATTCGTCTCAAAACTATTACAGAGAAGATACATTATAAAGACTTCTAATAAGATCGACATATTAATTTTATTAAATTTTGATCCATAATATTTAGGATGATATTCACATCTTAGCCATCGACCACATCGTTCTTACGGATGATCGTGCTATATATATTTCAATTTTGTTAATAATTTTTATTTTCAGAAGATATTTTTGTAAAGGCCGAAGTCCTACATTATCGATTGTTCTTTTGGGGTCACTTCTCCCTCCTTTTTGCCCTCTTCAAGATAAGCCTTTTCCACACTTCCATTCCTCCGCAAGTGACGTCATCACAAACAAACAGGCACGAAGTGCCAGTGGCAGCCGTTTGCCGAGTTCTATCCATTCACGCAACCAGTGAGATCGCCGCCGCCGCTGCCTCATCTCCCATCTTCCTTTCCACGCTTCCGATCCGTCTCTCCTCCGATCGGATCCGCTGCCCGTGCCCTAAAGATGGCGGCTCTGGCCCCGACTTCTTGTCTGCTCTACCGAGAGCTGTGCCACCGGGAGCTGGGAACGCTCCCTTTAAGCAGCGGCGGAGCTTGCTCCTCTGTGGCCATCTGCGGCGGAGGAGTCGATTCCTTGCGGCTGGGGCGTGGGAGACGGGCGAGGTCGAAAGGGGAGGTGAAGGCGGGGCCTTTCTGGCAGAGCGCGTCGCGGCCGACGTCGATCGAGATGGAAGCCATCGCGACAATGGAGGACTTCGATCGGATCCTTGCGGCTTCGCAGGAGATCTCTCAAATCGTCGTCGTTGATTGGTTAGTACCCATCTCGCACTAAATAACCTAGTTCATGTTTACCCCATTCTTGATGCAAGTTCATGTTTACCCCATTCTTGATGCAAGAATAATCAATTTGTGGGTTCTTTCGATTCCAATTTAAATAATCTTGTGGTTTCCACTATTAATCTATGTTCTGCATCAGGATGGCTTCTTGGTGTCGCAAATGCATTTATCTCAAACCAAAGCTCGAAAAGCTTGCTGCTGAATACCATCCAAGGTAAAATAATAGATATGATTTCTGGATTGTAAAATTGCAGAACTTTGTTATTGTTGTTAGTTTCAATTTCTAGCTGCAGCTCTCCAATTCCATCAGCTAAGATGAACCCTAGAAAAGTTGAGTTGAAATTTACACATCAATTGATCATTATAAACTTGGCAATTCAACCCAATTTCTAATAATTTGGGGGCACACTGTCTTCCAGTCTTCTTAAGAGGCAGACAGGGTATAGTTTCAATTTCTAGCTGCAGCACTCCAATTCACATCAATGATCATTTTAAACTTGTGAATTTATTGAAACTTTGTAACATCGCTGAAGATTGAGAAAACCTTTGGATGATGCTTTTAACATTGCGTATCAATGAAAGAAAATGGTCATTCTAATTCGAATTTTGACATTGGCAGAGTTAAGTTCTACTTTGTGGATGTCAATAAAGTTCCTCAATCACTGGTTAAGCGAGGGAACATCTCAGTGAGTTACTTTAAACCCTCTTTATTAGTTCGTAGTTAGTTTATGCTAGTTGAACAAAGACTTATTTTCTCTGTGTCTGCATTGCTTCGACCGACCGACACTTCGTGCTACTACTCTCTAGAAAATGCCAACTATTCAGGTGAATAGGAACCTTTCTTGTTCTATATCCTAGTTCCCTTCTTGAGTTGTTTTGTCTAAAGAGATAATTGAATATGGTGGAGAATGCAGCTCTGGAAGGATGGAGAATGGAAAGCTGAGGTGATCGGAGGACATAAAGCATGGCTCGTCTTGGATGAGGTTCGCGAAATGATCCAAAAACATTTGTGATACCTCATATATAGATCTCCTCCTCCTCTTTTTGCATAGTCTAAAATGCGTGTTCAAATCTATTACTGAAACTCTTGTATTCTTCTTATGTTCATAATAGAATACTCAAATTTAAACTCCAAATGGATTGGCTGCGAACTAGGACATTGATCAATGAGTTCTTCCAAGTCAATTCCACAATTTCTCATTTACAACTAATTGCTTGAGCATTAATTGTATATATATGGAGGTTAATTTTATGAACAAAGAATTACCTAATTCCTTCACCTTGCAATTATTCTTAAAGCTTGATTATAATTAAAATGTCTCTTAATAAGTAAAAAGTTAATTCTCTGTGATGAATAATTAGTTAATTGAGATATGTGAAGATAAAAAAGAAAAAGAAAAAAAATGCAATTTAAGAACTAACTCTGTTATGATCCAGATCATGTTAATTAATTAATGGAGTAACTTACAAATGCAAATCCAGACTCAAGTTATTCTTGGAATTACTGGAATCAAAGACACTTGGAGAAGCTAAGGAAGAAGATGAGGAACCAGCACGGGCGTTGCCGCTGGGTATGTGGCCGGCGCCTCCTTTGACCGGCTTGAAAAGAGGCTGCAGAGTTGGGACTTTCCACTGCCCAGGCAGCGCCGCTGCCGTTGCCGATATGCGGTGGAGGATGCGACCGCCATCTGTCCACGAAGGTGACGGGTAGTGCGGCGGCGGTGGAGAACCGAGGTGGCTGAGAGCGGGCGGGTAGTTGAGGTGGGCCGTGCGGGAGCGGTAGCCGTTGGGGAAGGAGGCGGCTGCGGGGTGGCGGCGGAGATGGCGCTCCGCGGCGGCGACGGCCATGGCGGCGGAGTGGTTGGCGTGTTGGCGCTCGCGCTTGTGCGCGTTCTAGTGGCCTCCGAGCGCCTGCGACGTGGGGAACATGAGGCAGCAGTAGTGGCACCCGAACCTGCGCGAGTTCTCCTCTCGACCGGCTGTGGAGGGCGATGAAGGGTCGTCGCCGGCGCCGGCGCGGAAATCGATACCGAAGAGCCGCACGGCGCCGGCGGCAGGGCTCGTCGAATTGTAATGCGCCGGCGCGGAGGGGCGGAGGAAGGGTAGCTCGAAGAAGGAGTCGACAGTGGCCGCCTTAATGAAGTCGATCGGCGGCGGCAGAGTCTCTCGGTCGGCCATGGGGATGCTCGAGAAGGAAGTTGGAAAGAGCAGCGAGTATGCCGCTCTTTATTCCCTACCTTCTTCAGCTCTTCTTTAGTAAAAATCTGTTTACTCGCAATTGAGGGAAAAACAGTGTTGGCGGTGGGGCCCAGTGAGCTAGCTGGGGCGTAGGGCTGACAGTCGATGGCATTAAACCCATAACTCCCCTCGTCGGCGGAGATACTAGAACGAACGAATCGTCTTTTGTTAGCATAACTCCCACTCAAACTCGATCGAGTCCTAAGCACTAGCTATGGTGCAACTTCATTCCTTGGTGCCCCCATTTACACTCAAACCAACACGCACGATATCCTATAAAATCAACAAATAGCATACACGAATTGATAAATTATACGCTAATTTTATCAAAGGTGAAATCATTATCTTAATGGTCCCTCTAAAACGATCCCATACTGTTTTGAAAGGAGTAAATGAGAATTTTCGCTCAATAATAATAGGGTTTAGTTAACGTTCGATATGCAAGCCCTATTTGACTTTGCTAAACCACAAGCCCAATCAAATTCAAAATTGATTTTCAAAACATGATTAGGTCTTCACTTTATAAGAGCGGAGTGGAAGACGGGAGGATTTGTCTGGTGATTTAGGCACGGACAGACCACATTATAGCCTATCCGGTTTTTAATCCGGGGGCCATAGAAAAGAAGGCTGCAACGACAAAAGAAAAAAAAAAGAAAAATACGAGAAATAGACGAAGACAATCCAGAAACCTAAGATCCGATCGGAATCAACCAAGATAGACAAACAGACCGGCTCCGCCCTTGGATTCAGGAATCTTTTATGGCTGTTAGGTTACTTTCTCTGGATCAGTACTTTAAGTGGACCTCTGCAATTGCTAGCTCCGTGATTAAATACAACACTGAGTTTGGAGCTAGTCACTTAAACCATGGAAAAGGAATGAATGAGGAACAGTCGTTCTCTGTCATTCAAATCATTTAAAAGTTTGCTCATTTCCAAGGAAGGAAAAATCCTTGTGTTGGGACTCTTCTTCAGTTTGATATCCTAATTAACCAACACTATAAACTTAGGTTATCTATACAAGATTTGAGTGATTAGCGAATGTTTCGCAAGGTCTAAACCTAGAGTCGTCCAAACTAGAGACCTTCATTAGGAATACATACGAGACGTAAGTTGTTTTCGTCTATCGATTCATCAAGTGGTTAGTCGAGTCCTAATCCATTTGTGTGCCGCGAAGTTTGCTTGCGTTTTCTTTTAGGTTTGAAACTTGAAATAGTAGTAGTTTAATGACATAGAGAAGGCATGGAGCACAGTGCAAAGTGCAAACAAACAACTCCAAAACAGGAGGAGTTACAATGGCAGCAGAATTGATTCATTCACTGCATTCATTCTGTTTTCAGAACAGTTAATTCGATTTAGGTCAGACGTGGGTCAGTTCCTTTCATTATTTGGCCAACTAGATTTCCTAATACGCAGACAGTGCACGATGAAAATCGGGTTTCCCAGGATATTCTTCTGCATCCAACCGACAGAGTTACCTTGTAGTTACGCTTGACCATATTAACTCTAATTAATAGGGTAAAATGGCCCACGTGTGGTGGAGTAATAAAGCAGGAATGCTCCGGATTAGGTATTGTAACGAGGTTTATAACATAGGAATGCTCCGGTAAATTGCTGAGAATCTACCGTAAATCATATGTATTTGAGAGATAATTAGTCGTCATTCTGTTGTATCATATCGTGGGGGGCGGCGGGACGGTGGGGAGGTTTATGAAAGTGAAAAGAGATTTTTAAAAGGAGTAAAATTTTTAATTTTTGATATGTGAGTAATGTAATGGAGCATAAAATTTTATGAGTGCGCTTGATTAAAATTATCATATATAATCAAGTAATCACATAATCAAGGTAATTAAATGGAGAATGAAACATAATCTAAAGTTATTTGATTCAATTTAGATAATCAAATAAAATCTTATTATTTTGAGTTAATAGTCTATTATATAATATAATATTTTATCGTATTATCCTTTAGAATTTATTTAGATAATTTTATTAAATTTTAAATTAAATTATTTTACGTCGATGTCGACCGTCGATGTCTGTGTAGGTTGTCGGTGTCCAACACCGGCGGTTGGCGATCTGCAACGGCCGGCGGTTGGCGATCGACAGCGGCCGGCTGTCGACGCCGGCGGTTGACGATTGGCAGCGGCCTGCCGTCGACGTCGTCGTTCGACGATCGACGGCGACCGACTGTCGACACCGGCGGTCGTCGACGATCAACGATCGACGGCGACCATCGGCGATCGACAGCGACCGTCGGTGGTTGTCGACACCAATCGATTGTCGACGACTGCTGGCCAGCTTTCGGCGCCAAACATTCTGGTAATTTTCTAAGTATTTATAGTTTAATTTTTAAGTATGATATAGTATAAATTTTTTTTTCGAGTACAATAATAAAAATGGGTATTAGATCAATAATATTTTTAGATTGATTTTGATGATCAATAAAAAATTTTAAAAATTAGGATACATATTATGCATATTTTTTAATTTAATTTAATAATTGATAAAAATTTTCGTGCGACTAAATCCACATTCTCAATATTAATCAGCTCCAATAGCTGACTAAAATAAATAATAAAAGATTAAATTGTAGTAAAAAAGTGAAATCATCCAAGGGTCTCACACGGCCCGTCACATGTGAAAAGGAAAATTAGAAAAGGATTTTTTCGACTTTATCAAAATTTAAACCCTTATCATTAATATATGAATAATGATTGAGAGAGTAAAAATATGAAAAAGTGAAAATTATAATAAATGATGTGGCACCTTGTATGCACGATCTTCGACGAATTCACCGTACCGCCCAGGATATAGTTTGATTTGGGACGGCGGTCGAAAGTCGCCGATGGAATCCAAGCGATAATCGGACGTGTGCATGTAAAGTGTCACGTCATATCATATCATACACATCATTCACTATAATTTTCACTCTTTCATTTTTCACTCTCCCTATCATTATTCAAAATAATATCGGTCTAACAATAACTAATTTAACTGTGCTCGATCGAGAATATTTTTAAAGGACGACCTTTAAACATTTATAAATTAAGCTCTAAATTTATTATAAATCAAGATAAACACCTTTTATCTTTAAAATCCATGGACGAAATTTAAATGCTTGAATTATTAATAATAAACAAAAAAATAAGAATACTACCAATTATAATTTTCTTCAAAAGTTAAAATTTCACCTAAAAATATCATTTAAAAATTTTTCTCATTCACAAAGTATCCTTATTAATATTACAAAGTATTAAAATAAATTATTTTTAATTTAATTTGATAAAAAAAATATACGTTAAATACTTTTATATTAGGGAAAACTTTATCAATTTATTAAAATTATTTAAACTTAATTATTTTTTTTCAATACGATCAAAATTACTTTTAATTTTAAAATGGTTGTCATAACTATTAAATAATTATTATAATAGGTAGTTATAGTTATTATATCATGATTGTATAACAATTTAATAATTTGCTTTATGTATAATATTTTTTGTATAAATCAAATTTATTTTATTTTAATATATTATATCAATTACTATATGGTTGTTATAACTTATAACAGTGTTAATATAACAGAATTTTCAGAATAAAAATATATAAATACTGTTTTTATTTTTAAAAAAAATTGATAAAATTATAATATAATATTAATGGAAAAGAGAAGAATATTATTCAGTATCATTAATTTTCGATTAGATATAGATAAATAAATTATTAACAATTCTACTACCCCACATATATGGGAGAGATTGGATATTTAAAAAATATTTTATATTTAATGAACATTGATCTAAAATTTGTTAGAGTAACTATTAAATACCAATTAATTCAACCCGTGAAAGCTACGAGATAATATAACGGTTAATTGAAGAAAACTCCCCAATCCTAAACTGGTCTTTGCATGCACTCCCCACTTGAAAAATTCTTTACATTCACTCCCTGGTGGATTGAGTATAAAAGAGTGAAAACTCAGTATACATTGTAAAGATTTGAGTATAAATTGTTTGAGATTGAGTACTAATTCAAGAAATTTGAGTACAAAGTTTCGGTGACCCCTCATGTGAAAATCTTAATGTGGTGAGTATAAAAGAGTGAAAACTCAGTATATATTATAAAGATTTGAGTATAAATTGTTTGAGATTGAGTACTAATTTAAGAAATTTAAGTATAAAATTTCGATGACCCCTCATGTGAAAATCTTGATGTGGTGGATACAACCTCATATACTCAAATTTCTAAATTTTATACTCAAATTTTTTGAAATAATACTCAATCTAAATCAATTTATACTTAAATTTTGATAATGTATACTAAAATTTTTACTATATATTGAAATAATTTATACTCAAATTTCTTAAATTAATACTCAATCTCAAATAATTTATACTCAAATCTTTACAATTTATACTTAATTTTTATATACTGATAAAAAAATAACACACAAAACTGTCTTGTCAATCCCATCAGGGAGTGCATGCAAAGAAATTTTTGGTTGGGGAGTGCATGCAAAGCCAAGTTTGATGTTAGGGAGTTTTCTCAAATTTTCCCATAATATAAATACGTAAGAAATGTTTGCCATCAATAATAAAATGTTACGGAGAAGTAGATAGACAATTAATTACATTGTCGACTCTGGTTACCCTTCCCCAAAATTCAGATCGACATCGATCGGAACATTCCTTGTTATATCCAACTTAGTTAGCCACAGATTGCATTCACAGATTGCATGACGCCAAAGTATCTGGATACAGAAAAAAAAATTGATTAGCGAGATTTTTTTAATCTCGAGCGATTGATTCGGTTTTATGAAAATTTTTCATTGGCTGTCAAGATAATCGAAAAGTATTTGCGACGGACGATCCGTAATCCCAATGTCCTAGGGTTCGCGTCTCATTTGAAGAAAAAATTCCTATAAAATATGTCATAGTTGAAGATCGAATTACGAATGTTCGGGATGATAATTAATCACTTTTTATCTGTACCATAATCTAAGAATAAATATCTAGAGGTAAAAGTCTTAGAGGAGGAAGTTATTATTAGAATGGTAAATAAATTAAACGGATGCAAACAAAATTAATATTTGATAAGAGTTTAATTATATTTATTTAAATTATAATAATAATTAAATAAATAAATTTGAACCATTCATTAAATTACATGAATGGATTTGAATTTTATTAATATTCATCAATAATATTAAACAATAAAACTTTTATCATCAAGATAAATAAATAAACTTTTAAAAGAAATAAATATTTTTATATTATCGAATTCAATAACTAAATAAATAAGCTCTTAATATACGATTTTCAAATAATTAAATAAGTTTAAATTGAAATTTTAATAATATCTAAACCAATAAATTAATCAAGTTCAAACTAAGCTTAACTATATTCAAACTCATAAAAAGGAAACCTAGTCAAACTTGAACAATAATAATTTTAATGACTTAATTTATTTTAAACTCGACTTAATTTTATCAGATTATTTTATCAAATAAATTTGGATAACACTAAATTTAACTCTAGCTTATTTACCAGCATCATCATTATTATTTAATAAGTCTTGATCATTGTGAAAAATAATTAAAAAAATATTCTTAAAATGTTGAAAAACATTGCATTTTTAATTTAAACAAATAAAAAGAACCAAGTTAAGAGTCAATTTAGATACATAACAGGCTATGATCCACCATGATTTGGACGGCTGACAGAGAAGAAACCAAGTCCCTCTGGTGCAACAGCAGTCGGGCGTTGCGGCACAGCCCAGTGGGTCGATCCTTAAACATACATGGGCGCCTAATTTGGAGGAGAAAGGTCGTTGATGGTTTTTTTTCCGCTTGCTCACGTTTCTCCTGTCAGAAAATTGAATCCACCTCTCAACTCGTGAAATTCAATATCCTGGAATATAACACAGGTTAAGATTTAGCCCAATTTAACGGCAGAGTTGTCCGATGCTCAAGTCAATTATCAATCAAATAAAAAAGAGGATGAAGAAGAGAGTTTTAGTGAAAAAAAATTGCCTCCACTTGTAAAAATAAGAGAACTAATGTTTTTAGAATTTTATTATCGGTAGTGTTTATATAGTTATCAGAAAAGTATCTCCAAGTCCAATGTCACGCGTTTGACAGTCTGTTACACCCTCCATCACATATTGGGAGAAAGGAATCAAGAGAACAAGATTTGACATCCACCACTCGTTTCCCCACTCCCTGATCGCCACATATTCTTCATCAAAAACATCAGAGCTTCTAATACTCGACAAAATGTATCTATGATGCTGGATAGAATATACTCCCGATGCTCAGTGAAACATGGTAGTATTGCTCAACGAAACTTGGCTATATTACTCGATAGAACTTGGTGGCATTGCTTGGCGAATAGTTAGGTCGGTAGATATCTCAAAACGTAGATCATCAAAAAAAAATCTACAAGTTATGCTCCATCAACACTCTTACACTTGGGACAAGCATGAGAAGGAAAGCAACTAGGGCTCTCTATTGGAGTTAAGAAGGTAAAAGGACACCTCCATCTTCTAGCCCTTTTATCTTCCTCCATTAATTGAGGAAGGGAAAGAGTAAGGCAATTGATGAAAGTATGATGAGTTAATCATAGGGCAAAGAGAACATCAAGCAGACAAGAGGGTTTTGGTTCGTGGAGCCTTGAAAAGCTTTTATCTTCATTCGTGATCGTTCTTCGGACAACAATGTTCTTCTCCAATTTCTTCTCCAAATATAGATCACTATAAATGTTTAAATTTATCGAATTTATTTTGTAGTTCATGCTTTAAAAGATCAACACTCTCTGTCCACAAAGAACTCCTGTCTCACTCAAGGGCCCAATTCGATCATGGCGCTTACAAGGAAAGCAAGCTTCAACTAGTTCAGGACCACCATCTCAACATCACCAATCATTAGCTTAATACTTCTAACGGCATGCATCATAATGGCCATTTTATCGATATCTCATCACGATAACTAAACTTAATCTTGTTCGGTAAAATATCAAAGGCACATGAACCATGCTGCCTCCTTATCTTGCTCAAAGTGGTGTCGAGGAGAAAGCGAAAGTCCATGGCCCCGGGTAGGCCATGCTGCTTGCCTGCTCAAAATTTTTCCGCCGATCGCCATTGTTGAAAATGGTGATCTTCTTCAAGAACAATCGCCTATATATGTTTGGCTCTTTTCATACAGTACATTCCTCAAACTTAGTTTTCTTCTCTTTCAAGGTGGGAGTAGTCTGGGACCAGGGATGGATGACCACTGCAGCTCCAAAAGCAGGTGACTTAGGGAATCAGCACGACAACTAACACGATTCGACTCGATTCAACTATCTATCTATGTTCTCCCATCAGACATGATTTTGTAGGAGTAAGCACTGTGAAAAGGGTTGTTTCAACATGCTACTAATTTTAATAGCACGATGAACTAATTTTGTTCTCTTTTGGTCACCAATAGTTGTTAGAAAGATTTAAAATTTGCAGAAAAATATACATAATATACGACGTGAAGTTCTATGAGACAATGGTATTGTGCTTTAAAGGCAAATAATAAGCAAACTAATTATGTTGCAAGAAGAGTGAGGTACTTGAGAAAGCATTGAAATCAAACAAAGGCCGTGCTTGGTTAAACCGAAATGAACAAGTGATGGAAGTGAAAATATTTCGACACACTTGACAAAATGATTGTTGAATATCGAAAATTCAGAGGGGTTAAAATATAAAATTTCCTAAAGTCGAGGGCTTGGTTTTAAATAGCCAAAGTTGAGGAGTCTTTTTGCAAAATACCTTTTAAATTTCCACGTTCCTTGCGCACAACTTCTCTTCTTCCCGACGCCGCCCATCACGAGCCCTAGGCACGCAAGAGGTTGCGCGATCGCCTCCTCCACGCGAGAGACCCCAACGCCGACTGGACGGTCTTCTTCTTCCTCCCTTCCTCGCGTGATCGATATCACCTCAGAGCCCTGCCTTCTTCCTCTTCACTCCGATTCTTCTCTTCGCCGATCTTCTTCCTTCAACCAAGGCACCGCCAAGTTGTCGGAGTCGGCCACTCCACGCGATTCTTCGCCGTGAACTTCACAAGCACATCCCTGTTGCTTGCGCCGACCACTAAGTAGGTAAGGATTGTGTGTTTGAGTTTGTTCTTGATTGTTGTTGGATGAATTTGGGTCAGTTTGATTGATCTAGGATACTCGGATCAGATCTGTTCCTGTCGTGGGCAAGCTTTGAGATGCGAGTTTGTTTTCCTTCTCCGATTTGCCCTACTGTAAGAGATCAATTCTGGTCGGAACTTGTTGTGGGCTGTGATTGGAAGCCGATCTGTAGAGGAATAGTTGGGTAATTAATAAGGTGTTTTGGTTTTGGATGATTCCTTTGAGCTATTTTAAGTTCTGGCATGTGTTTGGTGTGTGTCGTGAGTTGCTTTTGCTTGAAGGTTTTGCTATTGGATTCAATTTGTTCGGCATACCATAAGCTTGTTTGGAGCTCTATTCTTGTGATCTTGGTCCTCCTTATCGTGAGCTTCTATTGGTTTGGAGTGAGTTGTGTTGGTTCTTAATTAGTCAACTTGATGCTAGAATGATTTAGTTCAAATTTGAGATTTATCCACCGTGAGGTTAATTTGGTATATTATTGTTTGGGTTTAATTTGCAGTTGTGAATGCCCCTTGGGTTCAATTGGTATTTAACTTAATAATCTAATTATGATAAATAGGTTAAGATGAAATACGGAGTTGTTTAGATTTAATTTAACGGATGCTGTAACTAGAATTAGATTATAATTATATTTAGAAATTAGCTTAGCTATTTTAATTACTTGTATAAATAGCTAAACTATGTCCTTGATATAGGACCTTGACTTTGGACTCGCGTTGTCGATCGTGGAAGGTTCCTCTTCGTTTACGAACTTAATTCTATAAAAGGTGGGTAATTCTCCTTTGTGTTCTAGTAGTTCTTTTATCTTTAATGCATGGATTGTTCTATCTAAATAGGTCTGCTTGACCTTGTTCATTATTGTTGTTATTTTATATCGCCTGTTGATACCTTTCTTGTTTGACCTTCGAATTTAAATCGAAAAATTTACATCCGTACAGTTTCTCGTTGATTTTCCATTCTGTAAAGTACCGCTTGTACGCGAGTACTTAGTTGTTCATTAAACACCACTAGGATTGTTGCATTAGATTCAAAAAAAAAGGTGGATCCGCCACCCCAACGGCCTCCGCCAGCCCGCCCCAGGACCAACACGGAAGAAGTGTTAGGATCTTTGCCCTAGCTAGAGGGGGGTGAATAGCTATCTTTCAATTTTTCTCTCCTACAAACACGTTAGCGGAAGCAATACAAATAGAAATATGAAGGTAGGAAAGAAATCAATACTAACTCACTGACTTTACTTGGTATCCACCTCTTCAAGGTGACTAATCCAAGGATCCACACACACCACACAAAACCCTTCACTATGAACTTCTCCTTCTCAAGATCACACTTGAAGGTGGAGAAACCCTAACACAATGATCTTCCTCCTCTTACAAATGAAATGAAAGCTTGGAGGAGGAGACTGAGAGAGTTGTGAAGCTTGGAGAGCTCTAAAATGATCACACACTTCGTACCCAAGGAAAGCCCTCCATCTCTCCAAGATAAAACACTAGGTTTTATATCTTCGTCCACGACTCCAGTCGACTGCTCACTTACCAGTCGACTGGTAGGCTTCAACGGCTACAAAATATGCAATGAGTACCTCAGCCGCCTTCGCAACGGTCGACCTCCAGTCGACTGGTACAGGACCAGTCGACTGGAACCAATTCCAGTCGACTGGCAGTCGACTGGTCGACCCTCCTTGGGTCGACCCGATTCTCTGTGTGTTGTGGTCCCAGTCGACTGACAACTTATCAGTCGACTGATGAAGCTGAGAAATCACATTTCAGCTTCCCTTTTCATCCCTTAGTCTTGACTCACGCCTTCAAACACCTTCCACAAGCCTTGTGCCTCTCTTGGATGCTTCCGAGTCCACGACTCCTCATCCTTGCACTTGCTTGAAGTGTTTCCATCGGCTTCGTCATACTAAGTCTCCCTTTTGCCAAGAGGTCACACCTCCGGGACTTCCTTTGCCAAGACTCTCTTCTTGGACTTCCCTTGCCAAGTCTTCCACCTGGACTTTCCTGCTTACTCAAAGCACACAAGTTAGAACATAAAACATTGCCTAACTTAAACTTGTTTAGCCAAACATGAAAATCATAATTACTTGGAGCAAGATTGCACCAACAATCTCCCCCTTTTTGATGTTTGGCAAAACTCATTTAAGTTAGGTCTTTAAATATCACAACATGCTTTAAGTATAATGATACATGAACATGAGGCATATAAAGATAAGCATATGAATATAATCGTGCAACATTTTATGTAATCTAAAACACATAATCACGATTAAGAGCTAACTTAATCTATTTCTCCCACTTTTTGACAAAAATCACAAAAGGGAGTGACAACACTCAAGTGAGGAATGAGTCATGAGATAAGTCAAGATAGACCCTAGTAATTCTCCTCCTTGGATAATGGAATCTACCATCCCTTGATAGACATGTACCCGTTAAAGGCTTGCTCCCCCTAAAGCCTTGCTCCCCTTGGATCATTGCACCAATAATGTCCTTGATTCATTTTGAAGGCAACAACAACAATTCTTAGCCATCAATACAGATTAAAAAAGAATCCGAGCCTTTTCCCATAACGTAACAACCTTGCGTGTCAACTTGAATCCAATGACTCTCTTGACCAATCCTATTATCCAAGATAAGATTACATGCAGGCCATATCACTTCCAATTGATACAAGGTATCAGAGAACTCACAGGGTTCAAAGGACGGACAAAACTTCAATTTCAGCACAAAACAGAGTCACCCGGTCGACCTCTGGTCGACTGCTACCAGTCGACTGGTACAGTGCCAGTCGACTGGTAGCTGATAAATGCAGTTTTCAGCTCCCGAAATTCAGAAACGCAGAAATAAATGTACAGTGATCGAAAAATTCTGAAATTTCACCCCAATATTTTTTAAGTTACCCACTATTCATGAAAAATATTTTGAAAAATATATGCACCTTGAAATAGTGGTTTGATACAAAGTTTGAAAAGTCCAGAAATAACTTGATACTCATGAAACTATGTATCAATCTAGGCACCAACTATAGTCATCAATAAAAGACCTATGCTATGCCATTCTATGAGGATTAGGAAATGTGTTCAAGGCAAATTTAAGATTCATGATCAATGATTACCAAGAATACATGGATATGGCCATAAATAAGACTCTTATTCTTAACCAACAATTCCTTAATCCATTATGCCATTAAAAATTCATACTGATCATAAATAGGGCTGATGGCAGAGGGTTGCTGGGAGGAGAGGGTTGCTGGGAGCTTCCCTCACCTTGACGACGAGGTGGTGGAGGGGATTGCTGGGAGCTACTCTTACCCTTTTTGGATGCAACACGTTTTTGCCTAACCCTTCGTTCCATGATGGTTGAGAGTAGGAAGGTATAGCAAAATCGTCCAAAAGCCAATAGGTGCCCAAGCAACACCTTTACAAACCCTAATCTCACTCAAAAGGGATGGAGAAGATGGAGTAGGAGCAAAACCTAGGGCTTGGAGAGGTTGGGGAAGTTCGGCAAGCTCAAGGAGAGAAGGGGCGTCGAAGAGGAGAAGTAGATCTAGGGTTTTAGGTGACCGGTCGAGTGCCCCTTTATATAGAAAATCGCCAGTCCAGTCGACTGGGATGGTCTCAGTCGACTGGCTCCAGTCGACTGGGGTATTCCCAGTTGACTGCCCTTCAGTTTTTCTTGCGTACAGAGATCCCGGTCGACCTCCCAGTCGACCCCCAGTCGCCTGCCACCAGTCGACTGGTATCTGAGCCAGTCGACTGGTGGCTGAATTTCAGCCCACTTTGGTGAATTTCAGAAATGTCGTAGAAATTCCAGAAAATTCGAAAAATCTTGAAATTTTGCAGACATCTTTCCTACACCATGTATGATCAAGGAAAAATAGTGCAACATAAAAATTCAAGATAGTTTAGGAGTTTGGTACAACCTCGAGAAGTGAACTTATTTGATACACTTTGTACCAAACTCAAGATCTGATTTGAATTCTTATAGAGGTTGATTACACACTAGCATCAATACACCCCAGAAATGGTTTTAAGCCATTTAAAATGTCCAACCATGATCGATGGGCAAGATATCCATAAATTGAACATTTGCTTTCCCCATGATTGGTATTTAACATTCAATATTGATACACATGATATTTCATCAACATGCCACAAGCACAAGTGAAATATGAGCATCATCCCCTAGCATCCCACAATATAGCAAAGTGAAAACACAATCAAGCCAACCTACAGTCCTTGTGAGATGTATTTAAGTGCCTCCATGCTAAGGGATCAAGTAATACTAAATTCCTAGAATTCCACTATTTCCAAAGGACACCTTCCCTCTCTTTGTGTATTTGATTTTTGAAAATTTGCTCACATCCCCGGTCATGTGGCTTGAACATCCGCTATCCAAGATCCACATGCTTGTGTCCTTCTTTTCTTTTACCTAGACAACATAAAACACATCACTCTTAGGTACCCAAAGGTTTGAGTCACTAACATTTTTGAGGTATTTCTTAGGCACCCATGCTTGTTTTACCTTGCCCTTAAGGTTTGAACCCTTTGCATTTTTTACATCCTTCTTTGGAACCCACACTTGTTTCACATTACCCTTGACACCCTTTTTCTTGGATGATCCTTTTCTATTTACAAGGGAAATATAGGAGACTTCTTTATCTTTATATCCTAGCCCGGCCTTCCTATAGGCAACCCTTTGACTATTTAGGAGCAAGTCAAGTCCTTTTGATCCAATTGAGAATTTCTCTAAGCGCTTCTTTAGATCAACAACTTCCTCCTTTAATTTGATGTTCTCCTCATTCACTTTACTTATATCACATGATTCCTCTTTGTCCTCCTTAAGGGTCCTAATTTCTTCCTTTAGCCCCTTGACCTTAGTTTTTGACCTAACCAAAGCATTCTTAAGATATGCAATAGTATCATAAAGAAATTTTTCTTTGGGAGAATCCATTACCTCATCTTCGATAGATGATGATTCATCGCTACTTGAGTTCTCTTCTTCGCTTGATGTGTCTTGATCACTTTGATGTGCCATTAATGCCATGTGCCTTGTGATGTGGCACAACTCCTCTTCATCATCCGATGATTCGCTACTTGAATTGTCCCATTCGGCTTGAGCCACCATCACTTCTTTCTTTTTCTTCTCTTTCCTTTTGTGTTCTTTTTCTTCCTTCTTTTTCAACTCCGGGCAATTCGTCTTGATGTGCCCTTTCTTGTTACACTCATAACACGTGACATTAGAAATGGAATTAGAACTTTGACTACTCTTACCTTTTGGGGATGTGAACATTTTCCTCACATCCCTTCTTGTAAATCTTTTGGATCTTCCCATCATCTTCTTCACATAATGTGCTACTTCTTTTGCGGACATTTCTTCCTCACTATCCGAGGAGTCTTGCTCGGATTCGGATGAGGACACCTCCTTCTTCTCCTTCTTCTTGCTCTTCTTCTCCTTCTTTTCTACAAATAGAGCAATGTCTTTTTCCTTGGAAGACAAGTTAGTTTGTTCATGTAGTTCGAATTCACAAAATAATTCATCAACTTTGACAATTGAAAGATCCCTAGACACCTTGTAAGCATCCACCATTGATGCCCATAAGGTAGTTCTAGGGAAAGCTTGAAGAACATACCTCACCAAATCTCGGTTCTCAACTTTCTCACCTATCACATGAAGACCGTTCACGATCTCCTTGAATCTTCCGTGCATTTGACTTACGGTCTCATGAGGCTTCATGGAGAAAGTTTGAAGTTGGCCGACAAGAAGATCCCTCTTGGCTCTTCTTTATTCACTTGACCCTTCATTCAACTCAATGAGCTTTTCCCAAAGCTCCTTTGCCGAGTTGAAAGGTCCAACCTTGTTTAGTTGTTCCTTTGACAATCCACATTGCAAAGTCGTGATAGCCTTGGCGTTTGCTTGAGCCTCTTTTCTTATCTCTTTTGGCCACGCCTTGATCGGAAGAGTTTCTCCTTGTTCATTCGTTGGCTTCTCGAAACCTTCCACAATACTAAGCCAAGTTTCAAAGTCATTCATTATGTAAAACTCCATCCTACCTTTCCAATAAGCAAAATCGTTCCCGTCGAAGTAAGGTGGTCGTGTGGTGCTATATCCCTCTTGATGAGTCATTCTTTATGCTTTGTAGATTGTTAGATCTTCCCAAAGCTAACCAAGGCTCTGATATCACTTGTTAGGATCTTTGCCTTAGCTAGAGGGGGGTGAATAGCTATCTTTCGATTTTTCTCTCCTACAAACACGTTAGCGGAAGCAATACAAATAGAAATATGAAGGTAGGAAAGAAATCAATACTAACTCACTGATTTTACTTGGTATCCACCTCTTCAAGGTGACTAATCCAAGGATCCACACACACCACACAAAACCCTTCACTATGAACTTCTCCTTCTCAAGATCACACTTGAAGGTGGAGAAACCCTAACACAATGATCTCCCTCCTCTTACAAATGAAATGAAAGCTTGGAGGAGGAGACTGAGAGAGTTGTGAAGCTTGGAGAGCTCTAAAATGATCACACACTTCGTACCCAAGGAAAGCCCTCCATCTCTCCAAGATAAAACACTAGGTTTTATATCTTCGTCCGCGACTCCAGTCGACTGCTCACTTACCAGTCGACTGGTAGGCTTCAACGGCTACAAAATATGCAATGAGTGTCTCAGCCGCCTTCGCAACGGTCGACCTCCAGTCGACTGGTACAGGACCAGTCGACTGGAGCCAGTCGACTGGAACCAATTCCAGTCGACTGGCAGTCGACTGGTCGACCCTCCTTGGGTCGTCCCGATTCTCTGTGTGTTGTGGTCCCAGTCGACTGACAACTTATCAGTCGACTGATGAAGCTGAGAAATCACATTTCAGCTTCCCTTTTCATCCCTTAGTCTTGACTCACGCCTTCAAACACCTTCCACAAGCCTTGTGCCTCTCTTGGATGCTTCCGAGTCCACGACTCCTCATCCTTGCACTTGCTTGAAGTGTTTCCATCGGCTTCGTCATACTAAGTCTCCCTTTTGCCAAGAGGTCACACCTCCGGGACTTCCTTTGCCAAGACTCTCTTCTTGGACTTCCCTTGCCAAGTCTTCCACCTGGACTTTCCTGCTTACTCAAAGCACACAAGTTAGAACACAAAACATTGCCTAACTTAAACTTGTTTAGCCAAACATGAAAATCATAATTACTTGGAGCAAGATTGCACCAACAAGAAGTAAATCACGGTGAATGCCGGGCAGGTGAGGCACCCAGGTGCGAGGGATTTTTTAAACGGCAGGCGAGGTTTTACCCCCCGCGCATACCGTCGACCCTCGAACCCACGCCCTCTGATTCAAGCGGCGAGTGCCTCACCAGCTGATCCAGCCCGTGGGGGCAGGATGGTTGCATTAGAGACATCTTACCTAGTAGTTTAGTTGCATATTCGTTGGTTTCTGGTTGATTTCTGGTTTGTTGCTTTTTGTTGTTGCATCGTTGTTATTCGGTTGTTCGTTGGTATTCGGTTGTTTGTGTATTTGTATCATGCACCATATTTGCATTGATGCATACTGACGACTGTTAGGCTTCCATATGATTAAGCCGTCGTCGGTCATCTAGTTGTTTTGTCACTCAACCATTTATTGTGGTAATTGCTAAAGTGGGAGCACCCGTCCTGTTACACCACACTCGACCACTCATGTACAGTGGATGTTGGAGTTGTAGGCAAACAATTGACACCCTTACCGTTGTTTTCGAGAGATATCTGAGCTGTTGATAGCTCCCTATATATCGGGGTTTTGAAGTAGTTGGCTTCCCAGCATCTTATCCACTCAACTACATATATCAGTGGTATTCGTTGGAGTGCGTACAGTTGTCACAGCCCTACCCACTCGACCACACGGATGTGATGCGTTGGCGGCTTGACTGGTATCAGGGGTGACACATGTCATTGCATCATATGCATCTATTGCATTTATGCATTTTCTTGGTATTGTTGTATATTTATGAGCTATGGTTGCTGCATTTAGTTGATATTTGTTTGATGTTATGCTATGTCGCATGTTTTCACGTTGTTTTATATAGGCTTTGGTGTCCTCTATTTATTAAAGATTGTACTCTGTTGAATTCTGTTGTTTCTTATATCTTTATGATGTTATGCTATTATTTATTCATATACCCGCTGAGTCCGCTCCTGTTTCCTATTTTTGTTTCAGGTAGCAGGTAGTTGCACTACTTGGAGCCAGGAGAGGATCAAGTTGCCAGTCCCATGTTGTCGAGTTTGTTTTCATATTTGGGTTATTATCGCAGTATTTTATTTCTGCATTTTCGTTGTTTCCGCATTTTTATTTCCTAGACTGGATATTTTATTAGTCCGATATTGTCATAGTAGAGATATATTCATTTTTGGACTCCTGTTGGAGTTCGTCAGTATTTCGGATTTCCATTAGCTCTATTTCTACTAAAAGACAATAACAGTTTTCTAATGTTTAAGTTTAGTTTATTTTTATCATTTATATTGATATAAACTGCGTGATTGTGTCTTTATTTTCTGTTATGATGACTCAGTCATCTTTTATGTTATGAGATTATGTACTATTTGTCTCAACTTATACGTCGTACAGGGAAAATGTTGTTCGATTTTCGAGTAAGCATGTGTCTCTGGGGCATGACAATGATAGAACAGTTCGTGATGGGCAGTGAGTATCAGATCGAATAAATGACATTTTATGCTACAGAAATCTGCTGTTTGGTCAATTCTGCAAAACATAAAAGCAAAAACCTACATAAACTGGAAGATGGCTGTTATAGTGTGTTCTTGAAATGCTACTGGCCAAATAAGAAGATCAACTATTACAGGTGATCATTATGGAGAGTTCCATAGTGGCATTTGTGCCGAAACTAATTCATTGTTCATGCAACTGCTTAAAAATAAACTTCAGTAAAAAAGATTCAACTGCTTAACATCCAGCAAGCATTTTCACACTTAAACCTTAATCCTGAGCAATTTGCACTTGGTGAAATAATTTACAGCGGATAAAACTAAAAAAAGAGAGTGCAGATGCCATAACAATCTGAAAGAAGTCAACACTATCAGAGTTTCAGTTCTAAATTTCTTCATAGCGCCGCAACGCCGATTGTGTCGATTGGGTCCAGATCACCTGCGCCGCAATGCCGTGCTGACCACGGCGGAAGCAGCAGAGGCTCGGAGACGCCGAGGCGGACCGTGGCCATACCGACAGGCGAGGGAGGTAAGAAAGAAGCCGCGGTTGACTTCGCGGCGGAGGATGTCAACGGAGAGGGACCAGGTGAAGAGCGGCGCGGGGTGGCTGACTTGGAGACGGGTCTTGCGGACGACCACCGACTAGAGCGCCGAGCGCGGCCGAGAAGAGTGCGGCGGCGAGGACGAAAAACGAGTTCCGCCGCCTCCGCCTCTTCTTCAAAAAGTAAATCTCGATTTAATAAATACAAAAATTGTCCTAAAATCCCAATAACCAAATTCAACTCCCTTTCCTTTTTGTAAATTTTTTATTTACTTCAACTTCAACAGCCTAATGTATTTAAATTTATCTAATTATTTTATTTTTTATAAAAAAATTAAACTAATTATAATGTAATTTAAATTCAGAACAATTTAAATAGAATTATCGAAAAAAATCATACTTAATTAAATAAAATGATATTGATATTAAATTTACGGTTAATTGGAGAAAACTCCTTAATCCCAAATTGACCTTTGCATGTATTCTCCACTTATAAATTGTTTGCATTCACTCCCTGATGGATTGGGTATAAAAGAGTGAAAATTCAGTATACATTGTAAAGATTTAAGTATAAATTGTTTGAGATTGAGTATTAATTTTAGAAATTTGAGTACAAACTTCGGTGACCCCTTATGTGAAAATCTTAATGTGGTGAGTATAAAAGAGTGAAAACTCAGTATACATTATAAAGATTTGAGTATAAATTGTTTGAGATTGAGTACTAATTTAAGTAATTTAAGTATAAAATTTCGGCGACCCCTGAAAATTTTGATGTGGTGGATGCACCCTCACATATTCGAATTTCTAAATTTTATACTTAATTTTTTTTCAAATAATACTTAATCTAAATAAATTCATAATTAAATTTTGATAATGTATACTGAAATTTTTACTATATACTGAAACAATGCATACTCAAATCTTTACAATTTATATTGAATTTTTACTCTTTTATACTGATAAAAAAATAACACACAAAACTGTCTTATCAATCCAATCAGGGAGTGCATGCAAAGAAATTTTTGGTTCGAGAGTGCATGCAAAGCTTAGTTTGATGTTGGAGAGTTTTGTCAAATTTGATGAATTATATCTCTTTTTAAATTTTTTTATCTATACAAAATAATAAAGACTTTTATTTTCCGACCAATAATAAAAGAGTATTAAATATATTAGATTCTATTTTAAATATCTTAAATTTAAGAGAGATTATATTATTTTCAAGTTGTTATATTTTTATAAGGATAATTAAATAAATGAGTATAAATTAAGGAGTTATAAGATAAGTTATTTTGAGAATTTATACGTCCAGGGTGAGAATAAACTGTTTCCAATGAAAAACTGAGTAAGTTGTCTTGGTTAGAGAATTTAAAAGGATAACTTAATCAATTATTTACAGACAAGTTATTTTTATTCTTCAAGGAAAAATCCTTTTTATACAATTCAGGATAGAAAAAAATAATATAATAAATGGAGAGGGAATTCAGATAGTGACGCTGTTGGGCACGCCCCGGCACGTGATTCCCGGTCCCGAACTCGGCGCCAACAACTCGTACGGCAGCACGCCGGCGCCGCACCGATTCCGCCTCCCCGGGTCGGCGTTCCTCCGAGCGATCTCCGCCTCCGCCCCCCTTACCTCCGCCGCGAACTCGTGGAACGCCTCCACCATCTCCCCGTCCGCCGTCCACGTGTACGGATCGGGGCGCTCCCCGAGGTACTCTTCGTCCGCCGAGTGCGTCGACAGCGTGTCGATCACCGTCATGAAGGTCGTCGCCTGCGTCAGGGACGGGAGCGACGCGAGGAAGTACCGCGCGGGGTCGCGCCGGAAGTACTCGTACTCGGGGTCCCCCTCGGCCGGCACGAGGCGGCGCATTAAGGGAGGCCGGTTGGGGATATACCCGCCTAGGGGGTACTGCCCGAAGTTGAGGGCGGCGTGCTGGGCGGAGCAGAGCCAGACAAGGGTGGTGAGGAAGGCGCTCAGCTCGCCGGGGCTCTTCAGCCGCGGCCACCATGGCGCGTTTCGCGTGTCGGCGTGCCCGACGTTGACGGCCTCAGAGTACCAGCTCTGCAGCTCCGAGTCGGACCGGACCGAATCGGCGTCCGGGTAGTACGCCGCCACGTACTTCTCCACCCACTTCTCGATCGCCGACCAGAGGAGAAGCCCGTCAGCGGCGTACGGATAGTCCTCGATCACCAACCTCAGCCCGTACGGCTGCGTCTCGTCCTCAACCGCCATTCCTCTGTTTCAAAAAAAAAAAAATTCTTTTTAAGTAAATCTATGCTCCCATTCGAATTTTGGATTCGATTAATCCTCACCTTCGGAGGAGATCGGCGGGGAGGCCTTCCTGGTCGATGCGCCAGTGGTCGCGGTAGGCGGCGGCGCTGATCTCCATGCCAACATGGCCGGGGCTGAAACCTGATTCGATGATGCCGCCGCCGCTGATGAGGATTTGGCGAGCGAGGGCGTTGACGTTCAACGTGTACCTCATGTGCGGCTTCAGCAACTTGAACACCGGGTGCATCGCGCTCAGTTGTCGGTGCGCCGCCACGATGAACGGCTCCATGCACGCGTGCGTCTTCAACCTGCACCTCCAATCCCAACAATTCAATCCCAAGCCTAACCATCTTTCATGTTTCTGTCCATTAATTAGATCGTATACTTACCAATGGTTTACGAGTTGGTGGACGCCGGCGTCGTTGGAGCAGACGTGGGCCTTAGCTAGCTGCCAGAGCCAGTTGCCGGTGGCGTCAGTGGGCGGCGTGAGGACGCGGTTGGCCCGCGGATCGCCGGGCCGGGCCGGCGGCAGGCTGAGCTCGATGGCGATGGGCTTGAGCGTTCCAAGCTTGGTGAGGAAGAAGAGGGTGCGAGTGCCGTAAGTTTTGCGCCCGTCTTGCGCATTGATCCGGTCGACGAAAGGAAGGTACGCGTCGTGAAAATCCAACATAAAGAGCTTCTCCTCCTCCAATGCCTGTCCATTGCAAATTGCCATAATTGGAAACTAAATCTTAAATCATCGTTTCTTCTCCAACATCCCCGGAAGGAATTCCAATGTCTACCTGCTGAACCGACATGCCGTCGAGATGGCTGAGGATGTGTGCTTCCTTAATGGCGGACTCCGGGGGGCCATACACGGCGGGATCTAGTTTACTCGCCGGCGGAAACGCCTGCATGCGGGTAGCAAGAACGATTAAACTTTAGGGAGAGCCGTCTTTTGTGCGGATTTAATAGGTGATTGGATTACCTGAAGCCTTTGTATGTTGACTGGGTTAATCCCTGCAAGTGTTTGACGAGCGAACTCATCGTCCCGCAGCCACGCGAACTTGTCCTCTGGTCCAAGGGAGAGAGATTAAATCCGAGGTCGAGTAATGGCGGTGAAGAATTTGTCAAATCTAGGCTTACTGGTGATGATGTTGGGGGTGTCGTATCGGAGGAGACCGTCGCTGGACTCCTCGATCTTGCTCACCAGAGGGAGCTTGTGGAACAGCTGGTCCTGCAGGCTCTGCTTCAGTCGAAGCCCCTCCTTGAAGAGGTTGTCCACCTCATGGAACGCCTTGAACTCGTTGATGTCCGGGCAGAATCCGGCGAGGAGCAGCGGAACCAGGTTGTGCAGCACCGCCTTCCGCGCTCCCGCCGCCAGCATCTCCTCCTTCCCCTCCTCGAACCGCTCGTCGCGAGGCACGTAGATCGGCAGCGGGTCCTCCACCCTGATCTCTGCTTCCGGATCTGCAGTAGCTCGGCTTTTGTCAATCAATGCAGTTGCTATTGATCCTACTCGGAATTCAACTGCTAACAACTCTTGGTACTTGTCGATTTCGACATTAATGACCTGAGATCGTAGGAGCTCGTCCTGTTCTCAATCTTCTCGGGTATGGCTTCTTCTCGCCTCCCAGCGTGGGCCTCGCGAACTCGCTTCCCCTGTCGGGGTTGCCCAAGTCGTTGTAGGTGTCGTAGTCGAAGACTCGGTCGCTCGGCTTCCTCTCCCCTTTCCCGTCACCGCGCAGCTCCTTGAGCTCCTGCTGCCGCAGCTCGCGCAACCCGAGAGGCGTCTCCGACGGCAGATATGGCTGCGGAGTCGATTACGATGTTAGTTTAATTCGCGAGAAGGTTGCGAAGCTTATACAGGTTTGGCGGGGGATTCGAGACCTTGTTGCTGAAGAAGACGCGCTTGGTGGGGTGAATCCGGGTGGGTTGCACCCAGGAGTTGCAGGGGAAGTGGACGGGGCCGCTGGCGAAGCCCTCGACCACGATGCTTTCCAGGAAGAACTCGCCGTGGTGCCGGTTGAGCACCGTGATCGCGCCGGGCACGCCGAAGTGGGAGTCCACGGAGAAATCCGCCGTGTAGACCGCCCGCTCCGCCTTCGCCGCCTTCTTCTCGAACCAGCCCCGTAGCTCCGCCCGGTTGCTAGCCTTCGGCTTCCCGGTTTCTAGAGTCATTTTTAGGATTAATTCGAGCAAAAATGAGTCCAAATTAATCGCAAAAAGAACTCACTTCGATCGAGCTTCGTGCTGATGAGCTCCAAGACGACATTTTTACCCATCTTGTCGAAGAAAGCATCAAACTGGTTCGCCGCCGCCTCCTTAAAATCCTCCTTCTTCTTCCTCCGCACAGTCACCGCCGCACGGACCTTAAATCTCACCGGCTTCTCCTCCGCCTCTGCACTCACCGCCCTCTCTTCCATCATCATCGTCGCAACCACCGGAGGTCTCACCGCTCTCCTCGCCGGGCAAATCCTCCGCTCCGAAACAGGGAGGAATCGGAGGCTGCTCTGCTCGCCGGCGGCGGCTCGGAAAAGGAGCGAGCTCGAAGAAGAAAGAAGAGTCCTCTGGGACAACGAAGACCCCAGAATCTCCATGGAAAACGCCATTTTCAAAGCTCAATCCTCTTCGAAATCCCAACTTTCGACGAGTGAAAGAATACTTGGACACGGAATTTGAAAGAACAGAGGATTTTATTCTTTACTGGAACGATCGATGAATTTATAGGTAAACGAAAGGGGCAAGATAGTAAATTACCCATGAAAGAGAAAATTCGCACCGTTCACACGCCTTTGGCGCGCGCATAAAAAAATATTTCCCACGCTTTTCCGCAAATTGTCAATTCAACCCCTGAATCCCTTTATTTTACAAAAATACATCGAACATGGTTAACTATACGACTTAGGGTTTAAAGCTCAGGGAAAAAGACAAAACGAATGGGTTTTTTTAAAATATCAGAGGTCGGTCACTTGTACACGTGGATATTTGGAGATTAAAAAAGGGCATTTAGGGGAGAAAATTTGGATGACGTGGACCGTATCATTGATTCCTATTCGTCAATTTGGACGGAGATCCGCGTTGACCCGAATAAGCCATCGCACGGGGAGGGTCTAAATATCATTAAAATAAGAGCATAATTACAACTGCACCCTCTAATTATTCAAATTTACAAAAGGGTATTTGATGAATTTACAAGTAAGCCATCGTAATATTATATTTTAATCGCCAGATATGATGATTTGAGCTGTCGTCTATTTATAAAATGGGTATATTACGATAATTTAGTACATCGTAATAATCAAAGAGATTTTGGATTATAATTAATGGAGATATAATCTAATTTTTTATATCTGAAAATCGTCGCATCGAATCCAAAAGCCAAAAAAAAATAAAAATTAACGTTTTAAAAAAGAATATCAAACTAAAATCTAACAACCACCGTCCTTGAAGTTTTTTCTCTCTTTTGTCAATTTTTTTTCTCTTTTCCACGTTCAAATTATGGAACACAATGAACAACGTGGAGCACAAAATTAACACACAAACTATTTATAATTTATGACCGGAATGATAAAATTACACTTCTTTCAACAGCAATGCTATAGAGACATTAACGAAATAATACATTTTTTTCAAAATTATATGTATCTATCTTGAATGCTTAAATTAATTAGAGGGGGATAAGCCAACTAATGTCCCTTTACTATTCCGACCAACTTCGAGTTTGACTTAGTCAATGCCATAAGAGGTGGACAAATCTTTTAGTTGGAATGAATCCAAGAATGGATTGTTCAAGTCAGCGCGTGGGAGAAACTAATCTTGAATTGTATTTCTCTACGCGCCGCACGTATTGATTTGTATCGGATTAGAACGACCTATCAAGGAGACAAGAATGTCATGAAGTATCCAAGAATAGATCAGGGTTGAGAGTGATGGCCTTCAACTTAAGAATATATATTATTCAACATTTAGTCAAATAATTG
Source organism: Boesenbergia rotunda (assembly GCA_024364735.1). Classification (NCBI taxonomy): domain Eukaryota; kingdom Viridiplantae; phylum Streptophyta; class Magnoliopsida; order Zingiberales; family Zingiberaceae; genus Boesenbergia; species Boesenbergia rotunda. The sequence continues at coordinate 501,135 of JAGFNQ010000872.1, read as the reverse complement.
AAAGGAGAAAAATCAAAAGATTTTAATATAGCACCCTTTTTTCTAAGAATTAGGTAGAGATTAATTAGTTTTGCGGTTGAGTTCACCAATCAAGTTAAGTTGTCTAACACATGGCCTGACCCGACATGGGTTTGTGCTTGACATCGTTGTCAAACGATAGATGATAAATTGATAATGACGGTTAACAAAGGAGAAAGAAAAGGTAAAAGGGATGAGTGACCAAGAAGAAAGAACTATGTTTAGAAAGAGGTGAAAAAGGGTATTGTTCGATACAAGGAGTTAAAGGGTTGCTCTCAAGGTGGATGGCGGTTGGAGGAGGAAGGAGGAGTTAACCGAGAAAGAGAAAGCTAGAGACACAACACTAGGGAAATGGTTGAAATAGTTACAAGGTATCATAGACACCATAGATTACTCACAATAGCCATAAAACATCGTTAGGAACTACGGTTAATGACTTGATTTGCCAATGAGCCGGATATATTTTTATCGGTTTTTAAGCACACATAAAGTTCCTAACATACATGAGTTTTTATGTATATGGCCAACTTAACCAACAGTTTAGTTCAGATTTTAATCATACTACTGAATTATCTATGTTTGAAATAACCTCTACAAACAAAGATTAAAACAAAGACTGATGCCTTGCCTTTAATTTTTCCTCTAAGGTTGACCTTATCTTTGTAGAGAAAGTCAAAGGCAAAAGTCAAACATAAATCTAATTACAAATGTTGTATATATGTAACCTACAGCCCAAGTTTCTTACTAATTTATTGAATCAAGACTTCAGCTCTAGAGAGCCCGGCCAGTAGCATGCCAAAGTCTTCATGTTTATTTCTATTCTAATTTTCTGTCTCACTGTGACATATTCGTTGACTTGATTGGTTGACCTATTATACGTCAACTCAGTGAAAATATATATACAAGTCTTCTCCTGAGTTGGTAGCTAGACTTCGATTTAAAATCTTACGAAGATCTTAATGAAAATTCAAAAACAAAGTAGAAAAATGTGATTATATATTCAAATTTAGAAATATTGACGTCTTTGTAAGAAAAAGTCAAAAGGTAAATATTTATGTGGATTTGTGAAACAAGGTACTGAATTCTGATTCCACGATCGAACAAGAGGCCATTCACCTACCATGCATGGTCGGTTGACAAATTGACATGCATCAAGAAAATATCGAGTCAACGTTGCTTGCCTGTGAAGAACTGGAGAAATAAGATTGACTTTGATGGCGGCAAGGTGTTCTCACCTGGATCACACGTTGACCAAAACCACTCATGCAATGAATGCAATGCATGGGAGCTAGGGACAGATCATGTTGAATGGCCATGGAATTTCCACCTGCCTCTCCTTTGCTTTTTTAAAATTATAATTAATAACAATTAAAAAATCATAATGAACTAGTCTTCTAATGAGCTTATCTTTTTGATAAAGCGAAATTCTTCATTCTTGGAGTGGAGGCAAAACTTGGACAAAGTTTTTGAACTTTGACTTAGCTTTTTGGAACTTTGACTCTAGCTAATTAGGTAATGGTTGTTCTCATAAAATGCTTATGTGTGTCCAAGAGTTAGGAAGGAAGAGGTTTCTTTCGAAAAGATATGCACCTTGTCAATCGATACATCATAATTGATTTCAAGTCTCATTGATAGATTGAAAAGAAAACAATCTTGTTTGTATGGTAAAGGTAAGAATTTATGTTTTGTTTGAACAAGCAAGAGGAAAACGTTGATCGATCGACTTGTTGTGTGAGACGCTTCTTCGACGCTTCTATACTTCAAGTCAACTTTTAGTTCGGAAGTAATTCATGGATTATCTTTAATTATCCTATCGTGTATGGATTGTTATCCTATCTAACTTGGGTAGTTAAGCCTAACTCTCTTTTGATCTCAAAAGGTTGCTAATTTTCAAGCTAAATCTATTGCACTTTTCTACCTTCCACTTACATGATAATGACTTTATAGGAAGAACTAGCCGACAAGTTTCCGAGGAGAAGAAATTAAACATGATTATCTAATCATCTTCTCGATTAGAATTAGTGCAAACTATAGACCAGAGAAAGAGCTAGAAGTGAGGAACATTACTAGAAATAGAACATGCGCATGAGAGTAAAATAATCGATTATCAAAGTTCATACGTCTATCCTCCGGGTGAAAATCATATCTTAATCAAAAAGATAATTCTCATTTACGATAAGTCAAGATCTACCCCTCCTAACAGTTTTGTTATACAAATTTACACTCTATTTTTGGCCAGAAATTTCCTAAATTTAATCTCTTTGTCACTAGATCGACTTTGTAAGATGCACAGGAAGTTCGATCGAGTTGTGTTTGTTGACTTGATATGGCTAACAAATTGTATTTGTTGACTTGATATGGCCGAGTTAGTTTGACTCAATCGGACCGGGTCCGGCCCAATCTGGGACAGCGGGGTAAAGCCGAGCAGCACACGTCATGTTCAACTATTCATCCAAATTTGCCTTAAAAAAGCCAACTCGGCATGCACCGACGCCAGCCATCAGAATCCGATTCCGGCTGCCGCAAATCCAACCAGAATAGTCCACGTCGGCATACAGAGATACGCCCGCAATCTAGTCAACGACGAGGCGGGGTGTGGCGAAGTCATCGTAGCTGGCTTCTGCTGAGATTGGGCGGATCCTGCCAGGTGTCGGCTTGTCGCCAGCCTGTTATCTCTCTGTTTGGCCTATTTTCAGTCAAACCACTCAAAATATAAATATTTATTCTACGTAAAACAGATAATATCTGTTCTCATCACCCGTTTTTCATTTGTCATTTGGAAGAATTTTTTTTTTAAATGAGACCTAAATCCTAGGACGTTAGACTTTTAGACTGTCCATTCAGCGGCGAATCCAGACAAAAATTTAAAAGGGTGCTCAAAAAAAATTTTAAAAAATATTTTTTCTATCAAATAAATATATCAAAAGACTAAAATACTATTGTATAAAAATTTATGCATACTAATAAAGTAATTATTCCTAGACATCAAATTATGAATTATGATACAGTTTCAAGATGATTATTGTAATATATTATAGAGAAGGAAAGAATACTTATTAATTATATTGAAATAATAAAGAACGCTAAATATAATTATTAACATTAGCATTAAAATAATTGATTATTTTTTATTAATTATTTTTCAAATGACAATTTTATAAAAAAATTTAACAAATTTAAAACATCATATATATATATATATATATATATATAAAATTGATCAGGTGCGGACCGCGGTGATCATCGGTGGACACCATCGGTGACCATCAGCGGCCTTCGACCGCCGCCCTCGAACAAAACTATAATCTAGGGGGTGAGCGATGAATCTTAGGGATGACGATGAACCCGTCGGGTAACAATGAACCCGTCGACATTAGGTAACGGCTGATCGGTCAGGTTGACCGATCATGCAGCTGTCTGATCGGTCAGGGAGGTCTCTGACCGATCAGAAAAATCAATTCTATATATATATATATATATATATATATCATGAATGTATTCAGAGCAAGGGGTGCTTACGCACCCCCTCGCTCCCCCTTGGCTCCGCCGATGTGTCCATTGCAAGTGCTTTCCGATTTACTTTGACGGCCGATAAAAAATTTCTACGAGATCGAATCAATCGTCCGAGATTAAAAAAATCTTGTTAATTAGAAAAGTCCAAAGAGAGAGCACCCTAGTTTCTTAAATCATCTAAAAGCGTCTCAATTGTACATCTCTCATCCGTAATTCATATATAATTATCCGCTACATTTAGTATATTATTTTCATTATTATTTTTAGCTATATTTTTTTTCACTAAAATAGTAAACCGAAGGAATATTATTGTATAAGCTACAAAAATCATCATTATTATACATTAAAAATTAAATGTATGATATTTTGTACATGTGTTGGGACTATTTTTGTGTGATGTTTTGATTGGGTTATAGGGATGATATGTGACTTGTTTTGTATGGTGTATTTGTGTGGTGTTGAGATGCTAACATGAGGGTCTAGCTCAATGTTTGGGCTTATGTATGGAGTATTGATGTAGTGGGATGTGTGGTATCTCGATGTCCTATATCATGATATACGGATTGAGGTTTTTACCTCATGAAATATTTTTTATACAATGTACCTATTTTAAAAAAACAAAAAACAAAAAAAATATAATTTCACAATCGCTACCATACATATATTTAACTTGTTTAAAAATATTCATATTGTAACTAAAATAGTTACGAAACATAAATTCAATCCTATTCACCTACTATTCGTGTTGTAACATATACGAAACCATAACTGTTATACTAGTACCTCAATAGGAGATAGGAGGGACCCAATAACGGGATCGCTCAAGCACCCCTCCCAATGAGGAGGATAGTAGCGAAAGATTTCAGTCCCACTGGCTCAACCTCCACTTAACCAAGCCTCGTCTGAATGGGAGGATAATAATGGAAGCTCCACCAAGTCATAGTTTTAAGGAAGTGTGCCTCCGTCATGTTTTGATCTAGCCCGATCAGGCATGCCTTGAGCATGTTTTGATCTGGCCCGATCGAGATCTTGCGAGGACATCTCAATTAAGAAAGGTTCCCCTTAGAATAAATAGTCATATCCCCTCTCAAGGAATATTAAATGGTAATCATTAATAGAGTAATGAAGGCCTTCGGGTGCATCATCAAAGTATAAAAAGGAGTAATGATAGTGGAGTAACGGACATAACTTAATGATTAGTAATAAAGACCGTCGTAACGACTGTAACATTAAATGACATTGATACCGAAGGAAATGAGAAGTCATGAGGAACAGAATAAAAGGATATGAAAGGCCCCTCAAAAAAGGTTTGGAATCTTCTAAGTTTTTTCTTTTCTTTTTCCATTCATCAACTTTTTTTATTATACTTTTGACTTGAGCGATCGAGTGGCATCGCCGAACCCCTTTCGGCGACATTCTAATGTTCCTTCTCTTTCTCAGGTCATAGCCTCCACGCAGCCGCGAGTCGTATCACCGGGGGTCCATCGTCCATATTATCAGCTTCTGGAATAGTTATTGTTCCGGAAGGGAACGACGCGGATGGCGAGTCACCAAAACGCAACCTACGAAGACGGTGACGGGGAGAAGATGCTCATGCCCTGCGAGATTAACACGAGCTTTTAAGGGAACACACCAGAATATTTTTTAGTGGAGCCCACTCCGACGCTCAAGTCAAGAATCTTATCTCTTTTTGGAGGACAACGAGGAATCGAAATTTTCTCAAAGTTCGGAAAGCTTACCCCCCTTTTACCTGGATATCGAGACACCTTATATACCTTAAGTTTCGGTCACACGTGTCTTCACATTTTCCTCCACGTCCCTTAATCATCGGTTACTTGATATATCCTATCTTTTGGTAACGGCGTTGCGATCATTAAGGTCTTAATTATCGCACGTTGCGGACAATAATTATCCGATGACTTTTCTATTCTGGAAAGAGGAACGGTTACTTGAAGTCGGACTTTTTGACTCCTATGTTGATCTTTGGGCTCTACTCTCTCGAGCCAGTCTCGGAGTCTCATCTCCGAAAATGACCTCAGGGCCTTCATTTATTTTACCGAGATGGTCTCAGGAGCCTGACACCCAGTGTGACCTCGAAGGCTTTCGTCTGTTCTCCTGAGATAGTCTCAGGAGCCCAATTGCCGATCTGACCTCAGGGCTCTAATCCATCCTCCCGAGATAATCTTGGTCTGATCTTGGAGCTCTAGTTCGGCGGACCCTGCTATATAGTTTCTCTGTGCCACGTATCTACCCTGGGATGTTCATCCTCATCCGTTATAATTCATGATTTAAGTAAGAGATAATAATAAAAATAATATAATGGAGAATAGTTACTTAATTATATAGGGTGGTTAACAAGGCTGATAGGTAAAAATCGGAAGGCTTGGGAAAAAATACGACTCCTTTTCCATGTTTTATTATTTTTCTTTTCAATTTAAGCATTTTTATTTCTTTTTTAATTGTTTTATGGGAAATTTTTTAAAAAATCCCCGAAAGTAAATTTCCCTTCGGGTTAACTCTCCATATTTTATTTTTTTTTAGCTCCTAATCTTTTCTTTTCACTCCCTAATACACACTAGGAGAAATAAAAAAATAAAATCCTAAAGGGGAAGTGAATCTAAAAAGAAATTTTCAATAGAATTTTTTTTCCCATTTTACCGTTGTTTTATTTTCTTTATATATGTTTAAGACAAAAACATGTTTTTGATCATTTTAATAATATAATCTTTTATAAAGGAAATAAAATGTGTTTTTTTTTATTTTTATTTTTACCGAAATATCTTCGCCCAAAAACTCAAATACGCCTAAATTATTTCCTTTTTTTTAGTGTTGGAGGCGGTTCGCTCTTCAATTTACTAATTTAGGGAAATAAACCGGGTCGAACCGCAATTGGTGCATCTTGTAACGACCAGTCTCGCCTTCTCGATCGCTTGCTTCGCGGAGGAATGAGAAGGGGAATGATCCCAAGCCCCGATCGGAGATCCAGAAAGGAGAGTGAGTGAAGACTGAGGAGGACTCGATTGGATTTCCAGTTCGTCTTTTCTATGTGCGACGGCGATGTCCCACGAGAGACCTTCCACCTCTCCGGCCGCTGCCCTCGCAGCCGACGAAAACAACCTGTAAGCCCTCGGCGATCCCTAATTCCGTCTCGCGTGTGTAATTGATTAAGTGCCCGATTTTCTAGTCTTGTCTCCGTTTATCCCATGATCCATTTAGGGTCATGCTATTGGACGTTACGAAGAGAGAATTCCCCCTACACTGTTACTTTTTTTGTATATAAATTCTTGTTTGATTTCTTGCTTTACAGATTTTTTATTTTTTTCACTAGAAATTTATATGGGTGCTGAAATACAAAATTTTGTGTTAGTTGTGGAAGTGTGTTTTTTTGGAGAGTGTAAGTTGTTAATCAAGTTAAGACGATAAAGCATCTTTTTACTCGTGCGGGCTAGGGGTAGAGTTATGCAATCCTACCATTAAGGTAATCTGAAACCGCCAAAAAAAAAAGAGTTTTTTACCAAAAAAATCCACATCTTCACTTCCAAAGAATTGATATTCTAAGTATTGAAGTTAATAAATCTATCTAACTAAGCATAAGAAAAAGGGCAAACTATTCTAGTAATTTTTAAGAAGTTGATATATCTTATAATTTTTAGAATGTTCATTGCTAAATTGAAAAAAGGGTAAGAAATTATAGCTATTTATTATTTCTTTTTAAAAAAATGATTGCTCTTTCTTTTACAAATAAAACAAGTTTACATTGTAGATTAAACCTAACATTGTTACATTTAAGAAGTGTTGACATAAACCTAACAATTATTAAAAGGGATCATACAAATCATTAGAAATATAAATAAGGTATCAAGTTTTCAATGACCTAATGTTTACCCATATATAGGTGAGATTTGGCAATCAAATACACATTTTAAACAACAAAAGGAATGACTTGGAGGATACATAATTTAGCCATTTAGTTGTTCTTGCTTTTCTTTCTTCTCCAACATATATGGATTGTGAAGTACTGTGGCAACAAAAACAAAACGCTTCAAGGTAAATCCTTACACATGGTATTCCAAGATCATACAGTAGGGTCACTGAGGCCAGTCTCTCCATTATGTCTCCATTCTTGGTGTTGTATGGCTCTAAAGAACTAGCTTCTCGAGTATGGAACCATTATTTCTTTTTTAATGGAATTGCATCACTTGATCCTTATATATCTCTTAGATTGTGATTGCAGATTGTGGGTGATTTCTGATTACTGTTTTGTTTTGACTTTGGAGTTTACTACCATTTGTTAAAGTTTTTTTTCTCTTAATGTGTTATAGATTTCTTGACATCATACATGAAGCTCCATTATCTGGTCATCGAGAGCCTCGGAGCATCTTTGGTAGTGCTTTGTATTGTCTCTTGTTGGCAAGTATACTTTCTCCATTTCACTCAGTTTTCTCTTTGATGAGCATTTTGAAACAACGTTCCAAGGAGTGAGATTTCTTTTTCATGGTTTGTTATTTCCTTTATGATAAACTATAGTGCTTCATGTTTCATGTTTATTTTCCCACTATTGAGTATTTTTTTTATCTTTGTTTACTTCGTATCATTAAGATACTCAGCTTCATCTCATTGTTTTAGGCAGGGTATGCTGTTGTAGCTGCAGCAGCTCCATGGATATTTATTCTAGTGCCAAAGTTAATTCCAACGCTGCTTTGTAGTTGCAATGTTCTAATATTGATCCTTACAGGTCTAGTATTTCACTTCTTTGATGCTCTTTAGCTTTTTAATTTTCATTTGTGTTCAAACATGTTCAGTTATTTCATTTTATGTGCTTTTTAGTTCTGTTCGTTTATGATTTTAGTACAACCTTGACATATATATATAAAATCAATCCTAGTCAGTTTTAGGAAAAAGATGAAAGAAACAGGGAAGATGTGATCTTGGGTGACAAGAAGCCAATTTATTAGCTAGAAGCTCAGCTGAAACAAAGCCCTCTTTCTATTTCTTTCTTCTTCTTCTTTTACTTCTAATGGTGTGGGTGTTACTTATCTTACAATGCCCTCTCTTATCTATTAAATATTAGTCATAAAATAATATATTATATGTCATAAACTAGGCGTTTCTTAATCTACTGTACTGTATTCTCTACTCTCTGCTTTCTTTCTATAGCTTATATTCGTATAACTTTGGCGTATTTCCATTCCTGCCCAGAAAAATACATTGGTTAGTGGCTGTTTAGTATTCTCATTATAACCATGTGTTTTTGACATGCTACAGGTATGTTTCAACAATACTGGGTTTACCAGGTTAAAAAAGTGCGCCTGCAGGTACTTCATGTGGCTTCCGCTTGTACTCTCCATCTGAATTTTCTCTTTTCAAATTTTCCTTTTTTGTTGCAAAGTATCATTTTAAGAATTTCATGAGCATCATGTTAGATACAAGTATCATTTTCCTGGCAAAACTGTTTCTTTGAGGTATCCTTGGAAAACTGTTTGGCATGTGCAAACATGTCGACAGGCAAACATTGGTAGGAAACTCGTGGAAGTGGCAGATATAATAAGGATATGAAACACATTTGTAATCTCCCTAATGACACAATGTTATTCCACATAATTACAAAATAAATGTTTGTACGCTGGCAATATTGAATCAATTATTTCAAGTTCCTACCTAGGTTGCAATAAGACACCTCAATCTATTTCGTCAGAATTTAATGTCACAAAACCCAGACAGCTAGAAAGATAAGGTTGCCAACATAATCACTTTTTACAACAAAAATGTTTTTCTGTGGACCTAGTCGGCTTTATTATCAAACTTTTCATGGTGAATGATCTGATACATAGTGGATATTGACTTTGTTAATTCTTCTTATCTGTTTGATAGACATATAAATCTCCTGTTGTAGTGGTCTGAATGAAGGTGATTGAACAAAGAACTTAAGAAGCTATCTTTTTTATTCTTTCCCCCCTGTAAGTCACTGTGTAAGAAGCATCTAATAATGGCTTATGCATGTCTTCAGGGCTATTATTCTTTCAGTCAAAGATTGAAGCACATTGCTCAACTTCCTTTTGCTACCATCACGTACGGTATGTCATACCATTAGTTCACTAATTTTTTCAATGATCTATGCCAATATAGTTTCTTCTAAGGAGTTGTAATTCTAACCTAATTAAATGAATATATTCAGTACTAATTTCCTGTGATCACTGGAAGAGATGGTGCTTTCCATACAGCCGTTGATCAAGGAAAGGAAGAGAATGTGATTGCTTAAATTACAAAGCTCTGCATTCTTGATTGAGAATTCACCATTTATATTTTCCTTGAATTTATATACAATTTTTTCCCTTATTTATGCTAAAAGTTAATTATCTATTTAGTTTGTATACATTTTTGTACTCAATGACTTGATTAAAGCATGGAAATGAATGGAAGTGAGCATGCTGTTTTCTCTTATGGAGTTTTACCAAGGCACTTAGTAACTGACTCTCTTACATTTTTGTGGTGCAGGAAGTGCAATGATGTTACTTGTCTTAGTTTGGCAACCATATATCAAGATATTATCTGTTGTAACATTGCTGAGGTATGCCACTTGATGTCCTCAGCAGCTTATATCCAAGTCTTCAGGTTACTGTGTTCACCCTTTCAGGTTTCTGATAGGTGTGTACGTGGTACTATGGTAGAATTCTTATTGTTGTTATTGTTATAAAACCATTACTATGTGAATGTAAACACATAAAGATGCCTACTGCCTACATAATAGTGCAGAGTCTCAATCATTAATTGAGATGGTGCCTTTCGTTTTTTTTATTTCCAGTCACGTAAATATTGCTGTGTTTTTCTTATATAAAATTGATAGTGCTTGTAATGGTCTTGCTAATTGCTTGAATCCTTTTATTCTTCCATATTTGTAGGATAGTCATGCTTGTTGAAGTCATCTGCGTTGGATGCTTTATGAGTTTATATGTTGGTCAGTACACTTATCATAGTCTGTTTTTATCTATTTTAAATAGTAATTAGATGCATTTCAATTATTGAATGGTTTGGCAAATTTTTTGTTCACAGATTTGAGATATATGATCTAGTAGTATAAAGTGACTACCCACCAGGTTACAACCTCATAGTGACCTTTTTTTTTTGTCAGCTTATGTGCTTAGCTATCTAATTATTATTCTTTAGGCACATGTTCTTCAGTTTTACTAAGTTAGCTATAATGTTGTACTAACTGAACTTAGAAAAAAAAAGTTTCTAAATATAGATTATGAATCAGTAAAGAAGTTTTAAAAACTAAATGGCGCTAACATTTAATATGTTGTGATTATAGCCCTAAGTCTTGTTTTAAGTGTTTCCATTGTAGGAAACAAAAAAAAAACTAAAATTACCACTTCTATAGCTTGGGAAGCAGAACCTAGTTAGTCACGTCTAGGGTTTTGATATGTTGTGATTACTGCCCTAATTCTGGTTCCAAGTGTTTCCATTGTAGGAACCAAAAAACCTAAAATTACCACTTCTATAGCTTGGGAAGCAGAACCTAGCTAGTCATGTTTCAAAACTTTTACAGAACCCACTCATCCAGATCTTTCCCAAATTATTCAGGATTTACTTGTAAGCTATGCTCACCTCTTGTCATGGACAAAAATTTATGCTGTTGTTATTCTATTTAGATCAGCAGAAGTGCATCATAAATTTAAAATATATCTTTCATAATAGTTATTCGACTTTTTTATTTGTATATGCCAGAGGAGGATTGAGAGTATCACCCAAGGTAATGATGAAATTCTTCATGATAGTTTAATTTACATAAAAGATCTTGGTTTTTGCAGGCTATATCCATCAATACAATTCTTTGGATGGCCAACCTGATATTTTGAAGTCTCTTTACTCGGCATTACAACCGTCAAGTTCATTGGAGGACCTGAGGTGGAGTTTATAGTGACTGTTGATTTTAGCTTTTTTAGTCTTTTAAATGAAACCATTTTGAGTTAGTAATGAGCATTCAGATTAAACTGGTGCCTAAAAACTGAAGGAAGATATTATGTATCATAATTGAGTTATTTAACAACTGCATATTTGGATATTTACATCTTGCTCTATGCTTAGGAAATAAAGAAATGGGTTATCAAGTTTTTTTTATTTAACACTTTTGGATTTTTTAATTGTTTAAAACATTATTTTTAACAAAAGAACATGTCTATTTTCATAGCAGAGCAAGATTAACAAAACTTTGGTGGATTAAATATAGCATGACTTCTTGGAATTAGCTAATGCTAATCAACATGATATTTATAGATTATTTTGTTTCTGCTTGAACTATGACTCATTTAATGATTTTGTTCTAATTACATAAGTCTGTTTTAGCTGTAATGTTGTACACACTAGTGATTGTCGTAGCATTTTTTTCATAGTGTTCTTTGACACTTCATTCTCAGTATCACTGTATTTTTGGTATAATAGATATTATGATGGTGGTCGTCTTTCGGACCAACAAATGGCTTTACTCCAGTACCAACGAGAAAATCTTCATTATTTGAACGAAGAGGTAGCTACTGAATTAGCAAATTAATTATTATTCAAATATATTTAGTTTAATTGCTTTTGCATTGGCATTCTAGTATGAATTGGATGGTAACATTAATATTTGTAATTCTATGAGTTGAGAGGACGTGCATTATATTTCTAGCTAGTTTTTGAAAATTGTGATTTCAACTAATAAATTTTAGAATTTTTATAGTAGTTCTTTGCATTCACATTTTTAAGTGTCTATATCAAGGTTTGAAGTATTGTTCTCTGTTGGGGTTTCAATCCTTCGCTAAAACGAGATTTGTGAATGCTGTCGATGGTGTACTGATGTGGTGCCAGTTATTGATCAGTATGAGGAATCTAGGGAAGAAGAAGAAATGGAGTAAGAATGCACGCTGAGCTTTTCATGCCTTCATATATTTTGGAGGAGCTTCCAGCAATGGATTGCAAGCTGACAGAGCTGAATCCTTACATTGGAAGCTGTGCGAAGAAGAGAGAATGCGACTCTTGTGTTTTAATCCATTGTGTGCTATTGGGTGGGCAAAACAATAAGGGGGTGTTTGGTAGACGTGTTTTCCCTTTTCATTTTCTGTAAAAAATATGATTTTCTGGAAAACGTGTTTGGTTTGCATTTTCCAACCTTGTTTTCCAGAAAAAGATATAACGTTTTCTGGAAAACTAGAGAATGAAATAAAGTTATTTTCCAAAAAATGAGAAAATGTGATTTTCTGGAAAATGAAAATAGAAAATGGAGCAAACCAAACGTCCCTAAGTTTTGCCCATGTTAACTGGCATGGAACAAAATTTTAAATTAGTATTTACCATCATTTTATATATGCTCCATTCTATTTTTTTTGGAAATCAACTACTGTTTTATTTTCCTACCCTCGTTATAACATAAAGTAGTACATTGTAGATAACTTGTTAATTTACTAGATGCACTAGTGTATGAAACTACACATTTGTTGCATTGGAAAATTAGTAAAACACATTTTTGACAACCAAAATCAATATGCCTTCTACTTGTCCATTTTAAGATACATTAAAATAATGCACGGGGAATGAAGAAGGGTGAGCCAACGAATACAAGTCGATGCCAAGTTGATTACTTTATACATCACCTTTTTCTAGGTTCAAATATGTTTGTTGCAGGTTCTCCGATTACAAGAATGCTTAAGCAAATATCAAAGATCTGATGATGGAAATACCCCACAGGTTAGAAAATATCTACTTGATTTTTCATTTGATTGCATTGCTCCTTCATAACAGGCTTTAGTTGGAATAAAACAAATGGTAATTAAACTCGTATACGTCGTCATATAGTTCTCTTGGAAATCTTGGTAAACTGTGCGCTAGGTCATTTCTCTTCTAAAACATGATAGATCAGATTATGCAGAAGTATTCTTTTTACCCTTTCTTTCTTGCTTTTTTTTTTCCCTAAATCCATTACCTTCATCGTCTCTATATCTGCTTAGGTCGACCTTGCTCATTTGTTGGCTTCTCGAGATCAAGAACTTCGAGCACTGACTGCTGAGGTATGACAATATGTAATCATGTCGATTCCTAAAGCTGTTATCTTTGCTCATATTAGAACGTCTATATTATGTAAACCCTTTTTTTTAGGGGAAAAAAAACAGAATGCTAGTGAAATATGCAAAACATTTTGCGTATACATGCTTGTTTATTCACTACTTTGTTATACTTTTGATCATTAGTGGAATGCCATAATCCTGTTTATGAAAGTCTTTCCAATTTCCCTCACCAATAAGCATGTCTTGCTACCTTAATTAGATACGGAAGTAACTGCTAGATAGGAGCTTACTATTCTTGCTGTACGATTTATTCGTCTTCTATAAGCTTTGCAGATGAATCAAGTGCATTCTGAACTCCGCCTTGCTCGTAATCTAATTGCTGAGAGAGACACCGAAGTTCAGCGCATGCAAGTAACAAACAACCAGGTTCATAAGATAAACATTGCACCTTTCCATACACTAGAAAATGATAAATGATAATTCGAAAGGCCGTCTTTCGCTTAGACTAAGCTTACTGCAGTATATCGAAGAGAACGAGAGACTAAGAGCTATACTAGGAGAATGGAGCACTCGAGCAGCTAAGGTTCATTTACTAAAACCATAGTGCCTACTTTATATTACCACCATTTTAGTAGAATCTGCAACTAATGTGTCTGATCCAGCTCGAGAGAGCACTCGAAACCGAGCGCTTGTCGAATATGGAACTTCAAAAGAGCATCTCGGAGCTGAGAAGCAAACCGACCAGTCAGCAGACTGATGTGCAACAAAGCTAAATTGTCGCCAAAATAGGCACTGCCTACTCCTTGATTGTGTACTTGTATAGAAGGTACTTTTGGCGATATACATACGCCAGTCCAAACTGTGGAGTTCCTAAACAGAGTTCATTGTCCGATACCAAGCGATCGAATTGTAATACCTATAGGAGATTTGAGTCAGAGTGCTTGTAGATAAAACTTAGATGGAAACATTGTTCTGAGAGTTTCATTCATATTTACATTAATATCATCGCCAGGCATATTTGTGAATTAGAAGTGATTAATCTACTGATATAGTAGTTATCATTGTCATTATTAAATCGTATGCCATCATTATTTTAAGATCTATTACATGAATTTATTTATTAAGTTTAATGACTTATATTATTTAAATCAAAACATTTTCTGAGAATTTAAATTTTTATCGAATCTATAAATAGATTTATAGAAAAATAATAATTTTTTTAAAAAACAAACAAATAAATTTATAGTATTAAATTCATCCATCATTTCAATAAATTAAAAATATAAAAATTTAAACTCTCAAATTCAAAAGAAAAATACCTCATTTAAATATTTTTTTGTTATTTATTTATATTTTGTCTTAGGACTGATGATATTAGATCCTTTAGAATTAGTGATATCATTTTTACTCCCATTAAAAATTTGTTTTAGTTGGATAAAATTTGAATATTTGGATTATTATGAAAAAATTATAAAAGTGTCTTTGGTTTGATATTAATTCAGCCATGAAATTTTGTCTTGAATTTAATATTAGAAAAGAAAAGCGTAAGTTATTTTTTGAATTTATTATTAGAGAAAAAATTATCTCGGATTTATTTGAACACCTAAATTATATGTATATATAAAAGAAAACCTTGGCTCGAATTAAACAATGTAAAGAACAATTAATCACCTTCAATTATGGCCTATCCCTCCATATTAAGGTACAAACGAATCGAATGGAATAATATAAAAATATTAACGAGCTCAAAGAGCATATATAACATTCAAAATTGCTTGAAAGTTCGAAAAGTTAAATAATTTTAGCTCGAGTACAATTCGAAATGAAATTCGAGCTCAAATTTGATTTAACTTTAACTCAAAATACATAAATTATAGATCAATTCGAATTATTCACATTTTAATATTCAAATCAGCACAATAACGATGCTAAATTTAAAAAATGAATATCATTGTGGACAAAAGCTTACGAGTGATTCACATACACTCAAAAAAAATCTTAAAATTTGAATTTGACTTGAAAAATTAATCGATCATATTCAAATTCAACTGGCAATTCATAATTTCGAATACAAATCAAATATTATTTAACCCTGAAATTAGCATCGACCACCCCACGTTTCGCATCTTTCCGTTTAGGTCCTGCTCTTCCTTTCTCCACCCTACAGCAGCCCTAATCTTCGTACCGCTGCAGTTAGTTACGAAGTAACACCGCCCCCGTCTCTCAGAGTCCACGCCGGAGTCTCTCGACCATGCTGCCATGGTGAGCAGCGGCCGCTTCCATGACCGCCTCAAATGCTCTCCCACGCCCCGCTCCACCATTCCGTGAGCTACTGCCGCTGCCGCCTCCTCCTCCTTATCGCCTGCCCCGCCCACCGCCGCCTGTTCACCGCCTCCGACCCCAGCCCCGACCCTTCCGATCTCTGGATCGCCAAGATAGTCTCTACCATCTTCCGCCTCGCCCCCGCTCCCGCCGCCGCCGAAGCCCGCCTCTCCCCGCTTCGCCCAGTGCTATCCCCCTCCGTCGTCCTCGCCGCCCTGCGTCGCCTCCGCGATCCCCTATCCGCCCTTGGCCTCTTCTACCTTAGCCGCTCCGATCTCGGCGTCGTCCACCTTCCCCAAGCTTTTACATTCCTGATCTCCTGCCTCTGCCGGTCCGGCCTCCAAGATGACGCTTTGAAGTTGTTCGATGAAATGGCGAGGGAGGGTTACACTGTGGATGGCTCCTTGGTGGAGTTTCTGGCTAATTCCTGTATCGAGGCCGGTAAATTCGACCTTGCCACTGGTTTTCTTGCTGCAGTTTCCAGATACGGATACCGCTTGCAAGCCTACACCTTCAACAAGCTCCTAACTTTTTTACTAAGGGAAGACCGAGTTAGTGATGCCGTTCTTCTTCTGAGACAGCATTTAGGTTTTCAGTTTCTATCTATTGATACATGCAGCTTCAATATACTTATAAAGGGTCTTAGTAGAGTAGGTGACATGGATACCGCATTAGAGCTTTTCAACCAGATGCAGAGCTTTGGCTACGTGCCAGATATCATTACCTATAACATTGTTATCGATGGACTCTGTCGAGCCGATCAGGTTAATAGCGGACACAAGATTTTGCGGAAAGTCCAATCGGATAGTGCATATGCACCAAATGTGGTCACATACACATCTGTCATTTCTGGTTATTGCAAAATCGGCAAGATGGAAGAGGCATATGAGGTTTTTGATGAGATGATCGGTGCTGGAATTAATCCCAGCAGGGTAACATACAATGTTCTTATCAATGGGTATGGTAAGATGGGGAATTTGCATTCTGCAATTTCTTTGTATGAGAGAATGTTAGTTTGTGGTTGTCCTCCTGATGTTGTTACTTTTACTTCATTGATTGATGGGTATTGCCGAAGTGGACAGCTCAATGATGCAATGAAGCTCTGGGATGAGATGAATCAGAGGGAACTAAAGCCTAATGCATACACCTTTTCTGTTGTTATACATTGTTTGTGCAGGAAGAACAAGGTGGGTGATGCCAGGAATCTTCTAAGGTACTGAATGGCAGGAAGGATGTTGTGCCACGAGCCTTCATTTACAACCCTGTCATTCATGGGCTTTGTAAGGCCGGCAACATAGACGAGGCCAATTCAGTTCTACTAGAAATGGAGGAAAGGAGGTGCACTCCAGACAAATATACTTATACTATACTTATCATTGGACACTGCATGAAGGGAAGAATGTTTGAAGCCATAGACATGTTCCAGAAAATGGTTAATTCAGGATGTACTCCGGATAGCATAACAGTTGATTCTTTAATATCATTTCTTTTGAAGGCTGGGATTCCCCATGAAATCAACAAGATAAAGTCTTTTGCCTCTGGAAGGGGTTTAAATTCTGAAATACCAAATCTTCAGGACATTCATTCATCCATTGGTAAAAACATGGATATTTCAGTGGCTATTTAAGTGATAAGGGTGACTTCAGTGCTGAAATGTTGGAATACGATGATGAGGACGATCATCACAGAGCAGCAGGGGGCCCTTTAAGGTCACAATTGACAAAACCAACCAATTGAATAAAAAAGTTAAACCACTCGTGGTATTCTATGGTCACTGATCTCTGCCACTGTTTTCTCAAGAAATGAAGATTTTGACAGAGCTGTGGGAAGCACATTGTTATGATCTGCAACGTCTTGTGTTTCTTTGGGAGCATTGTGCCAGCACATAATTTCTGGGTAATGTGATTGCTGTGATCCATGAATTCTAATGAGTTTCTGTCAAATGGTTGATTTGACACTCATGGAAGATAATATTAACAAGATCGGAGAATACTAAAACAAGATCTATTCAACATTATAAGGTTTCATTTTTCTCTCTTTTTACTAGTTGCAGTTGTTTAAAATAATTGTTTAGGTGAAATTCACTACTTTCTGCCTATGTTTAGAAATTTTGGTGCTGGCATTTTCATGCAAAAAAGAAGTGCATTTTGCCAACTTTGTGGCTGTTTTTTTCCTTGCATCCGCACACATGTGATATTGCAAAGAATTGTTTGATCTTTGTATATGAAGCATCGTATTGTCTTTTGATAAGAATTTGCTCAACTGAGCTGTTCTTCTATTCTTTTTGAAAGAATTGGATTTGACTAGTTACACTAACAAGAACATGTGAAGGTACATCTAATGGTTTGAATCATTCCAATAGGCTATTCTGATTCTTGTTAAATTTTTTGATGCAAGTTGTATAGACTAGCAGTTCATATGTCAATAAATACACAATACAGTTTCATGGGAACAATGCAGAGTATTTGTGATACCTTGCTAATTAAATCTAAGACATGAATGTTTATGATATAATTTAGACAAACAACCTTCATCTCACATGATAACAGATGCAATATTCTGTGGATTAACTCCAATGAATATCTAGTTCTAAAACAATATATCTTAGCTTTTCAGTAGTTTCTTCTCATTGCAGAAATATTTCCCATATTGTGACATTGTTAGAAGATTATTTAGATTTTATTGGAAAATTTTCGTCCATCTATTTCATTTCCTTGCGATATAGTTTCTATATTTTTTTATGCATAGTACTCACCATTACAGCACATTATTGTACATCCTTTGGCATTTCTCGCCGACTTCTTTTCCTAACAAAATCGTATTCAGTTCAACGGAAACACTTGATTTTCTTTCTGTCTAGCCACACTTTCCTCTGAAAGAAAGCTTGTAAACAAGAACTTGCTCTTGAGCTCTTCGTGGAATAAAGATTAGAGGACTTCCCATTTGGAACTGAATATCACATTATTTGGATCACTACACAATTTTCTTGTACGAACATTTAAAACCTCAGTAGTTTCAATGTTTTGTATTTTAATTGAGCTGTTTGTTTCCATTTGAATATATTGTATTTTAATTACATGAGATAATGAAGGACTTGATTTGTGGAGTCTCGAAGGTGGCTTCCATGCCACTTTAGGCGCATCCCTAACTCGCTGAACAACTCAGCTATGGCGGAGCAGGTCATTCTCTTACAATCCCCGGATAATGATGCAGTGGCAGATATTTTCTTAGTTTCACAAACATCTAAGAATTGAATCTTAATTTTTAAGGATGAATTGTCTTTAATAGGTGGTTTACCTAAGAACATTAGGTTGATAGGTCATCCGCTACAAATATTTCTCAATTTATCTTGTAGACGATGAAATTTTTTGTAGAATCGAATTAGTCACTCCAAGATTAGTCGGTTTATCAATGATAATTGGGCAACGGTATGATATTTTTTCAATTTCTCAGACATTTAAAAATTAAGTCTTAGTCATACAAATAAATTTCTCTTTAGATATTTCATCTAAGAATGTTAAATTGATGAACTTATATTGCGTAGATGATTGAGATTTTACAGAATACAGTGATCAATCGGCATGCCATTGCAACATCACATAGGCATGGATGGTAAGTAACAATAACATAGAAGCTTTACGAATGAATATGCGTGAAATGAAGATTTCTGTTCATGCTTGATCCCTTGTACATCACAACACATTGAACACAAACAATTCGTAGAGTTGCTTTGCGAGCCATCTTTACTGACACAACGAGATCACTTGACCCCATTTTCGATAACAATGTAAAGGACTATAAACACTTGCAGTTTGTATTTACAGCAACAATACAAATCCTTGGGGTTGGACAATGGTTAGCTTCCTCAACCATACGGGCAGGAGACACAGATCCTCGCTCATACATCCATTAGATTTCTTCCCTATACTCGGGCAACTTGTCGGAGAGTTCTGGGGCCAACTCTTCTGGCGCAGATCAGCTACCAGCTTGTGGTTCAGCCTCGGCTTCAATAATAAATTCACAGGGAAGCTGCAAGGTGATCCCTCTCCTGAGCTACCTTCTTCTAAACCTTGCTCCATCAAATCCATGCCGTAGTCCCTGCTGGAAACTCTAGAACAGGCATCTGCGACAATGGACTTTGGACCCGACTAAAGGAAGCACACCTTTTCATTTTCCATTACTATGATATAAATCGGTCCGTCATGGCTGCATTGCTGTGTGTAGGGACAAGGGCAGTCATCAGAGTGAGAAGGGAATCGGCACACTGCCACACCGGCCTGCTTAAACTTCCTGTTTCAGTGTTTCACAGTGCCAACTAAGAACCCATCTTGCCCATTCTACCATTTGAAGCACAAATGAGGGCCTGTATCTCCAATGGGCGGCGATTCAATACTCTGCCTGCAAGTGCATCTCATCTGAACTTCCAGCGGAAGCATACCTTCACCCATTACGACTGAGTGCAAGGATTGATATCTGCAGGAAATGATCCACATCAGTAAGATGAAAAGAAAAACTTATCAACAACAGCTCACCCATTAAACTTAGGACAGGTTATGTAGTCTTTGAACCTTCCAATAACTTCATGCCATATTCCACGAACCGATTTTAGAGCCTTACAGCAATCTTCCTTGTTATCGACAATTAACCGTAAGCCATTGATGTCATGGATTTGATCCATGTTTAACTTTTTCCTACAAACAAGCATTAACAGAAATTAGAAACCACGGTTACATCGATAACCTTTTTAAAATGGAGATGTAAATGGACTCTTACTTGACCATCTTCGAGTAAACGCCATACAAGCTCTTGTGCCTTCCACAAAGAACATGGTAACTAACACCTTCATCTGTTAGAGCTTTCCTAATTTCTGGGATGCAGATGCGACGAGTGCTTCATTGGCGGATCTCAGAACCTGCAAAGATAAATCTCTGTGCTTCTCCGGGTGGAGATACTCGAAGCACAAATTCTCCTATTGTTCCTTCCAAGTTGAGATTCCCAAATCTCTGTTGTTTAGACGTGGGCAATGCTTCCAAGGTCATCATGTTATGAAGCCTATCTGCTAGCTTGATAAGAACTGCTCTCGTATCCGCCATTGCCAGAAAAATCGTGTGCAAACGATCAGCCTCAGCGGCTTTGCTAGCGGATCGCGAGCAAGCTTGCTCAAGTGGCTCAGCCTAGAAACCTGCAAGAACAAGGTATTTAGAAAAAAACAGTTCCATTGCACAAACCACAGTCTTAAGGTAGATAAATTATGTAGAAACTATAAATGCAGCATGTCGATAAATATAAGATGTTCTTATTTAAATCGTCTGTAGAAACTACTTTATCTCTAGGAATCTAAGAGAATAATAGCAGAAGTAGCATACCCCTTCAACAAGATCTGCCACATTAGCTCCAAGTGTATGAACAAGATGATCATAGTCCATGAAGGAATCATCCAGAGTATCATGCAAAAGCCCTGCAGCAACTACCGTAGCGTTGGCCCCGATCTTGGCCAACAAAACTGCTGTCTCAACACAGTGAAGCAAGTAAGGATCTCCACTTGCCTCGTCTATGATCAGGGAAAGAAATCTGATCAATTGAAGAATTTGTATTCACCTGACCCCTGTGAGCCCTCTCGGCTTCATAGAAGGCCTTGATGATGATCTCCTCGCAGAAAATTTTGTGCCTCGACTGAGCCCCGGCAAGCAATTCCATGGCGTATGGGTGATAGTTCGGCGAATCGCTTCCGCTGTCCTCCGAACCGAACGGCAACTCTTCCGCGCTGACTGTGCTTCGATCCGGGGATAGGAAGTCGGCGGAAGGGTAGCGCAGGCAGGATCGCGTTCCGAACAAAACCCTTAACCTGATCTCCACCCGTTCTCCGATCGCCTCCCATCGACTCCCGCGGCGTCCACGCGAGAGGCGGGCTCTTGGACAATCCGCTCTGGCCACATGATGCCAGGACGCGGAAGACAGTAACAGGGATGGGATCTCGGCACTTGAACGGCGACGGAGAGTAGCGGCTACACGAGCCCCTGAGCTCCTCAGACCTCTCAAGCCTAAAGGAACCGAGATCGGCGGGGGGCGGACCACAGGGGGAGGCCGAAAAGATGCGGGATAAGCCGCCGGCGACCGATTTCTGAAAACCCGCGACTGCAGGGGAGGACAACGAGGAGGGAGCCACCGCTGCGGCGGGGCGGGGCGGGGCGGGTCAGGTCGAAGTCGACGGAGGCGGCGATCTGGCAGGAGTGAGGGGCGGTGGAGCAAACGGTGACGGCGATCTCCGGGACGGACATGGCGGACAACTTTATTTATTATAAATTACGAAGAAATAAGACCAAAAATTTAAAAAACAACGTTTCAACTTTTACAAATCATCACAGGCGTCCTTTAAAAAAACAAAAATTCAATGAAATTTTATCTGAATAATCTTTAATCTTTGTTATATAAATTATGTTTAAATTATGGGCGGGACCCGAGACTATCTTAGGAAAATGGAAAAAAACCCCGAGGTCAGATCGGGAATCGAGCTCCCGAGACTATCTCGGGAAAGTGAATGAAGAATCAGAAGTCAGTTCAGAAGACGAGACTCGGGAGAATAGAATCCAAAGATCAACATAGTAGTCAGAAAGTCCGACTTTAAGTAGTCGTTACTCTTTCTAGAATGGAAAATCATCGGATAATTATTGTCCATAACGAACGATAATTAAGGCCTTAATGATCGTAGCGGTCGTTACCAAAGGATAATATCTATCAAGTAACAGATGATTAAGGGACATAGAAGAGAACGTAGGGACACGTGTAACCAAGACCTCGAATATATAAGATGTCTCGACATCTAGGTAAGGGGTAAACTTTACGAACTAAGAGAAAACTTTGATTTCTCGTTGTTCTCCGAAAAGAGATAAAATTCCTGACTTGAGAATTGGAGTGAACTCCATCGAAAAATCTTCCAGTGTGTTTCCTTTAACGCTCGTGTTAATCTCATAGGGCATGAGCATCTTCTCCCTGTTACCATCGTCGTGGGTTGCATTTTGATGACTCGTCGTCCCCGTCGTTTACTTCCGAACAAAAGTTATATAAATTATCGAATAGCTATGGTAAATTATCAAATATAGTTATTAACTTATTACAATATAAATAAAAAATATTATTATAATAAAGTTATGATTTAAATTTATATGTAAAAATTATCCAATAATCATTATTTATTAATATATCAAAATTATTTAAATTTATCTAAATCATTTTAAAATAGTTATAAAAGTTATTATGTAATTATTATCCTCATCAATTCTAAATCTTAAATCTTACGCTCATTCTAAATATATTAAACAATTATAGGATTATTTCTACATATTCTAATAATTATTTGATATCTTCTACCTAACGTATATTCTAAATCATTAATTTTAAATTCATTTTAAAAGTATTTTTAATATGAAATTATGAAAATGACGTCCATTTTTTTTAAAAAAATCTCTTAATTTAAGCCACTTTTTAATTTTTGCCCATTCAAAGCAGAGCTGATCCACTGCCAATTAAAGGGCAGGTTTCACAGTTCTCGCTCACATTTCTTTCTTCCTTCAAGAAAATGGTGATAGGATTTCGTTAAAAAAAAAAAGGAAAGGAAAACTCTACATCATCTTTACCGCGACATTTTGATTTATATTTAAAGTTGGATGTTTAGGTTGATCTTCCTAATCATATCTAACTACCAATTTATGTTATTAATTATTATAAAAAAATATATTGGATCAGGTAATAGACGAATTTAAGATGACGAATCCAATCCCACGGAAAATTTTCATCGGTCACTAAGATACATCGTGAAGTACTCGTGGTGGTGGTCTAGAAGCCCAGTATTTTAGGGTTCGCATCCTGTTTTAAAAAAAAAATCTTATAAAAATGTTATTATTATAACTATAAGGATAATCGTTTCTGTGGAAGGATGAATAAATAACGGAAAAGGGATAATAAGAAAGATTAACCATTAAAGAGAAAAACAAAAAGAAAGCCAAATGGAAAAAGAAAAAGTGAAGGCATCTAGTAGTTGACTCGCAACTGTGAGGTCAAGTTGTTGAATTTAATTTGCAAACCGATTTCTTTATTTTAAAAAAAAAACTGTCTCAATTCTTATGCAATCAATCCGATAAATAACAACATGACAACCTACTTGATTTTTCAAAATGGCAATATCTCCAATTTCTTTCAAATGGTTTAATGGTCAGACTGATTAGGTTTATAAAATAAAAAAATAAAAAATAATAGGGAGAGTGAAAATAGAAGAGTGAATGATGTGGTACTTTACATACAACGATCTTCGACGGGTTCATCGTGCTCTCCAGGATATAGTTTGATTCGGGACGGCGGCCAAAGGTCGCCGATGGTGTCCAAGTGATAATCGGATGTGTGCATATAAATTGTCACGTCATCCATTCAAGTGTCATATCATTCACTCTACCTTCACTTTTTTATTTTCACTCTCCCTATCATAGCTCATAAAAAAAATTAATAATTTGACCTGATTAATTTACTTTATAAATCACATTTGAAAATTAGAAGATGTTAATGATTACATCAACAACAAGGCTTTTTTATCCTTTTATATATATATATATATATATATATCGACTAATCTTGAATATTAATAATTAACATCTAGACTTGTTCCTATTGAGATTTGAATTATGATCTTCTTACGTTTTATGAACACATAATAGCTTTATGTTGTTTAGATGAAAGAAAGAACAGGAATAGAGAAAATAATTAATGAGATTGAATAATGTCAAATCTCGAGTGATGGTTTTAGTTTCATGAAAAAATTTTATCGATCATCAGGATAAATTGCGAAGTGCTTACGGCAAATGATCCAAAAGCTTAATGTCCCAGGGTTCGCGTTCTATTTGGAAGAAAAAATCCTACAAAATACGTCATAGCTGGGATTGAATCGTCGATACATGAGATGATAACTAATCGCTCTTCCGCTACACCATAGTCTTGGGTGATCATGTCGCGAAGTGAGGTGGGCGCCCTAAGAGCAAGATGGTCCTCCGAGGATTATGAACCGCTGAGGTTGGCTACGAGATGCGCTCCTAACCTGCAAGACAAAGACCGTTAGAACTCGCCGGGAAAAGTCCCCGGCAAAGCACTCCGACGGTCAAGTCAGTCATCGAGAGTGGAAAGCAAAAGGCAATGTAACAGTAGCAAAATCACTATTGCGCTTACCTGGGGCGTGTGGAGCGGCGAGACTTATATAGCCGGGGAAGCTGACAGTTGCTGCCCAGCCTGCCACCTTTTGTCTCGTAGCAAGGACAGGGCAAGGCATACCCAGAGATGGTAGGGCAAGGTGTCGCACACCAGAATAAGGAAAAGGGCACTGTCAGTTTAAGGGTTAGCGTCGTTGGGCGTCGCTCGGCCTGACACAGAGGTATGTGGTTGTGGTACGGGGGCCCAGGATGTGGTAGAAAGATCATGACGTCAGCGAGATACTTGCGATTAGTGCCAGAGTGATGCCCTACCTGCGCCGACCCCGTACTCCCTCTGCTAGTCCAGTGTCAGGAAGTGGTTTTTCTGGTGAGTCACGACGAATGTGCGGAGGCCGACTGAGAGCCTACAGTAGCGGTGACGACTGAGGGCATAGGATGAGGAAGCCGACTGAGATCCTAGAGTATCAGTGCCGACTGAGGGCACAAGACGAGGAGGCTGACTGAGGGCCTGGAGTATCGGTGCCGACTGAGGGTACAGAATGAGGAGGCCGGCTGGGGGCCTAAAGTATCGGTGCCGACTGAGGGCACAGAATGAGGAGGCCGGCTGGGGGCCTAAAGTAGCGATGCCAACTGAGGGCACGAGACGAGGAGGCCGACTGAGGGCACAGAATGAGGAGGCCGGCTGGGGGCCTAAAGTAGCGATGCCAACTGAGGGCACAAGACGAGGAGGCCGACTGAGGGCCTATGGTGGTAGTACGATCCGGTGATAGATTAAGCAAAGCCACCTCTGGCTCGGGCTTACCCCAAGAGCGTGGGTCGCCACGCGTCGGCTGGGAGCCAAACCGAGAGGGGTGCGGGGGCAGGCCCGAGATATTCTGGACGCTCGGTCGGGCCGATTCTAAGGAACGTGGGTCGCCACACGCCTGATCGGGGACGCTGAGCCGAGTGATATGTATGTGTATAGTTGCGTATGTCTTGAAGATGCTTTGAGTTTGAGGTTCCCCCGACTCGAGAGAACTGAGATTCAGGCATTGCTGGACTCGGGTGGCCTTCGGGGACTTTCGATCCCTTTAATCGAGATGATTACCTTTTATCAATGCCTAACTTTCTCGTTCTCAAGGGAACTAGGCTGAGCCACTAATACAAGTCTTATATCCCATTGGCTCCCGAAGTCCATGCATCTATCTCCTGTTGACGAGATGCCAGGCTACCGGGCCAAGCCACACGGCCCACACGTAAGCTGGTCCGGGATCATCGGGGATAAAAAACCTTACATTATCTCGGTGACCTTCAATAGAGGTGAGAGCATAGTAAGCAACAACCATACATTATCCTAAGAGATGGATGGTATATTAAAAAAGATCGAGATCGAGGTAAACAAGGACGTCAGGAGATGGAGATCAAAATCATGGTTGATCTTTATATATTATTAGTTTTTATTCAAATACATTGCTTCAGATACATTGTCTTG
Organism: Boesenbergia rotunda; assembly: GCA_024364735.1. Classification (NCBI taxonomy): domain Eukaryota; kingdom Viridiplantae; phylum Streptophyta; class Magnoliopsida; order Zingiberales; family Zingiberaceae; genus Boesenbergia; species Boesenbergia rotunda. The sequence continues at coordinate 474,583 of JAGFNQ010000872.1, read as the reverse complement.
GTGGCCTTCCATGAATTAAGAAGTAATTAAAATGGCATGGTTGAACTTTCATTAATGCCTAAGTCAATTAACAACTCTAGACTAGAAAGCATGCAGCTAACTCATACCAATATTATAACCAACCAAATCCCTTAAATTCACAATATCGACTATCCTCTCCGTCTCTTACCAAATTGCCATAAACTCAATTAATTTTATATCTTCAAATTTGTTCTCGCAATGTCATGAAATCGCAAACAACAACAAAATCCATTTGATGTAATACATTTTGGTCACCTAAACATGGTTAATGGTTTGTAATGGTGCATTAATTATAATTAATGACGACCTTCTTAATTTAGAAATTAAATTAGGGGAAGATTCTACGTAGGTAGCGTGACAACATCAGGGAGAATTTCATTTTGCCCCTTGAAATTTTCAAAGGGAGTTGATAGTTCTAAAATTTCTAACATTGAACCAAACTTCCTTCTCAATCCTTAAGTCATAAAACATATATAAATTTATTTTTACTTCAACTCCCTAATACATTCTGATTTAACCTAATTATCTTTTTTTTTAATACTAAAAGTCTATAATAAATTATAATTTATCCTAAATTCGATACTATTTAATTGGAATCATCGAATCGATACAGCTAAGCTAACTGATTTGTATGAGCATTGAATTAATTAGTCAGGGAAAAAAAATCATACTAATTGGATAGAAAATATACTAAATTATAATTAAATGATGTTAAATTGAGAAGAAATTATACTTCCTTTTTGATTTTTTTTACCTATAAAAATTAATAAGGCCTTTTATTCACTTACGATAAATAAAAAAAAGTTTACTATTAAATATATTATTTTTTAATTTAATATGTTGAATTTAAGAAAAATCATATCTCCTTTTAGACTTTTTTATCTATAAAAATAAAGACAATTAAAAAAAATCAGAATGGTGTTGTGGATTTATAAAGGAGTAATGATACGCACCGTAAAAATAAATATCTCAATAAAAATTATGATCGACAATCAACAGCACGTCTGACGTCTAATCATCGATCGGACATCATCGACGGTCTCCGACCACGCGTCCCGAATCAAACTATACTTTGGGGGCACGATGAATCCGTCGGAGATCGCCGCAATTACGATCTCATCTCATTCACAGTCGATCCCGACGGATTCATCATTGTTGGCGATCCCGACGAGTTCACAAATCCCCAAGGTATAATTTGATTCGAGACGATGATCAAAAGCTATCAATGGTATCCGATCGACGATCGGACATCGAATATGTCGCCGATAATTTCACTTAAATATTCACTTTTACCGTACAAATCATTTTCCATCCGAAGCAAGAACGAAAGGGCATTAGTGTCATTTCATACGTGTTAAAATGACATTGTCGGTATAAATGAGAAACCAGAGTCAAATCCTCCTCCTCTGCTCGCAATCTTCCCATCGACCGCCGCCATGTCGCTGCTAGCGAGCTGCTGCGGAATCGGCGGCTCCGCCTCGGGAGCGCGGCCGAGGAATACCCGGAGCGGGTCGTACTCGTGGGACGGGAGCAGCGGCGGCTTCTCGGCGGAGGACCTATCGCTGACCCTCGCCGGCTCGAACCTGCACGCGTTTTCCATGGCGGAGCTGAAGGCCGCCACGGGGAACTTCTCGGCATCGAACTTCCTCGGCTCCGGCGGGTTCGGTCCGGTCTACCGGGGACTCATTGACGCCGACATCAGGCCAGGCCTCCGGCCGCAGGAGGTCGCCGTCAAGTCGCTCGATTTGGACGGCCTGCAGGGCCACCGGGAGTGGCTGGTGAGCTACACGCATCAAACTAAACCGAACCGAACAAACTGAACATAAACACCATTAATTTGTAGGCGGAGGTGATGATTCTGGGGCAGTTGAGGCATCCCCATCTCGTTAAACTGATCGGCTACTGCTGCGAAGAGGAGCACAGAATGTTAGTTTACGAGTTCATGCCTCGCGGAAGCCTGGAACGCCATCTCTTCAAAGGTACTTTCCATCTTCCTTTGACTTGGAATTGTTTGAAGTCTTCGACATGATGACGTTGTCCATCGATCGTTATAGGGCTGCTCGTTTCGTTGACGTGGGAAAGAAGGTTGAAGATAGCAGTGGGCGCCGCCAAAGGCCTCGCCTTCCTCCATCACGCCGAGAAGCCGATCATCTACAGAGATTTCAAGGCATCCAACATTCTAATCGACTTGGTATAATTTTTTTTTTTTTTCTCCTGATTTTTTAAGAAAAATTTAAATTGAATAGGCCGAATATATTGTTTATTAACGATTAACTCGTGTTTGTTTTTAATTTGTTTGTCTGGTGGGCAGGAGTACACGGCCAAGCTGTCCGATTTCGGGTTGGCGAAGGATGGCCCGCAGGGGGATGAATCACACGTGAGCACGCGCGTGATGGGCACGCACGGTTACGCCGCGCCCGAATACGTTTTGACCGGTGAGGCTTTCGACCGTTGTCCGATTTCACGTTGTGGCTAATCATCTGTGACCGTTGTATTGCAGGGCACCTCACGGCGAAGAGTGATGTCTATAGCTTTGGAGTTGTGCTGCTCGAATTACTTGCCGGGCGGCGATGCGTGGATAAAACCCGACCGAATCGGCAGGTGAATCTAGTCGATTGGGCTAAGCCTTACCTCGTCGACCCTCACAAGCTAGACCGAGTTATGGACCCGAAGCTGGTCGGAGTCTACTCCACCAAAGCGGCCGGAGAGGCTGCGGCAGTGGCCTACAAATGCCTCAGCACCAAGCCTAAATTGAGACCTGACATGAGGGTCGTGGTGCAGGCATTGGAGCCGCTCATGGATCTACGCGACGTGCTCGTGGAGCCATTCGTCTATGTGGCACCGATCGAGGATGAGGAAAAAGAGGAGAGAAGAGAAGAAGACGAAGAGGAGATGAAGTTTAAGGGTGAAGGGGGGAAACATCGCGATCTCAATTGGAGACACAAGCAACGGTTTCCCAACTCGATGATTCATTCCGATATCGTGATGCACAGAGATAGCACTACTTTGTACCGCTATTCTCAGTTGTGTAGATCACTGAGGCAGAAACAGGAACGAGGAGCTTGATTTGGTTGATTGAATGGCTGCAAAATAATAGAGAGAGACATGATATTGCAATTTAGAGGAAAAAAAATAGTAATTAGGCTTCTTTTGCGATCACATAGACGAAAGGTTTTGGATAGGACTGAGCAATCAGCTCAAAACAAAACCCAATTTAATAAAAACCGAACTTTTCAAAAAAAAACAGTTAGTTTCATACTAATGGTGAAGATTGGATATAAAGCCACATATTCTAAAGGAACACTTGCAAAGCTACATAGAACATGGTTGAACATGATGGAGAGGGCAAGAACGACGACATCCGATTTCTCATTGCACAACTTACCACCTTACACACTCCCAAGTTCATAACATTACAATGGTTTCCTTTCAAACAGTCTATTCTCTGCACTGTACAAGCTCAAGCTACCCAACGTGATCAGTGGGGGTTTCATAAAATGCCAATAACTTCTCCCTCCACAGCTGAAGCTGAATCTCCATCTCTAACAGTTACCTCTTCCTCCTCTTAGATTCAGCCTGCAGTAATTGAACAGCAAATCCAACCCATAAATGCCATCAAAGGTCTAAAGGGTAGCAATTGTTGACACAGATAGATTAGCTATTTCATGGCTCAGCTATAATCGCATCAAAATAGTGGCATTTTAAGTGGCTAAAGTATGTTGCCTTTTATCCTTATGTTATTCATATCATCTGATTGACACTGATGAGTAATTGGTTTAAGCGATAGCCTCAGCTATGAACTACATGGGGCAATCTGCATCAAAATGTTTCAATTGTAAAACTAGAGCGAGCTTAAACTTCCATGATTGCTTGAAGATGAAATCAATATCTGAAAGATGATATCAACAAAATAGAGCTTAAATAGGTTTTAAGCTCTATTTTCACATAAACTACAACAGGATAATCAATTAATCATCAATGGTCAGGACTTGAGACTTTGTAACGATTAGTATCATAAGCACTAAACAAAGTAGAAATTCTTAACTTCCTCAAAATATCAGAGAGAGTAGGTGTTGACGTGGCAATCATCATAGAATATGAATGAAGAGTTTCTAGAATTGTTACCAATCTAAACAAACTCGAGTTAATTGGTTCAGGAATAAGCACATAAATGCTTTTCCTTGAATGGAAGAGCACAGTAATACTACCAACATCACCTTAGGTTCAGAGACTGGTGAAGCTGGAAAACCATTTGCGGATCTTTTTGCATCGCTTTCAGGGTTACAGTCTGCACACAGAAAGTGTTCCAATTTTTTTGCTTGTTCAGTAGTCATGCCCGCACAAGATGGATGGAACCTATTTGAATAAATTATTTATTTACCTCAGCATAGCAGGTAGAAAGACAGAAACTAAAATAGAGAACAAAGACAAGTATTAAATCCCAAGAACAGATGGTGAAATAGATAAAACAAGTAATATACTTCATCACATGCAAAGACACAGCAAAGGATCATAAAACAGTTATTCCAGATCACACCAAGTGCAACATCAGGGAATAAGATAAACTTAGATCTTCTAAAGGTAAAAAATTATTTAGAGTGATATTCATTTTCATTAGTAGAGAAAGAGAGAAACCAAAGAAGACTTGGTTAGCAATAATAAAACAGGACAAAGGTTGGTTGGTTGGTTGTTGTTGATATCCATTTTAAATCAGTCAGCTTTGCTGCAACGCTGGCATGATGCATATAAAAATCATCCACAACACAATTGTATCAATAAACAAACCAAATATTTAAATAAATCATTCACTTCCAAACAGTCTTCTTTTATCAGTTTAGACTAATTACTGGAAGCATTAAAGGTAGAGGTGCATAACCAAAGTGACAGGAGGAACCATTTTTAACATGTTTGTCCAAACATCAGAAATTTAACAAAATGTATGAGAGAAATGTGAATGAAAGATACAAAGAAGATATTTAATAGATAGATGTCAATGAATTGGCGATGATTCAAGTTATATATGAACTGACATGATGATCATAGTGAAAAACTATATAAATTGCCATATCTCTAACCTACCACAACACGTTCTAGCTGTGAACAAAGCATTCTTAGTCTCCAATGTCCCAATGCAAATTTCTATATTTAGAGTCTTTAACTTATAGTATATAAGTTTCATACAATCTAAAAGAATACTCTCCCACACCCATGTTTTGAGAAAGTACCCTTTAGCAGAAGATTACTATCATCTTCTTAATAAAACAACTCCATGCACAGATAGGCAGTATTCTGAGACCTTACATACAGAATATAAGATGCACAACAAGCAGCTATTAGGTTAAAGCAAAGCATACCAAAAAATATGGAGGAATGTGTTACATAAATATTTTTCCAGCCTGTTTATTGATATGTGCTACATTTGATATCATCTTAGCATTGGCATATCTGCCAGGTACTCCACCTACTTCAAACGTTTAGGATAATTGCCCTAACAAGGCCTTTATTTTCTACAAAACACCTATTAGAGCAATTATTTTCTAAAAACCATTGAACAAGGTCTCCAATTTTTTTTTCATAATACACTGTGTTCCTAGTCAAAAGGAAGAAAAAGGAAGATGCTGACAAGAATCCCCTCGTCCAGTGCTTACTTGAACAGAAGTCAGAAAGAAAAAATAAATAAGAAATTGGTGATCCTCACTTCCTCTTGCTGCTGTTCAAATCTAGCAGAACAAAGAAATTGAAGTGTGGGCTTGCTACCTAAACAACATTTGCCTACAAATCAGCCAATCACTGGTAGTGTTTGCAAGAACTTCCAACAATTCATCCTTGTATTGAAGGACAATAAGGCACGAGTTCCATTTTCTAGTCAAAAATACTTTTGCATGTGCATGTGTAATGGTACACATGTTTATGAAGTTTTTCCTTTTGTTACTTGCAGACTTGCCTCCAAGTAAGAACCAATGAAGAAGAAATCTTGCAACATCTAATCAGAAAGGAAGTTTAAGGGGCTGCTTTTACTAGGCTTAGAATCTAGAAATTCATGGGTCCTTAATTTTCAATTTATTGAAATCAAATGAGTGATAAGGTGAAATAAAACTAGAAACTTAAACAAGCTCCACAATTAAAAACTTTCCTTTTTCTTCTAAGATAATCTTTTGTCAGTTATTTTTGCATTTGAATATTTCATAAATTTTCAGTTTTTCCTCAAACTTCCCATCGGCCATGCATGGATAGAAATGGAAATTTTTGTTCTGATATTAATTATATGAGTTATTTACTGTCTTTTGTTATATCTTCTCAAGTATTTAGGGTTTGTCTAGATCTTTTATGGAAAACATTTATCAATCACTGGGGGAACACGAATTAGAGATCTTGTTGGTCACTTTTATAAAGGGTCATCATGTATGAGCAATTTGCAGAGTCAAGGGTTTTGCTAGAACAATTGCCTGATTGTTCCCATATCAAATTATTGCCACTCTAAAGAATGTTCGTTTGCACAGCCAAATAGCATCTAATTCAACTAAAATTAAGAGCTTCTTTAAAGTGATTGTTTCACTTCCAAATTTAAACTTGCATCAATTAGAGAAACAACCAAGTCAGGCAAAAGAGAAAAAAGTAGCTGAAATCATTTACCAATCCTTGCATCCGTCGCATTGAACCATCAGATCATCAGGGTTGTAAGGCATCTCGCATTTGCAGTATCTGAAATGAAAATACAAACTCCAGATAAGATACAAACACAAGAAAGCTACAATCACATAAAAAGGAAAAAAAAAAATAGAACCAAAGCAGGCAAAGCTTACACAGCAACACGATCAGGAGTAAAGGCCCCGGTGGCAGCCTTGTACTCGAAGCGGCAGAAATAATCCTCAGCACCGACATTCTCCAACTTGGTGTAATTTTTGAAGGAGTGGACAACACACTTGCCCTCGATGGTGTGTGCACTCTGCACGTCATAGTGGTCGGAGAGGAAAAGCTCCTTGGCGCCATGGAACTGCCGGCGGCCGCCCATGGATTCCTCAGGTCGGTAGTACCACCGAACCTTCACCCGCACGTTGTTTCGGTGGTCGGCCTCGATCTTCTCCACCCGCGCCACGTACGGCGGCTTGTCCGGCTCCGACGGCCGCAGCAATACGCAGTCGCTGACTACAGTACCGCCCTCGCGCATTGAGAACAAACTAGCAGCCGAGTAATAGCTCAAAAAGGACAAGAATTGCACAGGAAACAAGGCAGTACCTTTGACGACCTTGTTGGTGCCCTTGATGGTGTAGGAATCGAGGTCCTTCTTCCCGGGTTTGGTCTTGGCCATCAGCTGACGGGGGAGTAAAAGTGAGTCCTGAAAGGGTCTCTTCTCGGGCTGGAACTAGTGGCTCGCGCTGGCGATGGTGGTCACAGTGCAGATCGAAGAGGAAGATGGCAGAAGATGGAAATGGAGGTCAAATCGAAACCCTAGAGAGAGAAACAGAGAGAGAGAGAGATGAGCATTTGGTGGGCTCCCAAAAAGGGTGGCAAGGAAATGACTCGCTTCGTGAAGGTCTTTACATCAGTTGAGCAATCATTCTTTTTGAGCCGGGGTTCCGGCTCGGCCGCTTACAAGAATCGGCCCGGTCCGGCGTGACACCGGCTCAGTTAAGCCGCTTCATTACACATCTGTTGAACACAACGCCCGAACAAGAGGGGGGAAAATGCATGTGATACTAAAGTTTGTAAACCTGCTCAGAAATATTAGAATTGATTTTCAAACAATTTAAGACTTTGAAATCTTGCTACTACAAAAGTTTGTCTCCTTTGTCGAAAATCTCAATAAATACATGGAACCTGCAGTTCTAAATATACAGAATGGTATTCTAATAATCTCTTCTTCACCTCACCATTCACTTCAGGAGACCATATTATTGGTGAAGAGCAAACAACAAATCAACAACTTGAGGGTCGAATGTAAGTCGGAGGCAAGGAAGGGCAGTTTTCATTCATATTCGCGTAAGGGTTAATAGTGTTGTACTCAGGCAGCTCCATTCTGTAATCCCCTAGTATCTGGCAGAAAGGAAGCTTTTCCTCCTGTGAATTGCACCAGCTTGGCAATCGCGTCTGGTTGTTCTCATATATGTTAAGCATGTAAGCATCGCGAATCTATGGAAAGGAGAGGAGTAGATGAAGAGCGCGGTGAAGAACTTGATAGTGACAGAGTGCCATGGTGGATAAAATTGTACTTACAGTGAATTCAGTAACTTGTATGGAGTTGGCTAGAGGGCCAAATATTCCAGCCTCCTTGTACATTTCCAGAATAAAAGCGACACAAGTTGTAGATTTTCCATCACTGTAAACCCAGTCGTCTTGTTCGGGCATGGTGAGCAACTGATCGAAGGTCATTCCGCGCCTTTCAGTTTCAACGATAATATCGTGGAACTCCAACCCCTGACAAGCAAAACCTTGTTAGTTATATCATCAAAGGTTAATGGCATTCTCAATAACAAAAATTTACAACTATGACAAATATTGTGTTTCAGTCGCATACATTTTTTTGGAAGTGGATCATGTTAAATTATACCAAGTTGAGATGACCTCAAATTTCCATGCGCCAAGTTACTTATCACATCCGTAGATCAAGCACATGCACTTTATTGAAAACAGATCCTGAGGCAAATCGGCAACATCTGTCTACCATGTCAACCTTTACCTATTGACCTTGCTTCATTAATTTACAAGGGATTCTTATCTATTCATTCATATAATGATAAAAGGATATTTCCCATTTCAAAACATCTAAGATGTTTAATTTTTCTCAATATCCATCTTCATTTGAGACAGAAAAAATATCCACAAGATATTTTCTAGTATCAGGCCATCACTTATTGAAAAGTTTAATCTGTTAGAAATGACAAAATTCATATTTCATATTTTTGACATACTTTCACATGCGAAGCAAGTAACCTAGACTAGGTTGTTTAGAGTAGATGGAATTAGCTAGAAGTGCATGTATATTCTTTTAGTTACTAACACCTGCAAAACTTGAACACCATCTCTACAGTATCATGTAAAGTTAATTTTGACTAGGATATCACTTAGCCCAACACTTAAGCTACTAGTAAATATTCAATCTATATTTTTACATTATTAAGGGCTGTCATAATGATCATCTACAACAATATTCTCAAGGTAAATAACTACTCGAGAGCAGCAGAAACAAGAGGAACTTGGAGTTTTAGTAGTATCTAAGATTTTGCATACAACTTTTAGATTAACCAAAATTGCATAATGAAAATCATTTTAATAAGAGCAAATGGGAAATAGTATGTTTACTATATCCAACCAAATAAGCATACGCAATAGGCAAGAAAACCTGGAGGCGAATATCCCATACTGACATGTTACTCAAGATAGTTACAAATTAGCTGACATTCCACAGAAATCTAAGATCTAAACATACAACTAGAAATATTTCAATGATATAGTTCAAGTACCTCTGTCCCAAGTCGCTTGTTGAGGGCTTCATTCCACATATTAGCAGCATAAGCAGGTTGCAACCTAGTCCACATGGACATAACGGACATTACCTGGAGAACAAACCATTGCAGAAAATATTTAGATGAACAATAAAAGCTCCTAATTAACACCTATTAGCAAAGAAAATAAAGACAAATAAACTAAGCATCAAGACAAACTCTACAAGGTGGTTGCATGGTACATAACTGCCCTGCTGATTGTTTGTACTCTGACCAAGTTATACCTGTCCATACATTCAATAAACAATTTATTGTTTTTGTTTACCATCTTTCCCTCCTTTTTTGTCTTTTCCCAGTTCTCTCTCTTCTTTGTCCATTACGACACTTGCTCTCCCTCCTTTGAAAATAAGCTCCCTTTTCTGTCTTCTAACAGATACCAACACCTATCACCTGTTGGTCCATCAATCGGTAGCTTTCCAGTCACCAATCAGTTTCAAGAATGGATCACTAATTGAAACCTTGGCTCACATTGGACAAGCTTAAAGGATTAATTATAAAATGACAATAAATTTTTTAAAATCCTTAACTCCTTAAATAAACCCCATCCAATTTTTTGTCACATAATAACAAAACCATTCTAATCTATTTTAGGACTGTACTTCCTTCCCTCATTAGCCCAAAAAACTCCTATTCAACAGAAATTTTAACAATTCTCATAGGTTATCCATAAATTTGTCATATATGATCTATGTTGAAGTAGAAAAGTCACAAAGGCATTTGATCCTAGCATCTAACGTCTGTCCTAGATGTAGCGGTAACGGGGGAAGGGATTCAAAGCGATGGAAATAGGGCAAAATTAATCGAGTAAATTAACTGTTCGTATATAGTAAATCCAAAGGAATAATCCAAAAGAATAAGACTTCCATATTTCAGCATTCAAACTCTTAGGTGTCCGATCCAATAGCATAGGATGCCAAATATTTTGCAAGAATAGAATCAAAGTTGATTGGTAGTAAGATTAGAACCAGCCATCAAAAAGATTTGTTTTCTTCAAAAGGAAACAGAAAAGCATATAAAAAACAAAAATACAGATCAAGATTTCAGGAAATTAAATCTGAATAATTAAAAATTCTCTCTAATATTTGCCACATTTTTAGTATATGAATATTAATTGCAAAAGATCACAGCGATGTAGAAGCTGACATATATCTGCTAAACTGTAACAAAAAAAAATGCACAGTAAAGACAAATCCAGAATCTAATGAACAAAAAAAAATTATGATGAATTAATAGATAAAATCAACAATTATAAAGGTACCGAAGTTTGTAATTTAAAGAATCCTTATTACACTCATACCAAATTAGCATCAAGGGGAGGTGGATAATTCTCAGATATGGTATCGATCCAACTAAATATCATGTTGTGATACCCATAGGGTTTTCCGGACATGCTCCGAGCATAAGTCCACGCTGCTGTTTCATTGAATTTTGCACGCAAGTCTGGATGCAAAGGCAGCAGCACTATTTGAGGATTAGAGTTATCCTTCAGTGCCAAGTCCCACCACTCATCCCATGGAATCACAACAATAATCTCCTCTCCCTGTCAGGAAACCATAGTCAGTTAGAGAATTAGGCAAAAGTTTACATGTCACTACCCGTTGGAAAAAAGATCATGTTAATCAAATAGCAGTTCAAGACATATTAATGGACTTCCAATATATCCATAAAGCTAAAAGGTAATGATATAAGGTTAAAGTTGGACATTTATATTCTCTCAAGTACCTTCTCATTCTCATGTCCAGATTCTCCAACCCAAAGATTACCCACTTCATCCTTTAAGCAAACTGCTGTATGCCCAGCAAATGCACCAGTCACCCATTTTTCTAATGTCTCAAAACCTCCCCAGCGACCGCGGATTTTTGATACTGCTAGGAAATCACCTGAATGGATATCCTCTATTCGAATTGTGGCCTGATGAGGTTGAGAACGTTGCTCAAAGGTGGCATCCATATGTTTCTCCAAGAATGCTAAATTAGCATTCTGGCCCCAGCCAGTGTTGGAAAAGAGAGGCAAAACATCAACCAAAGATAGCAAAGTCCCAAGCATTCCAGAGGGCATGAGAAATACAGATATACCATGTTGTTTAACCTGAAGAATATTATCAGATATCAATTTCAACTACTCTCATGAACTGATGAAAGTAGAAAAAGTCATCAAAATTTACATATTCCATTTCTGCTGCATCTTCCCATGACTTTATCACTAGTGTGTGTTCCCGTGCTGAGAAATAATAATCCCATGTTATCCTGTATGGTGTTGCAAATACATAGAGATCCATACATGTCCAGCTATGTGCTGCATCGGTCTGCAAGAGAAAAGACCGAAAAAAATTAACATCAACTTGAACCGCACTACTCAAAAAAGAAATCATCAAAGTAATGCGAAGTAGAACAAAATAATTGAGGCGATGCCAGATTGTAAATGTTATTTGAGGATTTATATGTTTGCAGTGCAATTTCTGTGAATTTAGAAACAATTAATAGTTTGTGCCAGTAGCACACATATAATCACTTTTAAGCTCTTAAAGAAATGCAGGACAAAAACGCTGCATGCTTTCTTTAGGTAACTGATAACTATCAAATCAACTCGATTCTAGAGCTAAGCCAAAACAAGTTGGAGAACAAATCAACATAATAGTTTATTAATCCCTCACGCGAAAACATAAAATGCTATGAAAGGAAACTCTAATCTAAGCTGAACAAAATCAAATAACCAAAGGATTTAAGATGAACAGGCGCTAAAATATCGGCAACACGGTTCAATTTGTCTACCAAAAAAACTGTTTTTAAAATACATATATATGGGAATTTACCTTGAGACGTAGAATTGCGCCACTGTTGCTGCTCTCATTGCCACTGCCTTCCCCACGCTCGATGAATTCAAGTCGCGCCTCGTTCTCGAAGAAGCAGGCACCCTTCCAGCCGACGGCCGCAGCATCGGGGACGACGGATCCAACATAGGACGGTAGGAGGTCGACGGCGCTGTGCAGGTTATTCATGACCGGCCAGGATATCTGGTGGGGGAGGATCGGAAGCACGTCGCCGACGCGGAAGGGGACCTTGAAGGAGGCCGCAGGCGAGCCGCCCAACCCGAATGCTAACGCGAACCCTAGCCATAGGAGCGGCCAAAGAGACGACAGCGGGCAAGAGACGACCGCCACCATGGCATGGAATGGTTCCCTTCCGATTCAGGATCTCCTCCTCCTCCTCCTCCCCCTTTCGATGCGGCCTCAAAAATTTTCGATGGTTTGCTCGATCGCGACAAAAATTGAAGACCCTCCGATCCGTAGCTTTTATTCAGCGTCGACGCCGTGGAGAAGTGATCAAAGCTGTAATGTTCGGTCAACGAGAAAAAAAAATTATTTTCCTATTAGTTTTTAATTTTTTTTCAAAAATTAGTATTTAACAATCTAATTTTTTTCAAAATTCTTTATATTATATTAAATATCATGGTTTAAGAATTAGTCCATTTTAAAAAAAAACCTCTTTTTAGCAAAATAAAAACATTAAAAATTTTAAGATAAATTAATCAGCAAAGTTGCTATTTTACGTTTATTAACAAAGAATGGAAAAGGAGTAAACTGAAATATTTTATTTTTTTTCCAAAAATAAAGAAAGGTCCTCCCCGCAAGTCTGGGAACGAAACTAAATAGGATTTAAGAGATTTAAATGAAATTTTAATGTGCGGATGGATTTTATCAGAAAAGTGTCGGTTGTGATCTATTTGTGTCATTGTGTGCTCAGCGCCTTAAAGTAGCATTCCGTGTCCAACCCGTTATAAATCAGTAATAATTTATATGTTAATTGATCAGCATTTGTTTTCCAAAAAAAAAAAAATCTCACCATTTATTTTTTACTAAACGATACATCAAAAATTATTTTACTCCTCTTATATCCCTCACGCCAACAAACCCCTTTCACAATTATATTTCCAAAGCATCCTTTTTCATAATTTTGATTTTAAAATAATAGATTATGATTCGGATATAAGTATTCTTCTTTTTTTCTTTTCTCTCTCAGCGCAGGTAACTACTTACTTCTCTTTGACAAAAAATGATAGTGTGTTATAGTCGTGAGCTCATCTCTCAACTTTTGCAGACTTTTAGATTCACGAACTTTTATATTCTCAGGTATATCTTTTAGTTATAAATTTTAAACACGAACTATAATAAGATAAAATAAGGATAAAGAGAGTCTAATAATATCGCCACATCATTCTCAAAGAGGACATGAAATTAATTATTTTAGATCCTCTTTAGACCTGGAAATGTAAAATATAGAAAAATATAAACAAAATAAAAATATAAAAAATATAAAAAAAGAAATAGAGCTCCTAGAATTGTACACAATAAAAATATATATAATAGATTAGGTATCATAGAAAAATTATTAAAAGATAATTATATATTTCAAAATTTTATTTAAAAAGTGATAAATATCAGGCCAATACTTTATTTTAAGCCTAAAGAGGACCTGAAAATCTAAAATATAGAAAAATATAAAAATATAAAAAATATTTAAAAAAAAAGAAATATAGTTCCTAGAATGGTATGTATTAGAAATATATATAATATAAATTAAAATAAAAATTATACATAGAAATTAAGATAGATTGATATCATCGAAAAAATTATTAAAAGATAAATATATATTTTAAAATTTATTTTAAAAGGAATAAATATCAGACTAATATTTTATTTTAGGCCCGAAAAGTCCTGAAATGATTCATTTCAGATCTTCTTTGGACCTGAAATAATTTTATTTCAAGACAAAAGAGGGTCTGAAACGAATTATTTCAGATCCTCTTTGGACCTGAAAATGTAAAATATGAAAATATATATAAAATATAAAAATGAAATCTAGTTCCTGGAATTGTATATATTTGAAATACATAAAATAAAAATTAAAATAAAATTTATATATGACAAGTAAGATAGATAAGATATAATCGAAAAAATTATTAAAAGATGATTATATATTTTAAAATTATATTTAAGGTTAGGTCTGATATCCCATAATAGTAGACCCTCGGTTAGTTTTTTAGGATCTGAAACTAAGTTAGACATTAGCTTCACATATAAAATTAAACAAAAAAATAAAGTAAATAAATAAAATAAAACAAAATAAATAGATATTTAAATAAAGATATAATAAAAATAAAGTAAAATAAATAATAAATGTAAAATATATATATATAATATGAATAAATAATAAAATCACAAAGATAAGGATAAAGAAAATATATAAAAAGATAAAGAAAATATCGATATCAATATAAAATATAGAAATACATGATGAATAAAAAATAAATAAAATATAAAATATAAATAATAAATAAATAAAATTTATAGATGAAAAATATAATAGAAATTAAAATAAAATATAACTGAGGAAAAAATTAAAATAGATAATAAGATATAAAAATAAGAAAAATAAAGAGATAAAGATGAGAGATAAAATAAGGAAGTCAAATGTGTTATAACCGCTACATTATGCATTATTCCGTGTTAAGTGACACGACATGAGAAGATCATTACTAGTAGTAAGGACTAAGTTTTGACACATTAATTACCTTCCCTTAGCTCAACCATACATAGTGATATCTAGTATTGAGAAATTCAAATATCTTAAGTCTATCAGTGGATTTTAGCGAAAACTCACTGATGAACTTAGAAAAGTCTGATTGCAATAATTTCAAATATTATCAGTTTATGGTGTTACAAGGATTCGAATTGTGCTATCCATTGTATATTTAGCGGCTTTTTAAATGTTCTTCAATAGTACGATACGTTTAAATTTTTTAAGGATAAGATGAATTGTGCTATCCGCATTGGGGTTCATATATTGAGATTTCAAGCTCAACATGGGTCTGAAATCTGGGAATATCAGACCATCTGATATCCAAAATTAAAATATTTTTTCAAAATAATTATAAATAAATATATAAATATATAAAATAGAGATAAGGATAAAAGAATATATGTATATATATATATATAAAGAAATAAAGAAAATAAAAATATAAACACATACATTATAAATGAATTGTATTATATATCACAAGGTAGGCTTGAGCTAGGAGAAGGTAATAATATTGTCAAAACATAATCCTAGCTACTAGCAATGTTCTTGTCGTGTCGTGCCACTTGACACGGAACAATACTTAATGCAGCGATTATAACACATTTAGACTATCTTATTTTATCTCTCATCTTTATCTCTTTATTTTTTTTATTTTTATATCTTATTATCTATCTTAATTTTTTTCACGGATATATTATATTTTAATTTCTATTATATTTATTTCTTATATTTTCCATCTATAAACTCTATTTATTTATTTATATTTTATATTTCTTTCTTTATTTTTTATTTTTCATGTGTTTCTATATTTTATATTTATATCTTTATTTTCTTTATCTTTTTACATATTTTCTTTATCTTTCTATCTATTTTATATTTATTACTTTATTATTTATTTGTATTATATATATTTTTTAAATTATATTATTTATTATACTTTATTCTTTATTCTTATTATATCTTTATTTAAATATCTTTTTTTATTTTACTTTATTTTTTAATTTTATATCTGAAAGTAGTGTCTAACCTAGACTTAGATCCTAAAAAAACTAACAGAGGTTCTGATATCCTGGGGTGTCAGGCCTAATGTGGTCTGATATTTATTGACCACATTAGGTATATAATTATATTTTAATAATTTTTTTGATGATATCTAATCTATTTTAATTTTCATATGTAAATTTTATTTTAATTTTTATTTTATATATTTCTAATATATAAAATTCTAGGAACTCTAGTTTTATATATTTTATATATCTTTTCTTATTTTTATTTTGTTTATATTTTTCTATATTTTACATTTTCAGACTAAAGAGGGTCTGTCCTGATGTTTATCTTATTTTGGATAAATTTCAAAATATATAATTTTCTTTTAATAATTTTTTCGATGATATCAATCTATCTTAATCACATATAAATTTTATTTTAATTTATGTTTTATATAGTTGTAATATATAAAATTCTAGGAATTTTTTTATATATTTTATATATCTTTTATTACTTTTATTATTTTTATTTTATTTAAATTTTTCTATATTTTACATTTTTGGCTATCTTTAGACTAAAATGAAATATTAGCTTAATAATTATCTCTTTTAAATAAAATTTTAAAATATATAATCATCTTTTAATAATTTTTCGATAATATCTAATCTATATTAATTTTGACATATAAATTTTATTTTAATTTCTATTTTATATATTTCTACTAGTATAATACCCGTGCGAAACATGGAAATCTTACACAATTCAAATAATATGTTTAGTGCGGATGGGATCTTCTGGTCCGCAAACTCCTGGTCCTCCCTGGACCACTTCTGCTCTATAAAAACCCCTCACACGTGCACCGCACGTGGCCTCAACGAAGCCAAAAAAAAAAAAAACTCTCACGCGAAAAAGTTTCCTTCTCTCTCGCGCATCCCTCCACCGCCGAAAGCAAAGCCCTAACTCTTCCACCGGCAAGCCGACCTCCTCCTCCCCCGACTCGAGGCTATCTCTCGTGTCCTCGTCTCCATGCTCTTCCCTTCCCCGCTTGAAAGCGCCGCACTCGGGACTTGCTTTGGCTCAACGCCGCATGAACGGAGTTGGATCGTCTCTTTTGTTGGTCAAGCATGCAGTTGGATTTTAATTGATAAAAGCAGCAAGTCAAAAACTAATTTCTCCAGTTTTCATATCTAGTTCTTTTTCTTCTTCGCTCCTCCGGTTGTGACTCCGGCGCCGCACTCGGAACCGCAACGCCGGTTGCAATCGCGAGCAGCCATCCCTCTGCCGCCACTCAGCGCTGCTGGATTGCCCCACCTCCCTTGGCCATCTCAGATCACCGCCGGCGCTGCAGTCGCAAGCAGTTAGGGGATTCTATAAACTGGCCTGGTTCTACATTACTCGAGACAATTATGTTTGTAGCATTGATCAAAGAAAAACCTTGTGTTGATTCCTTCCTCATTTTTACATTCATCGTCCCCTGTTTGAATGGCTAGTATATGTGAATGGATAGTATATCTTATGAATGGCTCTTATATGTGATACTATTACATTCATCGTCCCCTTTTCACTTAGCATATGCATATAGGAAATTCTACATATAGTTGAGAACTAAGTGGGTTCTGAAAAAAAATGGAAGTACCTTATGGAAAGAAGCATGCTTTCTATGTAATCTTTCATCTAATCTGCTCTGTGCTCGTCATGATAGTTATGTTCAGTAGTTGTAGGATCTATGTTGTACTCTGGATATCCTGAAATAACCCACCGTAAATTCATTATAATCAATGCACATTTATTATAGTTTTGTGCACCTTTGTAACATTTGTTTGTGGAACTGCTAGAACATAGAAAAAAACACTGCAAGTTGACGACCCCAACACGCTGCTTCATTGATGCAAGTTGGCACGCTGCTTCATTGTTAGCAATGAATTTTGTGGCCTAATGGTTGATTTTGTAATTGTTAGCAATGGATTTTGTGGCCTAATGGACTTTGTAACATTTGAATGGTTGAATTTTCATATTTGTGTGATGTGCAATGATCAACCTTAACCAGGGACACTGCGTTTCAATGTTCTAAATATTCGAGTAGTTGATATAAACTGGTATAGTAGAAAAGGTTAGAAGTCAGTAATAATGTGTTTCAATGTTTCTAAATATTTGTGTGATGTGCAATGATCAACCTTAACCAGGGACACTGCGTTTCAATGTTTCTAAATATTCGAGTAGTTGATATAAACTGGTGCAGTAGAAAAGGTTTCATCATTGTAATATGGGAAGATTCTATCATTCAATTTTTTTTAAATAACAAGTATTCAGATTTTACAAAAACTGAGATGCAATTTACAGACTTTATTGCTATTATATAACAAATGATTTGGAATACAATTTATTCCTCTAAAGAGTTTGAGATATGAAAACAAGTCTTATATATTTATCTAGAAAATCATGATTCTCATTATAATATAACAAACTCAACATGCTTTATCAAACCTCATCCATTCAAGCAAACAATATGAATCGATACAATCTACAACACAATGTATATAATAAAATTAAACAAATTACATTACTAATCAACAAGTTACATCACTTAGAATTACATTACTTAGAGTTACATCACAAAACAAGTTACATCATCCTCATCCCTATCATCACAATCCAACTACATACAACTACAACGATATGTGTGAAGCTTGACATTGCTCTTCGTTCATGCGACGTTGAGTGAAAGATGATGCGAAGAAGAACTGTCTTAAACCAAAAAGAGTTGGCCCAACTCTGTAACCAGCTACCGGTTGCTGATCAGTTAGATGTTTCTTCTACAACTTTCTTCTGTAAATGGTGCTTGTCATGGATCTCATCTGTCCAAAAGGAGCTTCATTCCAAAGGAACTTCATCTGTTGTTTGTCATCTGCAAAAGCCATATATCATTAGGCAGCAAATATATAAATAAATAAATGTCAGACCACCACCCAATTGCTTTACATAATTATCAAGAAAATTCTTTTCATTGTGAATGGTATATGTAGTTCGTTAACAGAAAAGCTATTAAGAGTGTGACAGGTAATGTAACAGGTTAGTTTAGTTATGTTTATACCACTAAATGAAAGGCATGAACAGATTGCATAAGACGGCAACACATAATATAATGACTATCAACTTTAAATGCAAAAAATATGAATGGAACATAAGGCTCAGAGTCAACTAAGCATCAAAGTTAGTTCCCAGTCATTTGGTGTGGCTGATATGTCCTTCAATCCTGGGTGTTCAACTGATGTAGTCAATGAGGGTGTTCTTAGTAGAGGAGTCTGAACAAACCAACCAGCTCGCATGCGAACTTACACTAAGGTCTGCTAATTTTTCCCAATACTTCAATTTTGTTGTATGCACACCTCATACGATTGCCTTTGTAAAAAATGAATATTCTTGATAGTTTGGTTTTAACAATCAATCTGAAAATGAAGTAGCTTACACATTCCAAAGGTCGCAATGCTGGATCCGTGAGGACTAACTTTGATATGTGGAATTTGGTACTCAGATCATACTTGTAACATATTAGAATAATACGAAGAAAAAGAACTAGATATGAAAACTGGAGAAATTAGTTTTTGACTTGCTGCTTCTATCAATTAAAATCCAAATGCATGCTTGACCAACAAAAGAGACGATCCAACTATGTTCATGCGGCGTTGAGCCAGAGCAAGTCCCGAGTGCGGCGCTTTCAAGCGGGGAAGGGAAGAGCGTGGAGACGAGGACGTGAGAGATAGCCTCGAGTCGGGGGAGGAGGAGGTCGACTCACCGGTGGAAGAGTTAGGACTTTGCTTTCGGCGGCGGAGGGATGCGCGAGAGAGAAGGAAACTTTTCGCGTGAGAGTTTTTTTTTTTTTTTGGCTTCGTTGAGCCCACGCGCGGTGCACGTGTGAGGGGTATTTATAGAGCAGAAGTGGTCCAGGGGAGGACCAGGGGTTTGCGGACCAGAAGATCCCATCCATGTTTAGTGATAATATATATATGTTAATTTTTATTATTAAATAAAAATTAAAATGAAAAGTAATTTTATTTCATCATGGATTCATGCCAATATAAGATATAGTATTATTTTTTATAATATAAGATATTAATGGTGATCATAAGTTTTATAATGGTGGTGGATGTGGATGCGATCTAAAATTTATTTTGCTTTGATAGGGTTGTGCCAGGCCTGTGCTATAGTGCAGGCGACACATGAAATCCCTAGTAACAAGCTAGTGTGATGGGTCATCTCCCATATAAAAATTAATTTAATATCAAAGTACCCACATATCATATATTAAACTAAAAAGAACATATATTACACTTGATCTTAGCCAAAAGACCGAGAAAGGTATGAGTTACTTTACCGTTATTTGTCTATTTTTATAATTGTTCTATGTATTATTCGCCTTGGTAACTTCAGATGTGAGACTATCATTTTTCTTACATCAAAATTATTTTTTGAATTATCTTTTTTGAATTTGATAAATTATTTTTTAAAATTTTAATTTTGGATTAAGATCTGAATTTTTCTTTTTAGGATTTGTAATTATATATTTTCTTTTGAATTTGTATTTTTTAAATTATAAATTTTTTATTTAGAAAATTTATATTCGGTTTAGGCAGGAATCCTAAGCTCCTGTGAATACCACATCTGCATGCAAAACTGTGTATTATAAAAATTAATTTAATATCAAAGTGGACCAATAACCCACATATCATATATTAAATCGATAAGAACAGATACTATACTTGATCTTAGCCAAAAGGCCAAGAAAGATATGAGTTGCTTTACCGTTCTTTTATATTTTATAATTGCTCTTTGTGTAATTCGCCTTAGTAACTTCAGATGTGGGACTATCATTTTTCTTACATCAAAATTATTTTTTGAATTATCTTTTTTGAATTTGATAAATTATTTTTTAAAATTTTAATTTTGGATTAAGATCTGAATTTTTCTTTTTAGGATTTGTAATTATATATTTTCTTTTGAATTTGTATTTTTAATTATAAAATTTTTATTTAGAAAATTTATATTCGGTTAGGCGGGAAGCCTAAGCTCCTTGTGAATGTCACGTCTGCATGCAAAACTGTGTTTTATAGATATTAATAGATAGATTAATATATTATAAAATTTTTATTTAAAAAATTTATATTCGATTTAGGCGTGAATCCTAAGCTCCCTGTCAATGTTACGTCTGCATGCAAAACTGTGTTTTATAGATATTAATAGATAGCTAGATTATATACAATTTTAAGAACTTTATTTTTTTTATATTTTATATATCATTTCTTATTTTTGTTTTGTTTATATTTTTCTATATTTTATATTTTCAGACCCTCTTTGAATATTATATGATGATAATATTAGACTCTCTTTATTCTTATTTTATTTTACTATAATTCGTGTTTAAAATTTATAACTAAATGATATACCTGAGAATCTAAAAGTTTACGAATCTAAAAGTCTGCAAGGGTTAGAAGATAACCTCACGATTGTTAGATACCCATCACTTTTTGGCAAAGTGAAGTAGATTATTTGCTCTAAGAAAGAAAGGAGAATACATGTATTCGAATCATAATCTATAATTTTAAAATCAATACTATGAAAAAGTATTTCGAATGTCTTGAAAATGTAACTGTGAAAGAGACTTATTGTAGGAGAGGTATAAGAAAAATAAAATAATTTTTGATACGCCCTTTATAAAAAATAAATTATAAAATATTTTTTGATAAATACGTTTTCCATGTATGTCTTTCGATTAAAAATCGATTTTTGTTTTTCATTTATTCCTCCTATTAATTATTATAATATTAAATTTCAAAAAATAATATCGAATATAATTTCAAAAAACTATTATGATGTCAGCGTGTTATTCATTTTAAAAAAAACAACACATGCTGATTTTAGAATTTATACAAATAGTATTATTTTTTAAAATTAAACACCACATAATACTATTCTTCAAATACAAAACCAAATAGAATGACGTGAAAGAAAAAAGGAGTAATAAATAAATCTTTTGAAAAATCTAATAAGCTTTTTGAGAATTATGTAAGTTTAAATGCACCCTTTGGTGACCACAATTCAAAAGCAAACGAACCGAACCACAAACTATTCTCATATGGGCTAAGCAAAAGAACCAATTAGCGGCGAATCAAAAAAACTCTCTACTTAGAAAACACACCAAATCAATTAAACTATTGTCATTATGCATAGTCAATCTTTGAATGCTTTGGATTCTAACGACATCAAACAATAGCACAAAATCGGAGTTAGTGGTTTACATAGCCAAAGAATTTATATAAGAAATGTGAAACCGGAGGCTCAGATAAATCGATGGAATAGGTTAACTGCAACCGAGTACCGTTTGCTGAGATTTCAATATATTTACAAACATCAAAGCTGCTGCTCAATAATAAGTAAATAAAATAAAAATTGGATAAACCAATTGCTCATTTTGAATGTCCTTCGCTAGGGGCTTAAAAATGGCGGCTCTATGAAAGTTTGCTGCTCCAGTCAGAGCCCCAAAGTGGCCATGATCATAATGCTGAATAATCTCCAGCGTGATTCCCTAGCATTTTGTTTTGCACAGCAAACCATAGGCAAAATCCAGCGGAAACCATCGGTTGCTTGGATGGAGCCATTAAAATGGAACTAGAAGGAGCCATTAAATGGTACTAGAAAGCCCAGCAGGATTGGGTTTGGGTTTGGGTTCCGTCCGCGTGTAGGTGAGACTCCTTGCTGTCCGCGACGAGACATTTGATGTTGGTGGAGGTTTTGCTCCCTCACTAGGTTGCACAATGGATGTCTCCCGCTTCCATTGCAAGCTCCTGGCTCCAGGTTTAATTGGGGGTTGCCCTCTAAAAGAGCCAGGAAATGTACCTCTTTGATATGGCATGCGACCAACTCTAGAAGTAAATGCCGGCGCACGAGCAATCCAGGACCAAGATAATACTGGAGCCGCTTCATAAGAGCTTCTGCGTACCACCTATAATACACAAACAATCACATGCCAAGTTATCCACTATTCTGTGAACGCATAGAAGGAAGAAAACTTTAATGCATTAATAGTATTTAAAGCTTACTAACAAGAATGCATTAGCATACATCCTCTTGAAAGTATTATGGTTTAGAAGCATATGTAGATCGATAAACTACTTTACAAATGGGGAAATCAGACAGTGACCACAATCATCTACTTCAGCCAATATGCTCTCGCTGCTTTTCTTTAATTCTATGAAATGATTTAGGGCCCTACATTGAAAACTTGCCTTATCAATTTTTTTTTTTAACATGAAGATGGAAAATTGGATACGGCAGAAAAGGTGCAGCCCTCAGGACTCACAGAACATAATAAAATCCCATATCTACACTAGTTTCGCCAAATGGGGAGCATAATTTACATATACATGCCCTATGCATGGATGCAAAATATGGTGTTTAAGCAAATTTGGAATTTGAAAACCATGACCTTATTGGAAGTTAAGGAGTTAAGAATTGAAAATTTTAAGACAGCAAGAAATAAATAATTGACCAGCTGCTGGTCAAAGAATGTCATGAAAATTTCATAATTACTTCAGTGAATATTGTCTAATAATCTGAGAAGTCTGTATGCAGATGGAATATATATATATATATAGCAATGCCCCTTCAGAATTTTTTTTATTATTCTACTATAGCAGCACTCCGTCAGAATTAACAGATACAACGTTGTAGTAGCTACGAAACCATAGCTGCGACAACGTTCTTGTTTGTGGTCCTACCACGTCGTAGCTGCTACTATGTTCTGGTTTAACCACGTTATAGCAGCTACGAAATCGTAGCTGCTACAACGTTCTGGTGCTCAAACGTTATAGCAACTATGAAATCGTAGATGCTACAACGTGGCGCTGCTATAGTACAAAAATACTTTAGGGTTTTTTTAATTCTGGTGAGGCACTGCTGCACTAGAAATTTTAAAAAATTGACAGGACACTGCTACAGTGAAAATCACGCATAGTCACGCAATAAGAGTCGGGGAGCATATCAGCTATATATATATAAAGGATGGTTTGGTGTACCAAGCTTCGGCCAATGCAGAGTCTCAAGGGAAAGGTCTATTGTAAGCAGCCAAGAGGCTATTTTCGATACTCGAACCCGTGACCTCTAGGTCATACGGCAACAACTTTATTATTGCGTCAAAGCCCCCTTCAGATGGAATATATATATATATATATATATATATAATAGAAAAAACAAGCTATAAAAAAGTACTAATATACTGCAAGCTTGCCTTGAGGATACGGGACATAAATGAAGTGCCATTCAATGACAAAGCCAAATCTGCTGATTCTTTCTTCAGGAATTCAACATAGGCTGATCTGCTTGTAGCCAAGACGTGATTATAATTGATGATTGATCTGAAAACATACAAAAAACATAATGTAAATTTTTTTTCCGTTACCCTGTAGGTAGACCAGTGGTCGCATCAGTAACTATGATTACTTTAAGCACGTCTCCAAATTGGTTGAAATGACGGGAAAGTGTATCTTTAGTTGCAGCAAAATGAACCTGTGAATCAAGTGGCAATATAGATTAATTATGCTGCTTTTTCGTATTCAATTGTTGCAAATGTGAGAAAAACAAATACTTGCATTGCTAACAAATAGAGTTCGAGAATCCCCATCCTCAGAAGGTCGGCCAGTCGTATGTGAACCTGTAATTAGAAAGTGCTAGAATATTAATATCCATAGGACACAGGGATAAGGATATGGAGATGCCTCAGCTACTATTACTGACAGAAGGTTCATGGTAGCTGAGTCTAAAGTCTACTATTACAGAACTTAATTAGCAAAGTTAGTTCCAAATACTAAACTACTGATGCAGAAATACAACATGCACCAAACATCAGTTTGATGTTGAGTTTTGGTGGCAGAATTTGTTTTTTAATGCTAATCAAGTATAACAGTATGCATGATTCTCTGAGAAGTATTAGTTAGAATTCAATTTACCTGGAGCTGATAATTGTTTCAGAGTAAATTCCTTTTGATCACAGTCCTGTTCGATTTCCTATAGAGTATAGATATAAACAAAATAAACCTGTCAGACATTCAATTTACAGTGAAGTACAATACCAAAAAAAACACCTGGCAAATTAACAAAGTGGATAATGTAGAAGTTTTGACAATTACAATAATGGTGAAGCAGACAAATAAGTTGGTGGATCATTCAAATGAAACTAATAATTAAACCCACATCACAAACAATAGATATGCAATCATGATTGTCAGAGCTTCTAACAATATAACAAATAATTTTAAAATAACTACAACAAATAAAGGCAACGTGCCAATCATAAGCCTCTATTTTTTCACATTTTAACACTCAGAAAATGTTCATTAATATTTTAAGCAAACCTCGCTGGTGTACCTTATTTCCCAACGATATTGTGCTAATTGATGAAAATAAAAGAATAAAATCAAAATCTATATGTTGGAGAAAAACTTAAAAATCCTAGGCTTCAAGTAAAATCAAATAACAAAATGAAAAATAGTTCCAGTAATAAGAAAAGTAATAAGTAGGTTAGGTGGCCAAAACATTTAAAATGTTTTAGATCTATAATTACTAACCAGTGTTCTTTCCAGTGATTTTAAACTTTACTGGTCCTAAAATTTTAACTCAGTGGTTTTGGATGTGAGGAATACTGGTGAACACTGATATGGGAGTTGGACATCTCATTCTGAACTTGCATCAACTTGTAACTAAATCAAAGGCGCAAGCAATGAAGAAATGCCTTAGCATCCAAATCTATGTCTTATAGAGAAGGTTGTCAGCTACAGTGAGAGGTTTCGTGGCTTGCATCAACTTGTAGCAAAATCAAAGATGCAATGATGGCGGAACAAATTGTTGAAAAAAAAACAATTCATTCCTTGTGGTTGGGCTTAACCACATTGTTTTGATGTGATGGCAATAAAGTTTAAGTTTGGCATTTTGGATTTAGGATGCATATAAAGTGTACAAATTAGTTGTGCACCTTGGAGTTTGCACAGTGCTTGAGGAGCTTGGTGAACTTGTAGCTCATAAACTTCATAGCATTATGGAAGATAAAACTCAGAGAGCTCAATAGACTCAAAGAGATGCAGGCTCGAATCAAGCAATTGACATGGGGCTGAGAGGAGGCATACTCAAGAATTGGAGGCTGAGATCGAGCTGTTGACTTGTAGCTCCAAAGGAGCTCAATGGATTCAAGAGTTGGAGTCTTGGATCGAATGAATGACTTGGAGTTAAAGAGGAGCTTAATGGACTCGAGAGCCGGGAACCTAGATCGAGGAGATGCTTGGATGACCTAAAGGTCGGCAGTCCAAATCAAATAAATGAAGACCTGAAGGTGGACAAGTCATTGATTACAAGAATACAATCTTGGGTTTATTCTTCAGGCATGTACATTGTGATAATATGGTGATTGCCAAGGAAGTGGCCAAGTGGGTGTGCTACCTAGGACTTGGTTGAAGTTCGCAATATTAGGGCATCCACAACTCGTGTAATAGATCCAGAACAAGCCTTGATTGTAGGCTTATGGGGTGGTAGTTAACTAGTGAAGTAAGGATGTTGGTCGACATTGTTCCAGTCGAACTGGCCAAGGTTACAGTTGAATAAGAAATGGTCAGTCGACTAACCAGGGTTGACATTCGACTGTACTAAGGGTTTAGGCAAACTAAATATTTCTGTTTAAGCAACAATTTAACTCTAAGATAATGGTTGGGATATATAGCCTTTCCCAAGGAAAGGTACAGATGTTCAATACTCAGAATACCAATACCATAGCATACTGGAAACCTTTACAAGCCACTATAGACATGTTTGATATACAATTTTCAGATAGGTCTTAACATGGTATAGACATGTTTTGAATGTGATAGTCTTATATGAGAGGAATTCTAGTAAACCAGAACTATTCTTATGACTTATGAGAATCTAACCCAGTGCAATACCCAATGCTAGGATATTTAGAAAAGAAAATGAGCAGGTCATGGCAATTCAAAAATAAAGGTCATACGCTTGAGTTGGTAACTTCATGAAGTTCCTCTCTTACAATCCTACTTTCCCTACATCTCCCATATTTTCTGTAAAAGTTTCTGCTCTCCATATGAAAAGGACCCACAGAAAAGATTGTTCATTTGTTCTCAATGAATAGTCTGAGTTAGACATGGCTAAAACATGGTTAAGGTAGAGTTCTGGTGGAATAAACAGCTTAGGTCGACTTTTAGAACACTTCCATTATCTTTATCAAGACTTCAAAAGAGTTTAAAAGTTAAAGTTTTATTAGTTTTTGGTTGTACAAAGATACTTTAATTAATTGCATCAGTTTTGCATTACATAAATCAGAGACTAAAAATGAGATGGAAAATATAAAGAATTTTGAATTCAGCCTAGATGGATTTTTGGTCTAATATGCACATGGCGTGAATAATTGATGAGATGCTTCATGCCAACAAACACACTTACTTTTATATTTTGAGCTGGGAGAACATCATTGTCTTTTAGAAACTTGGCACTCTGATTTCCTACACCAACTGTGCTCTTTTTTACTGCTACTTGATTCTCCAGCTTGGCATCATCCCTAGAAACTTGATGATGGGAAAGTTTCTGTGTTACATTAGCAGGACTATCTACAACCTTCTTAGGTCTCATTACTGCCAAACCAGTAGTTCTTTCCTGATCCAATAACCTACTTTTCTTTGATATTTCTTCAGACTCCGGTACAATGTTTGGTAGCATCATCACAGATTTGATTTTTTTGCAAGATGGAATACCTCGAAAAGAATCCTGACCAAGTTGGTTAACACTACCACTGCCGTATTCATTGTTATCTAATGCACATTCGACAGGCACAGTGATCTCTTTCTTTACTATGGGCATGTTACCACCAAAGTCATAATACTCATTTCTGTAAGGACGACCCAAATAAAGTAGTTCTGGAACCTTATCAGTAGCAGCAATCTCACTATCTTCATGCTCTAATGCAGTGGGAACTGATAACTGATTAACATCCTCTTCGGTTTGTTTGCTATGACCCAATCTATCAAAAACACTACCGGCCAACCTGACCTTGGTTGCGTCCTCAGCAGCTTCAGCAGCAGCTTTTAGAGCAATTGACAGAGTACCCAGTCCTCTTGACTCTGGTCTTCTGTGGGATCTGACTTCTATCACAGAATCTGTAGTAAGTGCTGAGACTACCGAGCAAACTCTTTTTAAAGCTGGCTCAGCCTTAAAGTTTGACTGCTGCACAGTCTTTACAGCATCTCGAACAGCAAACTGAAGAAGACGGCGTGAAGCACCAATTGTTGAATACGAAGCTGTATCTCTCTGTATTATTAACAAATCACAAATTAAAAACCAAGGAAAGTGAATCAATCTATTTAACTAATAAACATGGGAAAACTTATCAATTTTCATAATGCAGTGCATCAATAATCAACGACGCGAGTTGCAACACTTTAATATCATCAAGGATGCCAGATCCAGCAAAATTGAGTAAGTATATTAGTCAAAGTAATCTTTCATGCCATCTAACCACCCAAAGAATGCATCAGAAGTAACCCATCATTCAAAGTTTCAAACTACAGAATTTTACATCAACTTGTTTAATAATATACCTAACGTTCTTGGAAGGTTCATACATGTACAGTTGAACCATATCTACATCTCCATCTTAATTGTTCAATAATATATCCTAACTTTTTGGAAGGTTCATGCATGTACAGTTGACAATATCTACATATCCATCTTAATTGTTGAGATCATTGAGCATCTAGAGGGGGTTTCATCAGTGCTAATCGGAATGAAATAATTTTCTAAACTATCAATTTTTAATACACATTAGGCAAACAAATATTCCTTAAATAGGTACTACTTATTAAACAAATGTAATGCCGAATAGAATCCCAATTACTACCATAACCATATTAAAGTTTATTCCTACTGCATCCTAATTACATCATTTTCATAGTCGTAGAATAATTAAGGCCTACCACAAAAGTGTGTGCCAAGTTATTTACCTGTACTTGTGTGCGTTCATCATCTCTATTTCGCTTTCTCTTACTCTTGGCTATAGGAGAACGTGATCGCCTGTCAATATTAGGTCTGGACACTTTCTCCTCTGCATGCAGAATATTGGTCACAACACTGTGGAGAGGAAAGGTTCCATTACTCTCCTGTGTTTTACTTTTCCACCCTCTCCTATGGTAATTTCTAGTGCTAGGATCAGTTGAATCTTTAACTGTCTGATGTCCATGAGCATTCTGCCCCTCTGAAGATTCGCATGGAACATTTTTAGACGTAGTCACTTCATCTGGAATAGGCTGTTCTGGCTGCAAATATAAGTGTATATTTGACGAGAGATGATCCCACAACCTAAAGAACAGAGATTTCAAACAATAAAAATTAATGGGCTAGAAATTAAATATTAGAATGAGTATTCCATGTAGCATAGAACCAAATATACTTATACAATAATATAGGCTCATACCAGGAAATAAAAGTTGCAGTCTCCTCCCCCAAAAAGACATCCAGTTCCTTCTTAGCTTCATCTTTGTGACGGCCATTCCTGAGTAAAACCAAAACATAGTCCTGCAAATGTGCAGCATACTCTAAGTATCATCAAAAATTTACCAAAGTTATTACTGAACTGGCTATACTGATAACAATGTAATAAAAATAAGTCCATAAAAAATACAAAAACCAGGACCGTGAGAAAAGCACAATGAGCAGTTGAAATTTTCATATAATCCACTTTAGGAAAGGAACTAAAAATTTGTTTTTTCTGAGAGCTGCAAGCTAAAAGTTGAAGAGACAAGTTAGCTATTCACTGACAAACGAAAGAGGTGAATAGCTAAGGCAAAAGTGAGACAGACTGGGATGACAAGAGTTAAATCTTCACTTAGTTGGTCCCAGTAAGGTGCCATATGAGTTACAAATGCAGTGGAAAGTTCCATCTATGAAAGCAATGCAATTGGTACCTATAGACCAAGGTTCCAAGATCATACCCATCCAAAACCTGAAATTAGTGTTTATGGCCACATAAAATTTCCTAAAAAATTTAACCAGGTTACATGGTCAGGATGTTGAGAACAATCTTCAAAGCTAGATCCTTTCCCGTACATAGTACTGAAGTTCAAGCAACCCTGTCATATGTGTCTAAACCCTAGGCAAAAATTGCATAACAGACGCTAAATAATATTTCTTACTCTAAAATTGCAGCATCAATGTATGGAAAATTAGTCAAACTGTTTCAGAGCAATGTGTTTGAAAGCGATAATTGTTTGTAATGTATAAAAATCTTAAAAACCTCCTACAAATCTACATCGCTAAAATGAAACAAAGATAGACTGGACATGGAGGCAGAATATGATAAGCATTACTATTTCCCAAATGTAAGGTTCTGTTTTGGTTGTAACTTTAACCGATGTAGCATATGCCAAAAAATTCCTTCCACAAGTCGTCCTTCCACCAGTGGATCCTAATGAACTATGCAACCACTAGAAAACGATGTTACAATATAATTTCTCGATGTCATACAATCTGTTGCATGTGGTTACACAAATAGGTGGAAACATCCCGGCAGCAATGCAGAGGGGATTCCACTTAAAGGACATGATCGAGCCTATGCAAAGCAATGTATGAAGTAACAAGTTAAGAATGTCCGACAACATCATCCACTGTTTTAATCTCCTTGCATTTGATAATCATATATCCACTAGTAACGAGAAATCAATGTCACAAAATAAAGCAAGAGAACGAAACCTCGTTGCTCTAGATTACTTGTTAATAATTGGTTGTTTTGCTTAAATGATAGTAAATATAACGGAATAAGGCAAAACAGATAACATTGGAAGAGACGTTGGAACGCAATTCCCTCGTTTTAGACAGAGGAAGAGCAGAAAAAGGAGGGTTGAGGTTTCCCTCACATCCTCTAGAGCAAATGAGGCTCCTAAACAAGGGAAAACAAATTCCTCTCCTCCCTCTCAAAAACCCTCAATCCAAGAAAGTCCATCACCATTAAGAACACAAAAACTCAGAAACAAAACCCTACCACGAGGGTATCATCAGTATAATCGCCCATGAACTCCTTCAACTTCCCCATGACCTTCTCGCGCAGCCTCGATAAGCCATCCGAACTGAAACTGACCTTAAATGTCCGATCATCGCCCGAGCCATCATGGACATCCATGCCCGACGCAGATAGAGATCAAACAAACACCCTAATTCACTGTTTTGTTCTTCTCGGAACTTGAACCGACTCCTAATCCAAACGGAACGATTAGCGAAACTGAGGATAAGGGACGACGTAGAAATCGCTGAGGAGCAGGAAGGGGCCGGGCGGGTGGAGTATAGTCGACGAATCGAAGAAACCGCCGAGGAACGGGAGGTCGCCGATGCAAAGGATGGATTGGATTAGGGCTCCGACAGGATTGAGGAGGTCGGCTGCGTATATAAAATGGTTTTCGATCAGCCATTTTATGCTGTGAGGAATCAAATATCAGATTACGAAAATGCCCCTATCCGTTCATCAAACCTTTTGCTAAATACTGAAAATGCGCTTTATAAGTGAGACACAACGTAAAATTTCAACGTGAAACTAAACGTAAATGATGTGGTGTATTTTATGTACATGTTCAATTGTCATTTAAACACCTGCCAACGGCTTCCGACCACTGTCCCAAACTAAATTTACCTTGTAAGCAAAATAAATCTTTTAAGGATCGCTATAATTAAAATATCATCACATTTATATTGAAATTTCACGTTATCTATATTTTTCAATTTTATTATGCACGCAGCGAGAAGTCCCGATAAGGCCTCTCAGATGCATACTTTGCAAAATCTCAATTCGGATTGTAAGCATGGGCGTAGTTATACAGGACCGAGGGCTGCGACCGGAAAAATATTAATACGTGGAGAAAACAATTAAAAAAATACAATTATAAATTTTGAAATTTTCTTAACTTTTTCTGAAAAAAAAATCCAATTAAAAACTTTTCGATGGAAACTTTTTTTTTTTTTTCCTTTTCCCTGATTCAAAAAATTTTTTCTCCTCCGTACGATTTTCTTCGTCCTTTCCTAGTCAGCATTTTTTTTCCTCTTTCTATTTTTCTTCTTTCTCTAATCCATATCTTATTCTTTCCCTATTCTAATTTTGCGCTCCCACAGGCTTACTCAATAGGTAAGACGTCTGGCTGCTTATATCAGAGGTCTCAGGTTCGAGAGTCATCAGTCCCACACGGGATAAAAACCTGATCTGTCAGCTTAAATTTTTTCGGCTTCAGGCGCCTTACCCCACCAGTAAAATCGTGATTTACTCCCTCTACACTTATGGGATCGGGACCAGGGGCCACTAAGGTGGTTGCATCTATTCTAATTTTGCCCTCAAAATCATCTGTGACACGTCATTATCAAATCGCTGTCACTGCACACCAATTGCTACCAGCATCTTCGTCGTTTGCCACCAACGCCACTGTCGTCACTTGGCCAACGCCGGACTCCACGAAAAATACCTTTTGATTGAGATAAAACAGAGCCGGCCCCAGGGTGGTCAACCTGGGGCCGGTGCACAGGGCCCCACCTTAGGTGGGGCCCTCTTTTTTAAAAATTTTTAAATTTTTTAAGTAATATATAATATAATAAATATGAATTCACTCAAAGAAAATTAATTAAAATGATATGATCTTCAATACTAATAAAATAATATCAAAATTAAATTAAAAAATATAAATATAAATTTTAAAACATTATGTATTTTTAAAAAAATATCAAAAAATACTCAAGTAAACATTTTCTTCCTCTATGTTAATGATTTTTTTTATAACATCATTTTGTTATTTTTTATAAATATAAAGATTTTATTTTGTACAGGGCCCTTCGAAACCCAGGGCCGGCCCTGAGATAAAATTTTCTTGTTTGATTTCTTTCACTTCGTCAGCGTCATCCTTTGTTGTTGTCATAGACCTGACCCTTGTTCAGAACCAACGGTTCAATTATTCGAAATCGCGAGTTCAACCGTTCCTGAAAGATCAAGTCCTAATCTTAATCGTCCAAGACAAACATGATTCACGATTAAGAATCGTCGTTTCATCATGATTATATTATCATTATTTTTTAAAAAACAAAAATTTATAAATTAACAAAACAACAGTTATAGTTAACTAATAATATATAAATTATTATTATTTACTCCCAAAATTCTTTATTTTATATAATATTTTTATATAAAAATAAAACTATTAATTAGGTATTGAATAATTAATTAATGTCAATATGGGTAGTTTAGATAGATAAGACACTAATCTCTTAAGGTATAAAATAGAAATATCATTCTTTTTAACGTATTTCAACATTAAAAAACATCATTAAAAATAAAAATACTTAAAATATTAGTTGAACCAGATTGAACCAACAAATTTGGTAAAATAGACCTTTCAGCCGGGATAATTACAGTTCAAGCCGTTGACTCGATTACGTGCTCAGGCCGGAGGCTCACAGCCGTGGCATGTACAATAAGTCAATAACCGTGGCCAACGCATCGAGCTATATGGATATTGGATAAGACTCGCAACAGATAAGTGCATGAGTTTTTTTTTTTTTTTTTTTTTTTGGAAGAAATATACTTAGAGTTTACAATAAATTAAAATTATAAAAAGTAATTTCAACTTAACTGTTGAGTAGTCCGAATTATCTTATATGCAGACTGTAGTCTCCTGAGCTAAATTCCCGAGCAGAGTCTCCCGAGCTCTCGAGCAGTATCTCCCAAGCTGAATTCTTGAGCTAGAATTCCCGAGCGGAGTCCCCCGACTAGGATCTCCCGAGCTCGCGAACAGTATCTCCCGAGATCCCGAGTAGTAGTCGAACGTCTCCTGACTAGGAAGTTGCTGAGGCCTGCGCAGCGCAGTTTCCTTGAAACAGATTTGTCCTCCTCCGACGGTGATCCTGGTCATGTTTACGGGTAGCTCGACCAGCTTAGCCAGCCAACCTGGGGCCACGAAGACCTAACAGAGGGTGGACGAAGGTCTCACCCGGGGAGTTTCCGAATCAGGAACCCTCCCAAAGCATTAACCGACTGACCCCGAGCGGGCTCGGGCGAGTCATGCCCAAGCACCCCCTAACTCGGTCCCCCAAATCCGTTTTCCCAACCCAGGTCTGGGTCGGGTAACTCAATCCTCAGCACTCCAACGACCGGATAACTAATAGACCCGAAACATGGCAAGAAAAACATAGCTCAACAAACCCTCAACTCAGGGCGTACCTCAGGTCTTTCAACTCTCAGTCGGACGCGTGGCGGTCTACGCTCCCTAGACGTGACCCGACCCGGTCCATAATACTCGGACCCGCCGGTCGGTATTCGATCTTCGGACCAGCTCTCCCCTACGCAGCCCTACATCGGTGTATCCGGGGTACGACTATAACGTCGGGATACTACATGTCTTACCCATTTATGGCACACCTCACGATTATCCCGCTAACTCGGTACGGTTGTACCATCAAGGTTGTAAAAATAGCTAGACGGTAGCCGGGCGGAGAACCACCGCCTAGCGCCTAGGCGGCCTAGGCGGGGGGCTTAGGCGTTTTTACTGTTTATAAGGAGTCCAGTTAATGGCATTATGAATAAATATATGCTTCTCCTTTGGACCCTTAGCTTAAGATATTTCTATCATTTCGCCTACTAAAAATATAATAAAATAGGTATGTACCAACCAATTAAAAATAGACTATAGTGGATTAGTAACAAAATGATAGTAATATTTCCTCTGAACTTAATCAGATAATTCAAAATAATAAGAAGCTTAAAGTGTTTAAACTGACCGTGTGAAAATGCTTAACATCTTCCTCAAAGATATAAACTTGCTGATATGATCTTGCTCATTATGAATATCAAGGTGAAATTGATGGTTGCTGATCAAGTAGTTTGGAAGAACACCAATCTATGCACCAATGCTCACGTCAAAAAGTACATCCCCAGGCCAACTAAGTGTACCTTTAATTTTTCAACAACTGATATTGTAAAACTCCCTACCTATCCAACGCAGCTATTATCAAATAAATATCCAAGAACAACTAATATGCATATGCTTATCCAATGCATATCCCACCTTTTCTATATTTTTTATATCAAATTTTCTTTAAAAAATTAAAAAAAAATGGCCTGGGCGCCTAGGCGGCCTCCCGCCACAACCCTGCCGATTTGCACAAATTCGGAGCGGCTGGGGGCCGATTGGCGCCTAGGCGCCCGCCTAGCCCGATTATTACAACATTGTGTACCATCCGAGCACCCCGCACCACGCCGCGATACCTCTAGGTGCTCTCCTACGAACTGACAGGCACCATACCCCTGTCTCGTCGCCACGAATAGGAGTTGTCAGCTCTCCCGGCTATATAAGCTCCTCCCCTTCTCATTCCGCAGGTATGCGCAACTGCACTCTACATTACTCTCTTGCATTTCCTTTGCTCCATTATATTTCTTGCGGATACTGACTTGACCGTCGGAGAGCCTGACCGGGGAAAATTCCCGGTGGGTTTGCTAACGGCCATCTCATCGCAGGTCGGCGCCAGGTCGGCGCCAAGTCAGCAACAGCTCGTGGCACTCAAGCAACCATTTGGCCCTTGAGACTTCCACCTCGCTTCGCGACAGGATCAAATTTGAAGCAAGAAGGAGGGGCACTTAACCTGATCGGAAGTGTACGATGGAAGCGCCCAATCAGGTCCTGATGACCATTGCACCCGAGGAGTACGAGCTCTTACGGACCACTTGGGCCCAGAGAGCCTCCCAGCAGCTATCGCAGGCCGGTAGCCTGGCGGCCCGATTTCCTAGGCCATCGGCCCTTGGCCCCTTAGGAGGGCGAAGACGAGCTGCCCCACCCGAAGGAGGCTCGGTCCCCTTCCCAGCTGCCCCCGGTCGGGCTCGGGAAGATATGGTCGAGCCCGTGCTAGCGGAGGTATCCGCACCCAGTCGAATGCATGGACCTCGACTGGAGAAGGGAAAGGCCCCGGTCATCGCGTCGCCGTCGGCCCAAACGTGCAGCCCCTTCTCTTCATGGATCCTGGAGGAGCCAGTTCCTATGAGGAGAGATGCGAAGCGGCTCGTATCACGGATAAGACAGATGGGGCAGTCGAAAAGACGTTGACCTGTAAACCAGGCGGCTGGGGCGGAAAGGGATGTCCCAATTTAGACCCCTAGTGAATCATGGGGGGGGGGGGGGGGGGGGGGGGGGCACACTTCCACAAGCTTCGCGGCTCTGCTCCCAGTCGGACACGTGGTGGCTCACGCACCCTGGGCATGACCCGACCGAGTGTCCAAACCCTCGCTCTCGCGAGTTATGAGTGAGCACGCTCCCACGGACCCCCCGGCTCGGTCCCCAGGCAGACGTAGGGCGACCTACACTCCTTGGGTACCTACCGACCGAACGTCCCGACTCCCGACATAAAGGTGAATCATCGCGCTCTAGTGTCTCGCCTGGCCACTTGCAAGGCTAAATCACTCGATCGCGCCCTTGCCTGAGTGGTTGATACTTAGAGACTATGACACTCAATTGTCTCAATCTATCACTCGCAAAGTCGAGCCAACCGATCATTCCCTCGCGTGAGTCGGTAACACTCGCCCGAGCCATTACATCCAAGAGAGATTGAGCCAAAGAAAGACTATACTATAGCAAAGACGTTACAAAAATTGAGGCAACCCTCTACAGGGTGACGGAAAAGAAAAGGAAAAAAGGCAAAAACTCGACCCTCACCTAAAGGGTTGGTAGACCTCCTCGTGCAAGTCCTGAGCCATACCCGAGAACTTGACGGCAGAGACAGGCAGGTCGGGGGCAACGTGTCCACCCTGCTTAAGCTGCTCGAACATGTTAAGCATTTGGTGCTTTAGCATGGCTCTGATCCGCTTAGACACCTGTTGACTAAACTCCGCAGAGTTGATATATTCAACTCTGCGGGCGTCCCACCGAGCCACCTCCTCCGACTTGTACGCATGCAGCTCCTCCAACTCCGCCTGAGCTGCATCCCAAGCCACTTGCTGCTCGCGTAGCCGACCCAGCTCCTCGGCTTGGCCACACAGCTCGCCCTCCTGATCGGTCAGTTGACTCATCAGCGAGCCGATCTCCTGCTCCTTGGCCGCCAGCTGGGCACGTAGAGGCTCGGCAGCCTGGTTTGCCTCATGAAGCTCGGCTTGAGTCTTCTGGAGTTCCACTTGCAGCCGATCCTTGAACCTCCAAGCTCGACGTTGTGTATGCTCGGCCTGGGCAACTCGGAGTTGCCCCTGGGCCACCGCTGTGTCGGCCGAAACGACTTGCCCCCGAGAGGTCTCCAGCTGCTCCTCTGAATGGGTCAACAGGTCCTGCAGCGCGATCACCTCGGCCCTCAGGTCATTCAAGGAAGCATCATCGGAAGCAAGCTGAGTGTGTCCGAGCTAGGCCTTCAAATGTTCCACCCGCCGCTCCTCGCGAAACTGAGCCTTGGCATGAGTCAGCATAGACACAGCCATACTGTAGCGCGTGGACCAAAACTACAAGGCATAAAGAAGGGCCCGTTAGTACCTCAACTGAGGGAGGCATAAGACCGAAACAGAAGTAACCTTGGCGTACCTGGGTGGCTGTGGCCATGAAGTTATCCGCCCGGACGCTCGGACCACGGAAGTCACCTTCTCGTAGGCCGTAAAGGAAGCGGCCAGCCATCAAGCCATGCAGCTGAACGTCCTGTGTCCGGATCGAGGTCGTGCCGCCGGCACCCTCATGCTCATGGTGCGGTCGGCAAGTGAGGGCGACAGAAGATGCATCAACAACACTGCT
This sequence comes from Boesenbergia rotunda, assembly GCA_024364735.1. Taxonomy (NCBI): domain Eukaryota; kingdom Viridiplantae; phylum Streptophyta; class Magnoliopsida; order Zingiberales; family Zingiberaceae; genus Boesenbergia; species Boesenbergia rotunda. Next base: position 436,669 of record JAGFNQ010000872.1, on the reverse strand, counting down.
GGCGAACCTGCTGACCGGGGAGGGGTGAACTCCCCCAACTGGGGAGAAGCAGGATCCTCTGGAGACGCCCGAGGCATAGGAGACGGTCGGGTAGGAGACTCGATCGTGGGCTCCTTGCCCTTTCGCCTTTTGCTTGGCTGGCTAGAAGAAGCGTCGGCCGGATCGGTCGGTAAGGTCGCGGACTCATCACGGCGTGCTCGCTTCCGCCGAAGAAGGAGAGGCTGATCATCCTCAGAGCCGGACCAAGAGATCTCCTCGTCGGCTAGTGCCGACACGATAGAAGAATGGCGTGTCGCCTCGGGGTCGGGAGAGCTGCCTCCCGCTGAGCTAGCAGCTCGGTGTCGTCCAGGCCATAGCCCTCCTCCGAAGCCGCCGATTGCATCATGGTGGCTACAAAATAAACAGCAGTTAGTCAGTCCTAAAAGGATAAAGGAGGAGACAGTAAGCTTACCGAATGAAGCAGGCCGGTGAAAAGGCGTCGGGCTGAGCCCGAACACGAACAGAATGTCCTCGCGCAGTAGATGCCCCTCGTGGAAATGCCGACCCCCGATCTTGGAGATAGCGGATTGATACTGGGGGAAGGATCAGAAATCCTTGTGTAGAGGTGGGGGAGAGGGAAAATTCACTAACCAGCCGACCGGGCAGGTCGGGGTCGGAACGGGTCGAATGTAGAAATTGTTGGTGCAATCTTTGTTAGGTCAGGGTTGACTTAGTTTGACTAGGCTCTGGTGAGCTTATGTCTGATAAACTTGGTAAGCTTAAGGTTGGATGTTTCGATGTTTGATAATGATGTTTGAATGTCATATGATGTTTGTATATCGTATGATGTCAAGTGAGTCAAGGTTAACTGGAGACTTGACTGAAAAGACCTAGTAAGATTAGGTGAAGTCCAGGTGGATCAGGGAGATCGCATGCTGGCATGGGAAAAGACCTAGTGGGACTAGGCACACATAGTGGGACTAGGCAGACATAGTGGAACTAGGTGAAGTTCAGGTGGATCGGGGAGATCGCACGCTGACATCGGAAAAGACCTAGAGGGACTAGGCACACCTAGAGGGACTAGGCACACCTAGTGGGACTAGGTGAAGTCCAGGTGTGTCGGGGAGATCGCACGCTGGCAAGGTGAAAGTCTACTGAAAGACTAGACTTAACTCGAGAGTTAGGCGAATCTGGTTGGGAACCAGGTTAAGTCCTAGCTGGGAGCTAAGCAGAAGAAATCTAGGTTGGTCAAAGGCGTTGACCGGACACTTGGTAGGGAACCCTAGACTTGTGAACACAAGTTAGGTTGGACTCAATCGATTGGGTAATCGATTAGGGTTTGGTTTCTTGCGATCAGAAGCTTCCTTGATCGATCGAGTGATCGATTTAGGAAGGTGTGAGTCGATTGACTGATCGATCAGGAGAAATGAGTTGCGAGAACAGAAGGTAGCTGAATCGATTGATCAATCGATTCAGCCTTCCCTTAATCGATTGGTCAATCGATTAAGGGGTCCTTTAATCAATCGGGTGATCGATTACTGAAGTTTTGCACGAGAGCACAGAATGATCCTGAATCGATTCAGCAATCGATTCAGGATGCTCGTAATCGATTGGCTAATCGATTACGGTTCAAAAACTAGCCGTTGAACGGCTAAGTCTGACGTGGTAATCGATTGGGTAATCGATTCAGAAACCATAGGCGTCGAGTATATAGGGTTTTCACACAGGTTTGAAGTGAAACTCTTCACAGGCTCTTCGGCACTTCTCCTCCTCCTTCCACGCCATTTCAAGAGAAGCTTTAGGGCTTAGTGTTGCTGCACTTCCAAAGTTCTAGAGACGATACCAAGCTTGAAGATAGCAAGGAAAGTAAAAAGAGTTTATCATTGTAAATCTTGTAAGATTTCATTTTGTTTTTGCTTAGATTCTTGTTGTATCTTCTTGTAAGCTTGTAAGAAGTTTCTCCACCTCAAGAAGGAGATCTTTCATAGTGTATGAGAGAATGAGGAGAGTGGATTCTGAGATTAGTCACCTCAAGGAGGTGGATACCAAGTAAATCCTTAGTGTTAGCATTGCTTGAAGTCTTCCACGGCGACAAATCATCTACAAGCAAATCGGAGCTAATCACCCCCTCCCCCTAGCTCTCCTACCGGTCCCAACAGAAATATCGCTCCTTCCAACCCTTGTTAAAGGTCGGAAGTTTCGATAGGAAAGAAGTGTGGGATCGGGCATGGAAGAAGAAATCGTCCAGCTCTTGTCGCTTCGGGTAGAAGAAGTAATAGAACACGTCCGGGCGAAGGGGGATTTGATACAACGAGAAGATGATGACTGACTCACAGAGGAGTCGGATGGCGTTCGGAGCTAATTGAGATAGATTGATATGGAAGTTGCGACACACGGAGACAATGAAGGGGTGGATCGGGAAGCGTAGCCCGGCCTGCAGATGGTCCCGGGAGATGGTAATATAGTAAGGCGGGGGGGGGGGACAAAGGTCAATCGGAAGATGACGGTAATTTGAGATGATGGTCCAGAGGAATATGATAGTTCGCTCGGATCACCTCTAGATCGTGGTGATTGAGCTCAGACACCATGGCGGTCTACCAGGGGGTTGAAGGAAGTGAAGAGGAAGCCATAGAGATTGACCGGGAAAGAGTTCGCCGGAGAAGATGAACGGAGTTGAGCACCTCGTCGGAACCCTAGCGAGGGGCGTAGGGGCAGCACTTCGATGTCAGGAGTCAAAAGTGATGGTAAAAGCCGCAGGGTAAATGCCTATTTATAGGGCTCTGGTAGCAACGCCAACCGTTCGATCACGGGTCGGCGAAAGAGCGCGAGCCGTCCGATCGGGCCCAAGTGAGTCCCCGAGGCAACGGGGCGCACGTGCACGCCCATTATTCACCCAGACAGCCGTCAGACCCCTCGTTGCTCGGGAAAGCAATGATCGGAGGACACGTGGCCCAGTGATTAAATGCAGTAATTGATGGGCAGGATACTGATCTACTCGGACATAATGAGGGCGAAAATTGAAAAGACAGGGTGACGTGACCGGTTCGGCCGATCGGGTTGCGCATGCACCGGCGATCACCAGGGTTGGCAGGAGAGAGTCAGGCCACTCGAGTGTGCCAGGCTCTCTCCAGTCTCCAATAGACCGCAGTCCAGTCAGTCGGACTCAACGCCTCTTTCGACTAGACTCGAGGGGGACGCTTATGATCCCGACCTTGCTTACGGGTAGCTCGGCCAGCTCAGCCAGCCAGCCTGGAGCCACGAAGACCTAACAGAGGGCCGACGAAGGCCCTGGGGAGTTCCCGAACCAGGAACCCTCCCAAAGCATTAACCGACTGACCCCGAGCGGGCTGTGGCGAGTCGAGCCCGAACACCCCATAACTCAGTCCCCCGAATCTGTTTTCCCGACCCAGGTCTGGGTCGGGTAACTCAGTCCTCGGTACTCCCGCGATCGGATAACTAATAGACCCGAAACATAGCAAGACAAACATAGCTCAACAAACCCCTGACTCAGGGCATACCTCAGGTCTTTCAACTCCCAGTCGGACGCGTGGCGGCCCACGCTCCCTGAACGTGCCCCGACCCGATCCATAACACTCGAACCCGCTGGTCGGTACTCGGTCTCCGGACCAGCTCTCCCCTACGCAGGCCTACATCGGTGAATCCGAGGTACGACCATGATGTCGGGGTACTACATGCCTTACTCATTTATGACACACTTCGCGGTTATCCCGCTAACTCGGTACAGTTGTACCATCCGAGCACCCCCGCGCCACACCGCGGTACCTCTAGGTGCTCTCCTACGAGCTGACAGGTACCATACCCCTGTCTTGTCGGTACGGACAGGAGTTATCAGCTCTCCCGGCTATATAAGCCCCTCCCCTCCTCATTTCACAGGTATGCGCAATTGCACTCTACTTTACTCTCCTGCATTTCCTTTGCTCCATTATATTTCCAACGGATATTGACTTGATCGTCGGAGGGCCTGATCGGCGAAAATCCCCAACGAATTTGTTAACGGTCATCTCATCGCAGGTCGGCGCCAGGTCGTAGCCAAGTCGGCGCCAGGTCAGCAGCAACTCGTGACACTCGGGCAACCATCTAACCTTTGAGATTTCTACTTCGCTTCACGACGGGATCAGACGGTGCTAGTTTTTTTTTAAAGTCTACCTATTTTTAATTTTACTATTTTGAGTATTATAAATTTGTCAAATATTTTTGACCTAACATTTTGTATGATTACGAAAGAAAAGATTTGCACCCAGTTGCGAATTAATGTACTCTTAAAGAGTTTGTATGGATGACATTTTTTTATTAAAACCTAGGTGTTTAAATATATTTTTTTATTTTAGAGATATTCGATTCGATTTTATAAAAATTTTATATTGATTATTAAATAAATTCGAAAAGCACATAAAATAATACTGACTCAACATCATAAATGATTCGGGCACCACATACATTTATTTAAGTTATTTTTAAGTGTTTTATATTTATCTAAAATGAACAATTTTGCTTTCTTAAAGTTTCCCATTAGCTATTCACGATGGCATAAGATAATTGGTTTTCTCAATGTCCTCGTATCTTCGTTCAGAGTTAATACGGAAAAAAAAAATCATCAAATGCTACTAATCCGGATAACTAGAACGTGAGAATAATAGACAGTTTTATCGGATTTTAATCTCCATATCTCAATGATCCTGGCCTTGCTTACGGCTAGCTCGGCCAGCTCAGTCGGCCAGCCGGGCACCACGAAGACTTAGCGGAAGGGCCGACGAAGGCCTCACCCGGGGAGTGCCCGAACCAAGAACCCTCCCGAAGCACTAATCGACCAATCTCGGACGGGATCGGGCAGGTAGAGCCCGAGCACCCTCTAACTTGATCCCCCAAGTTCGTTTTCTTGACCCAGGTCCGGGTCAGACAATTCGGTCCTTAGCACTTCATCGACCGGATAACAAACAGACCCGAAACATGGCAGGACAAACATAGCTCAACAAACTCCCGACTCAGGGCGTACCTAATGTCTCTCAGCTCCCAGTCGGACGCATGACGGCTCACGCTCCCTGGACATGACCTGACCCGGTCCATAACACTCGCACCTGCCGATCGGTACTCGGTCTCCGGACCAGCTCTCCCCTACGCCGCCCTACATCAGTACATCCGGGGTACGACCCTGACGTCGGGATAATACATGTCTTACCCATTTATGACAATTTATGACACACCTCGCGGTTATCCCGCTGACTCGGTACGATTGTACCATCCAAGCACCCCGCGCCCCTGCCACGGTACCTCTAGGTGCTCTCCTACGAGCTGACAGGCACCACACTCCTGTCTCGTCGACACGGACAGGAGTTATCAGCTTCCCCGGCTATATAAGCCTCTCCCCTCCTCTTTCCGCAGGTATGCGCAATCGCATTCTCCACTACTATACTGTTCCTGCCGTTTCACTATATTTTCTGCGGATACTGACTTGACCGTCGGAGGGTCTGACCGGGGAAATTCTCCGATGGGTTGGCTAACGGTCACTGTCTCGCAGGTCGGCGCCAGGTCAGAGTCAGTTTGGCGCTAGGTCAGCAACTCGTGGCAGTCGGGAGACCATCAGGCCCTTGGGACTTTCACCTCGCTTCGCTATAGGATCACTCAAGATGATAACATCTACGTCTTAACTATCCGTCCAGCATGTGAAGGCTTGTGATGGCAAAAGACGATTCGTTCGTCCCAGCACCCCCACCAATCTTTCTCAGGATCAACACAGTTAAAATAAGAACTACTCATTTAGATGCAATAACTAGTACGTAGGGAGGTCAAGTACGAGTAACTCAGTTCTAATTTAAAATTTTCATTGCATAATTATGTCATTTATTTAATTGCATGTAATAAGTATTAGTTGTTTGGTTGATTGATGAATAAACTAAGTTCTTTATTTAATAAATTGCATAATTTAATGAATAAACTAAGGAATAGATTTTATATATTAATTCCAAATTGCATATGTTATATATTAAGGGGGCATTTGGTTTAGGATAATAGGGACTAGGCATTGGGAATGGACGGTAATCATTCCCATAGACACTGTTTGGTAAGTGTCAATGGGAATGAAAATAAGGGAATCATTCCCTCATTTTCATTCCCTACTCCCCCCTCATCAATCAAATTTCTCAATCATTCCTTCCTTTTCATATATCCAAAACACTCCTTTTTTTATTTTTTATTTTATATTTTTCATTTTACTATTTCTTTTTATATTATCTCATTTTACTTTCTCTCTCTACATTTTAAAATTTCTCTCCACATATCTATTTTTTTTTTTCTCTCTATATTTTCTATTATTTTCTCTCTTTACCTTTCTGATCTCATTTTCTCTTTATATATTTTTAATATTACTTTCTCTCTCTACCTCTCTTATTATAATTTATCTATCTTAATTTTTCATTTTTTTATATTTTCTATATCACTTTTTCTCTACATTTTCTATATCACTTTCTCTCTCTATATTTTCTATATCACTTTCTCTCTCTACCTTTCTCATTTCATTCTCTCTCTGTATATTTTGATAATCACTTTCTCTCTCTACCTCTCTTATCATAATTTATTTTTCATTAATTTTGTATATTTCATATATCATTTTCTCTCTCTATATTTTCTATATTACTTTCTCTCTCTACCCTCTAATCTCACTTTCTCTCTATATATTTTCAATATCACTTTCTCTCTCTACCTTTCTTATTATAATTTATCTATCTTTATTTTTTTTTACTTTTTCTCTATATTTTATATATTACTTTCTCTCTCTACATTTTTTATATACTCTCTCTCTACCTCTCTCATCTCATTTTCTCTCAATATATATTTAATATTACTTTCTCTCTCTACCTCTCTTATAATAATTTATCTATATTTATTTTTTACTTTTCTCTATAACTTCTATCACTTTCTCTCTTTACATTTTCTATATCGCTCTCTCTACCTCTCTCATCTCATTTTCTCTCTATATATTGAATATTACTTTCTCTCTCTACCTCTCTTATCATAATTTATCTATATTTATTTTTTACTTTTCTCTATATCTTCTATCACTTTCTCTCTCTACATTTTCTATATCATTTTTTCTATCTCTCTCATATCATTTTTTCTCTCTATATTTTTTTTAATGATTTCTCTCTCTATTTTTTATCACATATATCTTATCTTATTTTTTCTCTCTACTTTTTATCTTTATTTTCTCTATTATTTTATTTTCTCCTATTTTTTCTTCTAATTTATTTTTTTTACCTTACTTCTCATAATTTCTCTCTATATTTTTTTAATTTATCTCTCAACTCATTTTATTTTACTTTCTTTATTTTGTAATAATTCTATTATTTTAGGTAACTTTGAAATTTTTATGGATTCCCATTACTAAAGTTAAACTGAACCAAACATCATCAATGACAATAATTTTCATTCCAGGATTTGAACCAAACACTACCAATGGAATCATGATTCTCATTCCCATTGACCCCTCAATGAATCTCATTACCATTCCGATTAACAAATTTGAACCAAACACCCTCTAAATTGAAAGTGGTCTGGGACTTTAGTGCAGCGGAAAGTATCATGTTGTCATCAAGTATTCTGGATTAGATTTTTATCTATGACATATTTTATAATTTTTTTAAAATAGGACACGTAATTACGATATATTGGATGCCTCACCATTAACTCTTTCAGATTTATCTTGATAATAAATCAAAAATTTTAGTGAAGTTGAAATCGTCTCCTTAGATTTTTTTTTTTAAACAGTCTCCCTAGATTTGACTATTGAAAAGACGTCAAGTTATCACTTAAGTACTCGCGGTTCGACTCGTAATTCGACCACAGCTACTATATTTTACAATAAATTTTCCTCTAATGACGCATACAACTAAGGGATATCAGATTTTTGGATCGTCCATCCCGCGTGTGTGTGTGTTGTGTGTGTGTATGTGTGTGTGGATCTTCTAAATAGGACGTAGAATCATGAAATATTAAGCTTTTAGATCATCTGTCATGAGCACTTTCCAATTTATCTTGTGATAAGTAAAAAAAATTATAAAATTGAGTAAGTTTTTTTAGATTTAATTATTATCTGATTTATTATTTTTTTAGATTTTATAGTACAGGAGAAGGACGTGACGAGGATTTTTTAATTTATCATGAGAAATAGAAAATTTTTATAAAGTCGACTTAATGATTTGAGGTTTAAAATATATATATATATATATATATATATATATATATATATATATATATATATATATATAGACATCGTTAATTAATGCGGCAGATGCCAAATCAATTAACGTTGTTTGCTTAGAAAAGACAATTAAATGAATTAAGGCCACAATCGCTCATGTTATTTTCAATTTATAAAATGTTTTGCACACTAAATGAATGTCTAAAGATTTGATCTTCAATTGACAATACCTTTGACGTTAGATCATCCTTCAAATATTATCGATGATTTTTAATCGTTACATCAAATAAAAATTTTGGAAGATAATAAATTCGTCGGGATCACCGATAATGATGAATTTATCGGAATCGATGATGAATGATGCGATATCGTAATTATAGCAATCTCTGACTGTTTCATCGTGCTCTCAGGGTATCATTTGATTCGGAACGACGATCCGGAGATTGCCGATGTATTGATCGACAATCGAACGCAAATATAAAACTGATTTATGATCAAATTTTTTATATTCATTTTTACTATACGTATCATATCCGTTTTAATTTATATTTAGAATCCATTTATTTATGAATTATAAATTACACTTTACAATAATAAAATAACTCCAAATAAAACTAGAAAAATATTCTTGAGGATTATAATTTTTGGATATATTTTTTTATTAGAGTAGAGCTAGTTTAAATATGAAAATGAATTACTTCTTCTTCCGTCTAATAAATAAGCATTAAATGCTTAGTTCTTGCCGGTGCTAAGTTGCGTGTTGAGATTCTCCCAGTGAATCAGATATTTAATGTTCAAATTCAACTGTAATATATTATAAAGATTTTTTTAATAAAATCATAAATTTAAAAATATTAATCTTTTGAATAAAATTCCATAAATATTTCTTAATTTATCTTAATTATCTATAAAAAAAAATTTGGGATCTAACCGATTACATGTAGAATTGATCGGTTTGAAAACTTAAATACCTAAATTATTTAAAAATTTTAAAAATTTGTTAACAATTAACCAAAGGATACTTGCGATATTCTCCTAATTTTCAAATTTCTTGACAACTATTTTTTCTATTTTGGTGGTAAAAATTGATTCGTTTACACCTAACATCTCCGTCAACCGTCCAGGCTAACTTCTTTTTTCTCATTTTGCCTCCTACTAATGTGGTGCTACATTGAACAATATCATTGTGCAATTAGATTTTTAAAAATAATATCATTATGAAATTAGATTTCAAAAAACTACTGTGATACTAATTTTCAAAATACTTAACATTAGCCATTACCCCGCATCCACTACACTTTTTGTAGCACATTGGAGCTATGTACAAATGTACAAATTTATATTTTAATCAAGATATTAATATGCACGAACAACGTTCGAGAGGAATTTAAAATTTTGTAAAAAAAAAAAAATCAACGCTGATAAATAAATCGAATGCTCAACAGGTCTTTGTGATCGTCGTCTCCGCTGTCACGTTCCGGCCTCATCGTCGTCGCTGCTCGATTCCGACTTGGAATTTTCCGACAAGAAGTTCGGCGGCAAGTAGGGAAACCGCGCCACTGGTTTCCTTTGACTCCCCGACGCTTCCGCCTGCTGCGGCTTCTTCTTCGTCTGCAGGTTGCGGGCGATGTCGACGCAAGTCTTGTCGACCATGTTCAAGAAGTCTCTCACGATGACGAACAGCCGCAACGGGTGGCCTCCCTTCGCCCTGGAGGCTCCCGGCTGGTAGTAGTCCGTGACGCCCCTCACCAGCTCCATCACCCGCCCCTGCTCTGCTCTCGCCGCCCGCAGATCCTCAGCCGCCGCCGCCGCGAACGCCCGCATCTCCCTCGTGAACCCGTCGTTGCCGCACGTGTCCAGGAACTGCTGAATCTCAGCCAGGCGGGCGGTTAGAGAGGCGTAGGTACCTGAGAGGGCGTCGGGGTCGATGCTGGCCGCCTTCTTGACGCTGGAGAACTCGTCGCTGATCCCCCCGACGATGGGCAAGCCCAGCTTGATGTACTCCTTCTCCCTTTCCTCCCTCGTTCCGGCGGCGCCGCTGTGGCTCGTGGTGCGGTCCAGGGTCGTCGGGCCGAAGCTATGGTTGCGTTTGACAACCAGCCGCTTGCCCTCCGACCGGACGACCTCCTCCACCACGAAGTTCAGCAGCGTCGTACTCCCGTCCGCGCTCTTCACGTCGGAGAGCTTGCAGAGGGCGGAGAGGTTGAAGGCCTGTGCGTTGCCACGGGCCGTGCCGGCGTTCATGAGGTTGCCGGCCTTGAGGACCGCTTCCAGCAGCTTGAGCAAAAGGCCGCGGGTCTTCATTTCCTTGCACGCCGTCTCCATCGTCTGGAGCGACTGCCGCAGCTGCGCCACCTCGTGCTCGTAGTTGCCCCGGAAGAGCATGGCGTTGAAGCGGGCGAACGGGGAGGGGACAGCCGGAGAATGTGGAAGAGGAAGGAATCCGCTTCGGTGAGCTTACCAGGGTTGCCGTCGTAGCAACGGATCAACGCTGCCTCCTCCTCGGTGGGGGCGACCTTGGTGAGCCGCTCAAGGACTTCAACGGGGAGGCCGCGGCCCTCGACGAGGGCGTCGAGGATGTCCGTGCGGCTCAAGGACAGAGACCGAAGGACGATAGCGATGTTCTGCGCCCTGCGCGTGTCCAGAAAAGAGATCACGGCTGTCGGCGTGCTGGGCCCGGAATTGCCGGAAGCACCGCCGGCTTTACCGGCGGCGGCGGGGGACTTCCGGTTGGTGGCCATCGTGCCAAACAGGACTTCCAATATGTCCTCATCGAACCTGCAACAGAGCCAACCAAAAATATATCAATGTAACAGTGCTACAAGTCAAAGAAATTAAACACTTTCAACACTAAGAGTTAGAAATTCAATCGCTGACTTCGATGAACAAATCGACTCAGTCGAGGGCATTGACTTAGCTCCAATTCGACTTTAAAGAAACGGCAAGTTTGACTAAACAAAATGCAATCTCCAATCACGCAAGCAGTTCATATAAATATTTAATACACTTCAACTCTCTCCCTGTCACATGCACCAGAATTGTACATGTAATTTAAGTTAGTACGTAAGGAACACAACGAGCTGTCCGGTTGTCCCTGCACAATCTTATGGATTATAATATTCTACTAAACCAGCTCGACATCCAAATAATAATGGTAAGATTATCATTATCGTGCAACAAGAACAAAAAAAAAAAAAAAAAAAAAAAAAAAAAAAAAAAAAAATTCGTGCAACATATGCATTCAAGAAGGGCCTGGTTACTCACCTTTAAGAGGACTTAGTACAGCCTGTTACTAACACCAGGTCTTAAGAGGATTAGGTCAACAACCATGTCAGCTAAGCAAAATGAAATCTTCAAACTTGTAGAGAATTAGCAAGAAACAGACAGGCAAACATGGATCTGTTCAATCAGTTGACTTCTTCAAGTTAAAATAGAGTAAATCATTTCCACTGCGTGATGGTTTACCTTTTTTTGAAAGCAATTCATAGTTTGTAGGTTGAATTTTTTTACTAATCCAGATTTGTTCTCCTAAATCAATCGTAAGTTGGTGTTTTGTTGTACCTAAAGTGAGGTCTACTGTTCAAGGTTGTAGGTTTCACAAATGCACTGGAAACTGAGTGGGGCATTTCGACAAACAGAAGATCGATCATTAATTGAGCGAGTGTTTACCTGAATGAACCGCCCGTGATCTTGTCCCAGACCATGGAGTGTTGGGCGTTGTCCGGGTTCATCTTGTCCCAGTGAAGCGGCTTCAGCTTCTTCGTCGCGGCGGCGTCCGACGACTGCGGCGGCATCGCGGAGGGGCCGATGGCTGACCGGCCGCCGCCGGTTAGTGGGGCCGGCGGAGGCAATGGAGGGCGTGATGGAGCTGCGGGTGGGGTTTTCCCTGGAGGAGGAGGAGGTGGTGGTGGAGGGGGGCCCGCCGGAATTGATTTCGCGACCGGTGGGGGAGTAGGTGCTGGAGGGGCGGCGCTCGATTTGGTCGTCGCCGGTGGTTGTCGAGGTGGAGGCGCGTTAGATATCGAGGCTGGCAGGGGCGCAGAGGCTGCGATTGATGCCATCATCGGTGGATGGGGAGGAAGAGACGGAGGCGGTTGCGCTGCCGGTGAAAACGAAGACGCCGAATTCGATCTTCCCGCTGGCCGAGTGGCTGATTCCTGGCGGGAAACTCCCATATGCTTCACGCTGCCAGCGGTTCGGACGGCGGAAAAGGCGAACACAGACGGCGTGCTCTGCTCCGAAGAAAGCGACTGCGACGAGCTGATACTGCCGGCGGGTATCAACGGCCTTTCTTGTATTCTCTTCGGATTTTCAGGGGACGATCCATCACCATCCCCGCCGCCGCCGCCACTACCGCCTTCTTCCCGGACTTCAGAGGCATCCAACTCGTTATGGCAGAAGGGGCACCTCTTCTCGTTGAACTCGCGCCAGTAGATGGCGTCCAGCCCATTCTCGTCAACAATTACGCCCGACGCGGTCTGACCCTTAGGTGCCGAATCCGAGCGCTCGGGGAGGGCGCCATCGCCGACTCTGACCTGGAGGCGCCGGGCGAGGAAGAAGAAGCCCGAAAAAAGAAGAGCGCAGAGGGCGATGCTGCTGGAGGCGGTGATGGCGACGGCGACCCTCACTCTGGAGGTTCTGGATTGTGGCAGTGGGAGAGTTGAAGCCGGGGCCGGAGCTTGCGCCGGCGGCGGCGGAGGGGGGATTTGGAAAGCGGGGGCGGGGAAGGAGGGGAAGTGCACCTGGATGTTCCTCGTCGACGGCGCCTGGGCGGCAGAGGTCGCGGCAGAGATGAGGGAGAGGAGGAAGAGGAGGAGGGAAGAAGGGATAAGTCTAGCGGCCATGGACAAAACAGAGAGAGGAGAGAGAGAGAGGAGAGAAGCGTGAGGAGGTGGGTGAGAAAGGGTGGTGGTTGTAAAGAGGATTTGGTGTGGGGAAAGAGGACGTAGTTCGGGACATCGACGCGGTTTGAAGGAAATGACGGCGTCAAGGGATGTGAAGTGGTGTGCGAGTGTGTTGGGCCATGGGAACTGGAGACTTGTAGGCCGACGAAATACTGGGGGCTGAATTGATAATATTTGAACAATTAGGGTAAACAGGTAAAATGAAAGGCATGGAAAGATTGAGAATGAAAACTAGTTCTTATCTAACGTTGGGTAACCGACACCTCAGAGAGGTCTTTGTTGGAGAGCTCTGTTTTTCTAAAATTTTCATATTATAAAAAGTAAAATAGTAAATATATTTTATAAAAAAAGAGAGAAAAGGATATTTAAATCATGAACCATTTTTTTAAATACTCTATAGATTATGTAATAGAAATCCATCCGTGTTTTATACACATATTTATTTAGGGTGAAGTCAATATTAGAAAATTTTAGGGTAAACTGTAAAAATAAAAAGCTCTGAAAAGGAATCCAAAAATAAAAGAAAAATGTATGGTATGAGTTGAAATCTCCAGGGGTGAGATTTGAAAATCATAGAAAATTAAAGAGTGAAGCATAATTTTATGAGTGACACCTGCGACCTGCATCTCAGACAGACGAAAAGGACACCAAAAGTCGTTTAGTTTTTGACTTAATGTAAAATAAACTAATAAATTCAATAAAAATCTTTAAAAGATTTTATTATATTTTTCTTTAATCGATTCCATTCCATAATAATTATAATGAATACTGGTCAGCGATAATCTTGCCTATTTCATAATCTGTATCTGATAAAATAACATTCCTTCTGATTTCGAACTGTTTTATTACACTATCAACAGTAATTAAGATGCCATTATAAATTTTGAATCAAATATTTAAAGCAATGAGGTAATGATATTTAATCAGTGATATTTGATTGTTCAATAATTAAATATTTAAAGCAATGAGGTAACATTTTCGATAATGACATTGTGATAAATCATTATCAATATTTAATCAGATATAGATTATGAAATAATCAAGATTATAGGCAAATTACCATGGTTGTTATATATACAATAATACAAAGCACATCACTATATTTTTTTTCTCAATATATATATTCCAACAAAAAGTCCACTAAATTTTTTCCATAATGGCCTGACAGCTCCATTGCTAATTTGACCTAGTTGTGATTTGGTATCATCTTTGAAATTTTCATTTACAAAAAAAACAATTCGACATGGTCAACTGAGAATCTAACACATGAAATAGATTAGCAATGTTAACACAAGATTTAAATCAACTTATGCTATAATAGAATTGACATGGAAGATAGGTATTATAAACTGTTTAGGAGTATTTAGATTTAAAATTTTATAACACAGGGTGATCTGCAAGATGATCTTGGGCTATGAAAAATAACATACAAGGTGTCACAATCAGCATAAAAGAAAATATTTTTGGACACAAGAAACCTAGAATGATCAACAATGGTATCTCAAAAATACACGAGATAAGATTATAATTGTTTATAATAGAAGACGATCACTCAATAACAAACAAATAAAATAAGAAAAAACCGAAAACACAAGATCGACAGAAGGAACAGGGCTGGTTGAATTGGCAAAACATGCAATGAAGTAGACGAATGACAAAAAAATAAAAAAAAAACGGAAACAACGAATGATCAAAACAGAGGACAGTGGCGGATTGAACAAAACATACCATGAAGTAGACGGCAATTGATTTGACAGGATTGACAAAAACTGTTTGACGAATTAGTCTGACCATGTTAGGTAGGAAAAGGTCAACTGGTATTGCCTTCTACTCAAGCAATATGTCGACGATAATTGGAAGGTACGATGGAAATGCTTTCTCAAAAATCTCAAGTTTCACGTAGCCTATCACACGGGTTTCATTTGTTAGCAAAGAAAATCTCAAGCACAAAAATTGTATTCACCTTTTGTTTCTAGGACAAGGAGAAATGCATGAGAAATACCTAGTTTGTGTTCCCCACTCTCGGGGTTAACATTAATCTCAAAGCCAGGTACAGTCAATTAAGCCCAGGCTCCAAGTTCCAAGAGCAGGGTGTGGTTGACATCATTTGATCCTGGACCAATAAATTGAACTGGTCCTGCAAAGTTGAATTATTTGTTTTAAAGAAAATGGATATTTTGCTGGAGAAAAATAATTCAAACAACAGAATAGGCATAAATTTGAGAGATCATACCAGGGCTGATGTATCTGTTCTTGATAGCCCACTCATCTCGCATTGATGCAAACTTGCTAAACGGGGCACCTGAATAATAATAATTTTAAGATCAGAAACTACAGCCGTAACAACAACGTTAATTAAATGTTATAAAACAAGAAAAAGATTTACCATCCAGTTCCACCATAGCCTTCTTGATCACTGGCTTGAATTTACCTGGAGGCAATTAATATCTTATGAGAAATAAGCTGCAAGTACAATAGGAAAATAATCTTTCAGTATCATTTGTCTTAGTCATAGCTAGGCAAGCATACAGGTATCATATTGAAAGTTATAGATGGAAGATTGTAGCTTTATAACTTTGACCAATTGTTATTTCTACACTGAAAGATACTGCATATTAATATATCTAAAGCACTTGTCTTATTCCTTTGTTTGTTATGGACATAAGAACTAGGTGATTGGCAAATATCCATTGCTGATAATTTTAATAAGTTTTCTTTTAAAAACAAATTGAGTGTCAGGTGTCCCAACATCGTAAACAGGTTCGACCCTCACACATTAGTGACAGATCATTTGAATCTAACTCGCTTACCATTAGACCAAGTGGCGATTTTTTTTATTCTTTTGAACTGTAAGCAAAGCAAAGCAACCAGTCATAGCTAAAAAATGTCTGACCACACAACGACTGGTAGCTCTAACTTCTCCGGGCAAAAAGAAAACATACAAACATATGGAGAATGGAAGTGTGAAAGCTATGATAAAGATGCCTCACCCAAGCTCTCCTTATTTATCCAGAAAGGGAACAATAATTGCAATAATCTAGGCTTGACAAGAATTTTAATGTCATAACTTAAATTGTGACTACTCAAGAACTAGTCGTTGTGGTTTCTCCATGTAAAGAAGAAAGTATATTGAATTGTGGATGGACCATGTTGAAGCATATCTTGAGGATGCCTAAAATGCTGATGGAATAAAAAAATTGAATACAGCATCCACAACCACGTAAACAGTAATGACCATACAGGACAGATAAAGCAAGTCCAAATTATGCCACCGCGAAGTTTCTCCTAACCAAGTTAGATTTCTCTAACAAGTAAAGAAAACGCAAACAGATATAATAATCAACGAGTGCAAAAAAAACACGGAATGAATCATCTATCAGCTATGTATGAATGGAAAGAAAAGTAATCAAAGATGGCATACCATGTCTCCTCTCTACATCCATCAATGAAGTCAATGCAGTTCCACCAACAGTCCATTCATCAACAGGAGCACTTAAGTTACCAACCTGGAATTGTCGAGCCAAAAAAAGAAATAGTTACTAAAACCTACAAAAACTTTTTATACCGTGTCTTCTTAATCCTTAACAAAGACATTGTTTAACTAGATAGAACAGACTACTTAATTTCAATCTAATGAAAGCATCACACCGACTATTATTCAAGCAAGAATAGCTCAAATTTTGGCATAGTTATCTTCTTCTGCAACACCACTCAGTGGTTGGACAATTGTGATAAGTAAATTATACTCGATCCTAGCAACATGAACAATCACAGATCATTTTGATAAGTGAGAATATCAAATGATTTTTTTTTTAAAAAAGCAACAGAGAAATCATTGATTCACCACTTTTTGCAAGCCAACTAGCATTACAAAAAAAAAAACAGTGGTCTGGGAATGATGGCATGAAACCATACCATGAATAACACACACACACACCACACAAAAATTGATGTAGCATGCACATGCAAATGCAGAAAGATCTGTACAAATAATTTTGATGCATAATCTGTAATAAAAAGTTACTGGTGATACAACATAAATCATAACAGCAAGTGATGAAATAACAAACCGAGGAAATGAGCCCTGTCTTTCCTGAATGTAACAGAGCTCCTGCAGCATAACCGAGTGCATAGCAGTAGTTGGCATCAAAATTTGTTGGCAAGCCGCATCTCCCTTCGTATCTACAAATGTAAAACTCCAAACTGAAACTATATACCATAAGGAAAACCAAAACACTCTAGTGAAGTTGGCGCAAAATACAGCTAAGAACTTTAAATTGTGTGAATGCGATGAGGGTTAAAAAACAACAAAAAGGCAGGTCATGCAAGAGAGTGTACCATAATAAGATCCAAATCCAAAATCTGAATCCTTAACAGAACAGATGTATTCCTAGATGCAAAGATCACCAATAATTCTATGTTGATGCCTAGAGAAACCTTAGCATGAAATCAAGCCTCGCCCAAAGTAGTTAATCAACCAAGGGAAAAAAATTAAATATAGAGAGATGCACTAGAGAGCGAATGTAGACCAATTGAAGTAACATGGCTATTCTTACCCAAAAAAGTGGGACTGTCCTTTAAAATTTCCAGCATATTTACCCACCAATTTTCTATTCTGCAACTCAGTTTCAACCATAGAGATGAGCATTTTTTCAGTTTCAATTTTAGCAACCTGTACAAGAATATAAACAAACCATAAAAAAAAGACTAACCAATCATTTTAAATATACCAGTCGAAAGAGAACCTCCACGGCATAATCATTAATAATTAGCATCACCTGTACATTTCCATGTGGATCTCTTTCCAGCAAAAGTTGATCTTGGATTGCCTGGGGCAGGAATTCAAAGAGAACTTTTGATTGTTGTTGAAGTTTGGTTTTCCACAACCCCTCAGCATCAACTACATCATGAGCTAGGATTTCATTTAGTTCAGCAATAAGTTGTTGGACCTGAAAGAACAAAAGAAAGTATAAATTCAACAGTTATTTTTTGAACCAAAAATGAAAACCAACAAATGCCTTCGTGATTTTTGTACCAAACATTATGATTGTAAGATAACAAAATAATATCACGAACCTCAGGAATAAAGTCAATCAGTCCTTCAGGAATAAGTACGACACCATAATTGTAGCCAAGTTCTGCACGCTTGCAGATAATGTCAGTAATGTATTCTGTAACATTCTTAAGTGTTTGCTTCTTAGCAGCCACCTGTAAACAAAATGGATAGTGAAGCCAGAAGAAATAATGAATAATTGATTGTGATGAAGAAAAATACACCATGCATCAAGTAGTGTGACAGTAAGTACAACAATGTCATTTACTTTAGTTTCTCTTACCAATGCCTTTTTCTGTTGATCAAACCTACATTTTGCTCAAGTTTCTCAACCCACACACAGTTCAAATGAATACTCAGTGAAAGTATACGTAATGAACGTCATAGAAATATTCATTCCCATGTTCAAAGACAAAAATGTAAATAGATTTAGGAAAGTTCAATTTAATTCAACAGCAATAATTGTCGGTTAATTTCAACTTAAATCCTAATGAAGCAATGCAAGAACCAATTTGCTCGACCCATATGCAAACAGCCTTTATGCATCTTTGATCAGGGAGAACAACATCATTAAATAACAAACAAGTTCATGAACCAGATAGTGGCTTGTAGCAAGACGATGAACACTCAAGACAAGAACACTCAGAAAGATACATTAGTGATTGTCAAATAGATCCTTCAACAAAGCATTTAATTTGACAAGACAATTACCTCTTCACCAATGATGGCAATGTTAGGATGTGTTTGCAAAGCACATTCCAATGTTATATGAGAAGCAGCACGACCCATCAACCTCACAACTGTAGAAGCAGAAGCCATAACATGAGCAAAAGAATACATAACATAAATAAATAGACACTGAGTATTCATAATAGCTATTTAATTGCAGGAGATTTAAGTAACTGGTGTGACTGTTTGGGGAAGAAATTCATCCACATGAAGGGCCTAGGTTTGAACAAGAAGTGAATTTAACCACATCTGTTAAGTGGTCTTAGGTAGTGTTGCAAAATTATTCTTTAGCAACTAACCAATCTATTTTACAATTGAAGCAATAGAGCAAGCTCCTATGATACCCAACCAAGAACTTTATGCCAAATACTTATCTATTTCAGAGTAGCAGGTTTGAACTTACAATGGTAATATTTTCCGGTTGAACGTGCATCTATCATTACATTTCCAATCATTTCTGAGTAGATCTGCAAAACAAGAATGATCTCGGGGAAAACATACAATAAAAATCATGTAGTACTGCAAATTAGCATTTATGTTAGAATATTGTAAATATAGCTAGGGATAATTTGATGTATCCTAATTTGTATTTTACCAAAAATACAAATTAGTCCTTAGAATAGAATCCTGATTTATTTCCTAGAATAGAGTTCTAATTATTTCTTAGAATAGGTTCTAACTTTGTATATAAATAGGGTTTATATCTTGTAATATTGGATTAAAGGAATTTTTAACATGGTATCAGAGCACAAGGTTTAAGTTTTTTTTTCCTTTACCCTAAAATTCTCTTTTGCCTTAAATCTTAGCCGATCTGTTTCTTTTTTCCCTCTCGCGACTTGTCCTGCTCGCGACTTCTCTTTTCCCCTCTCTCCACGCGACGCTGTTGTTCTTCCTCGCGACGTTGTTGTTCTTCTCCTGCACGCTACGTTGCTGTTCTCCAGAGAAGCCAAAGCTATTGTTCTTCTCCTACACGCGTCGCGAGCTCCGATAACGCGTCGCTCTCCACACGTGATTAGGTTCCCTCTGCACCTGATCGCGTTGCTCCCCATGACCTGCTCGCGCAAGGCAGCCCTTCCTTTTCTTCCTCGGGTCGTGACCTCCATCTTCAGGTGTGCTGAAGACTTCTTCCTACACGCCGTGTGCTGTTCTCCGCAGTGTGCTTTCTTCCGTCGAACGCCGAAGGTTCCTCCATCGTGTGCATATTCCGGTGCCTATTCCTAATGTCGACAACCTCTCAACAACTCACAACTAATCAATGGCTACCTCTGACACTCCAAAGTTGGATATCTTAATCTTTACCAACCACATCACTGCACTGCTCTAATCCGAGCAGTCAGATGGTAAGAACAACTCCTCATGGTCCTCTCATATTAAACTTTGGCTTGTTGGACAGGGTTATGAGACACATCTCACCCAAACCGAAGAGGATGCTTACGTCGCCGATCGTCCTCTGTGAAAAAAGGTTGATGCTCAGTTGTGTGGTATTATCCGAGCCATAATCCATCCATCTCTTAGGGATGTCTTCCGCACTCACAAAACCTGCAAAGCTATTTGAACACAGGCTCAACAACTCTTTACAAACACCTCTCGGCGACTCTATCAAGTTTGTGAAGATCTCATGAACATCCTCAGTGTCCATCAGATTAAGGATTCTATGTCAACTTATCTGGGTTCGGTCTCTAGCCTTCTTTGTGACTTCAATGAGCTGCTTCCACCTGGGTCATTCCTGTTGCAGAGCTTGAAAATCGGAAGAAATTTTTTATGTCTCTGACTTTATATGGTCTGCCCACATATTATTCTCATGTTTGTGATCAGATTCTGGGCAGCCTCACAAAAGCTACCATGGACAGTACTTGGGCGACTTTCCTTCGTGTCCCCGCCAAAGTCTTGACGTTATCTCCTTCCGTTCCTGTTGACTCATCAACTTTGATCTCTCGAAGCAATACCAGACCTCCACCTCGTAAGGGTGGCAAAGGACGTCCTTGGTGTGATCACTGCCACCGACCAGGACACACGATTGATAAATGTTGGAGTCTACATGGTCGACCCTTTCGTGCTGCTCAGATCGTCCAAAGTTCTGTCGCTTCTTCAGCTTCCACTTCACAGTTGCCACCGGATCCGACCCCATTGCCTTTCTATGATGACTTTTTGAAATGGTATGAGGATCGACAGACTTCTGATTCCACTGCTACCGTTACACACTATGGTAATTCCTTTGCTGGCATATCTCGATCTTTGGATCACTGAGTTCTTGAT
This sequence comes from Boesenbergia rotunda, assembly GCA_024364735.1. NCBI lineage: Eukaryota > Viridiplantae > Streptophyta > Magnoliopsida > Zingiberales > Zingiberaceae > Boesenbergia > Boesenbergia rotunda. The sequence continues at coordinate 415,533 of JAGFNQ010000872.1, read as the reverse complement.
TTTGGGACCACCGATCATATCACTGGTAATAAATCTCTTTTTTCTTCTCTCACTACTTCCGGTTATTTACCCTTTGTCACCATAGCAAATCGTTCTCAAACTCAGTCCCGGGGTGTTGGTATTGTTCATCCTTCTCTGTCTCTCCCTATTCATAATGTTCTTTATGTTCCCGGAGCTCCCTTTAATTTGTTATCAATAAGTCAACTTACTCGGTTTCTTGATTGTGTCATCTCTTTTACTAAAACTTCTATTTCCTTACAGGACCGGAGTACGGGGAGGATGATTAGCTTCGGATGTGAGTCTCATGGCCTATATCGACTTCATCGGCCTTCTCTTGTTGGTTCGGCGGTGACATCTCCTCTTCTTATTCATACTCAGTTAGGATATCCAGGTCTTGATAAGTTGAAACAATTAAATCCAAGCTATTCTCACTTATAGTCTTTGGCTTGTGAGTCATGTCAATTAGGAAAGCATGTTTGTAGTTCTTTTTCTCCTCGCACTATGAGTCGGGCTACATCCCCTTTCGCTTTGGTTCATTCTGATGTCTGGGGTCCGAGTCGTATTTCTTCTACATTGGAGTCTCCATAGTTTGATACTTTTATCGACGATTTTTTCCATTGTACTTGGTTATATCTGATGAAGGATCGTTCAGAATTATTTTTTATTTTTCAATTTTTTTCCCATGAAATCAAAACTCAATTTGATATTTCTCTTCGAACCTTGCAAAGTGATAATGCACGTGAGTATCTATCTACTCCGTTTTGGGCCTTCTTGGCGTTTCATGGTGTGTTGCATAGGACGTCTTGTCCTCATATCCCCCAACAAAATAGAGTTGCATAAGGCAAGAATCATCATCTTCTCGAGACCACCGAGATTCTGCTTTTCCACTCTCATGTTCCTCATCAATTTTGGAGTGACATCGTACTTATTGCATGTTATCTCATCAATCGCATATCTTCCTCCACTCTACAAGGTAAAATACCTCATGTACTTTATCCTCATCAGTCTCTTCATCCTTTACCACTTAGGATTTTTGGTTCTATATGTTTTGCTCATGCTCTTGATCCTAGCATTGACAAATTCTCTTCCCAATCTCGTAAATGTGTCTTCCTTGGGTACCTACGGTCTCAGAAAGGGTACAAGTGTTATTCCCCTACTCTCCGTCGGTACTTCATATCTGCTAATGTCACATTCTTTGATTCAGTTCCATTTTTTGGGCCTAACGCATCTCTGTCCGAGTTTTCTCCTTCTACGCCTACGCCAGTGACTATCTTTTACCCTCCAGAGGACTTTCTATCACCTCCAGCCCCATCTCCTCCTCCATTGCGGGTTTATCAGCGTCATCCTCGTCCTGCTTTGCCACCCCCTAGTACTGACACTGCCGTGGACACATCTTTGGAGCCAAGCCATTCGCCTCTTCCTCCAGTCCCATCTCCTGAGTCTGATATTTCTATTGCACTTCGAAAAGGTATGTGTTTCACTCGTAATCTTTCTCCTCATTATGTTTCTTTGAGTTATCATCGTCTTTCTCCTTCCTATTATTCTTGTCTTTCCTCTTTGTCGTCTATTTTCTTCCAAAGTCTACAGGTGATGTCTTTGCCCATCCAGAATGGAAACAGCTATGCTCGACGAAATGTGTCTTACAAAGCAGTGAGACTTGGGACCTCGTTCCTCTACTACCAGGGAAATCAGTTGTTGGTTGTCGATGCGTACATACGGTGAAAGTTGGTCCAGACGGAAAAGTTGATCGGCTTAAAGTCCGCCTCATCGCTAAGGGTTATACTCAGATCTTCGGATTGGATTATGGGGACACTTTTTCTTCTGTTGCCAAGATGTCCTCTGTGCGCTTATTCCTGTCTATTGCTGTGATTCAACATTGACATCTTTATCAGTTGGACATCAAAAATGATTTCTTACATGGTGACCTGCTCAAGGAAGTCTACATAGAGCAACTTCCATGTTTTGTTACTCAGGGGGAGTCTTCTGGTCTTGTATGTTGCCTGCGAAAATATTTATATGGCCTCAAGCAGTCATCTAGAGCATGGTTCGATAGATTTAGTACTATAATGTAACAGTTTGGCATGAGTCAGAGCGAGGCCAACCATTCTGTGTTTATCGCCACTCATCTACTAGTTGCATCTACTTAGTGATTTTTGTTGATGATATGTCATCACAGGTAGTGATCCTCTCGGGATTTCAAAGGTGAAACAACATCTTTTCAAACATTTCCAGACAAAGGATATCGGCAAACTCAAATATTTCTTGGAGATAGAAGTAGCACAGTCCAAAGATGGGATCATTATATCCCAAAGGAAATATGCAATCAATATTTTGGAAGAAACAGGAATGTTAAACTCAAAGACAGTTGACAACCCCATGGATCCTAATGTCAAGCTCCTGCAAATCAGGAGAGCATCTTCCAGATCCTAAATGATACAGGAAATTAATAGGGAAACTAAGCTATTTTACTGCTACTCGTCCAGACATCTCATTTGCAGTAAGTGTAGTAAGTCAATTTCTCAACTCTCCATGCAAGGAACATTGAGATGATGTGATCCACATTATTCGATATATCAGAGGCGCTCTAAGAAAGGGTCTTTTGTACGGAGACAAAGGATACTCGAGTCTTAGGATATTCTGATGCAGATTAGGTAGGTTCTCTCACTGATAGAAGATCTACTTCTGGGTTTTGTATATTTGTCGGAGATAATCTTGTTTCTTAGAAAAGCAAAAAGCAGAATGTTGTAGCAAGATCCAGTGCAGAGGCAGAGTATCGAGCTATGGTCATAGCCAGTCAAGAGCTTATATGGCTCAAACAGTTGCTTCAAAACTACTATTTGGAGAGATTACACAAATGTCACTTGTATGTGACAACCAGGCCACCATGCATAACATCTCAAATCCAGTTTTTCATGAGAGGACAAAACATATTGAAATCGACTGTCACTTTGTCAAAGAGAAAGTTGTATCTGAAGAAATATCTACTAGTTATATCAACTCACATGATCAACTAGCAGATATATTCACTAAGCCACTTACAGGGTCCCAAATTGACTACATATATAACAAGCTGGGTGCATATGATTTATATTCTTCAGCTTGAGGGGGAGTGTTAGAATATTATAAAAATAGCTAGGGATAAATTAATGTATCCTAATTTGTATTTTACCTAAAATACAAATTAGTTCTTAGAATAGAATCCTGATTTATTTCCTAGAATAGAGTTCTAATTATTTCTTAGAATAGGTTCTAACTTTGTATATAAATAGGACTTATATCTTGTAATATTGGATGAAAGGAATTCTTTAACAATATATATAGAATACAAACAGAACCTGAGAAAACAGATTAACTGATGAATGTTTTCCTCTGAAAGTATTTCCCAACTTTGAAGGCACAGGTTATATGATCACAACTAATAAACATTGTAAAGGGATACACATTGAGAAGCACATACCCACTGGACCTCTTGAAATCATATGAATTATAAAGGTCTAAAGTCATAAATTTGTCAAAGTTTTTCTACATAAGATTTTTCAGCAAGTCAACTGTTCTATATGATCCAAATATTTAAAGCTGCATACTCTATAGTATGCATGAAAAATTTTGCATGTTTTATTACTCAGCCTTTGTAACCATTAGATGCCGACTATAGCAAACAACCAACACACGAGTGAAGAACAAACCTTGCATGCAGTATCAAATCCAAAGCTTGTAGGAACTTCCTTGCATTTGAGATCTCCATCAATCGTTTTGGGGCATCCAATGAGCTGAGTTTTCATTTTCTTTTGCCTAATCAAATGTGAAGTTCAAGAATATTATTTTATCAGTAATCATCAACATCAAAATGAGTACAATATTGATTTAATGAATTGTCTCAAAGTTCAACCTAAAATTTTCAGCAAGCAGGCATGCATTAGTATTGGAGTCATCGCCGCCAATAACAACAAGTCCATCCAAATCAAGTTCGGTCACAGTATCTTCAGCTTGCTTGAACTGATGAACACAGAGATGAATGGTATGTCAGAATAAAAGACAGTATGAGAAAAACAAAGTTTTTTGTAGTGAGCAGACATTATTAAGAAAAGTACTGATTTTAGATAAACTAGAAAAGGATGAGAGAAAATGCCTGCTCTGGAGTTTCAATCTTGTCCCTTCCACTGCAGATCATGTCAAATCCACCCTATTCAGAAGAACCACAAGATATGACCACAGAATTTGCGAATGTAATCATTGATTGTTTAAATTTAACGCTCAACTTCAACACGTAGAAGGATAAGGTATTCCAAATTCAAATTTCTTGCTTAGCCAAAAAAAAAATGCAATTAACAGTTATTTCTTGACAGGATCCCGTTAAAAAACCAGCAACCACGTCACTTAGATACTATTATCAAACTAATCATAAGTAAATTTTAATTCTATCATCTGGGAACTGCTTTTAGAATTTAATCCCCCAAATCCAGTATACCTCCGTAATGGAAAAACTAGTACAATGACCACAGGAATCCAGGACAATTTTTCAGTATTTTTTACTAAATAGTGATGGAAGAATAGATACCTGGTTTCTGTAAGGATAGACAAAATCATGAGTGAGCACCACGTACTTGCGCTTCATAATACCTGCTGGCCCCCCCTTAAATCCATACAAAATGCTGCCTTTCGTCCTATCCTGTAAGTAATCTAACAGAAGGGGAGAAAAAACATAGCAACTGATCATTTGGATACCAGTAAACAAAAGGAGGAGGAGGAGGAGAAGAAGAAGAATGAGGCCTAGATCTGATAGTGTCTTACCGAATATCCCAGATATCACATTGTGTCCACCTGGAGCCTGGCCACCAGACAGCACAACCCCAATCTTCAGGCTCGCGGGCAAATCTGAAGGACCCGAGCCGGCCGGCACTAGCCTTGCCGACGGCTGACCGAATAAATTAGGAAATAGTTTCGCAATCTCGTCTATCAGATACAAGCAACAACGACAGCATCAAAGACGCGAGTGGCATAAGTTAAAAACAGAACCGATAAAAATCCAAGTCAGATAAGATGGCTCAAAGAGAATGACCTGGGTTTCCGGCGGCGGAGCTACGAGGGCCATCTAGAAGCTCGAAAGGGGCCTTGAGGATGGAGGGGAGAGGGAGGGAATGGTTGAGTCGGCTGGTCTGCACGTCGCTGTACACGGAGGCGAGGCGACCGGGGAGGGAGCTCGCAGTCGCCATGGGAGATGGCTCCGGCCGACGGCGTTGGCCTTCCGAGCCGAGCAGAAGAAGCGAGCGTCTTGGGGAATTTCGAATTCGCACCGCACGAGCAAAATATCTCCACTCGAACCGGTGGGTTTAAATAAAAAAGAATTTTTAAAAAAAATTAAAATAAACTTTATTTTAAAGAGATCGAACTTATTGCTTCCACCCAATTTTCAATATTATTAATTTTGGAAATGAAATTAGTCTCTATCTTATCTGGAAAGGGCAATGCGATTCGTCACCCTTCTCTTTCTTACTCACTTCGAGCAACCGCTTTCGCTCGTGCATTCCACGTGCAGCAACCGCTGATTTATAATTTGAAAATCATTATTCTTTTCTGATTTGATGTCATTTTTTTTATTGTAATCTTGATGGCAAAAAGCGAATCGCTCACTCTCAGCGTCTCTGTCAATCCATCCCAGAGTCAATACGGAGGAGATAAATCACGGGGACTACTAATCCGGATGTTGTGACTAACGCATGAGGAGGATAGGCATACTGATTTTGTTAGGATTTAACCCTCGGACCTCTTGATGGTAACACTCACGTATTTACCATCAGTTATTCTTGTGGGGACAAATATAAGCAAAAATACGGGTTGAGTATGAATGGAATGAAATGAAATACTTTAAATTTATTTTAATTTTCAAAATTGAGATTGTAATTTTAGTTATACTTTTTAAAACAATTTTAGTTATACTTTCAAAATTGAGATTGCTTTCGCACGAATTAAAGCAAAAGTGAACATTAAACTACCACGCAGATCAATTAAATATTGAATAAAAAGGCCAGAATCAAAATAAATCATATTGTAATTTGAAAACCAAACAAATATTAAAATTTATTTGTGGTTGCATCCTAAAAGTTGCAATTGTAATGATCTACAATTGGCAAGTTTGGAGAGTACTTAGTTTACTCCGTTTTCTATTTTTGTTTTTTAGAAAAGTATAGCCAGGGCCGGCTCAAGCCTATTTAAGGCCCTAGGCGAAAAAATAGGTCATTAACATTGTTTTAAAAAAATTATACTCGTCCTTTTTCATTTAGACTTGCAACTGTCAACCGACTTAGTCGAAAACAAATATATTCAGAATTATTTAAAAACTAAGAAAGATGAAAAAATGTGTCTAATTATTCAAATGAGAGACGAAAATAACAACTCTTACAAAAAGGAATAAATGAAATTGGACAATATATATAGAAAAAATCATGTTTCTATACTCAACTCGTTATCACTGTAAACCAAAATAAATAAATAAATAAATAATATATTTACAAAATGACACAACTAAATATAATCCTTAGAAAATAAAAATCATAATGAGATCAAATCGTCATTATCATTTATTAAAAATTAAATAAGTTTTAGGCACAAAACAAAACAAAAAAATAAATCATATTTTTTATTACTTAAATCAAAATAGTTGTAAATGATAGAATAAAAATAAAAGGGAAGCCAAAAAATTTATTTCTGTAAATACATATAAATAAAAGCTAAATTTAGTATCTATAAGGAAGTGAAATGATAAAAATATCTAACTCACTATTGCTCAAAAATAATAAAATCATTTATTTCGATCGAACACAATATGCATGAATCCCTCAACATTTGAACTTAATCAAGCAAGGAGCATAGTAGCACCAACCGGATCAGCGTGACATCGTTAGGTGTAATTTCTTTTTCCCAATATCAACGAGCGAGAGAAGTACAAAGAAGAAGAGCTAGTCAAGGGAAGAGGGGGAATTCAAAAAAAGACTAATATTTTTATTTTGCATTGCATGGATAAAAAAAATTAATTCATGTTCTTGTTGGGACCGGGTGCATGTTGACATGGATGCGGGTTCGTAATTTTAAAATTAATTACGTGCAGCGGAAGGTTTAGCATAAATAATTTCTCAAATTATTTAACCACACATCTAAGCATGCAACTTTATCTTGTATAGACATGATCATATATTTAAAATTTTGCAGAAACGTAAACTAATTTACGTATTACCTCGCGTAACTCGAAGGAAGGGACGAGATCCAACCGTAAGCGTCCCTCGGAAGCTCCGCCTCTATTCACGTCTACGCCGAGTATCTTCGGAATGACTTCGCAAAGCCACGAGTTTCGTGTTCTCGAGAACTACTAGATTCTCCGAGAACGCGACAAGAAAAACCAAGAGAGAAGTAATCACATCGGAAAAACTCACCACCAAGGTTGGCCGGAATCACAATTCCGGCGAGAAGGAGGAAGATGACTTGCACCCAATCCCAAGGTGATAATGGCCGGAGAGGAAGATCGTCCCAACGGAAGAACTTTGTCATCTCGGTGCTTCTCCTTGTGCTCACGGCAAGAAGAAGGGACAAGAGCCTTGTGGCCGGCCAAGAGAAAGAAGGGAGGAGAGGGAGAGAGCCCAGACAAGAATACTTGGATTGATTTCCAAGCCTTGCCTTGGGTCATTTATATAGTGGCCTCTCAACCGCCAAGTCTCTTTTTTCTTATGGAATAAATTTTCTATGACTTATTCCATCATGCCAAATTTTATCATTTTTAATTCATGATAAAAATCCGACCAAGTCTCCTTTTTTCTTATGGAATAAATGTTCTTATCATGGTAAATCAATCCATGATTGATTTTATAAAATAAAATAAATCAATCCATGGTTCATTTTAATTTCCATAAAAAATAAACCAAACCTTAGTTTATTATATAAAAATTTATATCATCCATAATTTTATAAAACAAACCACACAATTGGTTTATTTTATAAATTGAACCAAAAACTTGGTTCTCTCCCTTTGTTGTGGCCGGCCAAGCAAAGAGGGTGGAGACCCTCTTTGGCCGGCCCATCCAAGCCACGCCCCAATGAATTAAACTCATTTAATTCATCTATTAAGTCTTCAAAAGACTTAGCCATTTTACGCTTCCGATACGTCCACTACTAGAAAAAATGCATTTAACAACAGTGAATCACTATTGTCGTAGGCCAAATACCACTGTTGTTAAAGGTCATGTTGTTAAAGGGGGGGTCTACGACAACAGTGAATCACTGTTGTCGTATATCACATTCGACAACAGTTTGACAACAGTTTTCCACTGTTGTCGTATATCACATTCGACAACAGTTTATCACCGTTTATCACTGTTGTCGTATATCACATTCAACAACAGTTTATCACCGTTGTCGTATGTCATATTCACCGTTGTCTTTTATTATATTCGACAACAGTTTTTATAACCGTTGTCGTATATCAATAACAACAGTTTATCACCGTTGTCGTATGTCATATTCACCGTTGTCTTTTATTATATTCGACAACAGTTTTATCACTGTGTTGTCGTATGCCACCGTTTATCTACAACAACAGTTTAGCTTTAAAAAAATCTGTTGTGCGTTTGCACTGTTCCACAACAGTTTCATAGCAATTTGACAACAAAGATATTTCCATTATATTTTCAATTAAAAGACAATAATTTAACCTCGAAACAAAAACTATATATATCAAACATCATCAACATATTTACAATAACCTTTATACAAAGATCCACCACAAGCTTTCTACAGATGAAACCATAAATGTATCTTTTGTCCAAAAACCTTTATACAGACGAAACCACTAAAGTATCTTCTGACCCAAATTACAAGAGTTCATAATTCTGACCCAACTAAACTTACAATGAAGTTCAAATCACAAAAATTATAGCTTGGAATGTCAGATTAATGGTCTTCAAACATGATCACGAACAAGTCCCTGCAGCAGGAAAAAAGAGAACAAACACTCTAATTAGTTATTCTATTAAATGCATATGTCCAATAAAAAATGATCCATGAATATGTATCAACAAACAACAAAAATAACAATTGTTCACCATTGCATGTGTTACCAATTGTTCACCAACAGTCAGAGACTAAAGCAGAGACCAATTGCATCATTGCATGTGTTACCAATTGCACCATTGCATGTTGTGCGTCAGTTATTCACCATTGCATGTGTTACCAATTGTTCACCAACAGTCAGAGACTAAAGCAGGGGGCTTGCTGTTGATTTTTTATGGCATGACATGTAAAGAGATGAATATTGATTTTTGTGGCTCAGTGTTTACTGGGTTTGTAAGTTAAGGAATAATGTTAAATACCAGAAGGATCGTTGCAAAAAGATTCAGTTTAAAAGTTGTAATGAGAACATTTTGCTATGTATTTTATTGTTGGTCTTCTAAGATCTCTAAGGGATGGGATTCCATTTGGATGATACACAACTGTTAATCTAGGTTGGTAATTTTCCACCCATTTACAAAATGGGTACATTAGAAAGCCTAGTTGGATCAAATTTCAAGGAAATTACCAAACTCCTTGAATGCATGAAGTTCCTAGAGAGCTTTGAGCAAAAAAATTGTGAAACTCAATATAGCGAGTGAAACAGTGTTTAGTTTGATTTGTGGTGGGAAACTGAAAATCAGCTGGTGCTGTTTTCAACTCAAACTAACAAGGGAAATTGCTTAAATATTAGTGTCACTATCTTGAACCAATGATTATGCCTATTAATAGTAAAAAAGTGTTAAATACAAGTGTATCTTTCAACCGAAGATTGAAGACGCTATAAGATGAAGGATAATTAGAAAACATGTCAGGCAACAAATTATTGATACTTCAAACCGAGTTGGATGTGCACATGCACTAGATAATTGAAACTACAGAGTAATTGTTATAATTTGCTACATTCTAGGTTTTATACTCTCCTTATGGATTTGGTACAGAGTAATTATAATTTGCTACATTCTAGATTTGGTGGTGGATTTGCTACAGAGTAATTATAATTTGCTACATTCGCTATATGTTGCCTACTTCTAATTAATGAGGAAAGTTTCAATACAAAAACGCCCATCCTCTTGTGTACATTTTATTTTCTCAAATTTTTATTACCCAAGAATTTCTGTAAGTACACTTCTTGAGCAAGGAATCAAGGATTTATCATCTTGTTTTGATGCGTGAAGCATGCATAGTGCTCGTCCAGCAACATTCCAAGCAAAACTGCACCTACCAACGCCTCCCTTTTGTGCATAATCATATGCTAGATTATAAATAGCAAGAGCTTCCTCAAATACATCATCATGTCTCCTCGGGCTGTCTTCAAACTCGGCAGCTTCATACAACATCTATTAATTTGCCCAACTTGTCATGAACTTGGGAATGACAGAATGTGAGTGACAGATAGTTCATGTCTTTCAGAATAATTTAATTAGACTTACCCACTTATATTTCTTTGAATGTGAGTGACAGATTTTTTCAGAATAATTTTTTTTCTCTTCCCTTAAACTATTTCATTCGCCTTCTGTTCTTTCTGTCCATGTACAGTGTATGTGTTTCCCCGTAAAAAAAGGTTTTAGCATTAGCGAATGTTAAGTAATATCTGAAAAGTTTATTATGAATTCCTTTTCCAGAATAGTAGATCTAAAGCATATGCTGTTAAAATAATGATTTCATTTTTCATAGGAAAACAATATTCTCAAAAGCATACTGACACACAAACAGAGTTTTGATGAGAAGCACATATAACAAAAAGAAATTGTTTGACCAGCATTAACAAGTTAATAAATTTTAGCATTATTAATCATAGAACCGTTTTTAGGAATATGGTTATATAGAAATACTTGATTTGAAGGAACAAATACACGATAACAAGTATCCTTCCATTAAAAGAAGAAGAAAACTAATCTTTAGAAGAGCAAAACATTATCACCTTGTATTCGAGAAGAGAGTCCCAGATCAAAAGTATCATATCTCCAAAAGAGTGAGTTGTCTGTAGAACATTTAGGGCCCTCGACATGGCATTGCTAGTCTGTGAAAGGTTTGCACAAGGGGATAAAATCCAGTAAATGAATACAGATAAAATACAGATAAAAGGTAGCCACTTCCATTTTATTATTATAATTACAAAATCCAGTAAATGAATGTCTAAGGCTGAGATGGGATAATAACAAATTTAGAAGTTCAACACCTAAAGAATAAAATAGCAAATAATCATATTTATGGATTCGTGCATCAGTAATTCTGCATGATTGTGAAAATTGTAAAGCTGTAATTGTTTGTGTTGCAGAAAGCTAATTTAATCCGCAAAGAGATCACACAGGTATATTCTCTCCTCAAGCTGTGTTTGTGTCAACTATTTGGATCGGCTGCATCAATCTTATCATTCCATCCTCCATTAAGTTCACATCCATTTAAGTTCTATGTGAGACCATATAATCAATAATATTCATACCTATTATCAAATAGGTATATCACCCGAAAGTTTAGTAACTAACATTTACCAGGAAAAGTTTAAACCTTAGTAACTAACATTTACATACCTATTATCAAATATAATCCTGTATACAATCAGCTATCGCGGAGCGCACTTCATCAATTTCATCTTGGGAGTACTCTGCTTTTGCAAACTATGAACAAAAACACATTATATAATTGTACAGAATAAAACATAACAACTTGAAAAAATTTATAACTAGATAACTTTAAATATTTGAGATAATAAAGAAATTATTACTATCGTTCGGAATGCATCCCCCTCGATTGATGTAACTTCTTCAGTAATTTGCTTCATAAATCTCATCACATAATATACACATTGTTTGGCATCCGGTTGCCTAAGAACCTAAGGCAAAGATAATTCATATTTTTAATGCTTAAAATACCAATATTATACACAATAAAAAATTTTGATTTAAATAAAAGTACAAATACCTTAATCACTTCCCACTGTACTTGTTTTCTTCCTTTTCTTCCTTGGAACGAATTAAACAATTTTATTGCCCTTCAATTATACATTAGGTACAGTAGTTGATAAACTATTGTTTTAAGACTAATTTAGATGCATACTAACTAATTTTATTGCTGAAGTCGATACCGACGATGCAAGCCATGCCAGCAACAAAGGCTGCAAAAGCAACAGAAAAGCTGAAGAAGAACAGGCAAACAGAATTAGGACCTTACTGAAAAGTATTTTATTATTTGAAGATCCAGAATACAAGGAAAAAAGAAACATGATGTTAATAAAATCAACTTTCTGGGAAAAAAAACAAAGAAAGAAGAGTAATGTTCTTTCTTATGCCAATTTAGGATGTTAATAAAATTCAGAAGCAACTAAACAAAGAGAAAATAGATGAAATAAATAAATAAGTAAAGAATAGAAAATAAAAACAACCACAACTGTAGATAATCAATTTGTCCTCTAAATGCAAGAGACTAAATTTTTTTAGTTAAAACTGTTTGCGCATCTACATTGTGCTTCCATATCTTATAAGTGAATAAGGATGTACATATATGGCAACCCTCAATACCAAGGAAATATCAACAAAGATTAACGAATGATGATGAGGGTTGCTTCATTCATATTGCTGTGGATGGCAGCAATCCAACAACAATAACAACAACAATAACAACAAAGGGCATTCTAAGTCATTCGAGGACTACTAATGTCCATTTGTGAGCTATGGCATAATTAAAAATTAATGGATATCTAGAATTTAACTTAGTCATAATAATTAGACTTCTGCTCATATTCACTTAAATGCTAGGATGCAGATATGCGTACACCAAGGTGTTTCCTTAAGAAAATAACAAAGATAGAAGTTGATTTGGGTTCTTTATTAACTGACACTATTCTTATAGTTTGATATTCAGAACAACATAACATTTTCATGCACCAATATATGTCATTTTGATTGTTTTCTGAAGAACAAATGATAACCACTATAGGAAATGATAACCAAAAGAAAATTTGTGAACGTGACTCCAAGATGGACTGAGTTTGCAGAATAAAATACAATGTTTAATTGTATCCTTCTAGGTCCTACATACATCAGTGAAGTTTAATTGTTTCATACTAACATAACAAACATCTTAATACAGGATACGACTATACTTGCATCAACAAAACAAGAAAAGAGATAAACCTTTCGTTCTTGGTAGATGCTTCCAGAAATACTTGAGAAACTATTTGACAGCCATCACTGCGAGTGAGAGACTGCAAATATATCATATTATTTGCTTTCCTCTTATCAAAACATGTTCTTCGTATGCTTAGATCCAGTGGGATAGTCCTTAATAACTCTTTCTCAATTAGAACCATCGGAGAAAAATAATAGCATTATTAACCCAGAAAACATTCAATCTCACTTAGCACAAGAAGAATCTTTGAGATTAGCAGAGTTCTTTGCAGCAAAACCTACAGTTTTAAGAATTACAATAGTAAACCAAAGAATCAAGCATCTAAACCAATTAAGACGAAAACTAACCATCGCGAAGGGGAAGGGACGCGATTCATACGTTGGCTGGAGAAGGGATGACACCGCCCGCACCCTGAATCTTCAGCGCCTTCTTCCTCTCCTCAAGCTCACGGATCTTTTGCATCTGGAGCATCCGCTCCATGACGAGCTCGTACTCGCACTTCTCGTAGACATGGCGCTCGTTCTCGCACTTCCATGGCAGAAAGAACTCAGCGGTGCGGCACTTGTTGAGAGGAATAAGGAGATGAGCGCACTCATCGCGGTAGGGGATGGGAACCCTGTTCTCCTCCATCTCCTTCTGCGTCGCGATCATCGGCTTCGAAGATCCCAGCTTCACCTCTTCTGCCATTGCTCGACCAATCGCTCTCGCTCCTCCTCTCTCTCCGTATCCCCCTCTATCGATCGAATTTCACACCCTGGAGACCGCAGTGCTCGGTCTTGCAAACAATTTTTTGCCCTAGGGCAGGAGATGCCAGAAACCATAGAGTAGGAAACTAACCTGGTTGACGAATTGATGGGCGAGCAGGACCGGATCGGTTAGAGACGGTGGCCTCAAGCTCGAACAAAACCCTTGCCTTTTCTTCTCATGGCCAGGAAACCTCAAAGAGGAGCAAAACCCTTGCCTTTTCTTCTCGTGCGTCGAGGGGAGGGGGAGATGCAAGCGCGGCGAAGAGGGGACGGAGGCGCGTCGTCGGGCAAAAGGGGGTGGCGCGTCGTCGGGAGAAGGAGGAGGTGTTGTGCGTGAAGTTAGGGCTCGAGTATATGCTTTAAAAACAAATATAAAGAGGTTAATTTATTTATAAAAAGAAAACATATTTAATTTTGTTTATTGCTTGAACAGCACAGCAATACAACAACAACAGTTTAATATAACTGTTGTCTATTGTCATAATAGACAACAGTTTATCACATCAGTTGTTGTAAATCCCGCCTATAGACAACAGTTATTTTATAACTGTTGTCGTTGAGTATACATACGACAATATTTTGTTATTACTGTTGTCTTTTTACGTATACAGACCAACAACAACAACGGTTAATACTAAAACTGTTGTTAAATTGACATACGACAACACTTTATCAAAAAACCGTTGTCGACTATGTGTTGTTGAATGCAAAAATTCTAGTAGTGGTCTCTGAAAAATTCAGATTCGACTTATCGTTTGGCTCAACCAAACCTAATCTCTCTTGATTGGAAAATCCAATTTTCAACTCATTTTAAATCTCTCGGATTACTCGTAGTGTGTGTGACTAAATAGACTTTCGATTTATGTTGGCCGTCTATAATTAACCAATTATAGAATGATCATGAGTGGCACCTAGTAGTACATCATGATCCCCAATTAATCGAAAGATCAACGGTTGACCTCAGAAACTATTCTGAAACCCTTCAGCAGCTTTAATGAATCGTGCCTCATTCCCTTCACCATCTTATACCCACATGGTTCAGGACATGGTCTATGTGTGTCAGTCCCCACTAGGCTGACTACGTCACACTTAGCCCAAGTAACGTTTTCTCGTCCTACGGATTCAAATTACTCTCATGTATTTAAGAGATTCATACTCTGAACATGTCATGCTCTGGCCAGAGGCTTCGAGTAACAATCCGACGATAGGCCTTGGGTATACGTCTCCTCGCAAGGAGTGGTGAATCCTTTATAGGCTGTTCAAACATCTTCGGTAGGGATGGAAATAGGTCAGGCGGCTTGTCAGGGGCCTGTGGCCTGGCTGGCCTGTTTAAAAATAAAATAATTATCAGGCCTTTTTAAAAGCCTGTTTTCCTTATCAGGCCAGGCTCAGGCTCAATATAAAGCCTATGAGGCCTGATAGGCCGGCCTGGGCCTGTTAAAATTACATTATACAAATTGTCAAAATAAAATTTTGATCCTTAGACGTCTGTAAGCAAACTCTTATCTACACCCTACTAACCAACACACCACAAATCTATTTTTGTTAAATAATACATATTTTATATATTTACTTTTGAAGGTACAAATATATTTATGGTATTTTTAACTAATTTGTTAAATTAGTATTTTGGATAATCGAATATTCGAATTAAATTATTATATTTTATATATTAGAAGTATTTTGGATAATCGAATTAAATTACAAGCTTTGTAAACAGGCCACAGGCCAGGCCATGCTATTGAACAGGCCAGGCTCAGGCCTAGAATAAAGCCTATAACAGGCCACAGGCCAGGCTCAGGCCAGTTTGCTATTATACAGGCCTGGCCTGTTAAGGTGAAAGCCTGGCCTGGCCTGGCCTGTTTCCATCCCTAATCTTCGGGCACTTCGGCTTATACCCAATCATCCTGGGTTCACACATCCTTGGAGATGCTTGCTTAAGATGTCAAAGTATTAGTCTCCATGACCAAGATGATTTGAACACTGCAAGTCAAAGGAACATCGCACTTAAGCTGCAGTAAGAACTTCATTAACATATCTATATATAGACTACCATATGAAGTTTTACAGTCAGTCACTCCAATAAACTATTTCCCTTAACTAGTATTCATGTTTATCTCCGGACATCCTAATGTCACCAGCTAGTGAAAATCAGCTGATTAGAGAATAACCCATGCTAGTCTCAATAGAATTGATAGTGTCCGTATTTATCAATTCATCGACTAGGGACAATTTCAATACTTCACAATTGCACATGTAGAGATAATCACTAGTTGTGAATTCATCACAAATTATCTCATGCTGTGAATTGTATTGCGGGCATTCAGTAAATGAGTTTAAGATCTCAATCAAATACATAAACATGTATACTCAAATAGTGAATATTCATTTATTAAAATAAATGATTACAATCATAAGGCGATTGTCTTAGGACATTTTTCTCATATCACTAACAGTTCTTACCAACCAAAAAAGAAAATGTCACTACCAGAAAAAAATAAATATAACAAGAGAAAGCTAGGATTGAAAGATATTGAAGATCAATACATTCGATCTTATAAAATAATATACATAATAAAAAATTAAATTTTAAACTTTAAAAAGAGAGTCTCTTATGACTTTATCCATTGGAACAATAATAAGATTTTTATAAAATCTATAGTTTTGACTAAAAAAATGAGATACGTAAATTTTTTATCAAGACCCTATTCTTTTCCATTCCCTTAAAATATATAATAAAAATATATTTAATATATCAAAAATAATGGGCCCCAATAAAAATTGAGGCCTTAGGCATAGACCTTAATGGCCTATGCCTAAAGACGACCCTGTCTACAGCAATGTTTGATATACTTGCTTTTCATTTTTATTTTCCACAGAAAATGTAGGGGGCGTTTGGTTTGTTCCATTTTCTATTTTTAGTTTTTAGAAAATCACATGTTCTCATTTTCTGAAAAATAACTTTCTTTCATTCTTTAGTTTTCCAGAAAATACTATATCTTTTTTCTAGAAAACAAGGTTGGAAAATGCAAACCAAACACATTTTTCAGAAAATCATATTTTCTACATTAAATGAAAATAGAAAATTAGCCTACCAAACACCCCCGTAGTTTTCCAGAAAACGTGTTTGGTATCTATTTTTCAGACTTATTTTCCAAAAAAAGATATAGCGTTTTCTAAAAAACTAGAGAATGAAATAATCATTTTCTTAAAAAATGAGAAAATATGTTTTTCCGGAAAATGAAAATAGAAAACGGAGCAAACCAAATGCTCCTTACATTTTCTCATTTTCTATAAAATGATTTTAATTCATTCTCTAGTTTTCAAAAAAAAACGTTATATTTTTTTTTGGAAAATAAGTCTGGAAAATAAGTCTGGAAAATGTAAACTAAACATGTTTTTTTGAAAAATTATATTTTATATCGAAAATAAAAATGAAAACAAGCGTACCAAACACAGCCTTAGTTAATAAGATAATCAAGTTAAATTAAATCAAGATTTAAAATAAATCAAATGATATTATTTAAGTTTGGTTTGATTTTTTTCTAATGAATTTGAACTTAATCTTTACATATTATTGAGCTCTCAATTTAAAAGTATTTATTTATTTAGAATGTTAATAAAATTTATATTAATTAACATGATTCATAAATATTATTCGTTGAATATGTATTCGTTTTAATTTAATGAGTTTCATGTAATTGATTTTTAAATGATTATCAACAAGCTATTACCAAATCGAATACTAAATTTATTCATAAATATTTAATTAAATATGAAAAAAATATAATATAATAATTTTCATTTTAAACATTTAAAATAATATAGATTTTAGTATGAAATCATGACTTAGTGAATAAGAAAAAAAATACATACAAAACAAATCGTTATCATACTACTTTTATATAAATAATTATAATAAAGTTGAAAGGCATTTCTCATTGTCATTGTTATAATGTCTCATTTCAACCAAATTAAGCAAAAATAATAATAATAATATGGTGACAAAAAGAAAATAGCCATCTAAAGACTCCTCTAAAACATCTATACAAAAGAGGTCCATCAAGAAAACTTATTAAGAGGGCACTTGATAAGCGAATTTAGAATGCGGGAATTAGAATAAATCTATTTCATTTTCATTTATGATGCTTGATATACGGAAATCGTAATCAAAATAAGGATATGATACCCTTGATTTCATAAACCAACCTCCACTAGGTTATTACTAAATTCATAAACTCCTCAATTAAAATCTATTATCATTTTCATTGTCAAATATATATCAAGCGCCCCCTTAAAATCTTAGTTGAATGATTTTCTTAAATAGGAGATACAAAATAATTCATATCTATTGAGAATGAATCCTGAAATAATAATAGTAATCAACCTTATCCACTAGATTAAAATGACTGAAAATTAAAATGAGACGGAAATTAAAATGACTGAAAATTAAAACGGAAAATTGGGTTGGGCCACCCGAATTTTCCAGCCTGGTAAATTTTTACCTAGAATGATTGAAAATTCATTTTTTTAAAAAATAATTGAACATTGCTATCGAATTGATATTTTAATTTTAAAAATAATTGATACTGAACAGTCAAGTCAGTCCGATTTATTAATTGAGACGTGTCGTCATTATTTAATTCATTTATCACAATCGATTGCTCATCAATCCATATCAAAAATTCAGCTGATATCGATTTGATTAATTAATCGATTTAACCTAATTGGATTTAAAATTTTAAAATAGGCATTGAACTGATTAAATCAAAATAATCAAGATTTAAAAAATATATAAATTTTCGAATCGACTGAACCGACACGACTTGTGCCATAGGTTGGTTTGGATTGACATAGACTTTGGTTTGATTGGGCACGATTTACACATTTAGCCGAATACTTTTTTAAAAAATGAAGTATATAAAAAAAAGAAATATTAAAAAATATAACTTATTTTAAATTTGTAATGTCCCTCTTCCATTCTTTTTCTCCTTTTTTTTTTTTCCCTTCCTGGCTCATATATCATATGGACTACACCCGACAGCTTTAGCTTCTCTACCTACTTTAGGGAAATGAAATTAAAGCTCTTGACTTCGATACTCAATAATTAATCACGCATGCCTTTTGCCTTTCCTTCTCTCCCTTTTGCCTTTTGCCTCTTTCCCTGAGTGCAGCGATATTTTAAATATTCACGGTTCGAAATCTCTAACTATAACATATTTTATAAAAAAATTTCTTTCAAATGGAACAGAAACTCTGAGACGTCGACTTTCTGGACCACCCTTAAATATTTTTCGATTTACTTTGACGGTCAATGAAATTTTTTCATAAAATCGAATCGATCATTTAGATTTATCTATTATATTCCATTTTTTTTTTCTCTTCACACAAATTCCTCCATTACAAGGTTTTTAAAGATTTTTTTTCTCTCTTGAATTAGTAACACGGGTGTGACTACCCTAAAAAAAATACATGATTTAATAATATAGGATCCCAAAAAAATTATATGGAGATTTTTTTAAGATAGAAAGAATAGTAAATTTTATTATTTTTATGTGATATTGATATGATATACAATTGTGTTCGATACGGCCAAAGTGAATAATAAAAAATAATTTTTTATGATAAATAACTATAAAGTTGGATTTGTAAATAACAAATATACTAAATACAACATGCCTCGTTATTAGGTCATGCGAGCGGAAGCTGATCGTGAGGCAATGTATAGCCACTGCGTGAATCAACACAATTAGATCTCACAAACAGTAATCGTTGCACAATTAGGACATAACTAGTGTCACACATTGCAGGATGAAAAAAAATTCATAAAAGAAGATTAGGATTATTTCTTATTTAGTGGATTTGTTCCTAGTGTCCCGTGTTACAAGATAGAAGAAAGTCGAAGAAAAATATTAGATTAATTTTTGTTCGATAGATTTGTACCTTGGTAGAAAGAATATCAGAGAAGAAATCACGTGCAATGAAAGTCATGTGTCGATGCATACCTTCGAACTATGAGAATAGAGTTTAGCAGGTTGCCTTTGATTTTTCTTCGGTATAATAAAAAAAAATGATCCTCTTGTAGACGGTACAACCCTGGTGACATATTGGGAACTATAAAAAAAAATTCATTTACAGCTTTAATGATGGGAGATCCCCTTTGGTTTCTTGGGAATTCGAATATAATTGTATATTTGTATGTAATTTTCTCATGCTCAATTTTGATATTAAAGGGCTCCAATTGTTTAGAACAATAATTAATTAATTTTGGCGAAAAAAACAAGTTAAGCAAGATAGTAAAATATGATTAAATCAGGTGATTAATGAGGTTTTTTTTTCAATCTCGGATGATTGATTCGGTCTCACAAAAGTTTTTTGTCGGTCGTCAGATAAATCGGGAAGTATTACGGCGGACGATCTAGAAGTTTAGCGTCTCAGGATTTAATCCATTTTGAGAAAAAATTCAAACAAACTATGTCATAGCTAGGGATAGAATCGTTGATACTTGAGATGATAATTAATTGCTCTTCTACTATACCATATCTCCTAAGGCGTTAAGGTGTTTTTATGTGTTATCTAACTTGGTAGCTCACCAGCACGCACGGCTCTTAATTATGTCTCATGAGATTAAAAAAACCCCAACTACTACTCTTAATTTAATTGTTAAATATGGGTTTTCCCATTAAATTAATGAGAATTTTAATATGATAATTTTGATCATCTTGTGCTGCAGGTTTTTAACAGCTAATGTTTGATTAGAAACCTAATTAATCGTGCTAGTGTTTTAATTAACACATAGTTCATTGATTTTATAGAAGTTTAATTGTCTCAATCAATTCCATGTTAATTAGTTGACTTATGACTTAATTTGTCTTGTGTGTTTAATTAGAGAGGAAATTAATAGTGTCACAATTCAATTTGAATTGTTCTACTTCATTCAATAAAATATTGCAAAGGTGCAAATAATTATTATAGTCTAAATTTTAGATTACTCGAGAAAGAATTTAATTTTTAAATTATTATTATTTTTTGTTTAATTATAATAAATTATTAACTTTCATATTATACATTTTTATTATTCAGTGATATTTATTTTATTTTTATAATTCGAATAAAAATGTAGAGATATTTTTTAGGTGGCATCACCCCTATATGTTAATGGATATCACACTCAACATTCATTTCATTAGTTTGTTTGGTGAGCCGCCTTTGACCGATATGGTCGAAGGAAGCTAAGTTGGATCCACTCCGAATAGGGTTCGAGGTTAATTTAGCTTAAGTGGACGAATGTGGGTCTACTATTTGTCGATTCTCTCGAATAACTCGAGCTCTTACCCGAACGTAAACGAGGTATAGATTAGCGTCACGAATAACAAATTATTATCACACGTGATCTAATCTGGCAAAGCCAATATATCCACACGGAGATGCGTTTGCTTAACTACTAGCGCGGTATAGTCACACGGTGTCGTGTTAGGGTTAATTCCATATCGAGTAAGTTCTTATCCACAACGAAGCTTTATTGCTTAATTTGCTCATTGATCCCGACCTAGCTTACGGATAGCTTGGTCGGTACTTAGCATGACACCCCACTAAGACAAGTCATTGTCAGGAGAGCCCCGACAGCCCAACGTGACAAGATCATATTTAACGCTGCGGATGGTTATTAGGTCGAGTCCCACTTGAATCAGGCCGCCCGATTGGAGGGTTAACATGGTACAGTCTGAATTAGCCCCAACGGAAAACACCGAGTGTTCGCCCCAATGTCAGCCGGTCAGTACCCAGTAGGCACCCGGTTGGCACCCTCCCTGTGTTATAATCCTATTTTACGAGGGACGAGTCAGTCGAGCTAGGTCCGAGTACCCCATGACTCGGTGTGACACAAATGCTCCGATCGGTATGTCATTAACTGCATATGTAGGTTTCACTCGAGGTAACCGGTCAGTGCACTCTTTTGGTGCGCTCCAACTCGGGAGTTGTCGCTATCCGTGGTTGTACCCATCCTTTGACACCACACTGATAAAGGTAGTACCAGAGTCGGCGCAGGTCGGCTCGGGCCTGACACCACTCGTATCTAAATTGCGGATATCCCGTTGACGCAATACCTTTTGACAAGCTCTGACAACCCGTACCACGATACCCCTGCGTACATCAGGATGAGGCGTCGCCGGTCGCGAGCTGACAGTGGTTCATGATCTCGTCCTCACATGAGACAAAATATGACAAAAGTAGGGTAAAGGTTGTTGGCTCTCCTAGCTATATAAGACTCTCCTTCCTTCATCCACAGCTATGCGTAATTTTTCTAGCTACAGTCGTTTCTTCTCCACCGGATACTGATTTGATCGTCGAAGGGCTTTGCCGGAGAATTCTCCCGGTGGGTTGTTGACAGCCATCTTTTTTAACAGGAAGGGCGTTAACTGGAATATTTTTCAATGTCACTTCATTTTTAGGAGTCCACCTCACTCTTCGTCAGGATCACTCATGTTTACCTAATTCATTTCTATGCTTTGCACACGTTGAATAATTAAGAATTAAAAATCAGTAACATTCAAATAAATTAAATAATTAAGCTCAACCAAAAACATTCGACCTCTACGCTAACGATAAATTACAAAAAAAGCTCCTCAATCTCCATTTGATCTTTGCATCCATTTCCTATTTGATAAATCATTTACATTTACTCCCTGATGGATTGAGTATAAAAGAGTGAAAATTAGATATACATCAATAAAAAATGAGTATAAAAGAGTGAAAATTGAGTACACAGTTTCTTGATGTGGTGGATGCAACCTTACATACTCAAATTTCTAACTTTTATACTCAACTTTCTTCAAATAATACTTACAGAACTGTCTTGTCAATCCTATCAGGGACTGCATACAAAGAAAATTTTGAATGAGGACTACATACAAAATTGAGTTTGAGCTTGGGGAGTTTAAGAAAATTTCCCCCTAAGCTAATGCCTGAATGGAGAGATGGTAAGAGAATATTCCCTCCACTTATGATCTCCTTAAACGAGGATAAATCAATAATTTTTTTTATATAGTTTATACAGCTGCTAAGTAGCTTTAACATTCTATTTCGAATGTTTAAATTTATCCTTTTTATTACAAAAAATCATGTAGAAAATATAAAGATTCTTCTTTTTCCCTTTTATTTTATTATTATTATTATTTTAGTTAGACTCGTGGATTTGTTTTAATCGACATGCGATATCAAATTAATTTTAAAATAATCACTTTGATTCTTAAAAATTTTCAATCGAAATAAATCAAGAAATATTCCTCCATTAATTTAATATTTTTAGATCAGAAAAAAAACATCTATTAATTTATCATCGAAATTTAAAATCAATATTTAAATACATGATAAATTAAAATTAAGAAATCATTCTATCGAGTTATACTATTGCCCGCGGGCAGACTCGTGGTATTTTATTCCATAATTTGGTGGAATTTTTTATTCATATTCGGACGTCATGATCTCCACTCGTGGGATTTTTAATCCATGTAAATCAGAGTTGTAAGATGTTGCTGATTTCCCCTTTCAACTAATTAATAAATTGACCGTTTTAAATTTTAAATTCAAGTACTTCATCGTTTGGCGAAGAACACTAATTTAAACTACTTGGACATGATTCAACGCCACACTCGTATCCTAATATTATATTTATATAATATGCATATTTGTTTGAACAATTAACTCAAGAAAAAATAATATACCTAATTTTTAAATTTTCTAATAAAAAATTTTAGTTTTTATTTTACCTCCCCTAATTATTATAATATTGCATTCAAAGAATAATACAATTATAATATTGATTTTTAAAAGAAAAAAATTAGAACCTTATCAGCCTCAAGTCACCCATTGCTATTGAAAGGGAGGTAAAATGAGAAAATCTAAGTGGTAAATGCGCGCGCGAGAGAGAAAGAGATTTATAAAGATGATGAAATTTAAACACTTGCTATTACTGGCAAAAGATGTTTCACTCGTCAATTCAAACACTTGCTATTGAATCATGTCCATGATGCTACATTTTAAAGTACATTATCATCATCATCATATTACTTTTTAAAAATCAATACTAATTTGATACTAATAAACTCTAAAACCAATATAAATATAATATTATATTTTGAAGTGGAGCATAGTGATATTATTTTTTGAAATTCAATTATTATCAGTGCCGTTCTTTTGAATGCAATATTAACGACATGGGTAAAATGAAAAATAAATTCTTCTTTTTAATAAATCCGAAAGTTCCGCGAGCCGAAATATCGCCACGTTAATTTTATTTTTAAAAGTAAAAAAAATAATGATAAAGTCTAAAAGCACAATGAACATTCTCTATGGACCGATTGGTGTTCGACAAAATGCCCGAACCAAGCAGGACAGGAGATTGTGCGCCGATAAGTTTGGTGAAGCCATCGACTCCGGCGGCCTCCAGTCCCCCTTCCAATCCACGTCTCATAATTAAATACCTCTCCCCATTTTTAGTTCATCCCATGTACATAATATTTATTGTATTGTATTGTATCGTATGGTATCGATCCAAACTCCTCTTCTTCTTCTTCTTCTTCAGATGTAGATGCTTGGATTAGGTAGAACCCTATCCATCACGTAGCAGCTAAACATTGACCTACATGTACAAATCATTCCCACAAATTGAGAAGGAGGAGGAAGTGTGATTGACTCGGAGTTTCATGCATTCTCGTAGCAGAAGAAATGGAATTCGAGAGCTTCATGGCCATCCTTTTGGTCGTTCTCTCCGCCGTAGTTAGTGTTGGTTCTGGCGCCAAGGAATTCGATTACAAGGATGCTCTGTCCAAGTCTCTGCTTTACTTCGAGGCGCAGCGCTCCGGCCGGCTTCCCTACACCCAGCACGTCGCTTGGCGCGGCCACTCCGGCCTCACCGACGGCCTTCAACAGGGAGTGCGTGGGTTTTGGAGCGATTTGTTGAGTGATCGATCGAGTAGTAGTACTGGATCCTCGTGTATGATGATATTATGCGTGCAGGTGGATTTGGTTGGGGGATACTACGACGCCGGCGACCACGTCAAGTTCGGCCTTCCCATGGCCTTCACCGTCACAATGCTGTCGTGGAGCGTGATCGAGTACGGAGAGGAGATCGCCGCCGCCGGCGAGTACTGGAGTGCTCTGGAGGCCATCAAGTGGGGCACCGATTACTTCATCAAGGCTCACACCCACCCCTTCGTCCTCTGGGCCGAGGCTCGTCGTCTTGCTCCGGCAATCTTTGATCGGTTTGGTGAAGGATTGAATTTCGTTGAGGGATTAATTAATGATGTTTCAGGTGGGCGACGGCGACACCGATCACTACTGCTGGCAGCGGCCGGAGGACATGACGACGTCGCGGCAAGCGTACAAGATCGACAAGGACAATCCCGGGTCGGACGTCGCCGGCGAGACGGCGGCGGCCATGGCCGCCGCCTCCGTCGTGTTCCGGAAGTCCAATCCCAAGTACGCCCGCCTCCTCCTGCATCACGCCCGACAGGTGATCGCCCGATCAATTAACCATCGAATGAGCAGCTAAACTCTCCCTTTAATTCGACCCTCTGTTTCGGACTCGCCGATCATTTCCGGAAATCATTTGCCCAGCTGTTTGAGTTCGCGGACAAGCACCGGGGGAAGTACGACGGCAGCATCAGGGAGGCGAGGAGCTACTACCCGTCGTGGAGCGGCTACGAGGACGAGCTGCTCTGGGCGGCGCTGTGGCTGCACAGGGCGACGGCGCGGGCGGAGTACCTGCAGTACGTGGTGGAGAACGGCGGCGCGTTCGGGGGCACGGGGTGGGCGGTGACGGAGTTCAGCTGGGACGTCAAGTTCGCCGGCGTCCAAATCATGGCGTCCAAGGTCCGTTCATTCTCTTCCCGTCACACCAAATTTGGCAGACGGGATCCTGTCTAGAGATCCCTGTCCCGCCTGTCCAACACTTATCGATAATAATCGGTGAATCGTCCGATCGACGATCAGATACTATTGATAATTTTTTATTGTCGTTCCGAATTAAATGATATCTGGGATAACAGTGAATCAGTCGGAATCTCGTATTACAATTTCGTCGGATTCGATGATGAATACGGCGAGATTGTAATTGCGACAAACCCGATGGATTTATCGTACCTCAAAGTATAATTTTGTTCGGGACGGCGACCTTCTACGATCAACGATCAACGATCATCGATGAGTAGGACATAAAGATACAGATCCTTTACAAGAGAGAGGATCCGACCTCCAAATTTAGGGTTTAATTACTTACAATTACTCAAAATACTTAAAATTTCAATTAATCTAGTTTATTAACAGCGGTTAATTAAAGTAATGAGCTTGACAGCTCAACTCTCGACCACGTGGCACATGAATTGTCAGCTGTCCACGTCAACATACTAATTAAAAACACCTACTCTGCTATTCACAATTTAATCATTGATGAGACAAAAGTCTCCTTCCCGAATTCGAAATGCCGTTTGTATCGCACTTTGTTAGCTCCTCTTAAAATAATATAATAATTGTTCTTATATACATTTTCCACATTATCACTTTTGTTAGTATATTAAATTCTAAATTAATTAATTAAACGGGATAATTTTTTATTTAATAAATGCATAAGAAAAATTATTTATCTTCGGAATTAATCTGAAGAAATCCGAATGTTTGAATTATAATTTTCTTTTTCTCTTTTGTTTGATTCGTTGCTAAAGAAATCTTTTTATCTTTTAATTTGAGATGTGGCAGCTGTTGCGCAACGAAAGAAACCTAACGAAGGTTCAGACGGCGGAGCTGGAGCGGTACAAGTCGAAGGCGGAGCACTACGTCTGCGCTTGCCTCGGCCGGAACGCCGGCGCCGGCAACGTGCGCCGCTCCCCCGGTGGAATGCTCTACGTTCGCCGCTGGAACAACATGCAGTACGTCACCGGCGCCGCCTTCCTCCTCGCCGTCTACTCGGCCCAGCTGGAGGCGGCGGGCGGGCGACTCCGCTGCCCTGGCGGCGACGCCGGGCCGGAGGAGATTATGGGCCTGGCAAGGTCGCAGGCCGAGTACATTCTGGGGTCGAACCCTATGCGGATCAGCTATTTAGTGGGCTTTGGGCCCAAATACCCAGTTCGGGTCCACCACCGTGGGGCCTCCATTGTGGCCTTGAAGAGGAGCAAGGACTTCATAGGGTGTACGCAGGTAGAAAAAATTAAACTCTTTAAAAAAATAAAATAATAATAATAATAATAATAAATAATTAGGTTAGGATTGTACTTGGAATTGAGTTGAATTGTGTTTAACATTGTGGACTTTGCATATAGGGTTACTATGATTGGTACGGGCGACGAGGGGGAAACCCGAATGTGTTGACCGGTGCTATTGTCGGCGGCCCGGATGATCGAGATTGGTTTAGGGATGACCGAGAAAACTACATGCAGACGGAGGCATGCACATACAACACTGCACCATTAGTAGGGTTATTCGCTAAGCTACACCGCGAATCTATGACATTGTCATCGGATTCGCACAAAATATCGGAAATCCAAGCGGAATAGGAGGGAGAGATAGCGAAGGCTGTTCGATTTGAATTCTTTATAAGATGAAGGTTAATTCCTTCCGTGGACGAGTCATCAAGGCAAGCACACCCGGCTTGTAGAAATGGAGTTATCATACAACATTGATCATTTTTTGTATTGATGTATAGGCTAGGCCTAAGCATGTTGAATTGAGTCTTATACTAGAAGAAAGAAGAGAAGAATACGATAGATAGATATATGCATAATAATGAAGAATTGAGCTTTCGTTCCTATTTATATTGTTATAACTTTTTTATAATGGGAGTCATGAGAAAATATATTTCATCCCCTTTGATCACTTTCTTAAAATACTTTTAAAATATTTTATTTTTTCGAATGCTACGTCTCTTCCAAGTCCAAGACCCTACTTTATCGTAACTCCTACTTAGTTGCTTGAGCATCGTAAGTCATCCCTTTTCTCGGGCCTTTAAAATCAAAAGTGCTAATAAAAGCTCAAGAAATTACTCGACCTCATACATCTATAGTAGTTACTTTTGGTATTGTCTATCTATTTTTAGATGAACCAATACGGCTATTCCTAATTAAACCAATTAGGAATAAAATCAATTTAATTCGCAAACATGCCTGCAGAACAACTAAGAATCAAAATACCTCGAACCACACGAATTAGCACAATTGATAATTACATGATAATTGCTCCAATAAATCTTGAAATTAATTCTCAACGGATATAAAATACCCGATTACATGCCTGACCTCCCCCTATGCTAAGACAAATAGCTCTCGCAATTTACCTGTCTATATCTAAGCAAGGATACAATGATTCTGAACATCTGAAATGAGTATTATCACCTTGGTACTTGGGACTAAGATTAAAATGCTTCTAACTTCCAAATCAATAATTTAATTTTACTCTCTGGACAGTGAGGACCAAGATTTTGATAGTTTTGCACTTGAAGTCAGCAACAAAGTCAATTTACTGTTTCTTCTACGCTAATGTTCCTAACACAGCCTATAGTTAGATCTTCTATCCAGTTAGTATACCTACATCCCCTCTCCCTCTCCCTCTCCCTCTCCCTCTCCCAACCCTAAAAGAAAAGGGAATGAGAGATCAGTATCCAACTTCTCCAAGAGCAAAAGAAACAAGAATCAAGGAATTTACACTTCTTGTACAATCCAAAGTGCTATGATGTGGAAGTTAATCTCCTTGTGTGCCTTCTTCGTAGTTTCTCCCGTGTTTGCGAGCCAGATCTAGCATTAAAATATGACTCTGTTAGTCAGTTTGCTTAATGTAATTGACTTGTGAAAGTAGCACATTATGTACACTCACTTAGGTATTGGTCTATCACTTTCTTGAAGCTGCATACAATAAAACATGTTTAGCGTTGCATTATGCTTGAATCTTGATAGATACAAAATTGAGAATCAAATTCAATAATATATTTAGAAGATAGAAAAATACAAAAAGCAACATGCAATCATTGTGGACAGTAGCTTATTAGTTCCTCTTCCTCTGGTTCAATAAGTAGATGTTTGATTGTCTTAACTGGATTGAAATAAAATCAGAATACAGCATAGAAATCAGTTATATTGAAATGAACTTTTGAACTGCTAATAGTAGAACAGGAAGGACATTTGTGAGGAAAAATTTGAACTCTATCAACCTAGTTTCACTGATAAAATAATTAGCTACTCCAGTAAAACCTAAAAAACAAGAAGCAATTCGTTGGTTGCTAAAGCAGACTTGCATTCTATTGTAAATCTGGAAACTCATCCTATATGATTGATGCTCACGAGGAGCACATACATTGCACCTCAACGGCTGATTTCAGTATCAGTTGGACGAACACTGTTGGGGAATTATGAATAAATGTCTAATGGTCAAGTGGGTACTATTTCCTATTCATCAGTATTATATATAAAGGTAGAGAAGGCTATCTTGGAATTTCTAGAAAAGGAGAAATCCTAAATTTTCTCTCAACATGCTATTAAAGTGTGTCTCCTCCCTTGAGTAATCTTGGTCATCCACGAATTTATGAGAAAGGTATTTCAAGAAACTTACAGGGCTTTGATTTATTTCTTTCTTCCTTCCACGGTCAGACTTGGAAAGTCTCCAAGGGTAGATGATATGAGAGAAGCGATGGAGAAGCACCAAGATGTGATTGTAGATGCTATAAAATAGAAAGATGAAATAATAATAATAATAATGTTGTAATCTATGAGAGCAAAACAATAGCTACAAACTTGGAAATGGAAGCAATCTCTGAACCAAAATTTAAATGGTAGACAGAAGTATAATCATGACTAACCAAAAAGCCTATAGAATTATAGATAACACTAAAAAAAGAATAATCTTTCTGATAATTATCTTTCCCAGATATACAAATATTAATATTTGTTATATGGAAAAAAATATTGGTCACCAAGAAAATAATATTGTTCGAAGGATGAATGATGCCTCCATATTATACTCAGCAAGGTCAAGTAGTTCAGTTGTGTTTTTCATATTAGCATTATATCATCAATCATCAAACTGCATAACCATCCTCTCTTGACCTGTATATAAATCAATATCGAAGGTAATATTCAAATTAATTAAAGATTTTATAAAATCTTTCTTAACCCTTTATAGATTCTAATCTAATAGATTCAACTCTTTTAAGTCTAGAATCTCTACATTGTCTTTGAACATGTCCAGAATTTATTTCTCTCATCTGATCATTTAATATAACTAATTGTTTTTGAATATAAATATTTTTTATTGTCTCGTGTTTAGTAACTCCACACATTCATCTCACCGTTTTTATTTCAACTAGAGACATCAGCTTTTCTTGAAGATGTTGTTTCTAACAACCCAACAATAATCCATGAAGTATGATAGGTGGTACCACAATACTATAATTTTTTTTAACCCATGGAGGACTAAATGATCAGATAAATCTTTAGAAGCCTCTTTTTTTCAAGCATTCATTTTTTTCCCCCTGATTGATGATGTCTCCATCGATATCCCTTATTAAATAATAGATCCCAAATCCCTAAAACTCAATATCCCCTTCAGGATTAGTGCAGAAGAATACAACAACAATATAGTAAGAATAATATTTCATACAAAGAAAATATAAAACTTGGAATTTAGTTATTGTTTTTTATATCATGCTAAATTAAGCCAAGCAATTACTCGCCATTCCTAATGCCAAGGTACCACATAGTAAGGATAGAAACTACAAGAAATCGCATCCATTTAAATTTTAAAAAAAAGTGTGAAAAATCCTTTCCAAGAAAGATTCTAATAGCAACTTCTTTCCATAGCCGTTACACAATAATCCAGCTAATACTCGAACAAGACATGAGATATGTGATACTGAATACACACTGCAACAATTTTAAAATCCTAGAGAGTTTCTTATGAATCACTCAGAGCTTTCTCTGGGATAAGCTCATTCCAGCTCAACTCAGTACATTACAAGCCAAACTTGATCTTCGAATTGGGTTTGATAAAAAAAGTCTGGGAATTGAGAAACAAAACTAGTTTGCAAACAACCTCATTCTGCATTCATGAACAAACAATGAAAGCTTGTTGAGAACGACAGATTTGATTTAATTTGTACTCTGACCTTTAGCGAAAACTCAATACATTAGAAGCTCTTAAATAATCTAGGATTGTGCATAGACTCATTTGCAGTTTAAAATAAGCTCAGAGCTTTCTCTGGGATAAGCTCATTCCAGATCAACTCAGTACATTACAAGCCAAACTTGATCTTCGAATTGGGTTTGATCAAAAAAGCATGGGAATTGAGAAACAAAACTAGTTTGTAAACAACCTCATTCTGCCTTCATGAACAAACAATGAAAGCTTGTTGAGAGCGACAGATTTGATTTAACTTGTACACTGACCTTTAGCGAAAACTCTATACATTAGAAGCTCTTAAATAATTCTAGGATTGTGCATAGACTCATTTGCAGTTTAAAATAAGCTCATTAATAACTAGTACGTGCCGAAAAATAGTAATACAGTAGAATTTAGTGGTGTTTTTTTGGGCACACTAAGAATATTGACTGCAAGTCCAAGTTGAGCTCAAGATTTAGTTGTTTTGCTACAGAAAGTGAACAGGTCTGAATGGAAATCGATCTTAAATTTTGTAGATGAACAAAATTAGAGATTGAGGAGAAAAAGCTATACATTCAATGAGCCTGAGTAAACCAACCAGTCAAGTTTAGACTGATGAGTGATGTTGATTGAAATGGACCACATCATAATGGTCTTCATACTGAAGGTGGGATTTGATCCTAAACCTTACGCTCTCAGGAATGACCTTAACAATTGAGTGAGTTGGTATGTTTAATCAAGTATTTACCTAAGTTAATTTGCACTGTTCTAATTCTGTAAATTGTTAAGGGACAAGATATAATTAACTCAAAGGCATCAATTGTATAAGAATAATAATATAGGAGCTACACTGTTAAAATTTCTGCAGCAGGACTCAATTAGATCCATGTTAAAAACCCAAAATAGTTTGACTCACAGCTTGTTATTATACACAACTTAAAATGAGAGAATCATTTAATTGTGAGATGACACAAAGATAGTCCATCTAAACCACATTTAAGGAATTTATTGCTAGACAAATTTAAAAAATTAGGAAGCACGGTGTTGAATGACAAAAAAGAACCATATATCTGAATCAATTGAGCTATTTTCTGTCATTTGATTTATTTAATAAAAAATTAGTGTCATAGATAACATACCTTAACCTATGCCTATTGCAAGCTGTGAAAAACGCAACAAACCCATAAAAAATGCTTCGAATTGCACGGAATACCTGAGAAGAATAAGAACATAACTTAGGAATCAAAAAGATGCTCACTTGTGTATCACTGAACAACATTTACCTTGGAAAATAAATCATTCCAAAGTGACCGCCAAATCGTAACTTCATAGGCAACTGCTGTTGCTTCAGATGGAGATGCAATCTGAAACAAAGCCCCAATAGCTGACCAGGTTCCTTGCAGTAGATAATAGACATTGATGAAGAACATTCCAAGGAAACTAGCCAATGCAGCAATCAAACGAACAGGAGCACTGACTATCTCCAAAAGAAGCCAGACAACTGGGTATATTACATATGCCACTGTGATTAGAAAAAGATAGAAGTAAAAAGGTGAGACATTGAGGAAAGCTGAGCGCACCACAAGACAAACATAGAAAAAAGCTAAAACTAGCTGATATCTTACCCAAACTGCATAAAGTTGAAAAGGCAAACCAGAAAGGCCAAATGATAATTTCCAATATACTTGAAACCACGTTGCATGAAGATGATAACACATTCCAAATAACCCAGATGAGGCTCTCCAAAGTAGAAAAGCATGCATTCCATATAGGAAAAATCAATTCAAAAAGTTCCATGATAGGACCAACAATTGGCTTTGTCAACACTGAAAACAATGGCTTTGTAGCACGTGCAACCATTAGGAACCACGCCAAAGCTTTCTCAAAGTTATGAAGAAAAAGCATAGTTCCCAGGTATCTGATTCTTGAAACCATTTCCCATGACTCTATCCAGTTAAAGAAGGGACCAAATAAGCTTGCAGCAGTTGCCTTCAGTATAGGAACATTC
This sequence comes from Boesenbergia rotunda, assembly GCA_024364735.1. Classification (NCBI taxonomy): domain Eukaryota; kingdom Viridiplantae; phylum Streptophyta; class Magnoliopsida; order Zingiberales; family Zingiberaceae; genus Boesenbergia; species Boesenbergia rotunda. Next base: position 382,479 of record JAGFNQ010000872.1, on the reverse strand, counting down.
TTATAAAGGTCATAGAATCCTATGAGGACAGTGATTATAGATATCAAAATGTAAAAAGCCCTGGCTAAAGGGCACATCCATGGACGATATATTTGACAAAAGACTGGGTAGGATTGAAGAAAAATGACCCAAGAAGGAAGTCCATACTCCAATAATGTAAGTAGCCTCAAGTCAGACATAATTATTTCCTTGAGTTTAAATGGGAGATCATGATCGTCAAATCTGAATAAAAGGAGTACATCCTTGTATGTGGTAGCCTCATAAACCAAACACCCATCATCACTTTCACCACCGCTCAAAGAAGGTGGGGATACTGAATTTGATGGGGATCTAACAATTTCACTGTATGCTTCCTCAGAAAGTCCATCCACATCAATGAACAAGCTTGATTTTATTATCTTTCTTCGTTTGTAAGGGCCAGAAGCAGGTGGTGTGAAAGGTGAATCTAAATCTTCCTTTCTTCTAGGAGAACATGAAGAATCGGAATGCATGCAAAAATGTTTCTCCTCATGAGACTCAACAGCAGTGAACTTTTCACTAGCCTCACTAGAGGATGAAATATCTTCCTGAGCATCGTAAAATACATCTGCAAAAGATGATAATGTTATCCAGCAAAAGGAAGTTCTTAGATGTGCATAAAAGCTCAAGTGTGTTTTACCTTTGCCGGAGATACTTTCGAGATAATCTTGAAGGAGATAGCGCTCGTCGCATATACCTGTAAACCATAGATAAATGCAGCTAGAAGCCTGTTCAATACTATCAAATTCCCACCTTTTCATCAATTTAACTTCCAATGCTAAGGATGTATCAGTCTACATAGGCAGTCAAACAATTGGGTAAAATCTAAATTAGAAGATAGAAAAAACAATTGGACATTATACAATCCTACAAATGAAACTGAGATGTAAGAAGATACCTGCAGTTCATTGATGTAGTTGATGCCACGCACATACTTCCACTCCACTTCAAAAACAATGCATCCATACAATGGACAATGCAAATCATTACTCAAAAGGAAAGAGTCTTTCAGTTTCTTGACATGGTGCAAATTTTTCTTATAATTGCGAGCAGCATCAATCAAGGAGAACCAATTACGTAATCTGTTTCTTCTGAAGGAAACAGACCTAGAACTTTTGGTAAATCTTAAAATCTTCCCAATATCACTTCCTGTGACTCTAGCGGATCTTGTGTTTGCAAAAGGAGATAGCCTAGACTGAACATTGTAAAATGTAACCAGAAAATACAATTGGTAATCTCATCCTTATACAGTATGAATATGAACTCTTTTCACCTTTACCTTGGTAACCATCAACTGCCACAAGTGAGTAGCTCGTGAGTCCTGGTGGATCACCCATGGATGATTATCGACAAGGATATAAAATTTCTCACTTCTTATAGCCAAAAAGAGAGTCAAATGAGACAGATAGGACTGAAGATCCCTGCAAAGGAAACCCAGGGACAGAGTTTGTTTGATAAGACAACTTCTATAACAGAAGTTAGAAGCACAGTATGCAGAAATAGGTGACAAAACTGTCATAATGCTAGCTTGAATTTAGATTTCAGATCCAAACTCTAAGCATAAGTAAATGGAAAATTAATAGACAGACACAAACTAAAAGTTCATCAGTATAGTGCATCACTAAAAAAACTAGTCGGTGACAGTGTAGTTGGTTTTCTTGCATTGATGTGGGTATGTTTAATCATTTCTCCTAGAGACAAGAAAATTGAATAAAAAATATTAACACAAAGATAACAGATACACACGCATATATCATAAGGCTCTCAGCCTTCATTTCCTATAAAACAAAGATCACAGATACAAAATGGTGATGATGAAGAGCAGCTGAACATAACAAAACTATAGATAAACATATGGTGCAATGTCATCCACAATTAAGCTTAATCCTAAGATTGCATAGGAAGAACACCAGAAGCATAGAAGCAACATCCAACCAACAAAAGCAATTAGCTGTATAGACAAAACTGTGGCAAAGAATAGGCTTTATAAGTGAGGAGAATAAAGGATTGATATATCTTACTTATATTCCTACAACACTCAAGAGGCTGATGTGCAACTAAAGCATCGCTATGATGGATTTTTATCACCATCAACCAATTGGGAAATCTAGAAATATATTCACCAGCCTAAGTTGACTATTGTAAGATCGACAGAAAACTCCTTGGAGGATCAGCACAAATTCCATGATTAAAGGGATTGTAATTGGTCGTTGCTTTTAGAAGTTGTTTGCTACTTATTGTTGAAGTTATGCATTAGTTATTGTAATTTCGCATGATTATGAGATTACCTTTAGTATAGGGATTCTCTCTATTTCTTATTGTCAAAAAGTTACTTTTTATCTATTGTATTTTCCCATAATTATGGATTTGTCTTTGGTTTAGAAATTCTCTCGATTTCTTATTGTCATGTTTCAAAACAATGTCTTATGCTTATTCCTTTCAGAATGATGAGTAACATCACTGATTAGTTTTCAAGATTTTTCTTTGTTAGAAGAACTACCGAACTTTCTCTTTTCAACCAAAAGAAAGCTGCCCAAACTGTGACACTAGAGCAAGATTTAGCCAAGGATCTGACCAACTAAATATTAGGACCAAACGAGCAGCCAAAATAAATCTGAAACATGCCTCTTATTTGTAGCAATGTCTTTCACACTATATCTTCTACTAGAAGTCAGAACAAAGAATATATGCTGAATTCAATTTCAGAAGGGACTTCCTTGTTGCAGATGTAAAAACTATTGATTTCTTTTCTCACGATTTCATAATGGAACGGGAAGAGATCGCAACAAAAACCCACTCTTAATAACACGGAAACGAAAACGTCGGGAAATCACGACAGAATAAACAAAACAAAAAAAAAGCATATCAGACATAACTGGTTCTAACTTACCCGATCTGCAAGCTCGTTAGCGGGAAAAATCTACGATCCTCCCATTTCCCCATCGCAGTTCCTCTGCAAGATGATCTTTTTCATAAAAACAGCTCCAAAATCAAAATTCATATAACCAAAACAAACAATCAGAACAAAAAAAAGTACCACAAACCCTCCAATCGACTCAAAACATCTCCATTGCTTGTGGTCTCCGGTTCCGCCATGCTTCACTACAGCCCTTAATTCCCCGGTGTCCAAAGGAATTGGTAATGCAAGAGACAAACAAGCATGGAGATCGAGATGCGAAAAAGTAAGCCGGGAGAAACAGATCGAGAGGAAGGGTTGCCTTGGTCGGGCGAATCACCAGGCTTCGACGCTTTGCTTGCAAGAGGGTGCGATCCAGATGCCTCTCGACCACGCCACATGTTCTCATCACGCTCACGCCACCTCACGTTGACGCCGTTATTTACAGCCACTTGTTCGTCTCCGTTATTGGATTTGGTCCTCCGCCGACAAGTGACGCGGGTATGCCAGTCCAGTTTCAAGAGGGCGAAGCGGAAGCCAGTCGAAACACAAACAAGCCGAGGACGTAATCGGAACACTAACGCGGAACGGTGACCAGACACGCTGCCACCCTGACGGGAGGCGCAACAATTTTTTTTTTCTTGTTTATTTATATAAAAATCTTCTTAGAGTTTTAATAATAAGTCTAAATTTTTTAAACCAAATCTTTACTATTTCAGATAAATAAAAGTAGTGTTAGATTACTTAGTTTTAACATTATCAGTTCTTTTGTTTTTATTTAGCTAATATACTTTATCTTTTAAAAATATTATTTTTATTTTTAATATATTTAAAATGATGATAGATGATTCACTCGTTCAAATTTTAATTAGCCTTCTCTTCGATCGATATGAAAAAGATAAATTATAATAAATAATTAAATAGATAACATAGTAAATAATATTATCTAGTCAACTGTTAGGGATAATACATTTAAGATAAATGTGTGACTTGAACCTGGATTTAAATAGCAAAAATTATCTTTATAATATCATAAGATAGTATATAATAAATTTAATATGCTCCGATCTTTCTTCAAAATCTTACTCTTTTATTGCATTCTCAAGGTCAAAGCTTTGTTCTTGAATCTCGGTGATAGGCATGGATTATCTGGTATTCATGCATCTTGTTGAAAAATACTTTAACTGAACTCTTTAGTTGTTGTCGGGCAATCAAGTCTGGTCAAAAGGATGATTCGTTCCCCTGTCCTGCAACTCTTGGGTCATCATAGAGAGGTAATCACGAGATACTAACTAGATAAAAAGATGACGCTCCCTGCCCTGCCAATCCCGTCTCATGGGGTCATACACAGAGGAGGTAAATCACGGAGGTTACTAGTCTGGATGTTATGGCTAGTACGTGAGGAGGGCGGACACATTGGACTTTGCCAAGTTTTGACTCTCAAAATGTCATGCTGACAACATCTACATACTTAATCATCAGTTCTATTCCTATGAAACACATTGTTGTCGGGGCAATCAAGCTTGAGGTTGACCTTGAGATCGCTCGTTAGGCACCCGAGCGGTGATGGTTAGCCACCGCTGGGCTCATAGGCAGACGGGGTGTGAGACAACAAAGAAGAAAATACTCGAGATTTTAGGAGATAGAAGGAAAGTGTCTTCTCCTGATTTTTGACAAATCAAGTTTTACAAAGAACAATCTATGTATTATCTTATTGTATCTGCTAAACAGACATTTAGAAGTTTACAAACTGTAAATTCATAGAAACCGATTGTTCTGAACTTTATGATCAAAAATAATTGAGAAACTATAACAAGAGAGAATCAAAATTACACTGTGTTATCCCACTTCAATGCAGCTACGGCATCCCTTTAGCAGCAGTTATAATGCTACAAATAAACGAATACTTAATATGAAGGTGATCGCACTGTTTAATATGCTCATTTTAACTCCAAATTGAGGTTCCTGCAACCTTGCACTTGGATGAAACATGCCAACTTAAGTGGAGCGAACACCGGTGCCGGTGCCGGTCGGTGGTGGCAGCGGTAACTGATTGGTCGCCAAAGATGCGTTTTTGGAAGTCAGTGACCATGAGTGGGAGACCCTGTCGGAGGGGGATCTTGGGCTCCCACCCGAGCAATTCCTTGGCACGGGTGATATCTGGCTTGCGCTTGTGGGGGTCATCCTCTGTGTTGGGGCGGAACTCAATCTTTGCATTGGAATCGATGGTTTCCTGCACAACATTTGCCAGCTCAAGCATGGTGAACTCGCCGGGGTTGCCCAAGTTGAAGGGGCCGATGTGCTCTCCTTCCATCAACCTCATCAGACCCTCCACCTGTTCGATGTTACACAATTTTAATTTTGTTTAGTAAAGATCAAGACAATGAATCAAAAAGCAATTTCAAAATTTGATCTGACACAACTCATAAGCATAATTGCTAAATTTGAAACCTAAACTGGCTGTAATTTAAAAGCAGATGCTATAGTGAAATTTGAGCATAGATTTTTTTTCCCCCTTCGTGAATCTCTGACAAAGGAGAAATACCAACGAAGGGGCTGATAAAGTTGTCTTGGAACCCTAGAGTCATTCAAAGATTTTAATAAAGTTGAGAAGACTAAAGAATTGTTCAAACCTAGTCGACTAACTTGTGGTCCTGATTTTGAGCTTCTCAAGTTATTTTTAGCACGGTTTTCAATTAATTGAACATATTAGAGTAGTTGAGCCCTTGACCTAGTCTTCAATCTAGGGCATTATTGAATGAGCAACTCGTCTTAGTGATAATATAAACAAATTCAAAGTGTGAAAAATTTCCACGTTACGCAAGCCGTAAGGAAAATCCATTAAGCAAAGTACTAACTGGACATGAGTTGGCCTTGCAAGAAGTCGTATAGCAAATTGACAAAGGTAAGACATGTCAAGAACAGGGTGAAGTTGATGGCATACCAAATCAGATACGTATTGGAAACTCCTAGTTTGCTTCCCATCGCCATAAACAGTCAACGGCTCCTTCCTCAGGGCCTAAATCAACGCACCAAGCTTACATCAATAAACCATTGATATCGTTCAGTAGACAAATACCTCAACAGAATTTAAGTAGCAAACCTGAGCCACGAAGTTGCTGACGACTCGGCCATCATCTATGCACATCCTAGGGCCGTAGGTGTTAAAGATCCGAGCAATTCTCACCTGCAGAAGAGACACGAGATTTATCGCAACTAACCAAGCAAAAATAGTTGAATCCAGAGTATGCTATGTAACATGGTGTTTGAGTAGATCAAGTAGAGCTTGAAGACCTCGACTTGAGCACCACGGTGGTAGTCCATGGTCAATGTCTCAGCGGTTCGCTTGCCCTCATCATAGCAGCTTCTAACACCTGCGAAGAACACATATAGATCTTTATTGCTCGATGAATTAAACTGATTCCGTGATTGCAATTTCAAACCCAACCAGCAAAATTTTCTTTTTCAAAAGTTTGTATAGCAGAATTCCAAAATGTTTTGAGCAGTTTTTATATGTTAAAGGAGAGGGGAAAGCATACCGATGGGATTCACATTGCCCCAGTAGGTCTCTACTTGAGGGTGCTGCAAGGGGTCCCCGTAGACCTCGCTGGTGCTGGTGAGGAGGAACCTAGCACCTACTCTTTTGGCCAGGCCAAGCATGTTCAAGGTCCCTACCACGTTTGTCTTGTGAAAGAATAAAAAGGTTAAGGAACGCATTTGACAATTAAAAATTCGGCAACATTCAATAGATGCTGAAGAAGTATCATCCAAACAAAATGGGAACAAATGAAGCCCAAGAAGAATTTATCCTGCTTGTGAAAACCTAGAAACAATAGCTCATCCATGAGAAGTTAGAAAAATTCAAAAATTCACTTGTCAGAACTGACGATGACGAAAAAACAGCGATGGAAAACTAAGGTAGCTTTGAGTACAAGCAATTCGATTGAAAACTAGTTCGGAACGAGATTTAAGATTCACTTTTTTGTTCAAAGAAGACAAAGATCAAAATCGTAAGATTTGAAAGATAACCTAACCAATGGACTAGTCGGAGAAAATGATCAGAGGCGAGAAAAAAAGGATATGATCGTCTTGACGGGGTTGAACTTGTAGTGCACGGGAGATGCGGGGCAGGCGAGGTGGTAGATTTGGTCCACCTCGAGCAGGATCGGCTCGACGACATCATGGCGGATGAGCTCGAAGTTGGGGTTCCCAAAATGATGCATAACGTTCTCCTTCCTCCCCGTGAAGAAGTTGTCCACCACAATCACGCTGTCCCCCCGCGCGATCAACCGGTCCACAAGGTGGCTCCCGACGAACCCCGCCCCGCCGGTCACCACGATGCGCAACCCCTTCCGCTTCAGCCCCAGCGGAACTTTCCCCCCAACGAACCCCCTCCCCGAGTATCGATGGTGAACCGGTGGTGGTGGCTGTGCCCGCCATACGACGCCAGCTGACGGGGCTCCGTTGGTCTCCATCCTTTCGGATCAGAGGTCGCCAAGTGGAGGGCGCCGGAGGGGGGGCCGCGGGGGAAGAAGGCAAAGAAGAGGGCGGCGAGGGCCATACCCAACAGAACGAAAAGGGGGCGCTGCTCGCGTAGGAAGTAACGAACCGTGCGCGAAAGCCAGACGAGGCGCTTCTCCGGCTCGGGAGTGTAGCGGTCGCCGTCGTCCAGCGGCTGCGCATCGTGGCCGCGGTAGACAAGCTCCGAGGCCATGGAGACGCGATCTACGAAGAAGAGGAGGAGGAGGAGGATGGCTAAGGCAGACCCAGGCAAGGACGACGAAGAAGCAGGGGAAAGGGTGGGCTTATTTAGACGAAGAGAGAGGGGCAATTTAGTAATTTCGGATACCCTTCCGATACATGACTCCTATCTCACGCGATGCACCGCTCGGCGAGCGTGTGCGTCACAGCTAATTGACGGTGGTGATTGAGTCGATCAAAATTGACCGTAGAAAACGTTCATTAAAAAAATAAAAATAAATCAATTTGTCCTTAAAATTTAAATTGCAAGTTCATGACGATAGAATTTAAATTTAAAATTTTAGCAACTTTTTATGTGTTGTATTTTCTATTTTTAGAGAGTTTAATTGCCCTTAAAATATATAAATACTTGTTTATTATTTCACATATCGACTCAATATTCTTTTATAAATTATATAATTATCTTTTATCCCTTGCCAATAATAAATTATTGGCAACCTAACCTTTCTTAATCAAGTTAGGCGAATTCATTTCTTCACATCTCTATAATCACAAAAATCACAAATGGGTTTCATTGCCGATGTGCTGAAATTGTCAAAACTTATTGACGAAATCAATATCGAAAAAACTTATTCAATTAATGTTGACAAATGTGCTAGGAATAAATAATTAAATAAATCAAAGAGGGATCTTATTCAGAATTGTCCCGATTCTAATAAAAATTATTATTTATGTAAGTTTTTTTTACTTAGCTCGCTCCTCCATTATATTGGATGAGAGATAATCAACTTTATAATATAATTAAAATTATATTATAAGATTGATTATTTTATTTAATATAATTTTAAAACTGTAATGTAATATAATCTGAAAAAAGTTAATTAAAGTTTTATAATTTATATTAAAAAGCTAATATCATGTAATCCAAATTATATTTCAGGTCCAATTATATTACAATCTTGATTATATTACCCGTAACTAAGTATTTAAATTCAAGCCCTCAATTTTAATTTCTAGATCCACATCTAAATAAAATAAATATTTTAAAGGTTAATATGTATAAATTATATTTCAAATCAATAAATAAATTAGGAGGAAGATGATCAAATAATGAAACTCACAATGCAACAAATTCAAGAAATGTCTCAAGGAGTAACGTGGCGGCATGTCCACGTCAACGCACTCATATCCAATTGTCACTCGGATATTGCCGATGGTCTTTGACCGACGTCCCGAATCAAACTATATCCGGGGAGCACGGTAAACTCGTCAGAAATCGCCGCAATTACGATCGAATGCATTGCCATATCAGTTCTTGAGATATTCCTTGAGTTTTTTTTTTTCATTGAGAGTATCATTATTGTAAGATGAGACTCAGACACCTAAATCATACGGACAAAGAATATATATTCAAGAACGAAATAAATGTTTTGTGAGTTGAGGACCTATAATAATTGTTGGCATCTTCAACGTGCATCATATGGTTAATAATTGACAGAAGATACCAAGCATGATCCCATATGTCTTAATCACCAACAACAAACACTTTGCATGATATTAATTGAATTTCATGTGACAAGATTTTTTTTTAATAAAAAAATCACTAGCATAGAGTGATGGCTCAATTATATTAACTCATAATGCTATGCTATTAGCAAAGGTTAATTACTCATCAATTTTATGATGATGCTGATTCGTTGTAAATTTGCAATTAACCAAAAGATGTATCTAAAATTATAGAATTCTTACAAAAACGTATTTAACTTTCAAATTTTTTAATGAGCACACTTGTTTCTTATTTTATCCCTTTTGTCAATCACGAACTAAATTTTACTTTTTTTTACTTTACCATTTTCAAAATAGGATGGTGTTGATTTTCAAAATACAACAACATAGTGGTGTTGATTTTAAAGTTTATAAAGTATGACGTAGTATTGAATTTTATATAAAGCAACATTGCAGTATTAACCAGAGGGATAAAATAGAAAATAAACACCAAGTCTAAGAGGATTAAAAAAGAAGAATCAACTGAGGTGACAACTAATCCATTGAGTATATATTTTAAGGATCTCACTTGGGAGAAATAAAACTACATATATATAACCCTATCAATGTGTGGAGCTCACATGGTAGGAAAGAAAAGTCAAACTTAAATATGATTAATGAAGAATATTGTTTTCGATCTTCTCTTCTTTTTTATTCCCTATATATATATTTTTATTTTTGAAGAGATAAAAGACAAACGTATTAGGTCAAAAATGCATTATTTCATAGGGTTGCTTGTAGCTAGGGAAGGCAATATTCAGCTTAAATTAACCTGCCCAAGGAGTTGGTTGGGGTCATGAATTAAGGTGATGGAGAAATAGCCAAAAGTGACAGCTGAATTAAACCCTCTCACCAAACTCGAATCATTCAAAGGTTTGGTAGGGGAACCCATCCATCACTTTCCTCTCAAACTACTTCTTCTTCTTCTTCTTCTTCATTTGCTTGTTTTCCTTTCAAGCGAGCACAGTGATGTGGATCGTCTATACCCCACTGAACAATGTAGTAGAGTCAACACTTCTCATAGTCCAAGATGTACAAATCATGAACCAATTGCTTGCCTTACTCTTGAGTGGTTATTTGGGCAGCGGTGGATTTCTGGAAACAAGGAAAAGAGATATTGACAATGATTTTTTAAAGAAAATATTGGCTAACTGCTCTGCCTCTTGATTTCTTCTCCAAAATGCCTTTTTTTGGCTACACAACACTTAGAGATTTAATCCCCTTAAATAGACTCTTTAGGAAAGATCTAGAGAACCCATTTACTCTACTCCTTTTTCCCATACTCATTTACTTACTTCTCTTTCCCATGCCACCTACTACGATCATTAAGTGCATTGACCAACTTAACATCAAGATTACTAATTACATTATATTTAACACCCCCTCTTAATTTGTAATCTTGAGAAAGTCTTTAAACAAGGTGAGCTTCTCCAAATTTACAGGCTTGGTAAAAACATCAGCAGGCTGGTCCTGTGTCCGGATAAATTCCAAAGTGATTTCCTTCTTTAATACCATTTCTCTGATAAAATGGTGGCGCAATTCAATGTGCTTCGACCTTGCATGAAACACCGGGTTCTTTGTCATAGCAATGGCTGATTGATTATCACACAATACTGTTGTTGGATGATCAACCTTCTGCTGTAATTCCAGCAATAATTTTCTTAACCATACTGCTTCACGAATAGCTTCATTTGCTGCAATATACTCTGCTTTGGCAGATGATAAGGCTACAGTAGATTGTTTCTTCGAACTCCAGGAGATAGGTTTTGTGCCAAGACAAAATAGATATCCTGTAGTACTTCTTCGATCATCAATGCTTCCTGCCCAATCACTATCAACATATCCCACAAGGTTACTGTCTTCTTCCTTTGCATACTTCAATCCAACATGCTTTGTTCCTTGCAGATAACGTAAGACACGCTTCGCTGCTGCAAAATGAGTCTTGGTGGGATTGCTCATGAACCTTGATAGCAAACTCACACTCTGAACAATATCCAACCTCGTGTGGGTTAGATAGATTAATGAACCAACGAGGCTTCTATAGATCTTCGAGTCAAACTTCTCAGCACCATCATCCTGTAGAAGCTTCTCATTAAGAGCCATAGGAGTTGCTACAGCTTTGGCTTTCTCCATGCGAAATTTCTTTAATATATCAGCAATGTACTTCTCTTGTGAAATAAAAATCTCTCCTTTGCTTTGTTTCACCTGAAAACCGAGAAAATACTTCATTAATCCAAGATCCGTCATCTCGAATTCATCCATCATCGCCTTTTTGAACTTCTCCAATAACGCTTTGCTGGTACTGGTGTAAATGAGATCATCCACGTAGAGACATGCTACTAGAAAATCAGCATCACACTTCTTCACATATAGAGACGGTTCCACTGAACTTTTTGCAAAATCATTCTTTTGCAAATATGAATCAATCCTGAAATTCCATGCTCTTGGCGCTTGCTTCAATCCATAAAGAGCTTTGTGAAGTCGATAAACTTTGCTTTCTTCTCCATTAACAACGAACCCTTGTGGTTGTTGAGCATAGACCTCCTCTTCAAGTACTCCATTGAGAAAGGCCGACTTCACATCGAGTTGGAACACTTCAAGCTCCATTTGTGCAGCAAGTGCTAGCACACTTCGAATAGTCTCCATTCTGGCTACAGGGGCGAACGTTTCTGTAAAATCAACGCCGGGCTGTTGTGAGTAACCCTTTGCTACGAGACGAGCTTTGTGCTTTTGTACGCTTCCATCTTCATTGAACTTTGTTTTGAATACCCACTTCAAGCCTATTGCTTCTTTTCCTTTAGGAAGATTTACCAAGGACCATGTATCATTCTTTTCAATGCTCAACATCTCTTCTTTCATTGCATTTCTCCACTTCTCTTCCTTTGCAGCCTCTTCAAAATTCTGTGGCTCAAATGTAGCAAGTGCAAAGTTAGCTTGTTCGTAAATATCAGTCAAGGAGCGATACCTCCGTGGAGGCGTTTCACCTACAGAAGCTTCATTCTCAGAATTTGTTCCTGAGGAACTAGCTGCTGCTGTATCAGTGGGATTTGAGGAAGGCACAGCTACTGATGTTTCTGGATAAGAAAACATTGGATGAAATTGAGAAGTCTCATTCTCCCACTTCCACGCTGCATTTTCATCAAAAACAACATCTCTTGAAATCACAAGCTTGTTAGTTTTCGGATCAATCAAACGATAACCTTTTGATTCATCGCTATAACCAATAAAGACCAACTTCTCACTCTTCTCATCAAACTTCTCCTTCTGCTTTGTTGAGAGTGCATATGCTACACATCCAAACACCTTCAAGTGATCAACTACGGGCTTCTTCTTATGCCATGCTTCATAAGGTGTCATGTTCTGAACGGCTTTTGTCGGGGATCGGTTGAGGATGTAGGCCGTTGTGTTCACAGCTTCAGCCCATAGTGAATTGGGAAGACCCTTGCCTTTAAGCATACTTCGAGCCATCTCCACAATGGTCCTATTCTTCCTCTCAGCAACGCCATTCTGCTGAGGTGTATACTTTACAGTAAGCTGTCGTTGTATGCCCTGCTCCTTGCAATAATTGAGAAATGGTTTGTAGATGAATTCTCCTCCGCGGTCTGTTCTCAACGTCTTTATTTGATGTCCGCTTTGTTTCTCTGCACTTGCTTTGAAACTCATAAAAATAGTGAATGCTTCTGATTTCTTTTCAAGAAAATATATCCAAATCATACGAGTATAATCATCGACAAATAAGAGAAAGTATCTCCTGTTACCGATTGTCGGAGTTTGGGTTGGACCACATATGTCAGCATGTACCAACTCAAGAGGGGATTTTGCTCTCCAAGAGGTTTTGGGAAAAGGAAGACGATGTTGTTTCCCATATACGCATCCTTCACAGAAGCATGTTGTTGTAGGTTGGATTCTTGGAAGGCCAATGACCATTTTCTTGTCTTTCAACAACATTAGGCCCTTGTGATTTAAGTGCCCATATCGTAGATGCCATAGCTGAGCTTCATCAATAACTTCGCTCTTCAATGCAATATTTAAGCACGAATTCATCTTCAACGGAAATAGATTATTCGCTGTCATCTTTACTACAGCGATCCTTTTCTCATTCTTGTCAACGATCTCACATTGGCCATCAGCAAAGGTAATCTTGTAACCTCTTTTCATCATTTGTCCTACACTCAAAAGATTCTGAGCTATGCCTGGAGAATAAAACACATCATTAATTGTCTTCTCTTCACCATTTGCGGCTTTTACGGCAACGACTCCTTTTTCTTCGATTCTTATCTTTTTGCTGTCTCCAAGCTCCAACAGCGAGTTGTAGCTGTTGTCGATCTCCACAAAGTTTTCCTTATTTCCTGTCACATGATTGCTACAGCCGCTATCCAAAAACCACACTTCATTCATATCTTGTACTGCATTGAAACAAGAGTAGAATACTTGTTTTGATTCATTTTCTTTTGAAAAATTTACCGTACTTTGAGAACCTTGTTGTTGTTGTTGCTGTTTATCTTTGTAATAGCAGTCCCTTTCTGAATGATTGGGAATCCTGCATCTCCTACACCTGAAACGACAGTCCTTTGACTCATGTCCGGCTTTCTTACAAACATAGCAATTACCTTCTGTATTCCCAGATCTGTTCCAGGATTGCTCTTCTCTACTGCGGAACTGGTTTCCTGCTCGTCCTCTGCCTCTTCCTCGAGAACGGCCTCCACGTCCACGCCCATAGGACTCTCTATTGTTCTCAGTACGATCCTTCTGTTCTTGCTTCTTTTCTGAAACATTTAATTTCGTTTGAAAAGCTTGTTCAACAGGAGTTGAGTATTTACTTACTCTTCTTTCATGTGCCTCAAGAGAACCCATCAGCTCATACACAGAAAGTTCTCCCAGATTCTTTGTTTCTTCAATCACAGCAACTACGTGCTCAAATTTCTGTGGTAGGCTTCTCAGCACTTTCTCCACGACCTTCTTGTCGGGAACTTCATCACCGCAACATTTGATTTGATTCATGATTTCAACAACTCTCGAGAAGAAACTTTTCACTGTTTCTGACTCCTTCATGGCCAAGTTGTCAAAATCCCTCCATAAGCCTTGCAGCTTGATAGAAATAACTTTCTCTGAGCCTTGAAACTCCATCTTCAAGACACTCCATGCTTCTTTCGCCTTCTTAAGACCATAAAGCCTCGGATAAATTGTCTTGCTTACGGATTGCTGTAAGATCCGCAACGCCATTGCATTCTTCATCATGTTCTCCTTCGCCGCCTTTTCTTGTTCTTTAACTACCGTGGCATCTCCTTCATCGCTTGACGAGCTGCTGTCTTCTTGATAACGCTCTTCAAAACCTTTGTTTACAATACTCCACAAATCTTGCGAGAGAAAGATTGTCTCCATTTGGGAACTCCAATAATCATAGTGCTCTCCATCAAAGATCGGAATTTGGCTAGGTGAATAGGAAAAAAACATGCTGCTGGAAGGTGTAGCCATGATCTGTTGGCTCTGATACCAAATTTGTTGGGGTTATTTGGGCAGCGGTGGATTTCTGGAAACAAGGAAAAGAGATATTGACAATGATTTTTTAAAGAAAATATTGGCTAACTGCTCTGCCTCTTGATTTCTTCTCCAAAATGCCTTTTTTTGGCTACACAACACTTAGAGATTTAATCCCCTTAAATAGACTCTTTAGGAAAGATCTAGAGAACCCATTTACTCTACTCCTTTTTCCCATACTCATTTACTTACTTCTCTTTCCCATGCCACCTACTACGATCATTAAGTGCATTGACCAACTTAACATCAAGATTACTAATTACATTATATTTAACAGAATGGGGAGGTGTTAATGATGATAAGCGAGGGGGTAGATTTTTTAGACAAGGAGTATTCAAATTGGTACCCTAAACCCTAAACCCAAATTGAATTGATTATTTAATGATTAATCCGATCTTAAGAATTAATAAGATATTTGAATTATTGAAAAATTGATTGGGACGGAGAGGAGGTTGAGCAGTGGGGACAGGTCGCGCGCAACAGCTGCCGATTTGCAGTAAGAAAAAATTAAGGACGATGATGGAGCTGAAGGCTTGATCGACCTTGGGGCAGATGTGGATTCCAAGGCGAAACAAGCTGGTCGATCGTCGTCGAGCTGTAGGATGGCATGAAAGAGCCAGGAGGGTGAGATGAAGCCAGCGGCGGTGGGGGCGATGGCTCTTGCCCGATTGAAAGGGACAGAGAATGCTGGTGGACCTGGCGGCTTTCAAGTGGCATCAAGATGAAACATTACCAGAATAGATACGGAAGAGATAAATCATGATGATTGAGAAAATAAGAGTTAAGGAGGACTGACAACTTTCAAGCCAGACCATTATTTTTATTTTTTATTTTATTTGTTTAATTTATAATTACATCGTTTAAAATTTTATTTTTAGAATTTAATAATTAGATTATAATATTAAGTATAAAAAATTTAAATCGAAAAACTGATTAAGATTTATACGGAGTTTACTTGATAAATTTAATTTGCTGACATAGCAAATCCCATAATATATATAATACATACAAGTAAACAAAGAATAAAGAAGTGTGGAATAAATGACCAAGGAAAAAAAATAACAAGCAACTTAGAGTAAAATATTGCGTTGTTATTTGATTGACGTGAGATATTTCGTGAGGTCAGATCGATCATTCGAGATTGAAAAAACCTCGTTAATCGAAAATATTCTTTAAGTCGATTAATTTTAAGATGGTCAATTTAATTTCATTAATTTTTTATTAATTATTAAAATAAAATGGAAACGTTTCAACAGGTGGCTCATCGATTTAGATTTTAAACAACTGTTTATTAAAAAATATCTGTTAATTTACCAAAATTAAAATTTTGATTTTTAAAGACCGAAAAAAAAATGTTGTCACTATACCAAAACAAAACCGCAGCATTAGATACCCAATATTTAGGGGGCGCTTGGTAAACGAGTTTAGAAGATGGGAATAGGAATAAAATCTATTTCATTCCCATTGATGATGCTTGGTATACGGGAATCAGAATTAAAATAAGGATATGATACCCTTGATTTCATAACCCACCCCCACTAGGTTATCATCAAACTCATAAACTCCTTAATCAAATCCATTACTATTCCTATTCCCAAATTTATACCAAGCGCCCCCTTAGTCTCCAATTAAAGCTACGTGTCCAGTACAAATAAGAATGTTACATTAGATAACATACGCATTTGAGGTAATCAATTTGATCCCATAGAAATTTTTCATCGGACGGTCTAAAAATTCAACATCCTAGAGTTCGCGTCCCATTTGAAAAAAAAAAATTCTTGTAAAATACATCGTGGCTAGGGATCGAACTATAAATACCAAAGATAATGATTAATCGTCTTACCGCTGTACCATATCCCCTGGGCACATGTCCAAGAAGAAAATCTTGTGCGAGAGAGAGAGAGCACCGATGATGCATCATGTAAGTCTCAATTATTTGGTTTTGTCTACGGAGCCAGAGCATATATCTGACCCGTAAGATGGAAACGATCGATGCATGTGAAACCTGCCTGCAGCTGACGTTCGAATTCCAAATGTCCAATTTCGGTCGTCGCATCAGGAAGGAGGAAGACTCCCAAAGCAGACAACGAAAGTAACGTGAGACAAAGACAGGCATTATGTTTTGTCATCGCATGCATGCATTTCCATCAAGAATTCACCGAAATCAGACCTAAAGTTTGGTATCTTTTGTTAGCCGCCATTCCGGCCGGATGAAGTACGATTAACCAAATTATACTTCTCCATTTATTATAAATGACAGAGTGAAAAATTTCTACGAAGTCGGGTGGATCATCTGATTCTTACCTAAACTGATAATTAAACTGCATGACTCAGCCATGAAAGGTCTGATCTTAGGCTTCTCTGTTCCTTCCATCAGTACTGGGAATGAAGAAAATAGTCAGAGAATAAAAGGTGGTGATTATCCAAAGTAAACGGAGTTAATTATCCTTCTTCACCGGCTACTCGCCTTGGAAAAACAAAGTCGTGCTTGACTTGTATGCTTCAACAATATTAATCTTAAGATTGACTTGCATTCTTCACTAATGTTTTCCTCATTTCCATCAACCGCATGTAGGCTAAATTTTCAAACCTGACCTAATTTAGACTTTGTTTGTTTTGGGGAAAATATTCTCTATTTTTTTTTATATAAAAAAATCATTTGATGAAGTAAAACGACTCATTATTAAATGGAAGTTATGTTCCCTATCCAGAAGTAAGTTTGTTTGTTTTACTCTTATTGATATACTTCTTTTTCCTAGTCCAGCCAAATTGGCGATCTAGTTGGTATCATCAGACCAAACAAGTTGATCAGATTAGGCGAGTTGAGGGAGTTAGAAAGGTCTAGCATATTGGTCGAGTCAAACAATGTAGACAAGTCAAAAAAGTTAGTTGAGCCAGTTCATTCAAATGACCAAGTTGGTTGGTTTGGCGGAGCAAGTGGTCTAGAGTTATGACAATCGGTTTGAAGACTAACAAGTTAGTTAGCTTAGTAGGCCTTGTCAAACTAGAGAAATTAGGCAAGGTAGGTAATCGATCAGATAGGTTTAGTTAGGCTGAAGAAGCTAATTAGGTTGATCAGAGTGCCGGAGTAAGTTGATTAGGCCAAACAGACCCAGAAGAAACAATCAGATTAGGCTGACCCACCAAGGAGTCTAAATTAGCTGTATCATCCCTTGCAGTTCATGAAGATCCTTCCCCAATATTTTCCCTTGGAAATTATCATTGCTCCCATGGGCATGGCGCATCGTTTAAGGCGTAGCGGAGCTCAAGAGAGTGTTACAGTTCAATCTTCTGTTGGGACATATACCGAAGTACCCATGGGTAAAAAATTCACATTAACGGCCACTCCAAACATGTATTTATTCACTAAGGAGTATCAGTTCAAACGCTCATGTTTTAGTAAAAAGAGGCTGGCTGACCTACCTCCAGTGTATTAACAAACACAAATACAATCATTCAGGGCATCTTAAGCTGCATTAGAGCATAAATCATGAGACCCGACAACAACTTCTAATCAAATGCAGATATCAAAGCTGAATATCAAAAACTCTTGATGAAATCTGAAATGTGCTCATTGATTTCATCAGGTTTCTCCTCATTGATGAAGTGACCTACTCCTTTCATGACAACTACTTCCTTGAGTGATGGTACAAAATTCTTCAAACCGCCCTTGTGTATGAAGTCTTGGGCACCAGGTGCGTGATAGGTCAAGTCTAGATCACCGATGATGAACTTTACAGGTACATTTATGCGCGCATTAGTCCATGGTGCGGTAAGGTCCCAGTTCCTAATCTTAATTCCATCAGTATTTAGCTCTAATATGCTTCAAAATATTGCTGCAGCAGTTTTTTAAATATATGATCTAACACCTATAGTTCTGATCATTCATTGAACTTATATTTGATGGATTCCTAAGGAGGATGGATGCATTTACAGTATAGAGCAGAAATTATAGATAACTTACAGGTCAAGAGCTCGATAATAGTTCAACCCTCCAGTGAAACCAGTCTTCTCATATTTGTTAGAATAGTAGTCAATGTCAGATTCAGAAAGCCAAGAAGGCAAAAAGATTTCAGAAACAGGTATACTCCATCCTTGATCTTTGGTAATGTAGAAAGGGCCTGGATTACAATATGTCAAAAATTTCTTGAGAACCCATGCAGTGCCATAGCTAGCGAATTCTGCTTCTATTTTTCCAGGTTCCTACATTGTAGTTACAATTAAAGATATTAAAAGGCATTTATGTTTATTTCTGAACTTTATGTAGCTTTGATACAGAGAAAGATCTTGAAAAAGGAACAGAACAAATGTAAAGAGGAAACAGACTGGCAATTTTCCAATAAGATTATCATCAAATTCTATCTATCTAGCCTTGACAAAGAAGATAGTAGTTCAAGGTTGTCATTTAAATTTAAGTAAAATAGAAAAAACAAGATCCTTCGACCACTTTCAGTGTGGAGTGGGAGGGGATTCCCAAATCAGGCATCTTCCCAAAAGGCTCTCCTTTTCTTTTTCTATTTTTAAGTGTCTATATCCTAAATACCCCTAACTTCACCAAAGTTGTTCTTTATCTTTCTATTTTTAACAACTAAAGGTATCATTTAAATTCAAGAGATTGAATTCACAGCAGAGATTAGATCCGTCCGGAAAATTATTTTGACTTGAAATGGATTGCTTTGGACTATCAGGCTAGTTCGGCTCATAACACCTTGATGGCATTCCTAAACTTCAAAACCAAAACTAAAACAATATTTTCGCAATCTTAGGGACATATATAATGTTGTCTTAGCTCATTAAAGTGTGTTCCAGAGAGTGTGGGGAGTTTGATTATAATCTTAGTTTGTGATTTAAGCCATTTTAGTCTATAATCAAAATAATTCATATTGCACATCTAAGATTTAATATATGTTCCGAAGAGTGTGTAGTCTAAATCTAATTTTAGTTTATGATTTGGAGTTGTAGAGGTTATCAAATAGTTTTGACCCAAAACTAGTACTCAGTTTTGAGCGAAAACTATTTAATGACCTAAAATATTGATCATTAATATCTGAAATGTGCTCCTCCGAATATGGAGAGTGCTAATATAGTCTCAATTACCTTCAGAGGTCGTGGAAGACATCAAGATGTCTTGAGCCAGAACACTTTTATGGCCTATGACAACTCAATTGGTCATCTAAGATCCGAGATGTGCTCTAAGAGTGTGGGGAGTCCAAATCTACCTTTAATTTTGGTTTTGAAGTCTAAGAAAATTATCAAGATGTTTTTGAGACACACGACCTTTGTGTCTTCAAGACAGTTCATTTCAATCCTAAACAATTTTTTAATTAGATCACACAACCTTATCTGTCAAAAATTATAAAATTTCAATCGTTGAGAGAATCAGAAAGGAAAAAAAAATATGGTAACTTGGAAGGTGCATGATTTGTGAATTATAAAAAAAAAATAGATGCAGTGAGTTGGCAATTCCAAAAAAGCGAACTAATTGAGAGGACGAATAATGACTTGACAACATTGAAGCTCGAATGGAAGGAGATCGGATCCTCTGTACCAACTTCTCCCCTGTACCCGTGTACCAACTCGCTGGCGATCGCCGGCAAGTCGTCCGATCGACGATCGGACACCATCAATAATTTTTTATCGTCGTTCCGAATAAGATGATATCCTCGGAGAACAGTGAACCCGTCGAAATCGTCGCATCAGACGTCTCGTCGGATTCGACGGTGAATACGGTAACATCACAATTGCGGCGATACCCGACGGGTACACCGTTCTCCGAGGATATCATCTTATTCGGAACGACGATCAAAAATTATTGGTGGTGTCCGATCGTCGATCGGACGACTCGCCGGCGATCGCCGGCGAGTTGGTACACGGGTACAGGGGAGAAGTTGGTACAGAGGATCCGGTCTGGAATGGAAGGGCATATCACGAGCATAGCTGAGATGATAAGGGTTGATATATTGTCTGGATTCAAACCATGAAGTCGGTGGGGCGTGAATCCCTGCACCCTGTGTAAAAAATCTCTCCCCCAACCTCTTATCTTCTCAGTCATCGTGATTTATCTCCTCCGTGGTCTGAGACGGACTGCGGGGGTGCTGAGGGCGAGCGTTTCGGCTTTTGTCACTCGAATGGAAGGGCATGAATAGTAACTTATCGATCGATATTGAAACGACGAATTGATACCTGGAATCTGCAGATGTAGTAATCATCTCCGAATGCAGACCTCAGGTACTCAAGTGACTTCCTTGCTGGATTCCGAGGGGTGAATGCCTGGCTCAGATTCACCATCGCCCTCACCTTGTCCGGCCGGAACATACCCAGATTCCACGCGACAATTGAACGCCAGTCATGCCCCACGACAAACACCTGATGTGCACTCACCAAAAACACAATGTCAGGCCAACAGCGAGAATTGGGGCTTTGGGAGGGGAGCAAGAGAACAAAAAAGCAACGGAACAACCTGATCTTGGCCGAGGTTATCAATGAGCTCAATCAGATCGCCGACAATATGAAAAATAGAGTAATCCTTGGCGTCGGCCGGGGCGTCGGTGTCGCCGAAGCCGCGGAGATCGGGCGCGACGGCACGATACCCTAGCGCGGCGAGGTGGTGCATCTGGTGACGCCAGGTGTACCACAACTCCGGGAAGCCGTGGAGGAGGAGGACAACCGGCCCGTCGCCCTTTTCCGAAACGTGCATGTTGATGCCGTTCACGAAGACGGTGCGATGCGCGATGCCTTCGCCGAGTCGGCCGTCGACGTTCGGTGCGGAGGGGGCCATGGTGGCGAGGGCGCGACCGCGGCGGCGGAGGCGGGAGCAGAGGCCGCGAGCGAAGCGCAACATCGAGGCGAACTTGCGGCAGGGACGAGTGCGCCATCAACTCAAACAGAACAAATCCTTGGCATCGGCGTTCGGTTGGTGGAATTTGTGCTCGAGTGGCAGTGAAGCAAGGAATGAAGGAGATGGCAAAATTATGGCCACGAAATGAGATAATTAAAAAAGAAAAATGACAGGGAGAATAAAAATTGGAGAGTGAATGTAGAGCGAATGATGTGATATTTTATATACACATGTTTAATTATCGTTTGGACATCATCGATGATCTTCGGTCGCCGTCCCGAATCAAATTATACCCTGAGGGCACGGTGAACCCGTCGAAAATCGCTGTATGTAAAATGCCACGTCATTTACTCTACCATTCACTCCCCCATTTTCACTCTTCCTACCATTTTTCTTAAAAAAATTGAGTATTTTTTTTTTTGAAACTCAAAACATTTTCGATAACAAATTTAAATAAAACTTCTCCCTATTCTAGCAATTTTAGTCAAAGTCGATTTTATTTAAAATTATTATAATATACTTAACACTATGCGACTGGATTTACCCAAGTGAGAAATTTTAACTAGTTTAGATGATATTACAAAAGTATATTTTGATATAATACTACCACGTGTAATAATAAAGATCACTTTATAGAATATTACTTTAATATTTTTAAAACTTAAGATCCCTTTTTAATGATAATAAAAGTAAAAAAATACCTTTTATTTTTTTTTACCAAAAACAAATTTAATTTGTTCGGATCTATGTATGACTAAAAAGACTATTTGCTGACCTTTGAAAAATACCCTATTAAAATAAACTTCTCAGTATATATAAATATAAAAGTGAATGTATAATAATATTATTTAAAAAATAAATTTTATTAATATTTAATTTTTTATGATGACATTCAATTGTTAATTTTTTTAAAAAAATATATAAACAATGATTAACGCACTCGGTTCGACAGTTAAATTAAATCGGAGAAGCAGTCTCTTATCCTAATAGCCAGTATATTTAGATCCATTATTCATTAAAAAGATAAATTTCTAATAACACATCACAATTAAATTTCGGATTTTAAATTCCTAATTTATAAAGACTTTTTCATGATATCTTGTTCTGGGGAAACAAATGTTGCTTTTATAAAAATTATCAACTTAATTAACAGAATATCTTGTTTTCAACTTATTATAATAATTATGATTAGTTACTATAATATATAATAGTTATAAAATAATTACTACACTATGCTAAATTTATACTAGCTACTACAATATAATAATTTTTACATATAATATTATTATAACAACTATGATTAATTGTTATACATTATAACAATTATGATATTTGTTATAATGTGTAACAGTTAATACCATACTATTGTAATAAAAAACTGCTATAATTTAAAAAAAATGATCAATTTGACATAATTTTAATCAAGTATTTTAATATAATACTATTTTTATATATTAATTTTGATTAAAATAAAATAGTCAGATTTTCATACTAAAATATATAATAAATAGTTGCTACAACGTTATAAGGAAGAATACAATTTGATCTTATTTAATTAGATTATGTTTAATTTAGTTTGGATTAATTTGATTTAATTAAGAGCAAGAATAAAATTATTTAAATTTAATTATAAAGATATTTTTATCATTTTATAATAATATAAATTACATATACAGTAGAAACTCTTTGACCAAACATACAATTACCAAGGAGCTATTACAATAACAATACAGCTATATATATGTCATAGTGAATATAATACTATTTTAATAAGTAACTGCTATAATTTAAAAAAATGATTTTAACTAATTTAAAATAATTTTTAAATATTAAATTAATTTCGATCGAGTATTTTAATATAATAATATTATTATATCTTAATTGTGATTAAATGAAGTAGTAGATTTGTCGCACTGAAAGATACAAAATATCTAATAGACGCCCTTTTATTGTTTTTTCTTAAAAAAATTGTTTAAACTATTTATATAATTTAGGACGTTTTTTTTGTTTGAAAATTTTATCAATTGAAAAATTATATAAATCAGAATTTTCATTCTTACAAAAATATTAAACTAGATAGTAGACGAATTTGAGATAATCGATCTGGTATCATAAAAATTTTCTATCGATTATCAGGATAAATTAGACAGCATGCCCGCGATGGATGATCTAGACTCAAAATTTCTTTCTTACGAATTATACACGGAAGGGAGAACTCTATAAAAGTGAAAGTGTTACCATTGGATTTCATCAATCAATATCATCCACTACATGCAGGTTGAATCTCGAACAGTTCGATGAGGGCAGTGGGACAAGCGAATCATCTTTTGCCATCGATCTCGAACAGTTCAACATCAAATTTATTCAAATTACAAATTTTTTAAAAAAAATTCAAAGCACCTATATAGATATTTCCACCTGATCAGGCGACGAACCTTATAGGATACACCGGCGTCTTATCCGGGAAGAACAGACCGTAGTGCTTCTCCGACTCCGCCGGACCTTTTTGGTTTTCATTGAACATGGCGAACACGTAGATCTCGAGTGGAACCCCCGGCTTCCTCGGCGTCCCTTTGGCCGCATGGTCGACCAGATTCTGGTTAAAGGTGCGGGCATTGTCGACGCTCGCCCCGACGTCGGCCTCCGACGGCCAACCGGTCTCGGAGATCACCAAGCCCACGCTCGCTCCTCCTACTTTCTCCAACGCCGCCACGAACGTATCCACCATCGCGTCGAACAGATTCTGGTACCCCAAGTCCCCGTCCGGCTCCACCACTCCGGGGGAGGTGAACAAGGCGTACTCCAGCGAGATATGATCCGGCTGGGCCCTGTAGGCGAAGTACGGGTAGATGTTGATGAGGAGCGGCGACCCGTGGGCGACGAGGAAATCCACGATGGGTTTGAGGATGGCCTCCGCCTCGGCGTTGAAATGGCCGTTGGAGGGCGGGAAGGAAGGCCCCATCACGTTGGCCGCCACCGAGGTGCTGACTTTGATGTGGTTGATGTTGCGCGCCACGAGCGCGTTCTGGATGTTGTTCATGGCGGGGAGGATGTACTGAGCCAGCGGGTCGGGGATGATCTCGTTGCCGACGTTGATGTAGCGGAAGTTGACGGTCTCGACGAAGGGGAGGATGTTGTCGTCCACCCATCCTTGCGCCGCCGCAGGGTCGCCGGCGATCACTGGGAGTTCCTGGTTCAAGGTCCCGATGATCAGGGCGATGCCGGAGCCGGCAAGGGCCGCCAGGATGTCGCGGTTGGCGGAGTAGATCCTCATGCTGTCGATCTGGTTGGCTCTGAAGAGGGCCACGACCTCGCCCGGCGGCGGCAAGTTGTCGGCGAGTGTTCCATAGCAAACGCCGATGGATTCCACTCCTCCTGTTGCAGCCAGCCAAAGAAAACATATCATTCATTACTAAATGCCCCTTGTAGTTTCTACATTACCATTTAGTAAAATTATAATGGTGGCAACAGACGATTCGTTGCCCAGCGTCCCTGTCAATCCGTTCCAGGACCAACATAGAGGAAGTAAATCACGGAAGCTACTAGCTCGGACGTTGTAACTAATACTTAGGGAGGACGGATATACTAACTTTGTCAGATTTAAACTTTCAAAATAAAATTATAATGAAATAAGCAAGAGAGATTGATTACTTGTGGAAAACGTAAAAATAATCGAGACGATCAACACTATGAGGCAATAAGCATTTCGAGTAGCCATGGCTCTGATTTCACTTGAATGCTAAGGGATGATCTATGTTTATATAGAGGATTTTTTATTTTGAAAATATTAATGATGGCTCAATCTCATTGCCTCCGTGGATTCGATTGATAATTTTCCATAGGAGAGGGGTTAAAAAAACAGCAAGGAAATAAAGGTTATAGAAAAAACCATATATTACTTTCTTTTTTTTTAATATATATTTTATTCTATGATTAGGCATGGTGGGATCATCAGAGTTAAGTGAGAAGAACACAAATGCATGTTTAGGAAAGAACACAGAGAGGATAAGACTGCGTTTAATAAGTTAGTTTTTTATTTTCATTTTTTATAAAAAATATGTTTAGTTTACATTCTTCAATCTTATTTTATAAAAAAAATATAAAGTTTTCTGAAAAATTAAATAATGAAATAAATTCATTTTTAAAAAAATAAAAAAATATATTTTTTAAAAAAATAAAAATAAAAAATGGATCAAACAAAACACTCCTAAAGTTCCTACATTCATAAGCACGTATTCAATCGATGAAATCGAATACATATATAGAAAGTAGACACGGCATGTTTTCAATAGCTGTACATAAATTGTTTCATGGATTTAATCAATTGAAAAAAAAGAAGAAAGTAATTAAGTAGAAATGGATAGGTTTAAATTGTGTAAAAGTCTCCTATCTGGGCGAAAATGGAAAGGAAACCCATTATATTTTTTATACGGAGATATTCTTATTCTATTTTGATTGTTAAATGGTAATTGCTAGAATGGCTTAATTAACAACCATTTAAAATATTGTATAAACTATTAAATATTTACTATAATAGATTTGTATTTATCTCGATCATGTTATAATGAGTTTATTATATTTAAATAATTTTAATAAAGTTTATAAAAAAATTAATATAAAAGTGATTCAAATATAATATTTTTATCAAACCATTTATTTTAACCCATTGTATAACTATTCGTGTCATTCGACATGAGAAATATGATGTTGTGTTATTTATTTAAAAAGAGACATTTTTTAATACTATTTTTAATTTTTGTGAGCTCAATTCCGGAGAGCCGAAGAATCACCCAAAAACTATATCAGAAGATTGGTTAACCAAAGGTTGACCATAACTCCATAACCAAGTGCCCGAGTGAACTTAGGTGCCTAGGAATATAGGCACTGAGCGCCCGGGTATACAGGCGCCCGTGTTGCACTCAGACACCTGTGAGGTACCACGTCAACATTGTAATAAGTCTTCTAGGCTCTATAAATAGAGCCCCTTAGCTCAAATTATTCATCAATTCAATTGTAATTTTTTTCTGTAATTCTACGTTTAAGTGTTTTACACTTTCAAATAGTATAAAAGGCTTCTCTGCCTGCAAAGAAGGAGAAATTCTACTGAGCTTTCATCGCCTTAGATTAGTAACGACCTAGGTTGCAAACCAAGTAAAAAAAATGCCACTTGCTGAAGAAATCAAAGCGATCAAGAAGAACGGTACATGAGAGTTAACTCCACTTGCTGAAGAATATAAGCCAATTGGTGTGAAATGAGTGTACAAGATAAAAAAAAATGCTAAGGAGAAGTTAAAAGATACAAAATAAGATTGGTGGCAAAAGATTATAGTAAAAATTTGACATTGACTATAATGAGATATTCGCTTCCGTTGCTCAATTAGAAACTCTTAAACTAATCATTTCTTTTGTAGCCCAAAATAAGTGGAGAATACATCAAATCAAATGGATATAAATTTGCTTTCTTAAATAAAATCTCGAAGAAAAAGTTTATATTGCGATCAGGTTATGAAGTTAAAAAATAAAAACACAGAGTTCTAAAATTGATGAAAACTCTCTACGGGCTAAAGCAAACATTAAGGATATGTAATAGCCAGATAGATAAGTACTTGCAAGAGAAAGACTTCATCAAATATCCTTATGAACATGCACTATATATTCAGAATAAGGATAAAGATGTTTTGATTGTCTGCATATATATCGATGACTTGATATTCACGGGAAGCAATCCAAGTATGTTTGGAGAATTCAAATAAGCGATGACTAAGAAGTTTGAGATGACTGATATTAAGCTCATGGTATACTATCTAGGCATCAAAGTGAATCGAAGGGAAGATGAAATCTTCATCTCATAAGAAGATTATGCAAGAGATATTAAAGAAATTCAAGATGAATAATAGTAAATCTATAAATACCCCAATAGCATGTGGAGTTAAGCATTCAACGCATGATGAAGGAGAAATAGTTGACCCAACATTCTTCAAGAGCTTGGTTAGAAGCTTATGATACTTGATATGCATAAGACCTGATATTCTTTATGGTGTTGGACTTGTTAGCCGCTAATTGAAGGCTCTAATTATCATCCATTTTAAGATCGCTAATAGAATTTTACGCTATATCAAAGGTACAATAGATTTTGGGTTGTTTTATTCATTATCTAACAATTTCAAACTTGAAGGATATAGTGACAGTGATTGGGTGGAGATAAGATAATAGAAAGAGTACTACAGGATTTGTATTCCATATGTGAGATACAACTTTCACTTGGATATTGAAAAAATAACTTATTATCACACTTTCTACTTGTGAAGCGGAGTACATGACTCCGACTTCATGTGCTTGTCTTGTTATCCTGCTCAAAAATTTATTGAATGAGTTAAGTTTAAGTCTGCAATAACACTAGCAAAAAATTCAGTCTTTCATAATAGAAGCTAAGTAAGCACATCGATACACATTATTCTTATAAGAAAAGAGTTGCAATTGGAATATATAAAATTTCAAGATCAAGTTACTGACATTTTTACCAAGTCATTCAAATTTAAAGACTTCATCAAAATGCAAAATTTGCTTAGAGACACGAAATCAAGTTTAAGAGAGGGGGTTGAAAATTAAACTTAATTGTAGATAGAGATATAATATTATGAAGTTAGTGGATATAGAGATAAGATATCATGAGGTAGCAAATAATGAATAGATGAGTGACAATTATTGATAAGAATGAGAGTTCATCGTAAAAGAAAAATAATCTATATTCAATGTATTTAAGATAAACATGGAGATAGTTGCGAATTTAATAGTTATTTAATAAGCTTATAAATATATTATTTTTTTAATAAATGAAATCAAATTATGTTCACATTTATTTCTTATTCTCCACTAATAGGGGAAATTTTGGGCCCGGTCTACGTAAGATAAGTCAAAGATAGGCATATGACGTGACCCAACTAGGCAATATATGACCACAAAGATCAAGGAGGCATTCATAGACTCAAGTGCCCACCAGACTGTTCAGCGGGCATGCCGACCATACTTTCTGAGCGGACAACCCGATCGACCGGGTTATTCGAGCGGACGCTCTTGTTCAAACCTGTAGAAGGGCAACTACTTATGGTCTTACGCATCCTACATCCGATTGGCCAATCTACTTAGATTATACAATCAACCGTCATGATAAAGTGATAGCGATCGACCAACCCGTCTATGGCTCATGGCCAACCCTTCTATAGTGCACGACCAACCAGCCACTGACTAATTACGGTCAATCGACCGACATATTACGACCCCTTGACTACTATTTCGACCAGCTCAAAGACAAACCATCCACGACCCATTGGGCTATAAGGAGGCCCAATTACTAAACCTAACCAAATCTAACTATAGTTGGGTTGGGCCTCCATATGCCTATTGGACCAGGCCCTACAAATTGGATCCCACAAGTCGGACTTCCTTATTGGGCTTCCACGTGCACGTACAAACAAACTCGTCAGCCTAAGTACACGCAAATATAGGCTAACCCTTGACAAGACTAGGATAATATTATACTACCACCCTTTCACTGACCTGAACCATTTACCTATTCCGCTTTTATCAGACTTTTATAGAAAATCTATTGATTTGACAGCCATCATCTTACAACTAACGCGACACCCTGACAGTGAAGGGTGCCAAAGAGTGTCGCCTATATAAAAAGGTCCTTCCTCCATGATACAGATATGTTCTACACATTTTGTCGGATTCTGTTATGGTTCTCCACCAGATTTCCACTTCTTTCAGCTACTGATAAAATCTATTTTGGTTCTTCGCGTCGTAGTGTCTACGCTAGGGACCCCCTAAGTTTGCCGTTAACGTTTTTTTCTCTTGAGTGTTTCATTTGTTAGATTCAACGACAGTGATGCAAGTCTAACGCAAGTCACGTCATCTTTCACCGCTCTAGGAGTACTGGATCATCCGCTTTCACATAACACCTTATAATGATGAATAACAATTTCTTTCATGCATCCTAAGATGACCTTGATAGTTGAATCAATGTTTGGATGTAGGCATCCCATAATTGATCTCCATACTAATCATATATAATTCGCGGTTATATTACTATCTTCATTAGGGAGTAATCAGACTTGTGATCGCGATCGACTATTAAAATTTTCACTTCCATACTTTCTTCCTATATTATTTTTTCCATACACCAAGTTTTTCTTCATTATCCTCGCTGCCGAATTCCTGTTGTCGAACCTGCACATAGAGCAGATCAATGCAGGATGGCACTTCACTCTGCTTCCCTCCCCAGCGAATTTCTTTCGATCTGAAACTGACTGTTCGCGAGCTCATGGATCAAGCAAGCTTTCTTGTCCACCAAACTTTCTTCATGCGTTCATGTTTGTTTCATTATCACCCTCTTGACCGTTGACATAAAAAAAGAGAAAAAAGCGGCCATCTTTCTCCACCCACTCGTGTTACACCCGCTCCTCGTGTCTTGGTGCGGGGCCCAGCCTCTATAGGAATCCGATGCGGGTAAATTTAGAGGAGTCCACTTTTACAAAACAAAAATGCCTTGAAGGCGACATCAAAAGCCGCGGAAAGGTAACGGAATAAAGCGCGCGCTTTTTTGCCCTCTCTCTCTCTCTCTCTCTCGCCCCTTTTGCCTCGTCGGGCTTGGCATCTATCGGAATCGATTCTGGTGGCGCGATGGGTCCTCGTCCCGCTCCCTCGATCGGTGGCCCTCGCGATCTTCCTCCTACCTTCGCGGAACCTTCGTCGTCCGAGTGCCGTCGACGGGGGCTCCATCCTCCAGCGATTTTCAACTTGTCCTTTCGTCTTCGTGTCGGCGTTGCGTTTTTGCAGCTCGCAGCTTGAGGTTAGATCACTGGGACCAGTTTCCCTACAAAAAGAATATTGGAATCGTTCCCCTTTTTTCATGGGATCACCACAATGATCTCCCTCACCCACGGACGGGTGTGCTCCTTACGATTTCGAGAAGTTTCGTAGTTGCTTCGGCATAAAATTGCCCTTTTATATGCTTCATAAATGTTGATGAATCCAGTATACGTGCTACATTCCCGCAGTTCGCCGTGGTTCGGTTTGTGAGCTTGCCGAAGTTGATCTCGCTCATGATGAGTGTTCAAGGTGACGCGGGAGGAGAAGCGGTAGAAGATGGGCGTTTGGTCCGCGATGCAAAACGGCAGCGTACCTCACTTGAGTAAGTGGTTAACTTGGTCGGACTAATTGAAGTCGTGGACTAATTGGTTGATATTTTGTTGTAATTTGTGGTTTATACAATGCAGCTCAATGAAAGTAGTGATGGCAGCACAATATATACAGCAGCACTTGCCAAGCATAGAACCGTTTCTTAGAAGAGTGGTAAGAATTTCTTATCATTTTGTCTTGGGTTAATTTCTGTTTGTTGAATCAGAATCAGATTGTTGTTTATACATAATTATACAAGCAATTATATTGGACAAGATTTATTTAATAAATCTCAAATAGTTGAGACATTCTATTTGTTGTTGACTTCTTGTGATTGTCATAAATGATTAACATTTTCTAATTTTCTTAATAGGCCAAATGATTTTTAAATTTGTGGAATCAATTACACTAACAAGTATGTCGCCTAGTTAAAGTGTTAGCTCATTTGGTAGATCAATTCTACACGTTCTTTCAATTTGTGTTCCTTCAAAAGAAACAATTTTTTTTTTTACAAAAATGAACAATTATGGAGTGCTTGCATTGCTTGTTTGTTTTGTATTTAAGCATGATAGTTATTGCATCTTAAAACAAGAAGGCAAACAGATGATGTGTTACCCTGTTAAATAAGTATCCCTGAAAGTGCTTCTGATACATTATCTTTACAGTAGCTGCTATAATCATTGATTACCTTTGATAAGTCTACTTAACTTCTTGTTCACTTGACTGCCTCAACTTGCTAATCTATAAGCATTTTATTCAATAGGCTGCATTTTTCAAAGAAGTAAGTTGTATCCTGAAAAACAGCAAGATGAATAACTTTGTGAAATAGATGGTAACATATTCTTTATCTCATCACTAAAGCAGTCCTTTTGAAGGAGGAAAGTATGTCAAAATTTTTTGAGTGTTTTAATTCACGAGAATGTTTCTTAAAAGATTATTTAATGTTTTTTCAGAACTTACGTTGAAGTAGCTATTTAGTTAGAGAAGCAGTTAATAACATATTATTGTGCTCTTTTTTACTTTTGGCAAGGTGCAAGAAGAGGTTGAAAATGCTATATGGCGTAATGCGCACTTCAGTCCCAGGTACAAATTTGCACTAATAAGAAATATGGCAAGTGTAATCATCTTTGCCAGGCATGTGGACCTTCTTAATCTAACCTGATTCTTATTTTATTTTGGGGAGAATTTTAATTTCATTGCATTTGGTAAAAACTAATTATAATGCCTTTAAATGACTATAATCTGCAAAAGATAATATGGTTTGACCATCCTCACCTTTGACAACTATAGCTTTCTGAATTTTCTTGTTTTTTAGTCAAAAGCAGAGTACCTATCAAACATAATAAATATAGAAGATGGAATGCACAAATATATACAAGAGACTAAGTATATACAAATAGAAGGTCCTTATTCATTATTAGCATTCATAATTGCCTCAGAATTACCTTTTTGTTGCTTCCTATACCTCTCCCTCCACTCGAGTCCTACTGATTACTTCAGATTTCTGGAAACTTGCAGTAGCTCTTTTAGGGTCTTGCATTATTTGTCAACAAGTATAAAATCATTTTGGTCATGCGTGTTTGCAAATTCTGACATATAACTCTAAAGTTCTAAACAGAAAAATGCAGAGATGCATGAGGAACTATTGAAATTGCTTATTTTAAAATATGTACGTTAGCTGTTTGCTAATTTGGCATATTTTGCTTGTTATAGAGCTCCCCTTAACAAAATCCAGGCATCTGTGAACAACCAGTACCGTCTCCTATTTCAGAGCAGCTTACCTGGAACTCTATTCACTAGCAGCAAAATAGAAGCTGAGGGTCAGGAGCCCGTTGAGATTGTTTTGATTGACTCTCAAACAAGACAGATTATCACACATGGCCCTCTTTCTTCTATCAAAGTCGAAGTTCTTGTACTTGATGGTGATTTTGGTGTTGATGGACAAGAAGAATGGACAGAAAAGGAGTTCAATGAAAGCATAGTACGTGAAAGAGAGGGCAAAAGGCCTTTGCTATCTGGTGAGCTGATGGTTACACTCAACAAAGGGCTTGGTCGTCTTGGAGATGCTAACTTTACGGATAACTCCAGTTGGACTAGAAGTCGAAGGTTCAGGCTCGGTGCAAGGGTTTGTCAAAACAGATTTAGACATAGAATTCAGGAAGCATTAAGTGGGTCATTTTTGGTGAAGGATCATCGTGGAGAATGTGCGTTCAACTTGGCCTTTATTGTTATATTTTCAGTAAATAAGTTATCTGATCATGATTTATAGCTCCCATTATCATGAATATTTCTTTAGGTCTAACATTATTATTTGATTAATCAGTTACATGAACATGGGAATTTGACATTGGTAATACAACAGAACTAGTGCAACATCAAAGGCTCGAAGTTCTTGTAGTCAAAAAAGTATTCATCCAGGATGCAACAGCCGTGAACTCATTGGAAAATGACTTTGCTTCCAAACTATGATGCACATTTTCAACCAGATATATAAGTTTTCTCACTGCAGAACATAGCTTCTGTATATATATAGTCTAAACTTCAAAGAAGTGTTATCATGCACACATCTAGTAGAAAGAAAAGTTTCATTTTTAAGCTGAAAGAGAGGTTTGTTTTGATTTGTTTGAGAAACCATGGTTCCCTTTGTTTCTTGCCTTGATAGACTATAGAAAAAAAGGTTCAAGATGTGATTATGACATACTGTAGGTCTAGAGGTTTCAACCTTGAGTTGATCTTTTAGGCTAAGTTTAATTGGATAATTTAGTGGAAAGTTGAACTTAAGAGGGGGTAGGGGGAGGGAGAGGGAAAGACTCACAAGGTTACACATGGAGCTTCATCACTCATGGACACTTTTGTGTCACTTTCCGCCCCCTTCCCTTCTTATCTTCTAAGTAAACCCAGCCATGAATAATAGAGTATCTGTTTGATCTATGTAGTGTGGTTTATGTTTTATCTGTTCCCAAAATAGTTAAGAAAATATTGGCATTAGTTTGCCTATATGTCCTGAAAACTTTGATTTGGCCATTATATTTCATTTTAAAACTCAATTTTTAGGCTCTGTGCTGCTGATTCTTTGCAGCATAAGTTAGCATTTCTTTTCTGTTTCATCTTGTTCATATTCATCAGTATTGAAAGGCTTAAACTTTTTTTACTTTCAGTGTACAAGAAACATCATCCTCCGTTATTGGAAGATGATGTATGGCGATTAGAAAAGATAGGCAAAGACGGTGTCTTTCATAAAAGACTTGCAGAATACAGAATAGTGACTGTTCAAGACTTCCTGAAGAATTTTGTAATGGATCCAGATAAGCTGCGCCAGGTGGGTTTCTTAGTTACACAGACATTTCAATGCAGTTGGCACTGATTTTCTCTTTTATACCTGTAGATGCTTGGCACTGGGATGTCGAATAAGATGTGGGACGCAACAGTTGAGCATGCAAAGAAATGCATTATACCACACGAGAAGCTATACTCATACAACTGCAGCCAAGGCCTTGTACTCGTCTTTAACGCCATAAACGAGCTACTTGGAGCAATAATTCAAGATAAACTTTACCGTCTAGATGAGCTTCCTCCAACAGAAAAGGTTTGTGTTCCACAATTTGTGTAGCTCAAATCAAGTTTGTAAAATTAGTACGGGTGGTGATGTCAAACTATGAACATGTGTAGCATGATGTTGCTTTCCAAACTCATACTAGATTGTTCTTGCAGGTATTAATCCACAAACTCAAACAGGATGCTTATGCATCGCAAGATCGCATCATAGAGATCATTCAACCACTGGCCAGCAACTTTCAAAGGCTGCTTTCACCTGATTTTTTGACTCTCCGAGCTGTAAGCCACTTTGACGAGCACATCCCATGCACTTCCCTTGGAAATCATGGTAACTCAATCAGTCTCTCAGAGTTTTGTTTCCAAACTGTTATTGTATAGTTCGTTTACACAATTACTTTTGATAGATGATCAGATACTGAACACGAATCCTTTGCGCCTACCCAATCTGAAAGGAGATAGCAGCATGCATGAACTTTATCAAACGATAAACACATTCTCTGGGACTGGGCCTGGTCAAGTGCAAGGATCCTGTTCCTTTCAGTACCGCGATACGCCATTGATGAATTATGAAACTGGAAGCTTTGCAGAGCCCGTACTACCAGAAGTCGACATGTTACGCTCATCTCAGTTCCCTGTGCTTTGGGATCAACCTGGTGACTTGGTTCATGTACCAGACACCAGAAAATGCAAGATCTGTGCCCCTCGCTTTGGTGCTCACATTTTTTCCAGTAAATGGGTTAAGTTGAAAGCAGTATCAAGGCTGATGGCCATTGCAAGACGCTCGTCCAGAAGAACAGCGTTCATGAAGTCTGCTTATCCAGTGGTATCGTCGAGTATGTATGACGATACGTATGGAGAACTGGCAGTGCTGTTGAGAGGCAACACTGCATGAAGTGTTTTGAAGAAGTCTTGTACTCTTTGTTGTAATAAGCTACATAATGCAAGTCTTCCATCCTGAATAGATGATATATTAACTAAATTATATCTCATATAGTTATTTAAAAGTATATATTTTTTATTATTATCAAAATATTTCATTTCTACAATTTTCACCATGTTTAAAACATAATTGTTTTTTTTAAACTAGTAGAATTGTCTTTTGTACCTTCTCACACCACCATCAACTATTCTTGTGTTTTTACCTCTATATTTAGGTTCTCCAAGAATGGTCTAGATACACTCTTGTTCTTATTTGCCATCATAATCCATGTGACATCGATATTATTTAACTTAACATCTCAAATTTGTTTCATCGTTTTTTCCAAAGTCAGATTTTGTCTTAATTTTCACCATCTATTTTTTTATTCTAAATTTGAAAAAAAATCTAAGACTATATCTAATATCTAATATTTTGTGATTCTCAGGGCAGAAGACAATTGGTATTGTGATTGCTGTAGGTCTGTCACTACCATATCAACTTGTGTGCAAAATCAAGATACTTTCTCTAGGGCTAGAGAACCCCTAAAAGTGAATCCTTAACGCATGGCTACGAAGCGGTGAAGATGCTGAGCATATCCATTCCAATTCATATTCTCAACCATCTGAATTCTGAGCATATCCATTCACATCTTTCATTTATGTGTTATGTACGTTAAGAGACGCTTGCTTCACACTTCGATTGACAATCATTAATGTGACTATTTATGATATGTCAAAGAAGCTTCGAACATGTTTCTTGTTATACTAAACTGTTCCATAATCCTCTAATCCACCAGAGAAAAACATTTGTTAGTAGGTGCATGCATTCTATAATAAAATAGAAGACGTATTTAAAGTTATGGAATTTTCAAAAGACTTATTTCATATTTAGATTTTTTAAAAGGTGTCTTTATTTTTCATTTTATTCTTCTGTCAATCACTGTAGTGTTGTATTATAAAAATCATCACTTTGACGTTGAATTTTAAAGAACAGTGTCATTGTAATATTATATTTTAAAGTTCAACACTACGGTTGACATTTAAAAAATCAATAATATTTTGAAGACGTATAAATTCTAAAATTTAACATCATTCTATTTTCGAAGATAGAGAAATCAGAGACGTGTGATTTTAGTTTTAGAAAATCAACATAATAGTGGTTTTGAATTTTAAAAACCAACACGATGCTTTGAAAAAAAATGAAATTTGATCTGTTATTATTGGCAGGAAAATAAAATAAGAAATAAGTGTATTTTTTTAAAAAAAAAATCTAAAAGTTAGATGCGTTATCTTATAAAAAAAAAAATCAACAAAGCTAATTTTAATTTTTTATATATATTTTAAGTTAACATTAGATATTCAACTTATGTCAATTAATTTTGAAATAATCAACTCAATTCTATAGATATAATTTTTTATGAACTATTAAAGTAAATCAGGAAGCATTACGGACAATCCATTAATCAAATAATTTTAAGTTAATTATGTATAAAAAATTATTTGTTAATTCGTAGATGTTAAGATTTTATTTTTAAATATACGAGAAATCACGAAGGTGAATTGTCGATAAAAGCTAATGAATTTATAGTGACATTACAAAGAAAGGGGAAAAAACTAAACGCAAAAGAGAGAGATCCAACGATCAGGTGCATTTGGAATTATGGCCGCTGTGGGGGACCAGACACAGTACAACCCACCGCACCGTATGGCGTCCGTCCATTAACCTCATTTCCTCAAAACAGGATTCACGCCACTTTGCCAACAACTTAGCTCCACGTGGTCAATAAAGGTGGCGTGGCGAAGCAGCGGGGCCCGCGCGTGGATCCTGCGAGCTTTGTCCTGTCTCGCGGAGAGGATCGTCCTTAAGAATCGAATGGAGGGATGGATGCGCATCCGCATAGAAGTATATATGGCAGTGGTCGTAGAGGGATATGCGACCGTTTGGAATTTGAAATGGATCTCCCTCTGGCCGAAGCGAGCCGTTGCCTTATCGTCTCCCCTTTTCAATTTTATTTTGTCCTTTAATATTTTATTAACAGATCTACCAATTTAAACTTCAAAGCCCGATCTCTCTCCCTCTCTCTCTCTCTCTCGGAAACCTAAATCAGATCTATGAACAGGATTAGATGCTCAGGTATCGGGGTTTCTGGCGATTCAGATTGGAGTTGCTCACTGCTCAGTGCATCGGCCATGATTTGGAGTCGAGATCCAAGATTTGCAAGTCTTGAGAAGGGCAACGATCTGTGATTGTTGGATAGGTATGTTGGTGTTGCTATCCCTGTCTAATTTTTTTTTAAATAAAAAATTAGGGTTCTAATGCCGACGCTTAATGTATCCGATCTGTTCTCTGAAGCTATCCAAATTAGGTTTAACTCGCCGTTATCTTATGATTTCGTTTCTTTTTAAAAAAGAAAAAAAAATCAGTTTTTCTGTTCCCTATTTGCAAATCATTCTCGGTGCATTGACATGCTTCAGTCGGTCGTTTTGAAGGTTTTTAAGGAAGTAAAGACGATAATGGGAGGGGAGAAGGGTGGTTCCAAAAGTAGTGGATTCTTTCACCTCTTTGATTGGAACCGGAAGTCTAGGAAGAAATTGTTTACTATTTCACCCGGTAAGTCTAATTGCCCTGTTCATCGATCCTGTGCTTAAAAAAAAAAATCTCCTTTTTTTTTATTGAAACTGTAATCTTTCGTCATGTTCGTCATTTAGAGGGCACAAAGCAAGGGAAGAGAAGCACTGACAATTTGCCAGCAACGCAGCTCCGTTTGGTGAGTGTGTTTTTTTTCTTCTTATTTTATAGATTGGTTAAGTTGGATTGCATTCATCGATGCCCATCTCTTATGTTAGTGTCAGATTGACGATGATGACATATTCGCCGTTCCAAGTATCAAAGGAAGTAGTGACTATAGTTGCGCTTCATCAGTGACCGATGATGATGGAAATGGAACAAGAGCCCCAGGTGTAGTGGCGAGACTCATGGGTCTTGATTCCATGCCAACATCTGGAGCTCCAGAGCCATACTCTACTCCTTTCTTTGATGCACGATCTTTTCGCTACAACCAGAGCCAGAGAAGTCCTGACTTTTACACAAATGAAAATTTCAACTATGTTCCCCACAAAGCTGAAGGTTGCTTCAGGAAGCCCATGGAATCCAGGTCTCAGAAGATGCCCAGCAGCCCTATAGAAAGGTTCCAAAGGGAAATATTGCCTCCAAGGTTGGGAAAGTCCCTTCCACTAAACCACCACAAGTTGTTATCGCCGAGCAAGAACCTTGGCTTCACCTCAGCAAAGAATGCAACAGAAATTATGGAGGCAGCTGCAAAGATTATTGAACCAGGGCTGCAAATGCATCCTCGTACAAAAGGGAAGATTGGTTCACCTTCAATTCCTATAAGAGTTTGTGAACCGAAGAATAGCATATCTACTACAGAGAGGACAACGCGGCTGTTACAACTATCCAGAGGACAAGTTGAGTTGGATGATTCTCATTACTCTAGAGGACAATCCAGGAACTGGAATAGGGCCGAAGATATTGTTATTGTTAGGTCCTCTCCAGATCCTTATGAAATCAATGGAGCTGGAGCAAGAGGTAAGGGTAAATCCATCTCTTTAGCGATCCAAGCTAAAGTTAATGTTCAGAAAAGGGAAGGGCTAGGTTCTTCAAGTAGGAGCACAATTGTTCAGAAGGAGCATGATGATTACAAAGGAAATCAGCCATTCAGGACACAAGCAAACAACCAGAAAAGTAAGTCACAACAAAAGGCCTCAGCAGGCAGTGTTTCTAGTGTCCTTAGACAAAACAATCAGAAACAGAACTGTCAAGTAAGCAAAAGCAAATTGGTCTCGAAGCAATCAAGTCAACAGCATGGAAGGAAGGACCCATCTGCAGATCCTTCATCTGGAAAAAATAGGAATGCAAACAAGTTTTCAGGACCTTCAAGAAATAATTGCAGGAAAATCACAGGCCTTGATATGGAAGGGTCATCTTCCAGTAACAAGGATTTCCCACAAAAGAAAAGGTTAATAGAAGGCGGCTTCAACAGTGATAAGAATTTGCCTACTTACGGTGGGCTTATGAAGAGACATGAAACGCAAGTTAAATCTGATATGGTAATAGATGAACACACAAAACGATCTGAGGATAACAGAAATACCACTGACATTATTTCTTTTACGTTCACATCCCCTTTGATAAAAACATTTGGTGCTTCTCAATCAGGCAGTTTGGTGGTTGATAAATGGGACAAAGAGAAATGTAGTTGTTTAGAAAATAATTTTTCAGGTGTAAACAAGAATATGTCGTCACCAGGATTGGATAGTTTAGGTGGTGATGCGTTGAGTTCTCTTTTAGAACGGAAACTAAGAGAATTGACTTCTCCTACAGAGCTATCTTGTGACTTCACCAGAACAACGAAGTTTACAGCTTCTGCCCCTATTCCACAGGCTCTGAACGCTTCTTGCTATGGTTTGAACACTCCGACAGCACAACACAAGGATTTTCAACCTAGACAATTGAAAGATAGACCTCGAATTGTAGTTAACTCTGGTATTTCTTCAACAAATTATCAGGTGATTGGAATGAACAATAAGCAGTTGGTAAGTTATCTTTTTTTTTAAAAAGTACCATACAAAATTGCTCATCTGATCTAATTCTTGTTAGTTAGATATAACACTGACATATTGTTTTGGATATGACTTGTCTGATTTTTTCACAAATAACAGTTGGGAGTAATTTTTATTGCATTTCCAATAGTGGTCATTATATTTGCATTGAACAAATAGCATTTGTTGCTTGCTTATGCATCCTTTTAATATATAATGCCATAGGCCTTTGGCCTTCTTTCAGGGCACGCTTGTTAAGTCTGGCATCATGGGGAAGCAGATTCACATAGTTAAATCATTCATGTCACATATCTGACACATCACAAGTAACACTTGGAGTAATTCTTATTCGTAGGATTTGTAAATGTAAATCTCCATATAATTGGGACTAGGCAGACTTATAGTTAATGACATCAATAGATTAAACATATTTAGTCATGCCAACTGAACACTTTCACAAATCACATAATTCTTATTCATAGGATTTGTAAATTTCCATTTAGTTGGGACTGGGCACACTTATAGTAAATAACATCAATATACTAAACATATTTAGGCATGTCAATTGTCTATTATGAAAAAATATAGTGCTCGAGGTCACACTTCAGAGGCAAATTGATGTCTCTAGATGATTGTTAATTTTAAATATTACTTCCTATAGCAAGGGAACATAAATAATTGAGCGTGTTTTGGACAAACAACAGTGCCTTCTCAACTATTAATTACAGTTCTCTTTGGAATTTTGCATGTAAATCCTATGATTCCGTTTTTTTTTATTGATGTCCAATATCCTTGTGATGCAATTACGCAACAAGAGCTTTCAAAATTACGGTTTGTCTGCTTGACTATGCACGTGTATGGATTCATTGTTTTTCTCACTGTCAATCACGGAATCCTTGAGCTTTGATACGGCAGATGGAATGGAAATCTGTACAGTGTTAGTACTAAACATCACTAGATTTTTCTCACTGTCTGCTTGACTTATAGTTAATGACATCAATAGATTAAACATATTTAGTCATGCCAACTGAACACTTTCACAAATCACATAATTCTTATTCATAGGATTTGTAAATTTCCATTTAGTTGGGACTGGGCACACTTATAGTAAATAACATCAATATACTAAACATATTTAGGCATGTCAATTGTCTATTATGAAAAAATATAGTGCTCGAGGTCACACTTCAGAGGCAAATTGATGTCTCTAGATGATCGTTAATTTTAAATATTACTTCCTATAGCAAGGGAACATAAATAATTGAGCGTGTTTTGGACAAAGAACAGTGTCTTCTCAACTATTAATTACAGTTCTCTTTGGAATTTTGTATGTAAATCCTATGACTCCGTTTTTTTTATTGATGTCCAATATCCTTGTGATGCAATTACACAACAAGAGCTTTCAAAATTACGGTTTGTCTGCTTGACTATGCACGTGTATGGATTCATTGTTTTTCTCACTGTCAATCACGGAATCCTTGAGCTTTGATACGGCAGATGGAATGGAAATCTGTACAGTGTTAGTACTAAACATCACGATTATTTACGTTCATTGGTGATTCACTATTGATAAGTCATTGGCTTGTGCTTCTGGGCAGTACAATGTTCTCAGTGAACATTTCTACAAGATATTCATTTTTGTGGCGAATTAAAAGGTTTTATCTTAACTCTTGAAACTCCGAATCCCATTTCAGGCAGTAGAAGTTGAAAACAATCAAAGTAGCAACAACAACTTGTGCATCGAGGAACACAATCAACAGAGTCCCCTTTCTGTATTTGATGCTTCCTTTTCAAGTGAAAGCTGGCAGTTATCAGAGAGCCAAGGAAGTACATATGGTAAAGCATTGTTTACTGGATATGTTTACATTTAGTTGTTCTTTTTATATTTCATTCGTGCTTACTAATTTCTCCAGGAAGTGATCTCTGTCCATCATCAGTGAATGCTCAGAACATCGCTGACTTACATTCTTCAAGTAAATCTGTTGAACCCGAATTGTCTGATTCAGCTTCTTCTGTAGCAAAAGATCCTCAGGAGGGTACAGCAGACCCTATGAGGCCAAACGAGCAGGAATTGAAGTATGTAAGGACAATGCTGTGTAACAAAGGATTGACATCC
This sequence comes from Boesenbergia rotunda, assembly GCA_024364735.1. Taxonomy (NCBI): domain Eukaryota; kingdom Viridiplantae; phylum Streptophyta; class Magnoliopsida; order Zingiberales; family Zingiberaceae; genus Boesenbergia; species Boesenbergia rotunda. The sequence continues at coordinate 340,572 of JAGFNQ010000872.1, read as the reverse complement.
GAGAATATAGGCTCATACTACTTAACCAGCGTTGCTGAGAACTTTGAAGATAATAATAGATTTGTACAAGAAGAGTTAGTAGGCGATAAGGCAAGGAGCAAGTTGCTGGAAGACTGTGTCCAAGAATGCTTGGAGTTGAAACATGACCATTACTTTAAGGCAGGTTATCAAGCATGGAACAAGGGGATAATGTTGACTAGGAAGGATATAGCACAAGAGATTTATGATGAAATTTCAGGATGGAAATATATGAGTAACTGGATTGTAGATGAACTCGTGGCAAATGACATGAGCACTCACTTGGGAAGCTGGGTGGAATTTGAGATTGAAGCATTCGAAACTGGCAAGCAAATTCAAAGACAGATATTGAGCTCATTGGTCGATGAAGTTTTTGCTGAATTCCATATCAATTAAGTATTTCAGCCTGCGATTTAGTTCGTATAAATTACCTCAGTTTCTTTAGCAATCACTGGCACATGATAATATATCATATTCACCAAGTTGGAAGAATGAATGATGTTTCAATGTAGAGGATGATGATGCAGAATCGATAACCTAGTGGTCGGTCCTGTTCTTTTGTATGATGTATTCGTTCTTCCACAGAAATGTAGCGAGTCTCTCCGGTCTCGGGACCATGCTAATAATATTCAGTAGCATATAATGAAATTATGTTAGTTCAGAGCAAAATGTTCCAAACTTGCAACGTGTATTTTATTTAATTTATGAGAAATCATTGTTTTTTTTTATAATTCAGATTTTTAATTTTCCTAATCGAACTAATCTTAAAAATGATTGATTTTTAATTTTCTTAATCGAACTAATTCAGAGAAATGCCGTATCGAGGTATATAAATCCTTGATATTTCCGTTGATGAAAAAGATGCTGGACAGCGATTCTGATTGATAGTCTCAATCATGTCCTGAGTCAAACTTGACTCATTTAATTAATGGGTTAAAATCTCTAACTCTATATTTGGGCATCTTATAATAAAAATGCCGGGCCGATCGATGAAAATTTTCGTGAGACCGAATCGATCATCCAAGATTAAAAAAATCTCGTTAATCATCTTATAATAAAAATGCCCCCAATTCAACCAACTCAAATGAGTTGCATGACATTAAATAAATGTTAAATACAAGTTACTCATAAATGATTTATAATAATATAAAATAATATAACTTATATGTTATTATATATTTATGAAATATATACAGATTATTTTTATAAAATAGTTGCATTTGTTTATCCAGATATCCCGTTGTTGCAACATATTAATCCTCAACGTGATCGGTCCAATCTTATCGCTCGCTAGCGTTTTAGATTTATCACTCTAAGGGCAGCTTGTGCATAAAGGTTTCGTCATATGTAATTAAGGATCTATTATACGTAATTTTATATTACTTTATAAGAGGTTATTTTTAAGGCTGGAATCACGATGATTTTATCATTGCACTAAGATTTTCCTTCTTTTTAAATTATCACTTTGTAGAAAGAAATTAATTTCATAGTGCACCTTAAATATTAAATCATGGATGATTGTGTCACGCCCCCAGAGGCACATGCTTCCTCGAAAATCAGACAACATCTCCCCTGTTCGGCGGACAATATGGAGCAATAATACATGTATTCACATATATAGCTTAACCATATGCGGCTAGCATCACAACAATATATAAAAGACACACAACCACGCAGTTTAAAATAATTTAATGGGTGACTCAGCCACTTTAGGCATAAAAGAAAACACAACTTAATAAGAAACTCCACAACGAATAAAACCCGACCAATAAGACATGACTACAATTTTTATTTAATCAAGACCATACCAGAAATAATATAAAATGCGGAAAACAAGGAAACTACGGAGACTAACTCTGAAACAACTCCAAACCAAAATCATCCGATGAAACTGAAGGACTGAGGGACTAGCAACTGGATCATCTTCTGGCTCCAAGTAATACCGCTACCTGCTATCTGAAACAACAAAAAGGAAAGCAGGGGTGGTGAGTCCGGGTGAACTCTGCGGGTATATGAGTAGACAAATAAGCATGACATAAATAAGATAACGAAGTAGAGAATCAAAAGGTACAGTCCATAAAAAATATCAGATTTACCTAATCATGCATAACCAATATAATACGACATGGTATAAAATCTGAATAACGACTAAGCACGTATAGAATAACTCAACAACAATAATATCAAGATAGACATGCATGTCATACATATGCAACAATCATAGCTCATATAAGTGCATCAAACACAAACAAATGCATAAAAGAAATACGTATGCACATGATGCAATGACATGTGTCACCCCTGACGCCAGTCAAGCCGTCAACACATCCCATCTGTGTGACCGAGTGGGTAGGGCTGTGACAACTGTACCACTCCAACAACAAATACAACATAAGACGTGGTTGAGTGGACAGGATGCTGGGGAGCCTACACTCCAAACCCCAGTACATCGGGGGAGCTACTACAGCTACAATATATCCCTCGAAAAACAACGGTGAGGGTGAGCCACCAACAACTCATCCCTCTAAAATCAACGGTGAGGGTGTCACTGTCTGGCATGACAGGACAAACACTCGCACTCTAACCACTACCATAACAACATGTGGTTGAGTGAATCGAGCAACAATATGACTAACGACGACTTAACCAAATGTAAGCCCAACAATCGTTAGTATGCAACGTGCAAGTATGGTGCATGCTATACGATGCACAAACAACCGGAGAAACAGCGATGCAATAAAGTCCAATGAATACACGATGCATCAATATAATCAATCGGAAATCAAAACCAACGATTATGCACCTACACTACTGGGTAGGGTATTTCTAATGCCAAAATAAATCTATCTGTGTATAATGGACTTCTAAGTACTCGCGTACAAACGGCACTTTACAGAATAGAAAACCAATAGAGGACTGTACAGATACGAATTTAGGAACACTCGAAGATCAACGAAGAATAAGTCTCAACGGCGATGTTTTAAATAACGACAAAGAATAAGGTCAAGCAACCTATCAGACATAATATAGCCATGCTTTTAAGGTAAAGAAAACTACTCGAGTACAAAGGAGAAATACCTGCCTTTATTGTAGAACGTAACGAGAAGAACCTCCCACGATCGATGACGTAAGTCCAAGGTCAAGGTCCTGTTTATATGATAAAGTTTAGCTAATTATAAAATTAATAAATTAGCTAAATAAAATACTAAACATGATTACGACGAATCCCAATTACAACATCCAAGATCCATCACATAACAATGGAAGTACAACCCAACACAGAGACATGCTCTTACACAAGCTCATGACATAACAGAGGGTAGCAACAGAACTCTGAACTAAACATCCCTATAACACAAACCAAACTGTTCACCTACAAGAGCACCTTCTCCAATTACCGATTTAGTGACTTAAGACCACAACACAATTACCCGAAACTAATCCAACCACAAAAACTCAAACTTTACATCCCACGGTAGGATAAACAACCACTAAATCATCACATTGAGGTATAGGATGTCCTACCTTAATCGATCCACCAAAACAAACTCTAAACAATAACCAATCTACTGTTCAACCCGTTTGGAATAAAGTTTCTGATCAGCAATCCCTACTGATCATTCCAAATCCTATTCGAACATACAATTCCCATGGCAGAGTATACCAAGGCAATGGAATCTAACCCATAAGCCACATCCTAAACTTACCATCTCCACTGATCATACGCCATACCCCTAATTTATCTCCACCAAACAATAAAACACACACAAATAGGAAATCCTCTAATTAAAACTCACCGCAACATCAAGAACAGAGGACCCAACGTCAACTTCGCAAAGATTCTGTACAAAGACATAGCAAGAACACAAACCAAAACCAATCTAAATTAGCAGCCCATCATCCAAAACTTAAACACAAACCGAAACACAACCCCTATCAGAAGTATGATTCACGAAGAACAACATGACCAAAGACCTAATTAAATTCCTTACCTGCTTAGTGGGCGGCGCAAGCAACAGGGATGTGTTTGTGAAGACCGCAGAGGAAAATCATGTGGAGCGGTCGGCTCCGGCAACTAGACAGCGACCGGCTAGAGTGCTCGGCGTCGGTCGAGGGAGGAGAAGGAATTAGGGCTTGCGGCGCGAGGGAGAAAAGAAGAGAACCGCGAACAAGAAGACAAGGCGACGTCTCCTTCGTGTGCGCCGAAGCAACCGAAGAAGAAGAAGAGGAAAAGGTCTCGGCGGCGGGCGGCGCGATGGAGCGTCGGTCGTCGGTTGTAGTGTCGAGCAGAGGAGAAAAGGGTCGGGAAACTGAAATGGGGAGTGGGGTTTTAGGGTTTTTATATTAGATTTTTGCCTTTTGCAAAAAGGCCCTCCAAGTTTGGAATATTTCAACTAGGCTCCTAATTTTAAAAAAAAAATACCTTTTCAACCCTTTAAAAAAAATCCGGTATTTAACACATTGATTAACTATGGAACTGATTTATCATTGTCCTTAGCCTAGGTAATATTTGTATTTTTTTTAATCGTCACTAAATATCTCATTTAGTTGATTAATCCGGAAGATAATTAATTCGGTTTCATAAAAATTTCTTATTGACCATCAAAATAAATTAGAAAGCACTTACAATAAACGATCCATCAATCCAACATTTTTAGGTCAACTGTTTATTAAGAAAATTTCATTTATTAATTCATCAAAGTTGAAACTCGATTCTTAACCAGATACTTGGCCGCTGCATCATTAGCTGAGACAATAGTTGCAAGTATCAAACTCTTCATACCAACTAATCTTAGAAATAATCGATCCGATCCTATAAAAATTTTCACCCCATCATTTAGATAAATCTAAGAATATTCATAGAAGTCCATTCAAATGATCAACATTAGATTTGTTTTTCACTGAGAAAAAAAAAATCTATTACAGTCCGTCACAGTAGGCTCGAATCTCAGAAATAGTTGCATAGTTATATACTTACGGACGGATGTATAATCTAAATTTATTTTAGCTTAAATCTAACCCAAAAAATGATAAAAATTGATGAAGTCACGCATGAACTCAGCTAGCTAGCATGACTTTTAATCGGTCATCTGTCACTAGTGTGAAAACATCACGACACGATACAATAGTATTCAAATATATACATTTAATGAACAACCATGGAGATGACAATATCTACGCGCTTGTAGCCAGTCGCAAGGCCAAAGTTGCCTATTCCCGGCCTAGCCACTGTGTGAATTAGTAGTCTTGCCTAGACAATTGCAAGTTAAGTTGTTGGTTGATCGAATAATACAAGTGTCCAGATTGCAACAGATTAATCCTAGAAGCACTACACAACCTTTTCTCCTATTTAATAAATTTGAAACCAAGTTTATGCACATTCAGAAGTCAATCGATATTCATTCAGTTTAAAATACAAATCTCGATCCTTTTATTATTTCTCTGAATGCTCCACCACTGCCCAACTAAAAGTTTGTCCCTACTGTAGAGGTATCAAATTATTCATGCTCGTTGTCTCTCCCAAGATAAAAATACTCCAAGCTTGGAAATTCAGTCAAATTACTTGTCTAACAACTTCCATGAAGCTACTATTTTAAAGAAAGCCCCAAGTCAAGGTCAAGGGATTAATCTCTATGTGACAAAAACATTGAAGATGATATAAATATCAATTAGCCTATATAATTCTTCTGAATTAAACACAGGAAGCCATTCAGCAACTGAATGAATTACGTGGAAAGAGGTCCATACCACCAGTTTATATATTCCCACTTTCCATGCAGGTACCTCAGTTTCTATAATCATTTTCAGCTCGAGAGTCAAAAGGGCAAACAATATACAACCTGTGGATGATGAAGCAGATAAGTAGGGGAACCAAGAAGATAAAAGGGAACGATTACAAATAAAGAAGCAGCAGATCGATCATTCAGGTAGATTTCTCAAACGTCTTTGCTTGTATTGCTTTGTCTATCTATTCCTCTCCCATCTGTGTTATCGTCCATGATTACGAATAAAAAAAATGTAGCATCATTAGAGTTTAATCTAAGGAAACTGATCTGAACTATTAGTGAGAGATAGCAAAACATGTATCTCAAAGTAAATTCTGGCTAACAGAAAATTTGAAACACCAAACTGTTCATCCATCTATAGAGAATGATTGTGTTCATTCATTGTATTTTACTTTCTACATGTATCAGGTTTTTAAAAAAGAAAGGTTGTGTGACTAGTAGAAGCAGACAACTACGAAGGAAGTATGCAATTGAAATGGGTCCTCTAAGTGGTTTTGATGGAGTCCAGCAAAAAGGCAAGCAACAGAACATTCACGTATGTTGTCTGATTTCTAAAAAACTTCTTTTTATGTGTTCTATTCATTTCCTGTAAGCATGATTGGATAGACATTGAAAGGATGTATAACATTATCAGAAATTCGCTGAACATTAATTAGTTGCATGAGCTAAAAAAGGGAGACAATTAGAGAAACCACGAAACAAATGTCAATTGGCGTATGTTGCTTCCTGATACAGCCTCCTAGTGATGAACTTCTTGATAATCTGCAAAAAATTGGATACTTATGACAATTATTAACTGCATAACGATATTTATCCATGTGAAAATTATAAGCAAAAGATACTCCTGGATAGAAAGTTAGAGAACAATCACATACAAGAAAAAAAATGAATGACTAAAACAAACAAGTCTCTCAACTCTCACACCTTTAACTTTAATTGACGTAACTTGTTTAAGTGTAGAATTATTAACCTTAACCATTTTAATATGTTTATGACAATTTTATCTATTTCCCCTCATTTTTGTCAATTTTAGACTTAGATCTGATTGTTGTAGTGGTATTTTTTTTTCATTCATAACTCCACATATCTATCTTAGCCTTATATATTAAATTAAATTGACTTTGGTATATGCTATTTCTTGGGTATATAATACACTCTTACCTATAAAGTAATTCATCATGCTATAATCATAATTTTTTTTTCTTTTGCACAAGGGCATCCAAAAAAAGGGTCTAAAACGTATGGGAATAAAGTTGATGTAACCCTGTAATTACAAAAATAAAAAATAAAAAATGTGACATTAGATAAATATTACTATAACAACATAAGCAACAACTAGGAGTGTAAACAAGCCAAGCCGCTCACGAGCTATTCGGGTCTCGGTTCGAAAAATAGTTCATTCGAGTTCATTCGGTTAAGTTAATGAGCCGAGCTCGAGAACATTATCGAGCTGAGCCCGAGCTTAAGAGTATTTGGTTCGTGAGCTCGCGAACATGTTCATTTAGAGGCTTGCAAATATATTCGTTAAGAGACTCGTTTATCTTATTATATATACATATATAATTAAATATCATATAAAAAATAAATATAATAATATATTATTAATTATTATAGTTAATTATTTTAAAGGAGCTCGAATTAAGCTCGTTTAATTTTTAAACAAGCATTTTTCGAGCCGAACTCGAGCTATTTAATTTTATTACGAGTCGAACTCGAGCTTAAGAACTAAAGTTCGAATCGAACTCGAGCCCGAACTCGAGCCTAAAAATAACGAGCCGAGCCCGAACTCGAGCCTTTTACTATTCGAATCAGCTCGGTTCGATTACACCCCTAACAACAACCAAGCCTTATCCTACTAGGTGAGATCGGCTATATGGATTCTTCTACGCCATTAGACTCTATCCCCTATTATATTATCATATATATTTAAATAAAATTTATCTTGTTTTATTGTTGCTAACCAAGTCTTTTTTTGGTCTTCCTTTCTCTCGTTTAATGTAAGTATTTATCATAATTTCACATCACCTAATTGGAGCATTTATTAGTCGTCCAAGTATATGTCCGTATTATCTTAAACGTGTCTCTCGAAGTTTTTCCTCAATAGATGCAACTTCGACTTTTTCTCTAATGCTCTCTTTCCTTACTCTGTCCATTTTTGTATATAAACTTCGACTTTCTCTCTAATGCTCTCTTTCCTTACTCTGTCCATTCTTGTATATAAATCTGGCTAATAAATTCATCGGTAGGGTCTGAAAAGTCGATCTAAACCTACAATTATATATAGATATCAGTGGTTACATACAGAGGCCCGTTATCATATTCATATAAGTACTCGATAATTCCTTATTAAAATGTATACCTAGTTGAAGTGGAAAATTATGACATTTGTGATTTGTATAATGATCATTTCATTATGAGGTTGAACATTCATGACAAGCAATGCCTCAACGACTAAAAAAAATATACAAAGTGATTAGTTTAAGATCTTATAGAGAGAAATTTTGGTAAAACAGTCCAGAGAATTTGATATCTCAGATCTTTGTCAATTACGATACATGTCTAAACAATTTCAGGTCACATTAGACAACACAAAGGCTGTGGTCAGAAAACAAGAAAGCAGCTACAAGGTCGTACAAGAACTGAATGAACTAGCAAACACTACCAAAGATATAAAGGAGAGAATTCTTGACCTCCAACAGGAAAATAGGAAGTTTGATGTAACAATTGACATTCCTGAAGAAAAAAGGGCAATAGAAACGAGTAAAAGGACATCAAGTAGGATATTTGAACAACAGCTTCTAGATCATGATTTGGTCAAAACAATGCAACATAGTGGGAAAGAAACAAGCATATCAATCAAAGAACCACCTGAAGCTATAGATCTACTTTTACATGAGACAATCAAGATCTGGTTAAGCCTGCAGGATGCCACTAGTAAGAATGATGGTGAATACACTATTTTCAGAGTACCTGACATTATCAGGTTAAGTTATAGTAGAGCTTCTGAGCCAATGATTGTTCCAATAGGTCCTTACCACCATGTACATAAGAGATTAGCATTCAGAGAAATGGAAAAACACAAACCAGACTGCATAACGTATTTGCTATCACTTGCTCCACGTGAAGAGAAAGAGTGTGAACTAAGGAAAAAATGTTTCACTGTGCTAGAGGATTTAGAGAGCAAGGCACGGAGCTGCTACTCAGATAACACCCGCCTAATGGGAAGTGAACACTTCACCGAGATGTTGCTGCGTGATGGTTGTTTTATCATTTATCTTCTGCTCAGTCAGGAGACAGACAACAGAGAACAGGCAAATGAGAGTGGAAAATCAATCAGCTCAGTAGAGAAAATAAGGAGGCCAATTATTGATACACAAAAGCTAAATGATATCAAGTTAGACCTGCTTAAGCTTGAGAACCAGATACCATTTTTTATCATTCAGACTCTCTTTGAATTTATCAAGCCTGATTTGCCACCTTCTTCCCTTATCGATCTAGCCCTCAAATTTTTTGATGATCTTCTTCCATCAAAACCAAAAAACATTCAGAAGCCACAGGTAGATGAAGTCCATCATCTCTTACATCTGGTACACATGTCACTTGTTCCCTCAACCATCCACCCAATGCTTAGTTCTGAAAGTTGGGAACCAGACTTACCTTCTATAATTGATGTACCAACCTGGATACCAAGTGCAAAAGAGCTGCAACAATCTGGTGTCAAATTTAGAGGGAACAAGGATTCAGGTAGCATTTTGGAAATCAAGTTCCATGAAGGGACCATGGAGATGCCTATCTTACAACTTTATAACTCAACGGCAGTTCTAATTTCCAATCTTGTTGCATTTGAGTACTGCTACACAAATGCAGGAGCACACATTACATCCTATGTTACATTCCTTAGTTGTCTTATGCATGGAGAGGAAGATGTTAGACTGCTTCACTTAAATGGGGTTGTTATTAACAAGATGAGCACTGACAAGAAGGTTGCTGAATTTTTTAGCAGGATTTGCCCTCAAGGCCCCATTGCTTCAAAACCAAATCACCTAGGCAACCTGTTCCTGAAAGTAACGGATCATCACACGCGCAAAAAGAATATATGGATGGAAGAAGCAAAGAGGAAATACTGCAGCAGCCCATGCGTGACTTTATCATTGGTTGGCGGATTATGCCTTCTTATGTTAACTTTTTTGCAGACTTCATTCACAATCATACAGACAATTCACGACTTGAGAAAGTGAAAGAGGTAAGTCCTTTTCTCTTGAGAAAATTGGTAGATATAAGTTTAAATTATAATGGTTTTGCTTTTTGTATTTACTCAATATTTATAATTGATCCAGGACCAGGACACTCAAGTGTTGTACATAATGTAGTAACACAATAACACATGGAGTAAGGGAAGGTGTGGATCAGCTAAAAAGCATCATGACAAACTGATCGACGTTAAGAAAATAATTATGTTGGAGTTAAAAGGGTCTATAAATTAGCTGGAATGAGTAGTTACGAGGCAATTCGGTTTGCCTTGTCGAACTACTCATCCGAACTCACTGAAATATATTCACTTTGTTTCATATACTAGACGATCTTGACTATGTTTTGTCATTTTGTGAAAAAACATAGTTGTTCAAGCTTGTTACTCTCTGTATTCAAGATGTATAAATATAGTTAATTTCTTCTTCCTTCTCTTTTCAATCACTCAGGGAGGTAAACCTTTTCCTCCCAGTGAATAGGCCAGTAACTAACTTTAACAGCCATTTATTTTAGCATCTATAGACACCAATATCAAGATTGATGATAATGTTATGAGATCTATATGAATCGAACATTGGAATGAACTTATGAGATGTCTTTTTACAACCACATGCTCTTTACATTAGTTTCCTGTTCTTTTATGGGTCTAGCAAAAGAAATGGGTTACAAACCTCAAAATATATAGGTCTATCCAACATAATTCCAAAACATAAGGTCAACCAAGTGTCCTTGAAAGAGTTTCTCATTTCTAGTCCTCCATATAGTGAATGTCCAGGACTGAACTAACGTGATAAGTCCAAGTGCTTCCTGTTGCATTCTAGATATCATATCAAGTCAGACATGAATAGAGATTCATGGTGAGTGGTAGGTTTGCATAGATCTCAAACCAGTGACCCGTAGGTTTGCATCTATGTCAAACTTAGGTGCTGAAGAGGTTGGCAATTGTTCTTTGGGAGAAATATAGGATAGTTCAATTATTTATGTTGATAGTGATGACAAATGAAGTAACAATCTATCTCCATGTCTTTTGTCCTTCCATGAAAGACATAATTTCAAATAAGTTGAATTGCACTCTTTTAATCACAATAAATACGAGTTGGAGACGAGTTTAATTCCCATACCAATGAGTAATTGACGAAGCCAAATACCTTCTGCTGAGGTATTTACAAGTGCTTGTTCTTCAGCAATGGATTGAAAGACTATTGATTGTGTCTTGCTCTTCCAAGAAATGAGAAAAGAACCAAGAAAGGTGCAAAAGCTTATGGTGGATCAACGATCATTTACCTCTCCTGACTAAACTGAGTCAGAATATCCTCGTAAAACAGGTGTTGCATATGTGTACTTAGGACTAGATGAATAGTACCCTTAACATGATGAAGGATATGCAAGTCTTTCTGCTTAACTTATGTACATAAAGCTCATGTTCAACAGAATGCACGTAGATTTGAGAAGGCATAATATGAGCAATAGCAAACAATTGAGTAAATAAGATAGCATAAAAACTTCCCACAATATTAGATATGCCCATCAGTGGTATTCTCTTTCTCGAGAGTCCTCTGGATTCAATGAGAGAGAGGAGAAAGTAGCCTACCTCTATGCTGTGATTTAGCAAAATAACTAGAAATGAACTTCTGCGGTTAGAAGAAGGCGCTTCCTGCCGCTACACTAAATGCTCAATCACCTGAGTACAGTACAAGATGTAAATCAGCGAAGAACACTGTTACAGCAATCATACGAAGAGGAATTCCCTGCTGCAGCAAGAATCGGAAACTTACACTGCTCGCACTCGCAAAGAGGGGAAAAGCCACGGTTTTTGATTTCTCGAATAGGTCGCTGCTCCACATATATCAGGTAAAAAAGAAGAGTGCCGCTGCTCAAAGGAAGAGGAGGGGGACAAAACTAAGCACTATAATCCCTGCGGAAAAGGGGAAGGAGGATCTCATTTCTTGGGTGCCAACATGAATGTTGGGCGATCCGGACGGCCGGACCGCGAGATCGAGAGGTTGTAAGATTGCTCGAACAAACACGAGCAGCGGGGGCCTCGATTCCCTTGACGATATGGCAGCACCGGTGAAGGCTAGTGGAGGCCGACAATTGGAGAGGGCGTGCAGCGGCGACCGCGTACGGCAGCAGCGGAGGCTTGCAACAACCGGCAGAGGACGATCAAGCAGGCGGACGATCGGGCTTACGAAACCACTCACAGTCTGTTTGGAGGAGGCGAGGGCAGGCAGCGGACGATGTAAGACGAGAGAAGGAGGTGAGGTAAGACGAGGGGAGGGAAAGTTTTATATAACTTGTCAAATGGTCTATTGTCTTATTTCAATTTCGGTCATTTTCCTGATTTTTATTAATCAACCTCCTCTTTCACCCATCTATTTCTACTAAACTTCTTTTTCTAAATAGGGCGCGAACCCTGAGACGCTGGACTTCTAGACCGCTCATTACAAGTGCTTTCCGATTTACCCTGACGACCGATGAAAAATTTACATGAGGTCGGGCCGGTCGCCCGAGATTGGAAAAATCTCGTTAATCAATATTTCTACCAAACTTCATCAATGTGGCAGGACGTTTAATTGTCATTTCAAATATCTATATTTTTATCTTCAACTATGATATATTTTATAGAAATTTTTCCTCCAAATGAAACACGAACTTTAGGACATTGGACTTCTGGACTGTCCGTCACAAGCGCTTCCCGATTTATTTTAGCGACCGATAAAAAGCTTCCGTGAGACCGAATCGGTCATCTCAAATTCATCTATTATATGGTTCATCAATTTATTTTTCTACAAAACTTCTATATATATATATATATATATATATATATATATATTTAAAAAAAACATCAAAACAATTCTTACAATATATTTCTCGTTTTAAAAATATCTTTATTTTAATATTATTATAATAAATAAATAATTATATTGTTTCCTAAAACTCGTTATACTAGGATTTCAAAGTTAGTGATAGTGTTCATCTCAAAGAGAAGAAATTTATAGGTTATTTTCAAATCACTAAGCTAATTTTCACTTAGGATTTTCAAAGAAAACATAAGCAATTATAAAACGTAGAGACACTGTATCTATATTTAACCGTATAAAATTGATTTAAAATAAAAAATAATATTTTAATATCAATTAAACAAAGATTTAAAGAGTCTCGAAATACTAATGATGCAAAGAACGAAATAACTTTAATAAAATGATAAAATTATTCAGAATCTTTGGAAACATTTTAAATGATTTTTGACTAAGTTGTTATGAAAATCTCGATTTAATATATTAAAGGTTCCGTAATTCAATCTAAATAAAAAATTATGATTTCTTGGAGCTAGATCCTTTTGCATCAACCACTTTGAACCGTGACAAGCATTAAGATTAACAAGAGGCACAACAATTTTTCAAAGAAACTATTGATTAAGAAGATTTAAGTATGTGCATAACATTATGACAAGCTCCAAGACTTCTCATACAAATCTCTGAATCCATTTTGTTCCTTGTCTACTTCGCGGCAAGTTTAAAAACAGGAGCTAAGTTATGAAATGAAGCTCACTGCATCTTCGACGCCGGTCGTGCAAGCCGGCCTTCGGGGTGGAAGCTGATGGGGCGGAGTGCGCTGCGCCGACCGACGATGACACAGAAACCAAACCAACAGATGAGAAGGTAAATTGTTGGAAATTTGAGATCAGTAGTACTGGTGCTGTAGAGGAATACCTTCAACTTGGGCTTGAGAGATTCAACAGCAGTGTTTGACTTTGGACTTGTTCCTTGCTGCAGAAATTGCAAGATTTGAAGAACAGGCACATTAGGAAAATTGACTATAGGAAAATAATATTCAGCCTTCAATTTTTTCTTGTGGAAAAATAATATTCAGCCTAAAGATATCTAGAAGAACATACCTTGCCAAGGACCCAGTCAGCCGAATCGAAATAAGCTCTTTCATGGTCCTGCATCCAACCCCAAAAATATAAACAATCAATAAGATGAACTGATGTCAATTATCTTACAAACTTCAAGCAATATTGGATTGTGCTAAGTACAAGGCCAAATCTAGCAGTGATGAGGCAAAAAAATATTGGCCTTTGAAACCTCATGCCTAGTTATAGCATCCAAATTGAGGAAGATGAACTCGATGAAGATAAAGATATAGGCTCTTCTACTGAAAAGTATGCATCCTCTAATGCCTACTGGAATTCAAAAATACAAGTATAGTATTTCAAAAGTTAAGAAACTTGCCTTTGAGATTAATGGTTTCTTGGATGCAATACCTCCATATCTTTTCTCCAAGAGCACCTAAACAATACATAAAAGGATATGTAGCATAAACTTGCCCGTTTAATGTATCAGAAGTTTTTTTATCAAGCAAGGGATTCAATAACAAGAAGCAGAATCAAGAACTAAACATTTTCAAGGACCTCTGGTGAAACACAAAGCTTCAATCCTATATTTCACCCAATATGATCACAAGAAAGGAAATAAAAACAGGAGAAAATTGATCGACAGGGGGGAAATCAAAGCCAACACATGGCCAAGAACTACAAGAGGGAAAAGAAAACACCATTATACCTCTTCACTTTGAGAAGCTATAGTCCCTTGATTGCAGGCAGCCATCTCCCTCTCCTCCTCTGCAAAACAAAGCCAAGCGAACACAGAAGGAAGAGGGAAGGAAGAGGGAGCACCTTGAGCCAAGAGAACAGAAGGAACACAGAAGAGGATGAAGCAGAGGGAAGAGGAGGCAATCTTCAACGTAATATAGCGTGTCAGAAGAGGAAGGAAGGAGGTTGAGTGTGGTTAGATGAATGGGAATCTAAATTGAGAAGGGGCGGCACACAAGGGCATGATCATGCCAAATTTGCCCACCACCATGCAGCCTCACGTGCCAATCGATCCACTTCAAATCTAACCCGAGTCAATGTTTTTTCAGCTAGATCTTCTCTGAGATCCTTCGCGTGTACGGGCCTTCTCCAAGCCGTCGGTGCTCCTTGATTCTCAGGGATTTTGATCCTGCTCTGTCCTCCCAATTTTTCTTGCTAACTTGCAGCCGCAGAAATTAGGAGCTTGATATGAAGTCGAATGTTAGAACATCCCTTTCATTGGGGAAGGTAGGTGTTTGCTCTCTGTCATGAATTCTTATTACTGTTACAGAAATATTCCAACAGTTTCGATATTGTTTTCAGATTTTATGATCTTTTTGATTCGACCTAATTTGAGTGGGAATAAAGGGAAAGAATTTGAATTCTTTCCACTGCATGGAAATTATTGATTGCCAATTAATTTTAGCTTCTGTTTATGGTTTTCCTATTCTTTTAAATCCAAGGGAGTAAATGAAAATTTTCAGTTACATAAAAAAAAACACATTTATATATTGATTCCGTCGTTGACCAGTTGTGTTCATGCAAACACTGAGTTTATGGCCATTCAACGGAAATAGGTTGAGAGATCAAGTCAACATATCTGATTTAACTCCAAATCTTTGTCATGCAAGAACAGAACGGTCAACGACCAAGCAACGGTAAACGAATGCACTTCGCACGGGAAAATAAATCCTTTGAACATGAACTAGTCCAAGTTAAAGAGATTGAGAAAGAATAGATTAATAACAGTATGTGTGTATATATATATACACAGAAGATGCAGAAATTAACCTACCTTTTGCAAAATTAAATTAAAACGTGTAGCAGGTGGCATAAATTAATTGAATGGTGAAACAGTCTTGTTTCACATGTTACCTACAACATTATTTCTTGAAAGAATTGCGGATGTGTGGATGGTTCGGTTCAAAATAAGTTATTAGTAACTTGTTGATGTGCATTATTTCTCAGAGATTGGTGAAAAAAAACAGATCTGTATCTGTGAGGGACACGGGTGAGATGTCGTTGATGTTGATGAAATTGTTATGACCTAGAGGAAGATGAGTCTAAACTATCCTGTGTGTTGATGGAATTGCTATGAGTTGGAGGGAGGTAGGGTCATTGGAGATGTTTGCGGAGCTGTAAAAAGGCATCAGCATATGCTGTAGTGATAGCCGAATCATCTAAAGAGCTTGTGAGTAGAAGAGTGTACGAGAGGATTAGAATGGAGACTAGGAGATCCTGACTCGTTCACTCCGACGCTCAAGTCAATCTCCGACGAGAGAGACAAATAATATGAATAGTAATAAATGCGCGTATAGAATCGTATGTAAAAGTATACGTGTACCTTGACCATAGGGGTGGGGCTTTTTAGAGAACAAATGAGTGGGATATGGATTGGAGTGTCCGAATAGAGATGAGCAAGGCTCTGAGCCGGAAGTAGAAGGCATAGAGTCGAGGCCTGACTAGGACAAATTTGTAAGTACATCAAGGTAGTTTTGATGTGATCAACCAAATCAAATTAGGTCATAGTTGTATTTGATCCCTGTGTCTAAGTGTGCAGGAGCTTAGTGTTGGGACCTTTCTGTTTGCTAAAGGGGGTGAATAACAACTTTTCGATCACCCACTTTAATCATGGTTTTCTTCCTACACGTTGTTAGTGCGCAAGCAGAATAACAAATAATAAAATCTAACAACTAAGAAGACAAACCAATTTATGTGGTTCGGAGATGAAGCTCCTACTCCACGGCTGTCCGTAAGGTGGACGATCCCAATCCGTCGGTGGATAACTCCCCGGAAGACCTCCGGCTAGCTCGTGTAGCTCCTTCTGGGTGGAGAAACCTCGCCATAACCCGCAACACCTTTCTGAGTTCTTAGACTACTAATTGGCCTTTAATCAAAGCCAATTTCGTCAAGAACTCTTAGCCAAAATCGAGTCATTTTAAATAGTGCTCTAGACTGAAATGACTGTTACCAGTCGACTGGCCTTGCCAGTCGACTGGTCCAAGGCCAGTCGACTGGTCCCACTTAGATTCGACCGTTACAACCTAACGTTCAAATTTCAGCGGCCATCAGTCGACTACTCCAAGGGTAGTCTACTGATCTTTCTGTCGACTTTATCAGTCGACTGCCCTGGCACCAGTCGACTGATCCACTTCTAAACCTAAGGTTTCCCCTTCTCAAGTACATTTCCCTCAGCATTCGAACCCTAGGATTTCCCGAGTACAATTCACTTAGCACTCGAATCCTCACGACTCAGCTGACTCTTCATCCAGCAGTCTCGATCCGTTGCCTTCAAGCCCTCTTCGACTTTGGCTCTCGTCCCTCAGATGCGCACACAAGCCCACGACTTTCCTTCATGCCATCCTTCGCGTATGCCTTGAAGTCCTCTTCTCTCGGTTCATCGTTCCTGCTCAAGCAACCTCGACCTGTTGCCTTTAAGCCCTCTTCGACTTTAGCTCTCGTCCCTCAGATGCGCACACAAGCCCTCGGCTTGCCTCCATGCCATCTTTCACGTATGCCTCGAAGTCCGCTTCCCTCGGCTCATCGTCCCTGCTTTGTCCACGGTCCCTCGGATGCATGCAAGCCCAAGGCTTGTCTCCCATGCCATCCTTCACCGGTCCCGAAGCCGTCCAGCTAAGTCCATATGTATCCTGCAAGACCTGCACACTTATATACACATATCAAACACAAGGGTGAACCTAACTTAAACCCTTTGCCCAAATATCAAAACACATGGTCACTCCGGACCATAGATTGCCCCAACACTTAGGAGCACAAGAAGTCGAAGCAAACAAGAAGGATGATATGGGAAGGGAGCCGATAGGCTCAGTGCATCCGAGGGACGCAAAGACTGCGGANTCTAGTGGAGCTATTTCAACGCCTTGGATTAACAACTGCCTTGGTTCCAACCAAGTAAATAGTAGTCTCTTTTTTATTATTATTATTTATGATTAAATTAACTGCTAGACTGATCTGTCATCTTTGCTAAGAGTTGTATAAAAGATATATTTTTTATTTGCAAGGTTATTCTATCCCCCCCTCCCCCGCCCTCCCGTTGGCATGCATGGGACCTACAAGTGGTATCAGAGCCCAACCGTTTCAGGAGAACTAACCGCCACCTAAAACAAAAAGATGATAGCCGGAACTAGCATTCATCCACCAAAATTTGAGAGAGAGTTTGCGACATAGAAGCGAAAAATAAAGGCATTCTTTAGAATCGATTTTGAAATTTTATTAATAATAAAATATTATTTTGGAGTATTCAAAGACGAGAACGACAAGACAGAAGAAGCGCATCTCTAGAGCAAGAAGGAACAATCAAATTTAGTAGCCAACGCTAAGATAGAATTTCACCTGCTGACAGTACTATCACCTCAAGTTAATCGCATCGGCAGCTATCACTCGACAAAAAAACTCTGAAAAAAAGTTCCTAGAGCTTCACGAAGGCACATCGGAGGTAAAGCTAGCACGACGATATCTGCTTCGGAATCTGCCAATCAACCTTCGGATGGAAGAAGGAAAGACGATGGCGATTTGGAAAGGGATGTATCTGTTGAAACTGACAGCAGTGGCGCCGTCCAAGTGCATGGCAGGGGTTGCAGGGGGCCCAGGTGGCGTCAACGATCATCTTCGTAGGGGAGCGCCACCGACGATCGAGCGTGCAGAGAGGAGGGGACGACTTGGAGTTCGCGGAGGTCAGATCCGTCATGGGCGATGGAGAGGTGGCAGTAGAAGGTGACGGCGGTAATAAACGGCGAGAGAGACCACATGAAGAAGAGGAGGCAGTGGCAACGAAGGATCCATGAATAGGGGAGGCATTGGGCGCGACAACGACAACGGAGGAGGGAGAGAGGGTGGTGTCATACGGAGAGGGAGTCCGAGCAATGTCGTAAGGAGAGTGAGAGACGGAGTCATAGCGAGGACGAAGAACAGACCGTCGAGATTAGCAGCAATGCACTAAAGAGTGTTGGATTTGGGATGACTAGAGAGGGGGGGGTGTGTGAATAGCCAGCCACCAAAAACTCTGGCTTTCGATCTTTCTGCACTTAGGGTTAGCAGCAGAAAATCAAAACACAACAGAAAGAAAATAGAACAGACACTAACACGGGGGATTTACAATGTTCGGGGATAACTTGTCCCTACTCCTTGGCATGCCTGTGAGGTGGGTGATCCCTTGATCGTCGGCAGATCAAGCCCCGGAATGAATCCGGATAATATCTTCTCCTTCTCGGTGGAGTAACCTCTCCATAACCGTCTCAATAGAATATCAGTTAAGCATAGGAGACAACGAGAAGAATAGCTCACACAGATGTAGCAGAAAGCTTCAAGGAAGAAACAATACAAAGAGCACAACAACACAGCAAAACCCTTTGCTTCGTTTTCTGTTCGTTCCCCCTCTCCTCTGCTTCACCAGCTTCTTCTTAAGCCTTTCTTCTGCACCACACTTACAGACTTCACCCACTGACCTCCTCTGAGCTCTCAGTTCACTGACGTCCTCAGCTGAAGCTTCAGGTCAGTTGTCACCCACTGACCCTCTTTGAGCTCTCAGCCTACCTCAGTTGAAGCTTCAGGTCAACAGGCGCCCGTTGAAACCTGCAAGTATATACCAAACAAAATAGCACAGGTAAAAGTCTCCCTGGGTCCTTCTCGTTGCTCCTCCACAGCTCTGTATCATCTGCACACTCACAGACTTATTAACGAAGCAAATCAAAAGAGAATCAGAAGAAAATCAGAGATCTGACAATAGTTTGAATTAAAGTTCTGAGGCGTTGATCGGTCACCCTGACCGATCAGACTCCCTCCTGACTGATCAGACTCCATTCTGATCGATCCAGTGAAGTTCTGATCGGTCTCACTAACCGATCAGAGATCAGGGATCGGTCAGCAGACCGATCCCTAACTTTTACTGGAATTCAGCCGCAACCACCCTGATCGGTCACTTGACCGATCAGGTCAGGGCCTGATCGGTCAAAGTGACCGATCAGGTCACTTCCTGACCGATCAGGAGCCATCTTGATCGGTCCAGGATGGCTCTGATCGGTCTAGGATGGCTCTGATCGGTCGCTCTGACCGATCATGCCGTCTTGTGATCGATCCATTGATCGTTCACACGCTTTCTGTGACCACACAGAATGGTTTCTGATCGGTCACCTGACCGTTCAGAAACCCTTCTGTTTTCCTCAGAAACTTTCTGGATCGGTCAACAGACCGATCAGACATCCTGGATCGGTCCTGTGACCGATCTAGAATCAAGGGAGTTCGTGTCAACTCCCTGATCGGATCTCAGACCGATCCAACCAACTCACTTGATTAATCCATGGCCCAATCCTGACCATGACTAACTCAAGTTAGACCCTGAGTCCAGAGAATTGGCTCCCTTGCCTTCTCTGACTCAGGCTGGTCCGGAGAACGAGCTACCGAGCCCTCTCCGACCAGTACACTTAATGCTCAGTCCCCCGGACCAAGACTTCATGCCCAGCTTCACTCACCGGGACTTAGTCCAACCTAGCTTCACTCACTAGGACCCAACTCCACTCACCAGGATTTACTTCACCTAACTTCACTCACTAGGATTTCTTTCACCTAGCTTCCCCTTGCTAGGATCCGACTTCACCTACCATGATTTCCTTCACCTAGCTTCAATCACTAGGACTCGGCTTCACTCACCAGGATTTCCTTCACCTAGATTCACTCACTAGGATTTCCTTCACCTAGCTTCCCTTGCTAGGACCCGACTTCACTCACCAGGATTTCCTTCACCTAGCTTCACTCATTAGGACTCGGCTTCACTCACCAGGATTTCCTTCACCTACCTTCACTCACTAGGATTTCCTTCACCTCACTCACCAGGATTTCCTTCACCTAGCTTCACTCACTAGGATTTCGTGCCTAGCTTCACTCACCAGGATTTCCGATCTCACTCAACCAAACTTAAATCGGTGTCAACACCAAAACAACAATCAGATCAGACTCCATCAACAAAGAGAAGTCGAGGCAGCGGTAAGAAGTCCCCCGAGATTAGAGATGGGAAAGAAGAGGCGGCGACCACGAAGCCCTGTATCCATCTCGTCAAGGAATCCTGGGATGATCCCGACGGATTCACCATACCCCCAGGGTATAATTTTGTTTGAATTGACGGCCGGAGACCGCCGGTGGAGTCCAATCGACGATCGGATGACTCGGCGACCATCGTCGACGAGTGGGACAAACTAGACAAAAAATAAAGTGGGACTGAGAATCTGCCACATTATTAAGGTAAAACTTTTCTTAGAAGGACCCCACCCATCCGCGTGGCTTTCATCTATCCCCAAGATTAGAGAAAAGAAATTATTAATAGAAGACTTATCACTATTATTGGGAGATTATCCGTTTCCTATACACTAGGAATGATCCAATTTCAGATTATGTCACTAACTACAGGGAACATCCTGTGTGTGTTGTTTAACATGCGGTGTTTCCACTCGGATCACTCATGTCAGCTTGTCACTAATCCTGGTCTATATTTTCATTTCAGTATCTAAGATCACGCTGAGCATTGTGACTAGAAATTTGGAAACAAGGAGTGAACTGCGCGGCCTCGCAAACTTTTCTTGGCACCATCCTTTCTCCATCTGGAATGGAAATAGGTGCCTTTCACACTCATTAAGAGGCTGGTAGTGGTTGCAAGGCTTTGAGAGGATTGGTTATCACACCATCAATCATGCCATAATCCTTAGCTTCCTCTGCACTCATGAAAAAGTCCCGATCAGTATCTTGGTTTATCTTATCCAAGCTTTGGCCCGTATGATATGCGAGGTAGCTGGCTAAGTTAGCCTTGTGGTGAAATATTTCATTTGCCTGCAAAATAAACACAACCAACATAAGATAACAACTACTGCAGTCCAGCATAAACACTCTCTTGACTAGTATTAACCTTGACATGTTTCTAAATTTTAATTCATTTAACACACAATCCCACATGATATTAATGCTATCAATGTCAACATTCTTACACCGTTCAGCTTTAATAAGTCTTAATTATGATACTTGAAAAGCCAACAACTTGTAATCTTCCTCGTCTTACAATCGCTAACTCACACCATCATACAGTATATTTAGTTAAACTCTCTCCTTGTATGGCTTCTATATGCTTTTATTGTAAGAGAAATGCTCGTTTTTATTTTCTTTTTGAAAAAAACTGATATACTAATCATAAGATCCTAAAATATAATGCAATCCACATTCATGCTATCCAATTAATTTCTCAACTGAATTCAAAACATCTTCGGCTCTACATACACATTCATATTCTGTCTACTAACATGTCTATAGATACAAATTTTTGGCCAAAGATCAATTGTGAATAAGTTAATCTAAGATTATATTGAATCTTTTTCCTTCTCAATTGAACATTAAATTTTATTTGAGGAGCCTAAGCACTTAAAACATTTAATATCTTCTTTATACAATTTCAAAACTATAATTATATCGCTCATCTCTTATTCAGTATCATCACGTACATCTTTGCCTCCACTTCACTTATTCAACTTTATAATGCTTATCTATTATGCTGTCTCCTCTATTTTTATGTACCTTCCTCTCCCATTATTTTAAAAACAACCGTCTTCTCTGAAACAACCCTGCCTCCTAAAAAGTTTAAGAATGTTGGTATGGAGCTCTTTTGAAAAACCTAGGCAGGTCTATGGAAAAAATTATACATCCCATGCAATAACCCACCCAAGCCTCTCACTCAATTTCTGCTTCTCATTTTTCACCTAACACTTACACGATGGTCAATACCAATTTCCAGTCATTTTCAAACCTCCCCTTCTCGTCTCTTTTGACTTATTTACTATTAAAATTTACGTTATTTTATCTCAACCCACTTAAATTTTTTTAAAGATTTTGTAGTTTTTTTTTTGTTAGTTTTGATGTGAAATATAGAATATTTAGTAGTTGTAGTATTTAGTGCTTACATATTAATTATAATTTATTTATTTATAATTGTAAACTAATTTTGATTGATCAAGGATATAGGTATTAATTATAATTTATTTATTTATAATTGTAAACCTATTTTAATTGATTAAGGATATAGGTACATATATTAATATTATCCATTCTTAATTCAAAAATCTTCCATGTATTCCACCACATTCATGAGCCAAGCTAATTTCTTCTAGGTAAATTTCATCCTTTGCATACTGAGATAATCGGATGGTGAAGCTACTAGTGTCACTCAGGCGAGGTCTAAATCTACTGCTTTGATAAAATCTTAATCAAATACAATCAACAAAAACATCTTTCCAACCTATGGACATTATAAGGTTACCTAGCATAGACCTACGGTAGCTATAAGAGCCCAAGGCAAACCCTCCTCTTTTTTATTTGGGCTCTTAATGCACATTGATGGCCTTTCCATCCCGGCCAAACATTTTGTAAATAATCACTGATGAGTATTTGAATAGCTATTTACACTGAAGCAATGCTCTCCCATTTTAATAGTGCATCTCCTCCCAAAACTAAACGATGCAGGGAAAATAAAATTTTGCATTATTGGGATAAGAATCTATAGTCTCTACAAAATTCACAAATATCAGAAGATATCTTTACCTGAATTTCTATTTCAGTTTGCACACCTTGAGCACCTCCAATGGGTTGATGGATCATAATCCTAGAGTTTGGTAAACTGTATCTTTTCCCTGCAATCAAGTTTATCTGAATATAAATCTAAAAGGAAATTACAAAGTTTTGCTGGGTTATATAACAAACTAAGAGACTAAGAGATACCCTTTGTGCCAGAGCTTAGGAGGAAAGCCCCCATGCTGTTGTGGAAATTGTAGAGATAATGAGAAATCAGTTTAATTGGTAAAAGGCATATTTAATCGAATAAAACGATAAGGAATTTGGGAAGATATAAAGTAATTGATGTGCAAGTCAGAATAAAACAAGTTCCATTACAATTTCATGTGTAACCACCATTAAGGCACAAGGAAACTTTCTAAGTCTAGAAATCGTGTGAAGTTGCACACTTGTAATCAGGAGTTCAGTACATAAAAATGCATTTGAGATACAGCTCAAAGCGATAATTTAAATGGCATTCTCATTGACCTAGGCAAAATATACAAGTTCCATAACTCTCCCAATGTGAAATCAGATGTTAAATCGTGTATGGTCCAAGCATAAGGTTTTGAATTCATGACAATACCCAAATCTTTAAGCATACATGGAATACAGATTTATTTCACAATAGGATCATGTAGGTTATAGTCGAACAATAACACAAAACAAAGACTAGACTACTTGTTTGAAAAAAATTTCTCTTGTCAAAGTTACATGTACGTCCAGAAGCATCAGCTTTTGAAATTGAAGTCAAGAGTCAATCCTTTGGACAGTGAGATGATTCAAGTGACGCAAATAAATATGATGATCTATGTAAAATCCACCCTTATGAATAGGGATTTATTATTGACTTGGATTCTAGAATTTCCAGCAGCACAAGTCTTTGCTGTTAATTACTCTTAACGAAATTTAGAAAACCTACG
Source organism: Boesenbergia rotunda (assembly GCA_024364735.1). Lineage (NCBI taxonomy): Eukaryota > Viridiplantae > Streptophyta > Magnoliopsida > Zingiberales > Zingiberaceae > Boesenbergia > Boesenbergia rotunda. The sequence goes on along the minus strand of JAGFNQ010000872.1, from coordinate 316,144 downwards.
ATTAAGGAACCAAGCAAAATTGTCAAGCATGCAAAAAGTTCATAGTCATGGGCAAATGTTGATATAATCTCCATTATATGAGGAACATGCTTTTCACAATGAATACATAAAGATTTAATCAACCTATAAGATCTAAATGAATCATCAAGTATATCTTTGCTATCATAAACAATAACCATTAAAACATAAGTTAGAAGAAAGCATGGACCTAACTTATCAATTTCATTTGATAACTTTGACGTGCTCTTTAGATTAGTATTAGTTGGTCAATTTTGACTTATGGATAAATGGTTCCAAGTTTGGATTTAATTTTCCTTTTGAATTAGATTTTGAGCATAAGCAGATAGGTATGGACGTGCTTGTAGCTTGAGAGAGTGATGAGCTTGAACAAAGATAGCACATGCTCAAGGACTCAAGATTTGAATGAGCATGAAGAAACTGAAGAGCATTAGGGAGTCAAGATATGGATGCTCGCAAAATCTAAGGGACTTTCCAGTAGGCTCATGGGTTGGCTTACATAACAGAAAAAAAAAACATCAATACATATTGAGAGGTTCAAAATTTGGGTGAATGTCACTAGAGGTTGAAGGATGCGTCAAATATAAGGCATGAACATCTAAAGACAAATAAGGCTTCCATGAATGCAAAAAATAACAAAATAATATGAATGTTTTATTTTATGCAGGTTTATCCTCCAAAAGTAAATTAAAACAAAAAACAGATATTTGGAAATAGTGGACAACAGTGGTAATTGAAGATGTTTCATTCAGCATGATATGAATTTGACATAATATTGAAAACAAACAAAAAAATCTTGCAAAGAAATGTTGTAATAGTGACAAATGATAAATAGAATCACAAGCTTTAAAAGTAATTAACAAAAGATATTGAACAGCCAAACAGGGATATAAATTGAAAATTGAAACAAACGAAAGATTCATATCAAATAGGAGCTTCCAGAGTAAGAGAATGCTACCTGGCTGCCAGACCAACGCAAACAGTAGAAACATCTGGCCTAATGTGCTTCATCGTATCAAATATGGCCATGCCTGGAAGAAATGGTATGGTCAAATGCCTTTTAGAATAGAAGTTCTCACAATTTATATCAAACAATAATAACCAAAAGAAGTTAAACGCAAAGGGAGAATTACCAGCTGTAACTGATCCTCCAGGAGAGTTAACATACATGACAATATCCTATGATCCACATCAAATATGGATTTCAGAAACAATTAAAAAACAATCATGTAATTGATATGTTTTAACAATGATTAAGTAACATGATGGCAGAATTTGACAAAAGATAAACTTCCTCTATCAATTGTGCTCCTCAAATATAAAATAATTATTAACATCAAGAAGACAGTCATAGATAGCTAGCTCCATTTAGATATTTTTATCTTCTGCCAAGATATTGAGTTATGAATCCAATGGTTAATATTTTCAGGTGGTAGAAATACAGCATCATCCATTTAGCGAAAACAAAACAGCTAGGTACCTTCGTAGGATCAACTGCATCTAGGTATAGAAGTTGTGCAACGATTATATTAGCCATGTCATCATCCACGGGTCCACCGCACCTAATAATTCTCTAGAAACAAAATCTTGTTTCGTTTAACTATATTCCCATACAGCCCAAAACAAAGGGCGAAATATTATAAATGGGAGTAAATAAGCAATTTGACTGTATCAGGTGCCCTAACTTCATACATGCTGGAAGAGTTGGCTGATAACACTCTGGAACCTCTCCATCATAATGGGCGGAGGTCCCTGACCTCCCCGAGCCATAACCGGGAAATAAGGCGACGACGGAACCACCAAATCGTCCCTGCATCACAACCAAATGAAAGTCAAATGCAAAAAGAACAAGCTTTTCCGAGGTGGAAGCAACATGCATAAGAAAGAACTCAAGAAGGAAAGGGGACAAGGTATTAACCTAATAGACCAAATCCCCCATCTGTCAGATCGATCTGGATCCAAGGACCCATCCCAATATACAGCCTTAGGAGAGCTCCATCTTCTCATAAGCCTACATCTCTTCCTGAAAGAGGAAAAAGAAGAAACAGATCAAGGAAATGAGAACAGCTCAAAACAAGGAGGGAGATTGGATCGAGAGGAGTACTTGGGAGAAGCGGAGTAGGGGAGGCGAACCGTCCTGCCCAGGTTCCTCGCGGAGATGGATTGGAAAGCGGTGGCGGAGAGGGGAGATGTTGTCGTCGTCGTCGTCATCGCCGCCGCCGCTATCGCCATGCGTTGGCCTTCTTATCCGGAGGCGGGATGAGAACGAGCTGCGCTCGTGTTGCTTCTGCGAGACGAATCCGATGAAAAGGACGGAGTGTTAAAAATAAAAAGAGCGCTCAGGCCAAAAACTCAAAATCTTAGGGCACGATGAATCCGTCTGAGATTCTTACTGTTGTAATTGCTGCCAGATCACATTTACTAAGTAATAGTAATTATGATTACCAACATAATGATTAATATTGATGATAAATAAATTTTTATATTATAACATTTTAATTCATAATTATTATAATATTATATTAATTAATATTGATTAGAAATGAAATATTCATATTATAAAAATTATGAACTATAAGTGATATAATATGATATTAATAATTACAATAACTAAAACATGAGGTTAATTTTGAAAAATAAATTATACAGTGATGAAATGGGTTTTTTTATAATAAATGAAAAAGAGTGTCCTTGATAATTCCAATAAAACAAATAATCTTTTGATTTTTTTCTCAAAATAAAATAAAATCATCCATAAAAATAATTAATTAATAATGACAAAAACCTTAATGACACTTTAATTTATATAACTAAATGTATAAATAAGCGACTTGATGTCATTTCCATTTCTAGAAGGAATATCATGATTTTATAGTTTCAAGTGTCCTAACGACATGGAACATATATATTTTCATTTGTATTAAAACAAACAATAATGTGCATATGCAATTTGTAAGATCATTTGAATTAATTTTTTTCAATTACTAATTTGAGATGATCAATCCGATCTGATTGGAGTTTTTCATTTGTCACTTCTCGCTAACGGGAATCATGCTCCAGTAGTTGACCTTCATAAGTCGCTCCTCACTTGTGGAAATCATGTTTCAACTAAGAACTCAACCATGACTCATAACACGGGCGCTTTGCCAATGGGTCAAAGTCCATGGGATAATAGCACTTTCTACTATTGGCAACACAACCGCTTCACAAAGTGGATTCAGGCCCATGAGTAATCGTATTTCGTGTTGCATTTCGTACTTTTCTATAACATAGAGCGTAAACATCCTCTAACCAAAAATTGATCGATAAGGTTCTAAGATCCACCAAATATCTTTACCACTGTATCATACCCCAAGGCTCATTTGAATTTTTAGAATGCATAAAACATGGCTTGGTAAACCATAATCATGTGTCCTTGAGCACTTCATTAATTTCCTTGAGAAATTGTACTTTTCTTTTTGAATAGATCGACATAAAGCTCATCATATTCATGTTTGATTGTGTAAAGTAGGGTTTCTTTGTTCATCATGAGGCCACTGCATGAGTAATCAAGGGAAATTTTTTGACCTGGGATATAGTGGCCCGATAAAATATTTGCTCACGGTTTAATTCTTAACTACAGTATATTATAGGATATTTTCTTATAATTGGATGATAAATTTGAATGTTAAACTATTAGGTGCAGTTTATGAGTATTTTTTGATTTATTCTAATAGTCAATAAAAAATTTCTACGAGACTGAATTAATTATTCAAAAATTAATTGAAACGGAATATCTAATAGTAGCTAAAAAAAGTTAGGAAAAATTTCTTTATTAATATTGTATTAGATAAGACTAATATGAAAGCACTCTTTATGCGTGTGTGATACAGAAGAAAAGAGTTGATTAGGTCTAATCTATCTATTTATTTATTAATATCTATAAAATACAGTTTTTCATACAGACGTACGAGCTTAGGATTCCCACCTAAATCGAATACACATTTTCTAAATAAAAAAATTATAATTAAAAATACAAATTCAAAATAAAATATATTATTACAAATTAATCTTAATCCAAAATTAAATTTTCAAAAAATAATTTATCAAATTCAAAAAGATAATTTCAAAATTTAATTTGAAATTGTATTTTAAAATTTTCAAAATTAAAATTTTAAATAAGTTATAATGATTACAATAAAGTACATAAAAAATAAATTTAATTTAATTTAATTTTAATGAAATGTAGGCATTTAGCTTCCCTTGAGTTGATGTAAGAAAAATAATAATCCCACATCTGAAGTTACCAATGCGAATTACACACAGAGCAATTATAAAAATGGACAAAGAACGGTAAAGCAACTCATACCTTTCTCGGTCTTTTGGCTAAGATCAAGTGTAGTATCTGTTCTTATCAGTTTAATATCTGATATGTGGGTCATTGGTCCACTTTGATATTAAATTAATTTTTATATGGGGGATGACCCATCACAGTAGCTTGCTCTAGGGTTTTCATGTGTCGCCTGTGTGTTGCACTATAGCACAGGCCTGGCACACCCCTATCAAAGCAAAGTAAACTTTAGATCGCATCCACATCCACATCCACCACTTCCCTATTATTTTCTTTTGATGTCCCTACTGACTGATCCCCCCCCCCCCCTCATTGGGAATGTTCGAATAGGAGAAGGAGCTGTTCTCATGTAAGCCGGCTCATCCCAGAAAAAGTCAGATTGTTACTTGACGGATTATCACTTACGACTCCTTTGTAAGGATCGAAGTCTTCTTTTACTTCACCATTCCTTAATTTTTCATTTAATAATAAATATTGACATATATATATTATCACTAAACATGTTATTTGAATTATGTAAGATTCTCGTGCATCGCACGGGTATTATACTAGTTTTTTTATATAATTTAGTTGTCTGGTGGTCCGTTACTTAGAGGTACGGAAAGACGATGGAAGAAAAAAATAAATAATTTATATTATACCGAATCGCTTCCTCCTGCTCACACGCGAACACTTCTTCCTCCTCGCTGTTGATCCCTCCTCACTGTCGAACTATTCTTCCTCCTCACTCGCGAATTCTTCTTCCTCCTCACCCGTCAAATCCTCCGTCGGATTGTCAATTTCTTCTTCCTTCTCACCCGCGGTCTCTTCTTCTTCCTCCTCACCCGTCGACTTCTCTATCGATCCCTCTTTTTCTTTTCCACGACTGTACAATTTTTTTTTTCTCTTCCGCGACTACTACTGCTGCTCCAAGATTGTTGCTCTCACGATTGATTCACAACTAGTGTAAGTTATTGCTTTGTGATTGATGCATGTCATCGCTCCAGTTTTCTTCTTCGATTGCTAAGTGACTACTGTGTGTTGGGTTTTCCTGCTCTGTGATTGCGATATGTTTGGATCTTATTTATTTCAATTAAATTATGTACAATTTTTTGTTTATTCCACTACGATTTTGCCCCTATGTGTCTACTTGGCATGATTGTGTAGGATCAGGTCGACCGGCTAGAGGGGGGTGAATAGACGGTTTATGAAAAATAAGCACTAACACTCATCTTTAAAAAAAAATAAACTTGGTTGCAACAGAATCGTTGCTTCCAAGGCAGTTGATGCTCAAACAGAAACTCCTTAAGGCGGAGAAGCCTTTACAGTTGTGACACAGAGAAACCTTAGAGAGAAAGAGAGTTTACAACTCAATGAATTGAACTTCTAAAGCAAACCTCTAAGTCTATTTATAGCCTAAGAGAATAAATCTGGATGGTTGATTGTTGATCACTTTTCTCTTGGTCGTTGATCCATGGATGTAATCTGGATGGTTGATCTTGGATGGGATTAAACTGCATCCATTGGATTTGATTAAAGGATAATGTAATATTATCCTTTAAGTTTTAATTATTTTAATTAAAACTTTATCTTCCCCCCTTGCTCGAGATGATTGTTGTATCCATCTCGCTGTTATAATCTAGGTAGCAATATCGCCAATACATATTTGCCAACGCCCTTTATCCCAGTTGGTAAGTGGATTTGTGTATTCGGTGGAGGACTTGGGTTTGATCCTTCCTTGGCATCAAAACTTTTTTTTTTCTTTTGGGCGAATTTCTTTCATTTCTTTTGGGCGCTTGGACTAGTCTTTTTGATTCTTCGTCTTCTGGGTGATTTCCAGCCAACCGAAGTTAGGCTCACCCGAACCCGACTCCGGCCTTTTGCCCCTCGAACGTCCTTCCTCCCGGCTTCTCGTCCCTCGGACACCGCGCACGTCCTTCTCGCTCCACCGGTGTACTCTTCCGCAGCTTCCGCGTCCCTCGGATTGCACTGAGCCCGTTGGCTCACTTCCCCGCGCAATCCTTCTCTTCCATTGCGTCTTACGCTTGACTTCCTCCGTACCTAAGTTCCTGCACACTTAGACAGAGGGATTAAAAACACACAGGACCTAACTAACCTAGTTGATCACATCAAAACCAGCCGGGGCACCAACAATCTCCCCCTTTTTGATGTGGATCAACCCAAGTTTAGTTAGGGTAAACAAAAAAAACAATAAAACTAGAACTAAATTAAGCAGTTAAGCATAGAAAAAAAAATATTGCAATCAATAACCACAACCTCCCCCTAAACTTAAGCTACTCTCCCCCTTTGATCACAGCAAAAATGGGGCACAAAAAATAGGGAAAGGAAAAAATATGATTAGAACTTAGAAAAATGCGAAACATTTTTTTTTTGAGCCGTGAATAGATTAAGTGCATATCACCGAAATTTAATTTTTGAATAAAAAATTTCCAAATATTTTTTAAAATTAAAAAATACGAACTTCAATTAAAAATTTATAGAAATTAATTCGTCCATTGGAAAATTTTAAAAAATTTTGTACAGGTGGAAGATAAAATTATTGCTTTTTACAAAAATTTCCAAATTAAAATCTATTTTGTATATTAAAAAAAATAAATCATATAGTGGCAGAATAGAAAATTCAAAGATATATTTTTAAAATTCAAAAATCTCATGAAAAATAAAAAAAAATTTACCAAGTTTAATTGACTATGTGTAGATCTCAAAAAAATTGGTTCTTGCAGAATAAATTAATTTTCTATTTTTAAAGTTAAAATTTTATTTTTCAAACGAAACTTAATCATAAAATGTGTTAATCTATTTCTAATTTTGCAAGAAAAATTATGCAGTAATAGAAAACTAATTCAAAATTGATTTTGGTATCCAAAATAGATTTCTATCGACAGGATTAACTAAAACTTTGGATGGAATGTAATTCTTTGGCACCTTTTTAAATTGGCCTTTATGGTTTTTAAAATACCAATTCAACTTTTCAGGATAACTATTTTTCTTGTGTCGCAAACAGACAATATCACATTCTAATTTCTCAACTAAATTTTTCAGATCAATATTTTCATTTTTTAATTTAGAATTTTCTTTTTCTAATCTGCAATTAGATTTGAGCAAGGCTTAAACACCAGCATACAATTGATCATGAGGAAGAAAACAAACCTCACTTACCGGATCGCTTTCGAAAAGCGAGGTTCCTTCTTCGTTGTCGCTTTCTGATGTCGCTCCCCCTTCAACACTGCTCCCCTCTTGATGACTTGCCATCAGCGCAAGTCCCGCGTACTCTTGAACTTCTGATTCGTCCGACGAGGTCTCGTCCCAGGTGGCCTTCAATGCCTTCTTTTTCTTTGGCTGGTTTTTGATTTTGGGACACTGATCTTTTAGGTGTCCCTCCTCATTGCAGTTGTAGCATCGGACAGTTTGTTTCTTCGGAGACCGCCTTTTCTTCTGCATTCTCGAAAAGTTATTAGCTTTAAAAAAATTTTTAAACGAACTTACTATTTGCGTTGTCTCGTCGTCCGTCGAGGATTCTGACTCCTTCTCCGTTCTCCTTGTGTTTAGGGCCAGATTCTTCGTCTTTCTAGATCTTGCCACCGAGATTCGTGTAATTCGAAAATGGAAAACATTTCATCTAATGTACTTACCTCTAAATCTTTGGAGATGTAATAAGCGTCGACGATTGAGCTCCACTCCTGGGTCCTTGGGAAGGCGTTGAGGGCGTATCGAATGGAGTCGCAATTACTTACCGATTCGCCGAGTTGGGTGAGTTCGGAGATTAGCTCCTTTATTTTGGCATGAAGTTCAGCCACCGTTTCTCCTTCCTTCATTTGCAGGTTTATCAGCTGGTTCCGGAGGAGATCCTTTCTTGCTGATTTGGCTTCAGAGGTACCCTCATGAAGTTCTAGGAACTTCTCCCATAATTCTTTTGCGGAGTGGTAGTTGCCGATCCGGTTTACCTCTTGAGTAGGCAAGACTGTTAGGAGGTGGAACTCGGCCTTACCATTGGCAACAGATTCCGACTGCTCCTTCTTATTCCACAAGCTTTCTTCTTTTTCATCCCCGTTCGCATCTTTAGGAACTGCAAAACCATATTTTATTGATAAAAGAATATCAAAATCTGTACGAAAAAATACTTCCATTTTTTTCTTCCAGACGGTGAAATCCCCTTCGAATTTAGGTGGATGAATGTGCGCGCCGGCCATCGTCTTGTTGCTTTCTCAGGCGATTAGTCCTTCAAAAGCGAACACGCTCTGATACCACTTGTAGGATCGGGTCGACCGGCTAGAAGGGGGTGAATAGGCGGTTTATGAAAAATAAGCACTAACACTCGTCTTTAAAAAGAAATAAACTTGGTTGCAATAGAGTCGTTGCTTCCAAGGCAGTTGATGCTCAAACAGAAACTCCTTAAGGCGGAGAAGCCTTTACAGTTGTGGCACAGAGAAAGCTTAGAGAGAAAGAGAGTTTACAACTCAATGAATTGAATTTCTAAAGCAAACCTCTAAGTCTATTTATAGCCTAAGAGAATAAATCTGGATGGTTGATTGTTGATCACTTTTCTTGGTCGTTGATCCGTGGATGTAATCTGGATGGTTTATCTTGGATGAGATTAAACTGCATCCATTGGATTTGATTAAAGGATAATGTAATATTATCCTTTAAGTTTTAATTATTTTAATTAAAACTTTATCTTCCCCCCTTGCTCGAGATGATTGTTGTATCCATCTCGCTGTTATAATCTAGGTAGCAATATCGCCAATACATATTTGCCAACGCCCTTTATCCCAGTTGGTAAGTGGATTTGTGTATTCGGTGGAGGACTTGGGTTTGATCCTTCCTTGGCATCAAAACTTTTTTTTTCTTTTGGGTGAATTTCTTTCATTTCTTTTGGGCGCTTGGACTAGTCTTTTTGATTCTTCGTCTTCTGGGTGATTTCCGGCCAACCGAAGTTAGGCTCACCCGAACCCGACTCCGGCCTTTCGCCCCTCGAGCGTCCTTCCTCCCGGCTTCTCGTCCCTCGGACACCGCGCACGTCCTTCTCGCTCCACCGGTGTACTCTTCCGCAGCTTCCGCGTCCCTCGGATTGCACTGAGCCCGTCGGCTCACTTCTCCGCGCAATCCTTCTCGTCCACTGCGTCTTACGCTTGACTTCCTCCGTACCTAAGTTCCTGCACACTTAGACAGAGGGATTAAAAACACACAGGACCTAACTAACCTAGTTGATCACATCAAACCAACCGGGGCACCAACAGATTGTGTGTGAATATGTTTTTTTATCTTCCTTTCATCTTCCATATTGCTGTCGGAGAAGTCTCAATGTTTAGCTCACTCTTAACCCCCAATTTAATTAGAACAATCTGGATGCTCCTGCTCCTTTTCTCCTTGTCCTCCGTCCCTGTAGTGATGAAGAAGAAACAGTAATGGACTTGAGATGGTAGGAAAAAAAATGGAACCTTATTCTTTGATAATTATGTGTGAGTATTTTTTGTATAGGTTGATTAAGATCCTTTACTCAAAGGATGTTGCTATTATCTTGTTATTGATTTGTTTTGATACCTCTAACTGTTATAACGAACAATTTAGCGATATTTTTGGCAACGCTATTGAATTGATAGTAGTCTATATTTATTGTTTATCTTTCTATAGATTTAACGATGGTAGTAAGAAAAGCTCATCCCTCGACTTAAGTATCAAGGAGGTTGTTGCTGTAAGTGACCGTTCAAATTCAGTTATCGAAAAAAAGTCATTTCGTCAACAAAAGTTAAATGAGAAACTCTATAAAGATTTAGTTTTTGTTGGTGTTCCAAATGAAAATATACTTAATGTCTATCTATTCATAGGAGAAAATAAGAAGAAGATGATGTTTGTTATGGGATGTCCAATGGAGAAGAGACTTGCTCTTCTAAAGAAAATGTTTTCTTTCTAATTTTGAATTGTGATGTTTTGAATAATTGCAATTTGTAAGATTTGGATAGGTATTCAAAGTATATGCTTATTAGTAATTAATAGCATATGAAAGTCAGTTTAATTTTTTAGTTGGTAATAATTTTGTAATAATTATGAATTATTTTTTAGTAATATTTATTGTTAACAATTTTTTAAATATGTGATAATGGTGTAAGTATTTTGACTTTAATATATAACAATATTCTAAAAACACGGACGATTTATCTTAACTAATCTTTTATTTCGCTTCTATATAATGTCTTTTCGTGCTTTATTCAATTTGTATACTATTTTTTTGTTTTTTTTGAGAGAAACTCTTTTATCATGTGAATATTAAAAATGCCTTATGGATTCAATATAAAACTATTTTTTAAATAAAATTAAAATATTGGATATTAAAACATAATTCTAAATATTTTTATTATTTTTTTAGTTGAATAAAAAATTTTAAGTTTTTATCTAAAAATGAAAAAAGGGTATTTTGTTATATGTAAATGGTGTAATGGATTGGTCCTATTCATCTTCCTCGACTGAAATAAATAAGCATATTAAATAAAGAATTCTTTTCCTTTTCTCTAAAAAATTCTTTCCACTATGAATTCCTTTCCTTCTTTAATCCACGCTTTCAAATAAGAGCGTAAGTCTTTAGTTCAAATAATCTGGTAGATGAATAGTTCGGCCTCACAGACATGTCATCAGGAATTTGAAAGTAGAGTAACTCCTCATCCAATAATATCCTAAAATTTTCAATCTCATCTAACAAAAATATTTTACAATACACCCTAGCTAGTTAGAATTCAAACTATAAATACTTAAGAATTAATTAAGCGTCTTACTGTTGTAACGTGGCGAGAGATATTTGATTAAGCTTCGTTGTTACTGGGTGGTCGTGCATGAAAATTAAAATAGAAAGCATAATTTAAGCTACTTTAATTCATGCCACTTTCCTTTAAACTTCTTATCTTCTTCATCTAACCTAATTGTACGTTCGTGCAAATAATAATAATAATATTTATTCTTGAAATTTTACTACAACTACTACCACCTTTATAATCCTTATATTCCAATAAAAGAAAAGAAAAAATCTTGCAATTTGTTGGGTTGGGTTAGGTTGGGTCTCCCGACATGTGAGGGGCGATTCATGCGTGAAGCCCAGATATATAATTTAGCCTTGCAAGGAGAAGCAGGTTTAAACAAAGAGACGATCAAAATTTGAAGACAAAGGAATAAGGAACGATCCATGTATTCCTTCCCTATTACTTCCACTTGTATCAATGTTAGTTTGATTTGTTAAGGTAATATAGGCGCCTAATGTTGTTGTTCCTTAATTCACTTTGATTTATGCATGCAAGGATTCAAAATTAATTATCATGTAGCTAGAACACCTTAATTCCCTCCTCACTCACTACACGTTCCAATATCGAATTAAAGAATTAATGCATGAGAGATACTTCCTCCCAGTCTTCTGAAACAAAATCGGCCTGCAGAGTACTGGCACAGCCAAAAGGCATTCTCAGATATCATTATCCCTGCCAATGTCTGTTCTTCCCATCACCAGGCATGCAAAAACTCTTAACCGTCTGCCCATTTTTCAGGCAAAATAGCAACCCATCGAACGACTCCCATATTGCTGCATGATTCAGAAACCATGTACTGGAGGAGTAAAAATAAACAGAGAGGTAGCAGAACACCCCATTAAATCCAGTGAATCTACCACTGAGTCGAGGCCTTAAATTTACAGTGAATCGGAGGGTGTGTTAATTATACGTGCTAAGAGTACAGGGAGAGCAGCAGGGGACATTGAAGGAGTTTGGTCCTAATTCTCATGAAAGGTCCCCTTCAGCCCCTGCATGAGGATATCGACCTTCACGTGATTACAGCAAACGGCCATTTCTTTAGAATAGAAACATACAAAAGGCTTTGTAGAATCTTCGGGAGGAGAGAAAACTAGACCAAAATATGCTTGCACGGACCACCCAATTAATTAAACTTGTCTGAGACCGCGCCATGCATGAGATGGCTCAAGCGAGGCTGCCTGCGAGGGCTAGCTCTTGAGCTTGCTTGCATCCCCAATCGATCAAAACTGGACAGCGGTCCTTGCTTTTGCTGTTTGCTTGCCTTTCGCGGTGCGAGCTTTAATGGAAGGCTCATTGGATGGTGGCTTGCAGTAAATGCTCAGAGTAAATAAAACATCACGACAGTTTCTGCATGCATTTGGAAAGTTTCAAGTTTTCAGTGGTTAATCTCTGAATGCAAATGGAATGATCCAAAATCAATAACAGCCAGCTTGTTAGCTAGCTAGATAGCCCGCCCATGGGAGTTGCAAGCCCCCCTGTCAAACACAAGCTAAGTCGGTCTCCTCTTCTCAAAGACTGTGTAGAGATAAGATGAATTTAAGTTGCTGTTCTTGTTTATGGGTGCACACCAACCGTGACGCCTTGTGCTTGGCATGGTCTTTCGGTCTTTGATTAAATTATGTGGTCAAAGAAAGAGAGCAGGCACTTTAAGCTTTGTATAATCATGCAATAGGACCTACATGTTTCCCAAATAATTAAACTGATTAAGTTTAAAGCAGCAATTAATTAATTGTATGTGATATATGAATGCAGCAGATTCTTTCCTTTGAGTAAAATAATTCGCCCAAGAGATTTTAAACCAAACCAATCAGCGTCAGCTAGCAGTCCCCATGCATTTAGTATCCAATTTACTACCTCAATGAGAATTGAGAAAGCATGCATACAACTTCCTTAGTGTTCATGTTTCGACATCAACACTGCACTGTTGTTTTACCGAGATGTGTTTTGAATAGCCAGAAAGGGACGCATGCAGCTAGCACAACTCTCCTCTCGCACGAACCAGTTTCCATGAACCCTCACACGTGTGGCAGAGAGCAGGAAAAATATGTTTTTTTTTCTTTTTGATTTATTTTTGATAGTTTCTTGATATGTCATATTAAACTAGACTAACCCCGAGCAGCCTACAAATCCACACCTAACTCTAGCCCTAACATTCATGCCAAACTCCTCCATGTGAGTCATTGCTCAAAAGGCAGAAAGCTCTTCTCTGCTCTCTTTGTTGCTGCCTTATCTCCTCATCCTTTTTAATACCATAAACCTACCTTCCTATGTGAGACCTTGTATCCCTTTGCATCTCCACTCAGTTGTGTTTTTTTAGTTTCAATTTGCGGAAAGATTTCTCCTTGTGATTCTTCTTTAATTCGGGTCTCTGAGTTGAAGCATGGAAGGAACTGCAGCTCGCAATCTGTTCTTTAGCTATTTATCAGTAAGAAATTAACTGAAAAGTAGAAAGCAAGCTTCTTCTTGCCCTTCTTATTGTTAATAACGCTTGTTCTTTCTGTAGGTGCCGCCGTCGTCCACGCCTGTAAAGGTGCATGCAGTACCCATGGCTTTGTTTGCTATCACCAACATGGCAAGAAGCTGGAGCAAAGGTCAAAGGATGCTTGCCTTTCATGCCCATGCCCTCTTCTCTTTCCCTGTGTTTGCTCCATCAACTGCTTCTCGCTAGCTTTTCGTTGGCGTTATCTCAGCTGAGCTTCTCTCATCCCTCTCCACCTTTGTTTGTCTTTTTTTTTTTCTTTCAATTTTTTTGATTTGATTGTTCTTGACCTTGTAAGACCTTTTCTTGACCTTGTAAGACCCAATTCTCCATTTATCTCTCTTGCCTCACTCTCCACCTCGAGTGAGTCAATGCGAACTATATTTCTCCCTTCTCGCCCTCCTCTTGCCCACCTCCTTTCTCTATCCCTCCTGAGCTGCACTTCAGTGTATTTCATTTGCTTTCATGAGAATGAAGTTGATCTCCAACTCTAGTGTAATTGCTTATGTGTGCTAATTGTAATCAGTGGATCGAACTGTCTTGTAATTGCAGGCATCAGCTTGCTTCGTTTGACTTTTTTAACTATATATGCATGTTCTGTGCCTGCAGAGTGTATCATTCTTCCTTGACCCATGGAGATGCATATCTTATGACGAATCTTTTCGATCCTTAATTTTGTTTGCATGCTAATGTGCTAAAACCCCTTCGGTTGTACTCTAAGCAAATTAAAGAAACTATATATATATATATACCAGTTCTAATTCCCACTTGAAATGAATCTGGCCAAAATCGGCATTGGTTTGCGCATGCATGAGGACAACAATGCTCATCAACTCACTCACATGCTTTGCTTCAAGGATATATTCTAATAATTTTAGTCAACATTATAAAATATTTGTAAGCAGCTGAAGAACTCTTAACAGATGACCTCTTCTGTGGCTCTGACACTTCATTCATACAAGGTCTCTGTTCTTATCATGGAAATGGGCTACCAAGAAAACTAAAGATATAGGGCAAAAGCGGACGCGCGCTAGCTCTTTGACAATTTGTTTTTTCATTTATTATAAAAATAATTAACGTTCCATCTCATCCTTATAAATTTTACTTTTCAAAATTAATGACACTATTATAATAACTATGAGATGATAACTTCTATATAATTATAACATTTATGAGATTATATAATTATATAGTAGTTGTGATTTTATAGCTGTTATAATTATATAATTGTAGCAATTATGATTTCACAGTTATTATAATATAATACTGACGGATATTAATCAAAAATATATTATTAATATTATAGTAATTATGTTTCATAACTGTTATAAGTATAGATAAAAATGAAATGTCTATATTATAATAATTATATATGAAAGGCAATTGTTATAATACAGCGTTATTAGTGCTAATCAAAGTTGAAATGCCACTATAACATAATACTGACTTGAAATGTTTATATTATAGTAGTTATGAACTATTGTTACTACACTACAATATTATTAATGTTGAGTAAAGTTGAAATACTCATATTATAGTAGCCATGAACTCCGTTATAACAATATAAAAAATAAAAATAATTTTGGAAATAAAAATACATTGATTCGTGATGGAGGTCTACCAGATTCTTTTGTATACTTATCCTGGAGGTCTAAAATTCGAATCTGGAGAAGTAAAATCCACTGTCGGGAGTGGGAAGACCGTAGGGCACTTGCCTAGAGAGCCACCTGATGGGGCTAGCGGGGCCGTGTCGCTACAATTTTGATAAAAAAATTTGTCTGTATTTTACTTGAGACTGACCGTTTGAGATGAACTATGTCACTTTGTTCAACTAGAAGAGATGATGGCGTTCAAATGGGTCAGGAGCGAACAAGCAAGCATGAAGCTCACAGTCCCACAGCTGTGATTAGATGTGTGGGCGGCTTCCTACTACACTTTAGTCTCCCTCCCTCTCTTCGTGCTAACCACTAACACTTGTCTACCACACGGCCACCTGCTCAACACAGATTTTGCAATCATAATGCCTTTGAATTGAATTCAATTCCTGAGGTGCCCACCTCTGCTTGCTTGTCCTGCGCAAACACACATTTGCTTTGTAGGTGGGGTTAAACAGTTGCCTCATGTGTTGGGATCACTTTGCTTTCAATGCCCACTTCACACTCTTTAATGATATCATTATGACTAGTTGGTTGATGAGTGAATGCATCATCTGTCTCCATATGAACTTGCATTGTACTTCAAGAATGCAGCTGTCGAACATATTATAGTCCTGTTTTCTTAACCATGGATGGATATTGCATAGCTTGTCTTCAATCAGAGATGGATTGCCACAAGTTTAACCAATGGCATTAATCTTTTCCAAGAAGAGAAAGGAATTTACCGTGGAAATATATCACTAGGAAAGGGAATGGATAGACAAAGGAAATTTAAAAAAACAAACTAGAAGAAGAGATAGGAAAGGTGAGTAGGATACAATTTTACTATCGGATTTCCTTTGGTGAGGTAGGTCATAGTTCACAAGGTCACTGGCGAGGAATGAGATCCTCGCCATGAGGCCTTGGCCTCACCTGCGACCTCACGGCGAGGTCACACATCGCCCGCGACCTCGTGACACGATGAGCAAGGTTGTTGCCCAGGGTCGTCTCAAAGGCAAATTTTTTAAGGCCTTTAACAATTTTTAAAAAGATTAAAAAAAAATCTCTTACTCTTTTTTCGACTTGGGTTCTTAAATTTTTTTAAAAAATAAAAAATTAATTAATTAAAAAAAGATTTTAATATAAAATTTAGTTTTCTGACTTTTGAGAAGCAAAATTATTAATTAAATTTTTATTTAAGTTTTGATAATAATTTTTTTAATTGATAAAATTACTAAATTATTTATAAATATTATTGAATGTAAATTCTTTATGCTACACTAACACATATGGTCAATAATATTCTATAAACTATAAATGTATTGAGAAAAGAATTTTTTTTATAAGTTTCAATATCTCAAGTGTTATTTTTAATTCTAGATTTATTATTTTAGAATTATTATTATTTTTTAATTTTTTAATTCTAAAAATAAATTTAAATCATCAATATCAAATAACATGCCATGTATTAATTTTTTCCAGGATTTAAATATTTTTTAAAAAAAGATCATCATCAAACAATTTTAACTTTTAATAAAGTCATTTAAAAATTAAAATTATCTTTGTATATTTTAAATTATTCAAATTTACTTTGAAGTGAATAAATAATATGATCAATAAAATAATTAAAGTAATTAATTTAAAAAGATTTTTTAGATAAAAGTTTTACCTTATTAGTTTTATTGTCATCAAATTGTTTGTTTCTTCTAATTATACATTTTTTTATGAAATTTTAGTTCTATATTGATTTCATTTGTAGTTTCTTTGGCAAAAATAACAATATATATGAATTTATTTTCTCTATAATCATTAAAAAGTAAACAAGATCTTTTAACTAATCTATATTTTCAAACTTATATGTTGCTAAAGAATTGACTTCACTTTTTGTTTTAAAATCATCACTAGATTTTTCAAGTTTATACAAAGCTTCTCTTATTTGTGAAGCTTGATATTTTATTGTTTTAACACTTTTAAGATGATTTTCCTAATATGTTTTTGATAATGGTTTAAAAGTTAAATTAGAAACATAGTTTTGCAAAATTTTCATCTTTTTTAGAAGAAAAAAATAATAAGTAAATATGTCGTATCATACCAAAAAAAGTATTATAGTAGTAGAACAAGAATTAGTCATATCACATAATACAAAATTAAGACTATTACTATCACATGATATATAAAATTCTAGAATTTATATCTAACCATGTCGTTTGTATATCTTATTGTTACTTTTCATAATAACAACAACAACCAAACCTTATCCTACTAAGTGAGGTCAGTTATATAGATCATTTTACGCCATTAGACTATATCACTTACTATATTGCCATTTATATTTAAATAAATTTTATCTTGTTTTATTTTTGCTAACTAAGTATTTTTTGGACTTCCTTTTTCTCGTTTGATATGCATATTTGTTATAATTTCACATCTCCTAACTAGAACATTTATTGGTCATCTAAATACATATTTATATTATCTTAAACGTGTCTCTCGAAGTTTTTTTCAATAGATACAACTCCGATTTTCTTTCTAATGCTCTCATTTCTTATTTTGTTCATTTTCGTATGTCTAAAAATCCACCTTAACATCCTTATCTATGCAACTCTCATCTCCTACTCTTGTACTCGAGTCATAGTCCAACATTTAGTACCATATAACATAGCAAGTCTAACCATCATTTTGTAGAACTTCTCTTTAAGTTTTAAAGGTACTTTACGATCATATAAAACACCCGGCGTCGTCCTCCATTTCAACCATCCTGCTTGTATTATATGTAAGGCATCTCTCTCAATCCTTCCTTTACTTTGCAAAACTAATCCTAAATACTTAAGGCTTTCAATTCTGGACAACTCGTCATCTCCTATTTTAATAATTGCACTACAAAAACACAATTTTTTAGGGATGAAAGTTGGCAACGAATAGTTTTTGTTGCAGATTTGCGACAACATTTGCAACAAAAAAAATATTCGTCCCAAATTAGCAACAAATTTGGCGACAAATACTTTTTGTCGCAATTTAGCGTCAAAAACATTTTCGTTGCAAAATTTGTTGCAATTTGGCAACAAATTTGGCGACGAATGATATATTCGTTGCAGATTTGCAACGAACCCATTATCGTCGCAAAAAAGCAACGAATTTTGCAACAAATATTTGTTGTTGGAAATTTGCAACGAATTAATTTGTCGCAATATTGCAACGAAATATATTTGTTGCAAATCTCCAACGAATTTTGCAACGAAAAATATTTTATTGTTCGTTCCGAATTTGGGATGAAATTTGCAATGAAAATTTTAAGGTCATGTATTTTTTAAAAAACAAAAAACTGAATTTTGCAACGAATTTAATTTTCGTTGCAGATTTACAACGAAATCTGCAACCAAAATTTTCATTGCAGATTTGCAACGAAAATTTTCGTTGCAGATTTGGAACAGATCTGCAACGAAAAAGTTTCGTTGCAGATTTGCAACGAAAACTGTTCGTTGCAGAACGTGGATTTTTTATAATATAAAAAAAACTAATAAAATATCGTAGAAGGCCTTACGGAGGTCGGATCGAGACGAAACCAGTTTCTATGAGTCCGTATCGACTTCCCGATCGAACTAGCGGTCTCAATCAAAAATTTTACTGAATAAATTATTTTTCATATTTAATATTATAGGTAGGTCAAGAAGTTAGAAAAATATATTAAGGTTAAAGTATAAAATTGTTTCATATTAGGAAATTTGATATTTACTGAATCTCTATCAAAAATTGCATTCGAGGTCGTCAACGTGATCATGAGATCGTCACGGTCCCATAGGAACTTATTTTTTTGAAATCCGAGGTTCGTAGGGCAATCTACGAATTTTTGAAGGTCCTCTATTTTTTTAAAAAAAGAATAGAATTTTGCAACGAAAATTTTTCGTTGCAGATTTGCAACGAATGGGGTTTTTTGTTGCAGATTTGCAACGAAATCTGCAACGAATTTAAAATTCGTTGCAAATCAGCAACGAAAAACAGATTCGTTGCAAACTTTTTTTTTCAAGACTTATAAAATATCGTAGAAGGCCCTACGGAGGTCGGATCGAGACGAAACCAGTTTCTATGAGTCCGTATCGACTTCCCCATCGAACTAGCGGTCTCAAACAAAAATTTTACTGATTAAATTATTTTTCATATTTAATATTATAGGTAGGTCAAGAAGTTAGAAAAATAAATTAAGGTTAAAGTATAAAATTGTTTAATATTACGAAATTTGATATTTACTGAATCTCTATCAAAAATCGCATCCGAGGTCGTCAACGTGATCATGAGATCGTCACGGTCCCATAGGAACTTGTTTCTTTGAAATCCGAGGTTCGTAGGGCGATATACGAATTTTTGAACGTCCTCTATTTTATAAAGAAAACATAATTTTGCAACGAAATTTTTTCGTTGCAGATTTGCAACGAATTGGGTTATTTGTTGCAGATTTGCAACGAAATCTGCAACAAATCCTAAATTCGTTGCTAATCAGCAACGAAAATATCATTTGTTGCAGATTTTTTATTTTTTTTTTGTAGGACTTATAAATTATCGTAGAAGGTCTTACGGAATTTTTTTAGTAGCCCCCATTCTAAAATAAGAAAAAATTGGTCTCTGCAACAAATTTTTTTGTTGCAGATTTGCCACGAAATTTGGGACGAAATATGTAATATTTGAGAAATATGTTATATGTAATATTTTGCAACGATCCAGGATTTCGTTGCATAATGTAAAATATTTGCGACGAAAAGTTTTCGTTGCGGATTTGGGTCGAAATTTGCAACGAAATTATTTCGTTGGAAAATTCCAATTATTACCGCCCCTTTTTTGACCTAGATCGGGAATTCCATTTCACTCGGGCGACAAGTTTATCCTCGCGCGCACCTCACTCCCACCTCACTCAGGCGATTTCTTCCTCACGCGCACCTCCGGCGATTTTCTTCCTCACGCGCACCTCATCCTCACGCGCACCTCACTCCGGCGATTTTCTCACCGTTCCGGCAACTCGGTAGGTTTTCTTCCTCTCTTTTTCTTCCCTTTCGCTTTCTTCACCTTCTTCTCGCCGGTGGCTGTTCTTCTCGCCGGAGATGTTCTTGAAGTATATTTTTCTCGCCGGTGGCCTGGCCGCAGGAAGCCACGGCCGGATCAGGACTGGCCGCAGGCAGCCACGGTCGGATCAGGACTGGCCGCAGGCAGCCACGGCCGGATCGGCCTGGCCGCAGGCAACCACGGCCGGATCTGCCTGGCCGCAGGCAGCCACGGCCGGATCGGCCTGGCCGCAGGTAGCCATTTGCTTCTCCTTCTTCTCGCCGGTGTCAGTTTATTACTTACTCATCTCAGTCTCTTGCAGTTCCTTTCCACACCCCAATGCCACACTCTTTCGAAATTTTTTCCATTCCAACAAAGTTAGTGGTGCAATGTAGTGTTATATGTTGGGAAATGAGAGGGTTTGCTAGCAAAGGACACACAACTTATTTCATTACTAGGCCTTACATTCAATTTAACTGTTATCGATCCATCCTGTTAGTGGAACATCATTGGGTTAATTCTCTAGCTATCAACTCTATTGTTTTATTAATTGCAACATTGTTTAAGTAATTAGTTCTTCGATCACAAGATTTGCACTGCTAGAATCCAACAGAAAATAAATATGTTGTCTAGATTTACGGTGGGAATCAAACATATGTTGTCTCTATATCTATGGCCCAAAGCACAACAGAAAATAGGTAGAAACTATCATCCAAACATAGTTTATGATTATAGCAAGATGGTATTTGCCTTCTAATAGTTGGAATTCTGTAGTTATATTTGCCACCAACTACTTTGTAGTTTTTCTATTTAGAAAATACTGCTTGTTCACATAATTTGATTTGTGATTGTACCTAAACATTAACTCTCTATTCTCCATCAAGCTCTTTTTTAGTTTTACAAATTTATGTTTGTTGATACTCTATTCTATCGATAAGATGCTGAGTTGACAAGGGACCTTTCTTAATAGCTTAAGCTTTTGGAATAAATGCTACCAAATCAAACTCTGGTATCAATTGAGGTGGACTTGATACTCTTGTTTTGACAAGGGACCTTCCTTCCCATTTGGGCTTGTGCATAATTCCAATGGTTTCTACTTCTTTTTTTCATGATTCTAGAATTTATCATGTTATACATACGCCAGAATCAAAGATTATTCAACTTCCATAGAAGATGCATCAGATATCTCAGTAGAAGTAGAACAAGGAAACAAGTTATCAAATATTATAAGTTCATTTACCATCCTCAAAAACTGATCTTGATGCAGTCTCCATGGTGTGTGATCCATCAATTTCTCCATGAACTCACCCACCCACAATCATTGAATTAAAATTTGTATCATTGAATTAAAAACTGATCTTGATGCATCAGAGATCTTGATCCATCAATTTCTCCATAACTCCATGCTATAGTTTTTTCTTTGACATACGGTTGAGTCCAACATTCTGTTGAAGTATTAGTTGGTTTCAAATTCTAACAAAATCACTGCTGATTCCAACTGGTTTTGGACAAATCTACCTTGAAATGAATTTATTATGAGTTTGTGTCGAGACCGGCTGAACAACCTCATTTGACATATGTGGAATGATTCGTATGTGACATAGTCTGTAACTCTGTCAAATTGGCAGTAGGAAAGTTATGGGAATTCTTGTTTTTATGTTTTAATACAACTGTTAAATCTTATTCTAGTTGCACTTTAATGTTTTCTCATTATATGTAAACTTTAGTTTACTTCCTAGGCTATGCTACGAAATTTAGTTTTACTTCCTAGGCACTTTAACCTTATTCTATTAAATCTTCTTTTTGCTATAGGTTGTCCGGCCTGAGTACGAAATTACGGTAAGAGGTCAAGTCAGTTATGATTTTGTGAGTAAATTACTTTTACCTGCTATAGCTTCTTGTTGCTACTTATAGCAGCTATATGCTACTTATAGCTTTTTTTTTTGAATTTTTGGTACAGGGGAAGCATCCATGGAGAGATCTAGAAGGAGTGTGTATGCTTTGGATTTTATTATGTTGGCATCTGTGGTATTGATGTATCATACACTTGTATATTATAATTTGAATCGTACATTGGTGTTTACTGATACTATTCTTATGGTATGTATTAATGTAGTTGAATGCTTTTTATTAGGATGTTTGAATGTTGTAGGTGTTTGTTGGTACTACTTTTTGAATGTATTTGAATGCTTATCTGATGTAAAAAAATATTTGAATGTTTTATTAGAATGCTGTTGAATTTTATCTGATGTATAAAAAATATTTGAAAAAAAAATTATTTTTTAAAATATTTTTAAAAATTGCGACGAATTTTGCAACAAATAAATTTCGTTGCAAACTTATCGTAAATCTGCGATAAAAATATTTTCGTTGAAAAATTCGTTGGAAATCTCCAACGAAAAAAATTCGTTGCAGAATTCGTTGGAAATCTGCAACGAATTTTATTCGTTGCAGATTTGCGATAAAAAATAATCGTTGCAAAATTCGTTGGAAATCTCCAACGAAAAAAATTCGTTGCAGATTTGCGACAAAAAATAATCGTTGCAAAATTCGTGACAGATCTGCAACGAATTTTATTCGTTGCAGATTTGCTACAAAAAATAATTGTTGCAGAATTTGCAAATCTGCGACGAAAAAAAATTCGTCCCAAATTTCGTTGCAGATTGGCAACAAATTTAATTTGTTGCAAATTTGCAACAAAAGATTGTCGTCCCAAATTTCGTTGCAAATTGGCGACGAAGAAAAATCGTTGCACATTTCGTTGCAGATTGGCAACGAATTTTATTTGTTGCTGATCTGCAACAAATTATTTTTGTCGGCAAATTTGCAACAAAAATTGTTTGTCGCAAAATTCGTTGCAGATTTGCAACAAATTTTTCTTAGTTCGACCCCAAATTTGGCGACGAGAATTTTGCAACGAAAATATTTTTGTTGCTAAATTCGTCGCCAAATAATTTTGCAACGAATTTTGAAAAAAAATTCGTTGCCAATTTTGTTGCAAATTCCGTATTTAATTGTAGTGTTGTCTCATTATGATTAATATTACTAATCTTAAATTTCATATATTCCGTTTTTACTTTATTAGGCCTAAAACCTTTCACTTCTAGTATTTTCCATAAGATTCTAGTTTTACATTTACTCTTTCACATGTCTCATCCACTAAAATAATATCATTTACAAACCACATGCAACATGATACTATGTTTTGAATCGCGAAATTGATAGCCACGGAATATCCTCTCTCTCGGGGGTCTCCTGCATACCTGATTTACTTGTCTATATTTTGCTATGAGACCGATAATACTAAGTCACTAAGGATGAGGGAAATAACCTTTTACTTCCTTTAGGCTTTATTATCAGAACTGAAATGGGCATCAAACTGGCTAAGTTAAGCATATGAATGACCATTGATATTCGATTTATTAAAATAAAGTAACAAAAAATTGCTACACTGGAAAACTACTACAACACCTTCAAACAGAGACCGAGCAGCTATGTGATATAGGAATAGGGGGTGAAAGAGAGGTGAATGAAAGGCGATGACATGACTGTCCCCTCTTAACGTAAACACATACCTTTTCCTCTCTTGATATGAAATTCATAACTCCGTGTCATGCCTTCAAATATATGAAATCCTTATAAAATACATCATATGAAAGAATTATGAATGCTCTCTTTCACAGATAAATCATTTACAATGAAAGTATGAAAATAAATACTAATCAGCCAAAGAATTATCATGTACAAGACCAAGTTATCCATGGTTAGTATGAGCTAGCATCAAGACACATGGAAAGTCAATTATGATTACAAGACTAACTATAATAAGAATGATCATGTGATACAGTTATATAATTTACAACCTTAACACTGCTCGGGTAAGACTAAAAATTTCCAAGAGAGCATTCAAAACTTACACAATCAAAACCAACAGATTTCTTGAAAACAAAAAAAAAATGATATTTAAAAAGACTAGCATTCTACTTTATGTTGTAATAAAAAAAAATCTTAATTCATGTTTCGAGGAAGAAAAAGAAAGAGTAAAGAAGAAAAATTACCAACGAGGGAGGAGAAGGACGTTCTCCGAAAGCATCACTGACGAGGGAGGAGAAAGGTACGATCAATATGGAATTGTTGATAAGGAAGGAAAAGAGCATAGAGCATTGATAAGAGAGGATAAAATTATGAGATCATGAAGCTATGGTTTTAAGAGATATTAAAAGAAAAGAGTTGATTAGGTCTTAATTATAGCATATAATTAAAAATAATCTATCTATCTATCTATTAATATCTATAAAATACAGTTTTGTATACAGACCTGACATTCACAGGGAGCTTTGGATTCCCGTCTAAACCGAAGATAAATTTTCTAAACAAAAAATTTATAATTAAAAATACAAATTCAAAAGAAAATATATAATTACAAATCCTAAAACGAAAAATTTAGATCTTAATCCAAAATTAAAATTTAAAATTTTTTTATCAAATTCAAAAAAGATAAATCAAAAAATAATTTTGATGTAAGAAAAATGATTGTCCCACATTTGAAGTTACCAAGGCGAATTACACACAGAATAATTATAAAAATGGACAAATAACAGTAAAGCAACTCATATCTTTCTCAGCCTTTTGGCTAAGATCAAGTGTAGTATTTGTTCTTATCAGTTTAATATATAATATGTGGGTCATTGGTCTACTTTGATATTAAATTAATTTTTATATGGGGGGTGACCCATCACAGTAGCTTGCTACTAAGATTTTCATGTGTTGCCTATGTGTTGCACTATAGCACAGGCCTGACACACTCCTATCAAAGCAAAGTAAATTTTAAATCGCATCCACATCCACTACCCTTATAAAACTTATGATTACCATTAATATCTTATATTATAAAAAATAATATTATATCTTATATTGATATGAATCCATGATGAAATAAAATTACTTTTCATTTTAATAATAAAAATTGACATATATATATTATCATTAAACATGTTATTTGAATTGTATAAGATTTCTGTATCACATGAGTATTATACTAGTAATTACATAAACTGAATAAAAGCAAATTTAAAATGTTAATAATTATGATTCCAAATTGAATATTTGAGGCCCTTCAATTAGGAGACTCTTCTTCCATTACAAATTGCCAAAATATCAAAAAAAAAAATGAAAACAATAATGTACGTATCTCAAGAAATTTATATATAGGATTTATATATATATATATTTTTGGAATCGCGATGTAGAATTTATAATTGTGTTTTTTTGGAAAAACTGGACAATGTAGTATTGTCATCCGAAATAGAATTATCTATTTAATTCTGCATGGAATATTATCACCGCATTAAATACTATAATTAAAAATAATAGGTCCTAATAAAATTGGGCCCTAGCATAGGCTATGTTAGCCGAGGGGTAGATCCTATGTCCCATTTTACTCTCTGTCCCACTTATCTCATTTGTTGACGACGGTTGGCGAGACATTCGATCGTCGATCGGACATCACCGGTGCCTCCGACCGTCATCCCAAACAAAACTATACCCTGGGGGTACAGTGAATCCGTCGGGATCACCGCAATTGCGATCTTGTTGGATTCACCGTTGAATTCAGCGAGATTGCAATTGCAGCGATTCCAACCGGTTCACCGTTCTTTCAAGATATTATTTGATTCAGGACGACGATAAAAAATCATCGATGATATCCGATCGATGATTAGATGACTCACCAGCCGTCGCCGGTGAATGTGAGACAGGCGGGATAGAGATTCTCTGGGTCCCCTGATGTTAGCCGGGCCGATCTCTGGGTCCCCTGAGTATAGCAGTAAGAAGTAAGAAGGGCAAATGAAAAATTAGTCCGTCTATTTATTAAAGAATGAGAAAATATATCAAATATAATCAAAGGATGAATTTAAAATCCATCTATTTATATTGTTGTTATAAGTAAACATAAAGAAAATTGAACAATTCATCTTTTATACCATCCGAGCCAACGTATAAGTGAAAACATGCCCTTTCAGTGATCGATTCGTTAAAACAAATAAGTGGAAACAGATTTTTAGTGTAAGACCTTATTATAATAATTTTAAAGTTCTCAGATTTCTGATTTAAAACTTTAGGTTAAAGAAGATTTGCTTTCTTCGATATAATTTTAAAACTACAAATGAAAATTTCATATTCTCCGCGGTACTCATGCGGTTCCCGCCGCTGCGCCTTCGCGCCACCGCCACTCCGGCCATCCTTCGTGCCAACTCCCTCATCCACCGCTATGGCCGCCTCGGGCGCATCGAGGAGGCGGAGAAGGTTTTCCACGCTATGCCGGAGCGCGACGTTGTTTCCTTCAATTCCCTCATCGCTTCCTACTTTCGCAACCACCTGCCGCTCCTTGCACGCCACCTGTTCGACCGAATGCCCCTGCGGAACACCAGCTCGTACAACGCTATGCTCTCCGGTATTCTCCGTTCTCGCGGATGCCTCCCGAAGGCTCGCGCCTTCTTCGACTCCATCCCCCGGCCCAACGTCTACTCATGGACCACCATGATTCGAGGTTACATCCAGCACGGGCGGGTCGCTGAGGCGGAGGAGCTCTTTCTCCGCATGCCTGAACGCAGTGTCGTGTCTTGGACCGTCATGCTCGGTGGTCTCATTCAGGACGACCGTATCGACGACGCTAGGAGGCTCTTTGACCAGATGCCGGAGAAGGACGTCGTCGCCTGGACGGCAATGATATCAGGTTATTGCACGGTTGGTCGCACCACTGACGCCAGGGAGCTGTTCGACAACATGCCAAAGAGGAATGTCATATCCTGGACAGCTATGATCTCTGGGTATGCTCAGAACCTTCAGCTCGATCTCGCTCGGAAGCTGTTCGAAGTCATGCCTGAGAGGAACGACATCACTTGGACTGCAATAATCACTGGATATGCCCAGTCTAACCGTGTTAAAGAGGCAGCCACACTTTTTCAAATGATGCCAGAGAAATCAGTGGTCGCCTGCAATGCAATGATTCTTGGGTTTGGGCAGCATGGGATGGTGAAGGAAGCAAAAAAGGTTTTTGATGAGATGCTAGAGCGTGATGATGGGACATGGAGTGCCATTGTCAAGATATGTGAACAAAATGGACTCCAAGTGGAAGCTCTTGCCTACTTCCGTCGCATGCAAATGAATGGTATTCGACCAAATTTTGCTTCGATTGTTAGTGTACTCGTTGTTTGTTCCAGCCTAGCAATTCTTAACTTGGGAAGGGAGGTTCATGGGGGGTTAGTGAGGTCTCATTTTAGTGAAGATGTCTTCATTGTCTCAGCTTTACTAACCATGTATGTGAAATGTGGTCAGCTTGTCAAAGCCAAGATAGTATTCGATAACTTTGACAGAAAGGATGTTGTCATGTGGAATTCCATGATCACTGCATATGCTCAGCATGGTCTAGGGGAGAAAGCTTTGAGTGTCTTTGATGATATGAGAGTTGTTGGCATGGTGCCAGATGAGATAACGTACATAGGGGTCCTGTTGGCTTGTAGTTATGCAGGAAAGGTTAAAGAAGGGCAAGAAATTTTTCAGTTGATGAGTTCTAACCATTTAGTGAAACTAAGTATTGAGCATTATTCATGCATGATTGATCTGCTTGGTCGATCAGGGCGTGTCATTGAAGCAGTGAATCTGATCAAGGAGATGCCGATGGAAGCTGATGCTGTTGTTTGGGGTGCTCTTTTAGGTGCATGTCGGACGCACAGGAATGCAGAAATTGCTGAGGTTGCTGCCAAGAAGCTTGTACATTTAGAGCCTGATAATGCCGGCCACTATGTTTTGCTATCCAACATTTATGCTTCAAGTGGGAGATGGGAAGATGTTTCAGACTTGAGGAAGATGATGAGCTCAAGGAATGTGAGCAAGTCCCCGGGTTGTAGCTGGATAGAGTTCAACAAGAAAATGCATATGTTCACTTCAGGTGATGTTTCAGCACATCCTGAGCATGCTGCTATAATGAACAAGGTGGAGCATTTAGACGCAGAGATGAAAATGGCAGGGTACTCCCCAGACGGTGCTTTCGTCCTCCATGATATTGATGAAGAGGAAAAAGCTCATAACTTAAGGTACCACAGTGAGAGGCTGGCAGTGGCATTTGGAATACTGAAGATTCCAGAAGGATTGCCAATCCGTGTTATGAAGAACCTCCGGGTATGTGGGGATTGCCATTCAGCAATCAAGTTGATAGCGAAAATCACAGGGCGCACAATCATTTTAAGAGATACCAACAGATTCCACCATTTCCAGGATGGATTTTGCTCTTGCAGGGATTATTGGTGAATTCCAGTCTTCTTGCGATCACTTCCCACAAGATACCAAGTATGGGTATCGTTTTTTTGCCCGCAGTCTTTCTTGTTATCCCTCATGTTCATTGCTGATCCTTGATTACAATTGATAAAATATTCTGTATATTATGATGTCTGTAATTGGCAGTTGTGGTAGTAGATATAGCTGTTACATAAAACTAGCAAATATATTTATCTTCCCGTTTCTTTCTTCTCAGGTTTCTGATGCGGTGAAGACAACTCATACAGGTTATCCTTCATTCTTCGGACACCTTAGACCGGTTTCTCCTGTACTATTTTTATTCAAGAATGAAGCTGCTGCAGGTGTTAAGGGAGAACATAAGGAATTGGAACATGAAATGCTATTTAAAGCAGCCAGTTTACAACTACAAAAAAACAAAGAAAGCGTGGGTTTGTAGACTTCCAACAAAAAGAACTTCAAAAATCTATGCTTGATTATTCATTTTTTGATCATACAAACTTGTGTTTCTAGTTAGTTATTAGCATGAAAAAGAGGAAATGACTGTATTTAATTTGATCCACAGATTAAATTTGCTTAACTGATGCCATTAAACTTTTATATTAGTACTCTAATGATATTCTTCGAGTATTCTAACTTTTTTTTCCCTCCCTTATTGCAGATGAAAACTGGATCAAATGGTGTTCAAACATCAACTGGAGTTAATAAAAATTGACCTGGAAAATTTGTTCATGATGTCTTCAAGAATCATCTCCAGAGCAAGATGCCTCCCCAAAATATATTGATGTCAATGCTCAAAAATGAAGTTTTTTTTTAATATTGTCAGTTTTGATAGGATAATTTTATTGAGAAATTGAATATGATTTGGATGGGCAAATTGAACGGAATATTATTGAAATATTAGCCACGTTTTATCTGATGAAACATTCAAATGTGTAGCAGTGATATGTGGCCAAAATATTGTTTAAAGATAAAACTGCAAACACGGAAAGCTTATCTAAATAGTTTAAAATAAATATGGGGATCGATTTGGTAAGGGCCAAAGTAAGTCACAAGAGCGTCTCAATTGTTTGGAATCATCGAGAGAGCTCTACTTTGATTTTTTTTTCTTTTTTTTTATACGCCTCACTTCATCAGTAATAATTATTCAATTATCCTGTACATATATATAATTTGAATAAGATGTACTATAATAATTATGAAATCTTTTTATACTATTTCATAATTATTATAACATGATTCAATTTATTTTTTAATATTCAAAATAATCTAATAATTTTATTTGAAAAAAATAATCAGATCAGTTAATGTTAAATTAGAAGTGATTAATTTGATCCCGTAAAAATTTTTCATCGTTAATATAAATTAAAAAAATACATAGAAACCCATCTTAATAATCAATATTTCTCAAATTTATTATCCATTAAAAAGATTTTTTTTTAATAATATGGCGTAGTTAAATTTTGAATTTTAAAATTTTAATTTATCATGGAAGGATCTAATCATCATAATTTGTGTTCGGGGCTTGCATAATTTTATTTGAGTTATCAGAGGGGTATTTTTTTTAAATAATCACAATAGAATAAAAATAGATATCCTTTCGATTTTTGTCCATTTAATACTTCTAATCCGGATCAAAATATTTTAAAATTAAAAATTAGATGAAATTAGAATTTCATACTTTTTTATGAATACGAATATGATTTTTTTTTAATTTTTAACTATTTAATCTCGTAATTCTAGTCATTTTTGGTATTATTGAGGTTATTATCGTCGAAGTAAAACCTCGATTTTGCGCACGGCGTTATGTACGGCTTCGCCAGTAAATAATGCATCGCTCCGATCGATGTGCTATCAATTTGAGGTTCGCTGTTCGGATTCTCTCCCTCAGCCTCG
Source organism: Boesenbergia rotunda (assembly GCA_024364735.1). Classification (NCBI taxonomy): domain Eukaryota; kingdom Viridiplantae; phylum Streptophyta; class Magnoliopsida; order Zingiberales; family Zingiberaceae; genus Boesenbergia; species Boesenbergia rotunda. The sequence goes on along the minus strand of JAGFNQ010000872.1, from coordinate 285,676 downwards.
GATCGAATCTACTATGATCTCAGCTTGATGCCTGCTTTCCGGATACCAGTAGTAATCGATCTTGTTGCGCTTTCTGGTATGCGTTCGAGGATCGTCTCAGTTCGCAATCTTTCTTAGGGCTTTAGTGTTTTTTTTTGGTGCTTTTATTTTTCTTGGTATCCCTTTTATGCAAATGTTTGTTACGGGCTTGATTTCCTGCCCTGCAAATTGGGTGGATTGTGACATGTTGCTTCCATGCATTGTTGGTGGTTATCTTTCGCGGATCTCCTCTTTCTTACTGCCTAAAAATGTTGATTTTTTATGTATGCCAACAAAAAAGTTCGCGATTTTTGTTGCTGTTGTTCTTGGAGAGTTCATTACGCTTCCCAATGCATTATCGCAGATTCTTTCATGTCTGATGTTCGAACTTTTATCAGATGGCAGATTAAGATGGCTTGACAAGAAAATATCGCTGCTTTTGCTGATGGCTGCTAGCTGCTAGCTTATAAACTATTCCACATTTATGGATTATTGAGTATATTGGCATTTGGGGTATTTATATACTGTAAAGGTAGAGCCTGCCAAACTCGAAGGTTAACTTATACAAGATTTCAAGAGAAATGGTATTGATTGGAAACAAACTAAATTTCTCATTAGTATCTGCCAACTTATTTATTTCATCTTATCACCTCAATACAATTTCTATAGGTTAAGGTAGAAGATTGCTCAGACAGTTGTAGTTCATCTGACCTTGAAATTGTGGATCAAAGAACAACTCAGGTCTCTTCCTCAGCTTCTAAATCGAGATGTGTACAAGATTCCGTAGATGAGGTAGTGTTTTTTGAATCCAATTGTTCTTATCTTTAGTTCCTTGTATGCTTTGAGGAATTACATGCATTAATATGCCGTGAGACGTCTCCATTTTGTGTCATTTGAGAACTTCTGTTCCTGTGTACCGAAGACATTCTCCTTGTATGAATAACAAAAAGCTATATGGCAATTCCATGCATGTGCTCCCCTGCATCCCCTGTGAGCTCACTGAGAAATTTGACTTCCTGAAATATATTTGGCAACACATCAGGATGCAACCCCTTCAATAAATTTGTTCTTTATCACTAATTGAAGATTCTTGGTTTCACCTTTATCGACAAATAAGCTTCAAGTATTGTAAAGCAAGCAGGAATCAGAAGCAGTTATGTTATTGGTGATTCTAATCGATGAAGTAATGGCTGTATTTGTTGGCATTCATTGATTTTATGTTCATCCTAGGCCATTAAGATATCACCGGATGGAGCCCTTTTTGCCACATTATGAAAAGACAATCACCATTATACATCTCTGTTTCTTTGATGGCTGTAGTTTTCTAATTCCTGGGATTCTATGGTGATATAGAGGACAACAAAAAGAATATGCTAGTAAGAGCACAACACCTGTGGGACATGCATATCACTTTCTTAGAATATGCTGACCTTTGAAGGCTTACAACATTTAAACTGTTTTTTTTTGTGAAACTGATTGCATTATAAATGTAAACTGTGTGTGATCCTTCGCACGCGCCAACTTTTTGAGGTCAGCTTCATAGATTTTTTGAACCCTTGTGATTCCCAGTACATTATAGTTATGATGGATATGCAATGTTCTATCGAGAAGTTATATTCTTCTGAAAATTGACATATTGTTTTGATTGCAAGAAGTATTCAATCATGGTGCATGTTTTGTGATACAATGGAACTTGGCGACCACAAATAGTTGGGACTTACATGAGTTGTAAACTTACAACAATAACCAAAACTCTAATTGCCCGACGAGTTGTATCCAAACTCTAATTACCCGACGAGCTACCATGATGAATATGGTAGCATGGTAAACTATCTGTCAATGTTTGATTTTCATATAATTTCCAAATTTTAGAACTTGTCAGGTTGTGCTGATATCATTTTTTTTTAATTTTGTGTAGCAATTTTAGCATGTTCTTGATATCTTTCTCTCAAGGTGTTCTGATGTGCTGCGTCTGCGTCTTTCAGTAGCAATCTTTTGCCTAGTACTAATGATCAACATTTTCGATGTCTATTGTAGAAGGAATTCCTACAAACATAGACAAATATCCGTAGTTTATCACTAACCTTTCATGTGTCTCTCCCCTTACCTAATTTTCTTTGTTTAATCTAGCGAAGCTTTCCAAGCTCATCTTCTAGTCAGTTGAAGTCTTATTTTGTCAGCATGGGGTTTGCACCAGCTCTAGTTGACAAAGTTTTCCAAGAAAATGGTGGGTTTATATTGACATTAAATAAATGTTAGTAGTTTGAAAAAAGAAGCATTTTCATGCTGTTTTTCATCGCTCATCTGTCATATTTATCAATTGTAATTTATCTATGTTAGGTGAAGCTGATACAGAGTTGTTATTAGAGGTTCTTATCAAACTGTCGGTGAGTGGTCATTGCAAACTTACAATTCTCTACATTTTCTCATAGATAAGACAAATATGTATATCAAAATGAAGCTTACGACGACAACAACAACAATAACAACAATCAAGTCTTTATTCTACTAAGTGGGGGTTGGTTATATGGATCCTTCTATGCCATTAGGCTTGATTGCCTACTATTTCCTCATCTATATTTAAATGAATTTTATGTTATTTTATCGTTACTAACCAAGTCTTCTTTGGCCTCTCTCTTTCTTAATTAATGTGCGTATTTGTCAGAATCACATATCATCTAATCGGACATTTATTGGTCGTCTCGTGGTATAAAGCAACATCCAAGAAATAAACTAACTAAACCTAATACATAATAATAATAATAATAAACTAGCCTATACAAGTACTGAAATAAGCACTGATTTTCTGGGAAAAAAAACTTAATAGGAAAGCATCAAAATGGAGCTTATGTTGGATATGCATACAATTTAGAGAATCATAACTTGTTACAGTTTATTTCTCTCATCAGCTATTTTGCAGCAATTATGTTAATGTCGAGATGAATGTGAATTTCTAAAAATGTATTTGACACTACAGAGTTCAAGCACTGAAGTATCCAATTGTTTGGATGATTTTTCAAGTTTTGTTAAGGAAGAGACTGATGTTGAGTGGGATGATGATATTGATACTAAGGTGATACTTCCCTTACTCTTGTTTTCCCTTGAATGTATATGTTATCAAATTGAATGCATGTAGCCGTGGAGGTTGCCAACAGTAGAAATTTAGATTGATAAATGCTCCTCGGAATTCTTTCCGCTCATAAATATATTGATTTTACATGCATTCTTAATGTTCAATTTCACCTTTGAGGTGTATTCTTTGACTATTTTAAGTACATTGCTTCTCTGGTTATATTTGCAGTGGGTCTAACGACAGCATCCACTCTTGTACTACATAAATCGATTCTTCTTTTTCAAGTTGTTGGAAACCTTGCGATCCATTAGTCGCTTCTTCTTGTTACATACACAGTGAAGTCGTAGCATAGTTTTCTGTGACAGGTTTTTGCAAGAAATGCATGTTTTCAAGATTTGATTTGAGGTTTACAATTGATGAACCTCATGATGGCTAGGGATTATAATCTCAGGATCGTATCAGAAGTTTACAGAAGGCACATCCATATGGAAATAAAACCTTACCCAAATGAGATATAGATCTCTACCATGTGTCAAATCATACTTAACAACTTAAATGAGATATAGGTCTCTACTATATGTCAAAACATATTTATAATAGTGGTGGACTCATCTAGGCCTTACAAATTAACTTCGCTATTCGCAACCTCCAATGAGCAGCATACCAGGGTGCTACATATCTCATCCATTTAGTCTTGGACCTCCTTGTCAATGCCTGAAGTCCTCCTAGTTGGTGGAGGTCAATTGCAGCTTCAGCATCACACAACTTCACCATCACATAGGCAGTATTTTCTAATTGTCACCAAACCAAGTTTATCTTGTTTTAATGAGGTTCTCTTATTGGTCACAGGTTTCCAGTTTGCCTTCTTTTCAAGATGGAGACAAGAGATCATACCTACTGATGATGAACTTTTCAGAAGAAGAAGTAGATTTGGCAATTAACCAGCTTGGCATGACATACTTTCCTCAAACAAATGCATTTTGCTATTTGCATTTTAAAATACTTAATGCCTTTCCATGTGTTTAAATGCTTACTGTTTGCTACTTGATATTTTCATTTTCTTGTCTGTTCACATTCAGTTTTTCATTTTATCTTGTTTACTGGATGCATCTTTTAATGAGTTGTTAGCTGTTGCTTTTTAAAACAAGAAAATTTGACGCAATGTTGGATGAAAATCGCAAGCACATTTATGTATAACTATGACTGAAGTTACTGTTGGCACCGATTTGAAACTGATTGTGAACAGAGGATTCATTTTTTTTTTGTTGCTTATGAATGTGCATACAAGATGTTCAGATCTGATTAAGAACTTGTGTTAACCTTTTCATTTGTTTCCTTCAGTTTTTCATGAATTGGAAATGCAACATAAGAGAAATGAATTTAAAAGGGCTGATGCATGTGTGAGCGTGTCTTTTTTGAGTGTTAAACCTTGGTTTTTATTGAGAAGATGATTATTTTTGTTGGTGACTTAAGGATTTGTATGCTATAATTTGATAAAATTCTTCTACCTGTCATGATATTAAAATGCTATTGATGATATGCAAGTGAAGTGTATTTTCATGGTGCTTTATGAGACATCAGTAGCATACACACAATCATAGCAGATCATACTTGCAATGGTCTCTCGTGGTTTGGCTTGGTTTACTTTCAGCTCATATATAATATACAGAAAAATTTGGAACTACTCCTTTAGTCAACTTTATTAGCATCCTACTATGTTTATTTTTCCATTTGACAAAATCCAAGTTTCCAATTGTAAGTCTTCTGTCAATTTATCAGACTGATATGAATGAAACAAATTTGTCTTCGCTAGTTCAATCTTCAATTTTATTTACAATGCAAAATACGTTATCCTTTGTTCAATTTTTATGCAGGTGAAGATGCTAACTTGCCAGAACTTGCTGATTTCATAGTTACTGCTCAAACAGCGGGCTCTTCAAGAGTCAACGATATACAAAATGATGAGGTTTCTTTCTCATTACTGAAAACATTTTCCTCCTCTGATCTTATATTTATTTTTGATTCTGGGTTATTCTCTCACTTGCCACCTCCATCATTTCCAAGATTTACATCTTACATATATATATATATATATAATGCCTGCGTTTTCTATGATATTCTTGTTGAAGTAAACTATAGTCCATTGTAAAAATAAGTGAATGAACAATGATACAGGTCCTGAAAATATAGCTAAATTCCAGAACACTGAAGAAGTGTTTTTAGAAATGCTGTGTTTATAGCTTCATCCACTTGTATAGTACCGTAAGCAGGTAATAGAAAAATTGTGCATGAAAGATACCTCATCTATGAGTAAAATGATTAAGGATTAAAGCATCATTTCATGCTGTATTCAACCCTTGCTGCAACTAATATGGTGTTTTGTGCTGGGGCATTCAACCTTGCTGCAACAAATATGATGTTGAGCAAACATGCCAACCCATTGCTCAATGATTACGAGGAACCAAGAGGGTAAATGGGGAGTTTTTCTGTGGTGATTGCTGAGACCTAGATGCAAGCCATTGTCCTGGAAACCTTACTACACCGACACCACACGATGTTCTACAAGTGTAGAATTGTTGTGGGGCCAGTCCACTGATGCCACCTTGTGCTACCAAAATTTAAGAACAGGGATGTAAAATGCTGGGGCGTTCTACCAAAATTTTAAAAAATGAACTATGAAAAACAAAATATTGAATATTGAAGCATATTAAGGTTGCTTATTCCTTTAACCTTGTGATTGATAACCTTTAGTTCACCACTATTTCTCTTTCCTTTAACTATTCTTCTCTCTAAGATTGACTAACCCTCCTCCCCCTATTGCAATTCTCTTTGCCCCCACGGGCTGGCTCGGTTGGTAAGGCGTCTGGCCGCTTGTTCCGGAGGTCTCAGGTTCGAGAGTCGTCAGTCGCACACGGGATAAAAACCTGGTCTGTTGGCTTAAATTCTCTCGGCCCCAGACGCCTTACCCGACCAGTAAACCGTGATTTATCTCCCTCTGGATACCCGTGGGGCAGGGACCGGGGGCCGCTAAGGTGGCGGTTCCACCTTTTTGTTCCTATTGCAATTCTCTTTTCTTTTCGATGGCTGCATCACTGCACTTGCCCCACGTGCAAGAAATCCTACCTTTGCCTGAGGACCTAGTTTCACCAATTCTATCCACGACTACCTATACAACAACAACAACAACAACAACAACAAAGCCTTATCCCACTAGGTGGGGTCGGCTATATGGATCCTTTTACGCCATTGAGTTCTATCCCTACTATATCATCATCTAGATTTAAATAAAATTTATCTTGTTTTATTGTTGCCAACCAAGTCTTTTTTGGTCTTCCTCTCCCTCTTTTAATGTGCGTATTTATCATAGTTTCACATCGTCTAACAGGGGCATTTATTGGTCTTCTAAGTACATGTCCGTACCATCTCAAACGTGTCTCCCGAAGTTTTTCTTCAATAGATGCAACTCCGACTTTCTCTCTAATACTCTCATTCCTTATTCTATCCATCCTCGTATGTCCACACATCCACCTTAACATCCTCATCTCTGCAACTTTCATCTTTTGCTCATGTGCTGGAGTCATAGCCCAACATTCAGCACCATATAACATAGCAGGTCTAACTGCCGTTTTGTAGAACTTCCCTTTAAGTTTTAGAGGTACTTTACGATCACATAAGACACCCGATGCTAATCTCCATTTCAACCATCCTGCTTGTATTCTATGTAAGACATCTCTCTCAATTCCTCCATCACTTTGCAAGAACGATCCTAAATACTTAAAGTTCTCGATTTTAGACAACTCATCATCTCCTATCTTAACAATTGTTTCACTACGTCTAGCATTGCTAAACTTAAATTCCATATATTCAGTCTTTACTCTACTAAGCCTAAAACCTTTCATTTCTAGAGTTTCCCGCCAAGATTCTAGTTTAGCATTTACTCCTTCACGTGTCTCATCTATCAAAACAATATCATCTGCAAACAACATGCACCATGGCACTGTATCTTGAATGTGCCTAGTGAGTTCATCCATGATTAGTGTAAAAAGATAGGGACTTAAAGCTGATCCTTGATGTAACCCTATCCTTATTGGAAATGCTTCAGTCAATCCACCTGAAGTCTTCACTCTAGTCGTTACATCTTCATACATATCTTTAATTAGGTCAATATATGTTACGCTAACGCCTCTCTTTTCTAGAATTCTCCATATAATTTCTCTTGGTACCCTATCATAAGCTTTTTCTAAATCAATAAATACCATGTGTAGATCTTTCTTTTGCTCCCGATATTTTTCAATTAATTGCCTAAGAAGATGTATAGCTTCTATTGTCGACCTTCCAGGCATGAACCCAAATTGATTTTCGGTTACCGTGGTCTCCTTCCTCAATCTTTTTTCTATTACTCTTTCCCAAAGTTTCATGGTATGACTCATTAATTTAATACCCCTATAGTTTGCACAATTTTGTATGTCTCCTTTGTTCTTATATAAGGGAACTAGACTACTTACCCTCCATTGATTAGGCATTTTTTTTGTTTTCAATATTAAATTAAATAATTTTGTAAGCCATTCAATACCTTTTTTCCCTAAACATTTCCATACCTCTATTGGGATATCATCCGGTCCCACGGCCTTTCCATTTTGCATCCCTTTCAAAGCTTGTTCTACTTCTGAAGTTTGAATTCTCCGATGAAAATTAAAATTTCTATACTCATTTGAAATACTTAGATTGCCTAAGTCAAGTTGGTCCCCTAAACTTTCATTAAAAAGTTGATGAAAGTAAATCTTCCACCGCTCTTTTATTTCGCTATCATTTACTAGTACTCTATCGCATTCATCTTTAATACATCTTATTTGACTAAGGTCTCTTGTTTTCCTTTCTCTTGCTTTAGCTATTTTATAAATGTCTCTTTCCCCTTCTTTTGTATCTAAATTTTGATATAATCGTTCAAAAGTTTTATTTTTTACTTCATTCACTGCTTTCTTAGCCTCTTTCTTGGCTATTGTATATTTTTTTAAGTTTTCCTCGTTCTTACAAATATATAATTCCTTATAAGCTCACAGAAAATAAGATGTTTAGGTTCTGTTACAGTATCAATTTTGTTCAGTAGATGGAATGATGTGTTTAAGTTGTCCAGACTAAAACCTGTTGGAACTTGAAACCATGAAAACAATTTTATTGTTAAACTACATTATCTTTCTATTTTATTGATAAAAATGAAAGTTATTTGCTTTAGTATCCTGTATAGTCATTATTGTAGGTTTCTTTGGCTCACAAGTAGATTTTTGCTATATAAAGTTCATTTCTGAATCTTTTGCATTTCCAATAGTTGCTAGAGATTGAATCTTCCATTTGAATATTTGGATTAATTTATCAATGAAGCAATTTCATATCCTTGAGCTCACACTTTGTAGGAACCTGCTTCAGAGGCTTTATTCGGGACGATGGATAAGACACTTCACTTGCTTCAAATGGGTTTCACAGAAGAAGAAGTGTCAACCGCCATTGATATTTATGGTATGCTTAATTTTTTATTCACACCATGAATGCTTGCTACCTTTTTCATATGGGGTGAACTATACAGATTAAATCGCACGATCTTAGTCAAATGTAATTATTTTAATGAAAATGCAAGTGTATGTTATGATTAGAGCTGCAATACACATGTGGCTATTAGTTTTAGTTTCTTCTTTTCTTGATTAACTTCATAGTTCTTTGAAGAACGTATTTTGTTTAAGGCTCTAAGTAACCAACTTTGCCTTGTTCACTGCAAGCTTTTACCTGGAACATTCATACTGGTATGTAATTGAGCTTATAAACAAGGATGTTCAGCAAATTGTTGATGCATCGAGCTTACCTTGTACCAGCTCAGTCAATGCTCAGATCTTCTTATTAGTCATGTCTAGGAAAGAAAATGTCTTATTTCGCTTTTATCATCTTTAGAAGGTACATGCTACCAGTCCAAGTTTATCTCTGAAAACTCGAGGACTCAACTGCTAACCTGAGCATAGTCAGTAGATGGCTTCTTTCCATAAAGTAATACTGTAATCAGGATTCCTAAAGGTTTTCTTTCTAATTATACTGGTTTTAAACTATGGTTGTTTTGATGGGCATCATTTCATATCCATTCTATATATACAACTGTCAATGTGATGGAATTGTTGTGTGGATGCACTCAAAAGATTCATTTTATTATAAACTCAGCGAATGATAGTGTCCTTTTGATGTAGCACAAGTGTCGCACAGAATTATCACATAGAGATCTAAACAAGTTGAAATTTGATTGAATTGAAACCTGATCATACATTGGAGTTTTGGACTTCTTTACAACTGTAACTTAAGCAAACTAGTAAATAATCAAATTGTGAACTAGGAAATAAACCAATCTAAATTGAACTCTTACCGAGACCACTCTATGTACTACGCGAAAATGTACTAAACCATTTAACCGACAATGACTATCTTACGACACTTAAAAATTTCTTGACCTAAATAGGAGATCTTACCACAATAGGTTCTTATAAATCAAAACTTTAAATAAAACAGAATTCCTATTTTGTATCATCTTGTACCTATATATTATAGGTTTTATCTAATTGAATGAAATTCATAAATCTTTGTGTCATTTTCCTGAGAGGTGAAGAACAAGTCTTTGTTGGGGTTATTTGGGCAGCGGTGGATTTCTGGAAACAAGGAAAAGAGATATTGACAATGATTTTTTAAAGAAAATATTGGCTAACTGCTCTGCCTCTTGATTTCTTCTCCAAAATGCCTTTTTTGGCTACACAACACTTAGAGATTTAATCCCCTTAAATAGACTCTTTAGGAAGGATCTAGAGAACCCATTTACTCTACTCCTTTTTCCCATACTCATTTACTTACTTCTCTTTCCCATGCCACCTACTACGATCATTAAGTGCATTGACCAACTTAACATCAAGATTACTAATTACATTATATTTAACACCCCCTCTTAATTTGTAATCTTGAGAAAGTCTTTAAACAAGGTGAGCTTCTCCAAATTTACAGGCTTGGTAAAAACATCAGCAGGCTGGTCCTGTGTCCGGATAAACTCCAAAGTGATTTCCTTCTTTAATACCATTTCTCTGATAAAATGGTGGCGCAATTCAATGTGCTTCGACCTTGCATGAAACACCGGGTTCTTTGTCATAGCAATGGCTGATTGATTATCACACAATACTGTTGTTGGATGAGCAACCTTCTGCTGTAATTCCAGCAATAATTTTCTTAACCATACTGCTTCACGAATAGCTTCATTTGCTGCAATATACTCTGCTTCGGCAGATGATAAGGCTACAGTAGATTGTTTCTTCGAACTCCAGGAGATAGGTTTTGTGCCAAGACAAAATAGATATCCTGTAGTACTTCTTCGATCATCAATGCTTCCTGCACAATCACTATCAACATATCCCACAAGGTTACTGTCTTCTTCCTTTGCATACTTCAATCCAACATGCTTTGTTCCTTGAAGATAACGTAAGACACGCTTCGCTGCTGCAAAATGAGTCTTGGTGGGATTGCTCATGAACCTTGATAGCAAACTCACACTCTGAACAATATCCAACCTCGTGTGGGTTAGATAGATTAATGAACCAACGAGGCTTCTATAGATCTTCGAGTCAAACTTCTCAGCACCATCATCCTGTAGAAGCTTCTCATTAAGAGCCATAGGAGTTGCTACAGCTTTGGCTTTCTCCATGCGAAATTTCTTTAATATATCAGCAATGTACTTCTCTTGTGAAATAAAAATCTCTCCTTTGCTTTGTTTCACCTGAAAACCGAGAAAATACTTCATTAATCCAAGATCCGTCATCTCGAATTCATCCATCATCGCCTTTTTGAACTTCTCCAATAACGCTTTGCTGGTACTAGTGTAAATGAGATCATCCACGTAGAGACATGCTACTAGAAAATCAGCATCACACTTCTTCACATATAGAGACGGTTCCACTGAACTTTTTGCAAAATCATTCTTTTGCAAATATGAATCAATCCTGAAATTCCATGCTCTTGGCGCTTGCTTCAATCCATAAAGAGCTTTGTGAAGTCGATAAACTTTGCTTTCTTCTCCATTAACAACGAACCCTTGTGGTTGTTGAGCATAGACCTCCTCTTCAAGTACTCCATTGAGAAAGGCCGACTTCACATCGAGTTGGAACACTTCAAGCTCCATTTGTGCAGCAAGTGCTAGCACACTTCGAATAGTCTCCATTCTGGCTACAGGGGCGAACGTTTCTGTAAAATCAACGCCGGGCTGTTGTGAGTAACCCTTTGCTACGAGACGAGCTTTGTGCTTTTGTACGCTTCCATCTTCATTGAACTTTGTTTTGAATACCCACTTCAAGCCTATTGCTTCTTTTCCTTTAGGAAGATTTACCAAGGACCATGTATCATTCTTTTCAATGCTCAACATCTCTTCTTTCATTGCATTTCTCCACTTCTCTTCCTTTGCAGCCTCTTCAAAATTCTGTGGCTCAAATGTAGCAAGTGCAAAGTTAGCTTGTTCGTAAATATCAGTCAAGGAGCGATACCTCCGTGGAGGCGTTTCACCTACAGAAGCTTCATTCTCAGAATTTGTTCCTGAGGAACTAGCTGCTGCTGTATCAGTGGGATTTGAGGAAGGCACAGCTACTGATGTTTCTGGATAAGAAAACATTGGATGAAATTGAGAAGTCTCATTCTCCCACTTCCACGCTGCATTTTCATCAAAAACAACATCTCTTGAAATCACAAGCTTGTTAGTTTTCGGATCAATCAAACGATAACCTTTTGATTCATCGCTATAACCAATAAAGACCAACTTCTCACTCTTCTCATCAAACTTCTCCTTCTGCTTTGTTGAGAGTGCATATGCTACACATCCAAACACCTTCAAGTGATCAACTACGGGCTTCTTCTTATGCCATGCTTCATAAGGTGTCATGTTCTGAACGGCTTTTGTCGGGGATCGGTTGAGGATGTAGGCCGTTGTGTTCACAGCTTCAGCCCATAGTGAATTGGGAAGACCCTTGCCTTTAAGCATACTTCGAGCCATCTCCACAATGGTCCTATTCTTCCTCTCAGCAACGCCATTCTGCTGAGGTGTATACTTTACAGTAAGCTGTCGTTGTATGCCCTGCTCCTTGCAATAATTGAGAAATGGTTTGTAGATGAATTCTCCTCCGCGGTCTGTTCTCAACGTCTTTATTTGATGTCCGCTTTGTTTCTCTGCACTTGCTTTGAAACTCATAAAAATAGTGAACGCTTCTGATTTTTTTTCAAGAAAATATATCCAAATCATACGAGTATAATCATCGACAAATAAGAGAAAGTATCTCCTGTTACCGATTGTCGGAGTTTGGGTTGGACCACATATGTCAGCATGTACCAACTCAAGAGGGGATTTTGCTCTCCAAGAGTTTGGGAAAAGGAAGACGATGTTGCTTCCCATATACGCATCCTTCACAGAAGCATGTTGTTGTAGGTTGGATTCTTGGAAGGCCAATGACCATTTTCTTGTCTTTCAACAACATTAGGCCCTTGTGATTTAAGTGCCCATATCGTAGATGCCATAGCTGAGCTTCATCAGTAACTTCGCTCTTCAATGCAATATTTAAGCACGAATTCATCTTCAACGGAAATAGATTATTCGCTGTCATCTTTACTACAGCGATCCTTTTCTCATTCTTGTCAACGATCTCACATTGGCCATCAGCAAAGGTAATCTTGTAACCTCTTTTCATCATTTGTCCTACACTCAAAAGATTCTGAGCTATGCCTGGAGAATAAAACACATCATTAATTGTCTTCTCTTCACCATTTGCGGCTTTTACGGCAACGACTCCTTTTCCTTCGATTCTTATCTTTTTGCTGTCTCCAAGCTCCAACAGCGAGTTGTAGCTGTTGTCGATCTCCACAAAGTTTTCCTTATTTCCTGTCACATGATTGCTACAGCCGCTATCCAAAAACCACACTTCATTCATATCTTGTACTGCATTGAAACAAGAGTAGAATACTTGTTTTGATTCATTTTCTTTTGAAAAATTTACCGTACTTTGAGAACCTTGTTGTTGTTGTTGCTGTTTATCTTTGTAATAGCAGTCCCTTTCTGAATGATTGGGAATCCTGCATCTCCTACACCTGAAACGACAGTCCTTTGACTCATGTCCGGCTTTCTTACAAACATAGCAATTACCTTCTGTATTCCCAGATCTGTTCCAGGATTGCTCTTCTCTACTGCGGAACTGGTTTCCTGCTCGTCCTCTGCCTCTTCCTCGAGAACGGCCTCCACGTCCACGCCCATAGGACTCTCTATTGTTCTCAGTACGATCCTTCTGTTCTTGCTTCTTTTCTGAAACATTTAATTTCGTTTGAAAAGCTTGTTCAACAGGAGTTGAGTATTTACTTACTCTTCTTTCATGTGCCTCAAGAGAACCCATCAGCTCATACACAGAAAGTTCTCCCAGATTCTTTGTTTCTTCAATCACAGCAACTACGTGCTCAAATTTCTGTGGTAGGCTTCTCAGCACTTTCTCCACGACCTTCTTGTCGGGAACTTCATCACCGCAACATTTGATTTGATTCATGATTTCAACAACTCTCGAGAAGAAACTTTTCACTGTTTCTGACTCCTTCATGGCCAAGTTGTCAAAATCCCTCCATAAGCCTTGCAGCTTGATAGAAATAACTTTCTCTGAGCCTTGAAACTCCATCTTCAAGACACTCCATGCTTCTTTCGCCTTCTTAAGACCATAAAGCCTCGGATAAATTGTCTTGCTTACGGATTGCTGTAAGATCCGCAACGCCATTGCATTCTTCATCATGTTCTCCTTCGCCGCCTTTTCTTGTTCTTTAACTACCGTGGCATCTCCTTCATCGCTTGACGAGCTGCTGTCTTCTTGATAACGCTCTTCAAAACCTTTGTTTACAATACTCCACAAATCTTGCGAGAGAAAGATTGTCTCCATTTGGGAACTCCAATAATCATAGTGCTCTCCATCAAAGATCGGAATTTGGCTAGGCGAATAAGAAAAAAACATGCTGCTGGAAGGCATAGCCATGATCTGTTGGCTCTGATACCAAATTTGTTGGGGTTATTTGGGCAGCGGTGGATTTCTGGAAACAAGGAAAAGAGATATTGACAATGATTTTTTAAAGAAAATATTGGCTAACTGCTCTGCCTCTTGATTTCTTCTCCAAAATGCCTTTTTTGGCTACACAACACTTAGAGATTTAATCCCCTTAAATAGACTCTTTAGGAAGGATCTAGAGAACCCATTTACTCTACTCCTTTTTCCCATACTCATTTACTTACTTCTCTTTCCCATGCCACCTACTACGATCATTAAGTGCATTGACCAACTTAACATCAAGATTACTAATTACATTATATTTAACAGTCTTCAAGTGGCTTCCAAACTAAGACTTTGTAAAATTTCAGGTTCAGAAGTTTCTGTACAGGAGCTTGCTGATTCAATTTTTGTGAGGCGGGACAAGTTAAAAATACAGGTGATTTTTTTTTCTTAAAATTAACAAGTTAATTAATTACACAGTTCGTGATTTTTTGAAAAAAAAAATCATTATATCTTGTTTTTGATTGTTAGTTATTTGAGCTGCTCGAAGTTGTCTGAATTTTTCTTAGTGACAAGATACTTGTTTTCCATGATGAATTGGATGTAATCAGAGAACTTCATAAGAAATGAAAATAATTACGTCCATCGTGGTCCTTTTTAATGGCAGTAGGGTAGCTTTATCCTTCCATGTACATCGTTATATTAACTTTAAATTGTTACCTCTCTCTCTTTATTCACTTATAAATCATCTATGTGCTTTGCATTTGATAATACGAAACCTATGATAGAGATTTCTGGGATCAGTGATTCAATCCCTATTTTTTTTTTTTTCAAATATGTCTAAATATAATTTTCTTATCAATGAGTTCATTCCTCTTATTGTATAGGGCCCAGGTGTTGTTGGAAATAACATAAAAGCTGAATCAGATTATATAGAAGATGTTGCAGAAACTGCATCTGGGACTTGGGAATTCAATGCATCAAGTTCCAATTATGACGCTTATGACTATGAAGAAAAGGCAAGAGTGAAAAAGGCCAGAGGTTCAATTTTGAATGATGAAACATTTTTCAGTCATGGTGCACAGCATCCTAAATGGGAGTCAGCATCGGAGAGTAGTAAACCTTATCCTCATGGTGAGTATGGGAAGTCTGGTTCATCATGTGTGAAGGAGGAATTTCCTGAAAGAAGGATGCCTAATCCAAATGGAAATGTTCGCGCAACTGAGTCCAAGTTACCTTTTTTTTTCTATGCAAATGTTGTGGATATATCGGAAGAAACATGGAGAAGGCTTTCAGGATTTCTGTATGGTACTGAACCAGAATTGGGGAATTGTCAATACTTTTCAGCTTTCATAAGAAAAGAAGGTTATATGCACAATCTCCCAAAGGAAAGAAGATTTAAGATCCTCCCTGAGCCTCCCATGACTCTCCAAGATGCACTTCCTCATACCAGAAAGTGGTGGCCCTCGTGGGATACTCGGAAACAGTTGAGCTGTATTAACACTGAGAAAGTTGTTCCTTTGGTGTTCGAGCAGATTAGAAAGATTATGATTGATTCGCAAGGAATGGTTTCGAAAGAGCAACAAATGAAAATTCTTCACCAATGCAAAACATTAAACCTGATGTGGGTGGGTAAATACACATTGACTCCCATTGAACCTGAAGAAGTTGAGTGCATTTTAGGTTATCCAAGGAATCATACTGGAATTTTTGGACTAGAGCCTTGTGAAAGACTTAAAGCACTCAAATTCAGTATTCAGACTGATACACTCGGTTACTACTTCTCACCTTTGAAGGCTCAATTTCCAGATGGAATGAGAGTGTTATCTGTCTACAGCGGTTTAGGTGGTGCTGAAGTTGCCTTTCACCGACTTGGTATTCATCTTAAATGTGTTGTCTCGGTAGAAGCATCTGAAGTCAATAGAAAGATCATGAAGAGATGGTGGCAATATACCAGACAATCCGGTGAGCTGATTCAGATTGGAGGAATCGAAAAGCTGACAACACAGGTGCTTGAAAGCTTTATCCAAAAATTTGGTGGTTTTGATCTCATTTTGGGTGGCAACCCTGGTCCTTACGTTTCGGGCAGTTTTAATGTGAGTAGCATGATGGGAATGGACCAAAACCTGTTTTTTGAATTTGTTCGTGTGTTTCAAAGAGTGAGAGGTACAATGAGAAGAAACAACTGATGACCACTACTACTAATATCTCGATCGGCTTCCTGTGTTTAACTTTCTATTTTCAACTTTGGCACTAAGATCTTCTGCATATCTTGTCTTTTTTTGTCCTATGTGTGATTGTAATTACTAGTCAACTTTGACACACTGTAACCTCAAATCTTCTATAACTTGAGCCATAAATAAATCAAAAATAAGCTTGCAGACAAGTTTATCAATGAACTGGTAGGCGACCATCTGGGTGAAGACTTCAGAAATTATTATCATGGTATGGGTTTCAAATCTGCCCTTATTAAAGTGAGGTCTTGAAGACTTTATCTGAAAATAAAGTCTATTAATGAGCGGTGTTCACAGCCTCAATAGTTGCTCTTAAAGCTCCTGGGCATGGTGTGGCGATAAAGACACTCTTTTCGTGGCAAAAGACGAATTGCTCGTCCAGCGCCCCTGTCAATCCGTCTCAGGACCAACACGGAGGAGGTAAATCACGGGGACTACTAGTTTGGATGTTGTGGCTAGCGCGTGGGGAGGATGGGCATACTGGCTTTGTCAGTATTTGACCTCAGACCTCTTGATGGCAACACCCACGTATTAACTATCAGTCCATCCCGTGGAGACGATAAAGACACTCTTTGGATCTACAAAGCATCACAGGTCGCCCTCGATTGGAGCTCGTTTATGTTTTATTTGATGATAAAGAATGAAATACAGTGTGAAATATGATTACTCACGGGTCCGGGGACCCATTGATGGAGCGGTCGTATTACATGTCATAGTTGAGTATTTTGGTGGATCATGATTTTCATCGGTGGGAAATTTTCGTAGGATTGAATTGATTTCTTGGTTCGAAAATGGATATCTTATATAAAAAAGAAATTGCTCTTGAAGTTTTCCTGTTTGATTATTAATTTTTTGAGAGTAGAAGTTAAACAATTTATTTAGTGCCCATGTTTTCCATGTCAAATGAATTCATTCACCTCGTGATGCTTAGTTTTGAATCAAGATAAAAAATTTGAGATTTATCAAAACGTGATGCCATCCATATCCAATTGTCAAACGATAATTTATGAAAGATGGTACCTAAAGTTGTGAAATTTTTAAGAAACGTAGTTAGACTTCAAAAAATAATATGATCAAAAAATAATGTTATATTTTATCACTATAATATTATATTTTATTGTACAAATTTTAAGATCAACATTAATAAGATATTACATTTTGAAAATCAACGTTACTTTAGATGAAAAAGATAAAATAAAAAATAAATATCTTTTTTTAAAAAAAATCTAACAAAATAATTAAATAGGTATTTTACAAGGACAACCCTTTGGGTGCAGGGCATTTGCCCATGGCCCCACCTTAGATGGGTCCCAATTAAATTATTTTAATATATTATTCTATAAAAAAAACTATAAGTAATTAAATGACCCAATAGAATTGAATTTAGGGTGAAGCCCAATTTGATTGGAAAAATAAATAATTTTTCGTCAACGAAAACCCCACTTCTTTGAAAAGTGAAAACACATATAAATTTGAAGCAAAAGAGGCTATAGCCCAACCTTGATCTTCTTTACCTTCAAAGTTCAAGTTGTCACCTCTGGAGTAACCCTTATCAGAGTCATCTTCCGTCGTAGGAGCTTTCTCTTCTTTTTCTTTCTTTGACTTCGCTTATGCTTTTTTTTGTCTTCAAGACAGTAGCCATCCACCACACTTCTCTAATTTCGTTGTTACTTCTACTGTCTTTGGAGTGTGGGCGATTGAACCATCGATGGTGAGATACTGTTATTCTTTGTTATCCCCCTACTTAATCAATGCTTTTCTTGTCATTCTCGACACTTTGTCATTTGGTAGTTGCATGAAGAAACTCGATTCCATAGGTATTGATTGAAATTAGGGCGACGAGGAAATTTTTCTTATGTCCATTAGTCGCTAATATTAAAATTATTTTACATCACCATAGTTATTTATTTTTCATTTATATTATAGTCATTGTGCATAAATGACCAAATCTATAAATTTATCCGGATCTAATTTTTTTCATGACAGTCCCTGGCATTTTAAAATTTTCATAATTTTAAATGCTCATCAAACTTAAGTCAACAGGCAACCATCCAAGTTCAAATTGTTCCTTGGCTGTTGCACGATTCACAGGCTCACATGGCTTCCCCACTCTGATGTCCTGCCGACAGCGAAGCTCTCAGTAGTCAGTGAGGAGACGCAAAAGAGATATAAATCCTAAGATTTCAGTATTATCGAAATAAGATTTCTTCATATAAATTAGAAATTTAAATTTCGAAATTTAATTATGATATATTATTAAAAGAAGAAATCATAATGAATAATGAATTTGAAAATATTAATTGTCAGGATAAATATTTATGTGTAGATATATGATTATAATTTTTTTTTTGTAGAATTAAATTAATCGAATTGATTAATCATGAATTTTTATAATACAGAAAAAATCTCTCAATCTGAATGCTGACCAAATCTAACGAAGACTGTGGGGGCTTCCTCGATCGATAAGCTGGAACCTGGAAGCTTCTTAACTCCGTGTCCGTGAAAGCTCGGGAACCGACAACTTTGCCTTGGGAATTCCGCCACCAAACCCAAAAAATCCACGTTTCTTCAGTCTCAACCTAATTATCATATTGCTCCGTGACGAGGCAATCACAGCTGCCTCAATTATTTTTTAAATATTTTTTCTTAATATCAATTAATTAATAATTTCAACACTTCAAGTCAAATCCTCAAGATACAAAATTAATGAAAAAAAAACAGACCTTTTTTCCCCCAAATATCAGGACGTCTCATTTTAATTTTTTTAATTAAAAAACATCCAACCTTACTATTTCAATCGTATATTATTCTCTAATATTATTAATTACTAATTATATTATTAAGCGCATTATAACTGTGATTAACGAGATTTTTCCAACCAACCTCGGACGACCGGCTCGGTCTCACGAAAGTTTCCCACCGGTCGCCAGGGTAAATCGGTAAGCGCTCGCAGTGGACGGTCTAGAAACCGGCCCGGCCTCACAGAAGTTTTCCACCGATAAGCGCTCGTAGTGGGCGGTCTAGAAGCCCAGCGTCCCAAGGTTCGCGTCCTATTTGGAGGAAAAATTCCTGCAAATACACGTAGCTAGAAATCGAACCACGGATATCTGAGAAAGCGATTAGTCACCCTACCATTGCACCATAATCCAAGCCAAATTAATAGTACACCCCATATTATAGCAAATTAACAACTAGATTTCATATCACATTATAACAACTAGATTGAGCATATTATAACAACTAAATTTCATAGTACAACCATATTATAGCAAATTAATAATAATTCTCTCTTATGAATCAAGTCAGTATCAGTGGAGGCATTAATACGTGTGTTATCATTAAAAGTTTTGGAGGTTAAATTTTGATAAAGTCAGTATGTCTATCCTCCCATGCGTTAGCCATAATATCCGGACTAGTAGTTTCTGTGATTTATCTTCTCCGTATTGACCCTGAAATGGATTGACAAAAATATTAAGAATGAATGAATCACCTTTTACCACCAATTAAATCAAAAACATTGAACAGAAAGATTAAATGACTTTTAGATTAAAAAAATAAAATGGGACGACCTTTAATGGTTTGGGAAAAAAAACGTTTTCCAAATTAAAAAGAGACTTCAATTCATGTACGCGTGCGAACGAACCAAATAAATAAATAAACCCGAATTTAGATGCTTCCCCACACACTAATAATTCATCATCCCCTAAATGCCCTTTGATTCATAATAGAATACCAAAGAGACCCGTCTCTTTTCAATCCAACGGCGGGGATCCTTCGCTGATTTCTTTCCGTCAACAATCCAACGGCCGACGCCTTCTCCACTTGGGTGGTTCAACGCGTCAAAGACTTGGCGGCGTCGTCGCCACCAGAAGCTTATCGCCCAACGCGCTGCCCATTGGCTGGCGCCCACGGCCACGTGTCCGTTGCGGTTTGAAGATTGCGTCGGAAAACACGCACGTGCCCGTAACTGTTCCCCGCGCCCACCGGTTCGCGCCGGTAGTCTTCGATCTCCTTACATAACTTAACGGGCGAGAAGAGAGAACAGATCGCCAGACGCCCAAATTGAGAGGAGGAAACCGGAAAACCCTAGCGGGAAGAATTCTTGAGCGAGATTTTGCAAGTTCGGATTTTGAGGAGGGATTTCGTCGATTGTTTGCGTGCGGATTCGATCGGCGCTGATTGATTAGAGAAGAGGAGTTTCTTTTCGGTTCGAGATGGTGGCTGGAGCGGATTGTTATCAGAGGAGCATCCCCGTCGTCGACGTGGCGTACCGGCGCATCGCTAAGGAGATCGAGGAGATCGTCGATATGTCTGCAGCGGCAGCGGCGGCGGCGGCGGCGGCTGCCGCGGTGGTCGCTGTGGTGCCTTCTTCGCCGGTGTTTCTCCAGGCGGAGCGGGGACCGGAAGCTGATGCGGCCGCTGTTGATATCGCCGGTTCTGAGGTGGTCTGTTTGAGCTTTTGTCCTTACTAACTTCAATTTTCTTCGTTGTTTTCATTAATAGATCTTTTTTTATTTTAATCAGATTGCCATGGAGGTCTTTTTTTTGTTGGATTTTGTTCATGACTCCTCCCTTTACTTTGATGAGTTAGGGCAAAAATCATTCTTTTAGTAGAATTTAACCATAGCGATTTGATCGCGATCCATTATTTATCAAATAATTAACTTCTAGTTTAGATTTGGCATCATGAATGACAATTCTATCGTATTTCTCTTTGTTTGATGTAGATGTTAATACAGTATCTACTTGTATCGAAGCCTTTGTTAAGATGTGATCATGCGATCCAGGTTCTACTTATATTGTTTCCTTTCAGTCAGTTTGTTTGTTCAGGTTTATCTGAAGAAAAAGTAATTGGGTGGAAAACATAACTGCAAATCCTGACTATTTATTCAGGCTAACCTAGAATTCGACAAATTAAATACAATTATGCTGTATTGAGAATCTGCTTCATAGCCTTTGTTGTTTGTCTGTCCTGATTGGAAGTATGTTTTCTTAATGGTTGACTAGCTATTTCTTCTTCTCCAGGTTATTTCCTAACTCGCTATAGTTTATTTTCTTGGTTGTTTATGTATGCAGAATTTGGGAGCATCAGATGGCATATCATCAGTAGAATCACTTCGGTTTGTTCCTAGCATTCGGTCTGGAAGCTTTGCTGACATTGGACCCCGAAAATTCATGGAAGACGAACACATTCGCATCGACAATCTTTCAATGCACCTAGGCTCCATCTTTATGTGTCCCACTCCTAGTGCCTTCTACGGGGTAAGTATTGGATCCCTATTTGATTGAATGACTATGCAAGTTCGTTCGTTCCTAGCTAGTAATGTGGATTTCCCACTTCTATGCAGGTTTTTGATGGCCATGGAGGTCCTGAGGCAGCTGCCTACATCAAGCAGCATGCAGTTAGGTTTTTGTTCGAAGATGCTAACTTTCCTCGCGCATTGCAAGCTGATGAGGTGTTTGTGGAATCTGTGGAGAACTCTGTTAGAGAATCATTTCTTAACGCAGACCTTGCGTTGGCTGATGATTGCACCATTAGCAGCTCATCTGGAACTACAGCTATAACGGCTTTGGTGTTCGGAAGGTATGCTTAGCTTTTTCGGAAAATTGGAATACCTACAATGCATTTGTGTGATTGCATTACTGACCTGTTTGGTTCGTTTTGCTGCAGGTATCTATTGGTGGCCAATGCTGGCGATTGCCGAGCAGTATTGTGCAGGAAAGGAGAAGCAGTCGACATGTCCCAAGATCATAGACCCATCCACGATGCTGAACGAACAAGGGTGGAGCAATCAGGAGGTTTTATCGAGGACGGGTACCTCAATGGTGCCCTCTCTGTTACCCGAGCCCTTGGTGACTGGGACTTGAAAATGCCCCGAGGCTCTCCTTCTCCCCTCATCGCCGAACCAGAATTCAAACACGTCGTCCTGACGGAGGACGATGAGTTCTTAATCATCGGCTGCGATGGGATCTGGGATGTCATGTCGAGCCAACGCGCAGTGAGTATCGTGCGCAGAGGCCTGAGATGGCACGACAACCCCGAGCGGTGTGCGAGGGAACTTGTCACGGAGGCACTAAGTCTCAGCACATTCGACAACCTCACTGTGATTATCGTTTGCTTCTCCGACGAGTACCGCCACTCTGCCTCATCTCCCGACGAACAGCAGCAGCAGAGGTTGAGGTACTGCAAGACCTTGTCAGCAGAGGCTCTTTGTAATCTTAGAAGCTGGATGGGTGACAACTGATCGGTCGCTACACGCAGGTTCATGTAAATAATGATGATGATGAAAGTTAGCAGAGTAAAAACAGAGCAGTTAGAGCAGTTTTGTTCATGGTTTCATTGTTTGGGAGGATGGTAAGGACATTGTAAAGGCTGTGTAAATACCATTGTGGTAGGATGGAGAAGAGTCTACTAATATAAAGTTCATTGATTGGAAATTACCTTTTACTTTGATATGTCATGTTTTAAGTGTTTGCATAATGTCTGAGTAATTTATAATTGTCCAAACAAAATATGAAGAAAAATGCAAACGTCAACCATTTAATAAGCAGGGAGGATGTTATATAAGCAATTAAGGACAAGGGGATGAGTGATAGACTTGGCAGCGATGGTAATTGAGATAAAGCATTAATATTAAGAAAATTGGAGTTCAAATTCCAAATGAGATAAATATGGTAGAGACCTACCACCAGGTTTAAATGGGGTGATGCTTGAATACTTGGATTATCAACAAAAGAAGAGGCTGATGATTATTCGACCATTTAACTCCTTATCTCTCTCTTTTTTTGTTTCCATCTCCTTCCCATCAGCCACTAAACTAATTTTCTTTCTTCATAACCCAAACCGAACACTACTCCACACCACCTCTCTCACACAACTAGACACCATGTCTTACCACACAGCAAGTCACCGAATCCACTATCGACCAATTCCCCGTCATCTAGCCTCCAAAGATTATCGGTCTTCTACCACCTCACCTCCTTGCCGTCAGGTAATCTTAAATATGCTAGTAATATTGACAAGTAAACATGTTTCTGCTTGTATTCCATATATCTATTGTCATCTAACAGAGGGCCCTAGTGATATCGATCAGCCACTTATTTCTTCTTTTGTTGGATACATCT
This sequence comes from Boesenbergia rotunda, assembly GCA_024364735.1. Lineage (NCBI taxonomy): Eukaryota > Viridiplantae > Streptophyta > Magnoliopsida > Zingiberales > Zingiberaceae > Boesenbergia > Boesenbergia rotunda. The sequence goes on along the minus strand of JAGFNQ010000872.1, from coordinate 262,157 downwards.
AGCGTATAGGGATCATTTCTTCTCAACCAAATGTTTCACAAGCCAAAAGACAAATCAAACACGACACTTTCACGCTGACAGGTGAACTTGATGGATACCTGAATATCATCTGCAATTTTTTTCCCATTCTTATCAGTACTATTTCACTTCCTGTTGATCAACGAAACTAAGAAAATGTGCTGTTTTAGTTTATCTTTCGACTGAACTTTCAGTTTTGTCCTGGTAGGCACATCTCGCAATCCTTCCTTTCATTTCTAAGCTTTTGGTGCCCACCAATTTATACTATACTATGAAGATTCACTAATTTGAAGTTCGCGCTTATCCCCACCAAATTACACTATGTAGAAATTCATTAATTTGCAGCTTATCTTGTGAGCATATGCCAGTCCAATCAGTGAACACAGTGAGGTCAATGTCCGCATCAACATGCTGCGTTTGAACTAAGACTTAAAAGGGATGGCAAATCTAGCATCCACTAACAAGGCATACAATTCCTATAGCTGCTACAGGACTAAAGAGATGGCAAATTCAATCAATCACTTCTAAATGGATAAAAAACTAAAAACCACATAGACATCGAGATCAGAACAAGTTTTAATCGTCAAATAACTCAAAATCCAAAATATCTTCGAGACGAACAAATCAGAACTACCGAAAGACTTCGAGTATCAGGTTTTCTAACACAAATTTGGTAAACACATAAAGGTAAATGAAATTCAAAGACCAATTTTTTTTTTGAGAAACTTACTCGCTTGACGATTTCTGGTAGACATAGGTGAGGCCGCATTTGCCGCAGTAGTGTCGGTCGAAGTGGTTGGACATAAAGGTGCCGGCGCCGCACTCGGCGTTGGGACACTCCTTTCGCAGGCGGGTGACTTCGCCGGTGGCGTCGTCGACCTTGTAGTACTGGAGCAACCGCAAGCTTGACCTTCTTCGGCTTGTGCTTGATCTTCTTCGGCTTGGTGTAGGTCTTCTTCTTGCGCTTCTTGGCGCCGACGCGGAGGCGGAGGACTAGGTGGAGGGTGGACTCCTTCTGTATGTTGTAGTCCGCGAGGGTGCGGCCGTCCTCGAGCTGCTTCCCGGCAAAATAAGGCGCTGCTGGTCCGGCGGGATGCCTTCCTTGTCCTGGATCTTGGCCTTCACGTTGTCGATCGTATCGGAAGACTCCACGTCGAGAGTGATCGTCTTCCCAGTAAGCGTCTTCACCAAGATCTGCATCTTTGCGGTTTTGCAAGCGGCGGCCGCGTGGGCGCCGACCGCTAGCGTCCAAGTGCTCGAATGCTATCGACAACTGGGCAGGCGTAGGCTGGATCGGGACTAATTAGGGCTTTGCTATTTATAGACAGAGAGGGCGATGTGTTGCGTCGCGGGGCAGTATAATGTTTGTGAAAGCATTTTAGGGTGCGTTTAGTTGAGGCTTACCATGATAACTTTAATTATCCATCTAAGGTTATCAACGAAAATTTTATTTAGTTTAGATAATTATCGATTTTCAAATAATGATCGATGTCCGACACGTCACAAAAGGGTCATACAACCCGGAATCGGAAAACTTTAGAGAAGTAAGATTTTTCTTGATTCCGGGATTTTGAAACTTATCTTTTCAAAATTATCCACTAATATTTACATTTAAGACGAAAATAACCATTATAATTTATTAACTTCAGAAAGTATTATTCGCGACTAGACGACCGACGCTGACGGTCTGTGACCGACGTCGATGACGGCGACCTCAACCAGCGGCGCGCGTCGGGCGGCCGACGACCACCGCCGGCCCGCGACCGGCCCGGACGACCACCGCCGGCGGCGACCGACGACGCCACCGCGACCGACAGGCTACAGTCGCGCGAGTCCGGATCGTCGCGGTCGACATCGACAACTGCCGGTAGCCACCGGCGATCTGCGCCAATCGTCAGCATTCGGCGCCGATAGGCGACCGCCATGTTGGAATCGATTGTCTATACGGACACCAACGGTCGACGCCGACGTCTATGTCGTCGACGAATATTTTTTTAATTTAATATTTTAATTAGATTTTAATAAATTAAATAAAGAAAATTTTAATTTAAAATTTAATAAAATTATCTAAATAATTTTTAAAAGGTAATATAGTAAAATATTATATTATTTTAGAGATCTTTACCTTTAAACAAATAAGATTTTATTTGATTATCTAAATTAAACATAACAACTTCAGATTATATTTCATTACTCATTATCTTATTATGTGATTATTTGATAATCACATAATTAAAATTATTTTAGTTATATAATAACTTGAATCAAACGCATCTTTAATATTTTTAAATTTTATAAGGTGAAGTCACTATTCACGGCTCTTGGCGGTATAGTGGATCTCTTGACAGTAAAAATAGATTCGTTAGTTTTACTATTTCTATCCATCCACTTATGTCACGAAAATTATTAATCTTGATTAATGTACAAGGAGGATGAATAAATTAAATTTGTCAAATTTTTATTCTCAAAATTTAAAATGATAATACTATACACGTTAATTATTAGTCCATTCCGTATCTTGTAGAGACTCACAATCGATGACTCACGATACTTATTAATCCAGAAATTAATAGGAAAGATGACAACTATCGATAATGCGACGGATACATCGAGCGAGAAAAATGATATGAGAAAATAATTCCAAAGAACATTAGTAGTGTATTGGAAAGTGTTTCGGCGATCTCACTCCGACGTTCAAGTCACTTAGAAATAAAAAAAAAAAAGAAGAAAAGTGATATATTATGAGAGTGAGAGAATTCAGATATTTTTCTCTATCCTTCGGTAGAAAAATTTGCCACGGAAGAATTTTAACAATGCTAAAATTCTCCTATCATATAAGACCTTCCTAATCAACGTGGTGACACGTGATTAATTACCCTATCACTTATGTATCGCGATTTATTTTCCAATCCATTTCTAAATTAAGGGATTACTTTTTAATCGATGGATAGGCAGTAAGAGATACGTTGAAGTTTTTTAGAAAAAAATATTATGAAATTAATCTTTATTTGATTATTATAAATTTATCATTGACTAATTAATTATGAATAATATGTCATAATTTTATTTTTAATAAAAAATGATTATGTTTGATTCAGAAATAAATTATAAAATTAATTTATAATTAGGTTTTTTTTTCCAACGGGACAATGTATCACGATTCACTTCTCTTTCTGCACAGTTGGCATTCATTGAGTGGTGATTTATTTCATGGCTTATGGGTGACCAATGTGTCGGATCCACTACTGTGCGAGTTTCAAATCCTCCTTTCCACTAAGTGTCGTCTGGGCCGTCCGCTAAGAATCGTGCGGTAGCCATCGACGATCCACCGATATGCGCCGCTTGCCGGCGTCTTGCCTATCCGGTCCAAACCGAACCATTTCCTCTTCCGGGCTCAAACCCTCGTTCCCGATCTGTACCTTCCAGGGGAAGAGGAAGAGGGAGGAATAGGCGGACGAGATGTCGCCGGCTGAAGAAGCGCAGCAGGAGGCCGCCGTCTTCGAGGACGACGACGAGGACTACTCCGATATGAGCGACGACAGCGAAGACGACGACGACAATCAGGCGGCGCTGCCTCCTCCGACGCAGCCGCAGCCAGAACTGGCTTGGCCGGCCTGCACAGATCTGAACGCTTCTGCCTCCTCGCACGATGCCGCAATCCCTAACCCTAACTCCGTTCACAAACTCAACAGTGTCCAGTCAGATGCGGTCGTCGACCATCCCCAGAACGGCGTGATCCCTGTCCAAGTCCTTCCTGCTTCTACTCTTCCTAACGCTTCCTTTTCCGACCCCATCCATATCCCCCTCGCCACCGCCTCCGATGAGCGGAGATCCCTCGATGTCGTTGCCTTGGATGATTCTCGCCGGCTGTTTCAGAGGCTCTGGACGGATGAAGAGGCGATCAAAATCCTGCAAGGTTTCTTTGAATTTACCTCGAGGCGCGGCACCACTTTTGCCTACCATCAGTACGACACCAGCCCCTTCTACGAGGAGATCAAGAAGCAGCTTCACTTCGACTTCACTAAGAACCAGCTGATCGAGAAGCTCCGCCGCCTGAAGAAGAAGTATCGGAACTGTGTCAGCCGGATGCAAGCAGGAGGAAGAAACTTCGCTTTTAGGAGCGCACATGAGCGGGCCATATATGACATCGCTCGCAAGATATGGAGCGCAAGCACCAAGAGGGCTCATGAGAGTGATGACGAAGATTTCAACAGCACAAACCCTATCTCCAACGAGATCATTACCATTCCGATCAACGACGGCTCTATAAGTTCAGAAAGGAGGAACTCCAGATCAAGAAAACGCATGAAAAAAAGATTGATGGAAGAGGTTGCAGCTGGTGAACCTGATGCTACACCTTTAGCTTCTTCAGCTGGGGGAGTAACTGTAGGTAATTCCAACCAATCCAGTCATAAAGATAAACCTTTAGCTTCTGGGATACCAAACATCATCGAGGAGACGGTGAAGAATTGCCTCTCGCCGCTGTTCAAGGAGCTCATCAATTCTGCTATCAGGGAGCCGTTTGGTCCAGGACTCGGTAGCGGGACATCACCACTGAACTTTCTGCCCCTGAGCCTTGGGGGTGGTTCTGTGGCGACCCCAGAAATGCCTGTCAATGGAAAATGGAGAGCACAACAGATTCTAGAACTGGAGGTTTACCTGAAGCGGTTAGAGCTTGTGAAGGATCGCATAAAGTCGACATTGGAGGAGCTCAAGTCTGCAGGAAGCTGATATCTGAGGTTATTCTCGAATGCTTGTACTTGTACCGCTCGAATTTGTGCTTTGATTTGTGATTTTTGTTTCCCTGGATAATTTTAGTAGTAGGGGACTTTTAGCTAACTTTATCTTGTCCTAAAAGTAATGTCTATTCAGTCTTTGTTCTTGTTTATCTTTTCTATCTGCCACCTTACAAAAAGAAGCGAGCGAAAATGGAATTTCTTGTTTCACTGGTATATCATCAATGTATCCTCTTCAGTGTGATTATGCATGGTGAGCACGGTGCTGTTTTCGTATTCTTTGACTGATACAATTCTTTTTGTCGTTTTCCATGAAGTATGTAGCTGAAGTGGAACAGGATCTTCGTTTCTTGTAAAATATCTTAATTGTTAGGTTATTGCACAATCGTTTTTTTATCTACTTAGGACTCTCCAACAGGAAGAAGGGGCAGCATGAGGCACTCACAGTCATTGTTCGTTGGCTGATTTCTAATATTCTTAATGAAATCTGACTGTCACCAGGCCTCTGACTGTGTGTTCGTTTCCCCTGTTTGGACGGGAGGTGGTGGTAAAATCAAGCCAGGGAGAAGGGTCAACAACAGTAGGATGTTGTCATAGTAAATGATATGTGATACGAGGCTCAAACAATCAGTTGCTGAAGTTGGCGGAGTACACGCCACTACATAAAAATCTCATAAGAATACAAATTTAACATAAATATCAACTATGTGTGACATCATTCCCTAGCGTAAATCCAGTAATAATTGCCTCACAAAGTCGGTGCCTCAGTGGAAGAAGAAGAAGCAGCAAAATAGAACAGGGAGCAAACACACCAACTGCAGGAGGCAGATTGGGTCGGATGGGGTTCTTCTGCCTGGTTCTTGGATCTCTGCTGGCGGTGCTCGTCTCCATCCTTTGGAAGGCCCTGCTGCATCTGATGTGGAGGCCATACTCGATCACCAAATCATTCAGGAAGCAAGGCGTGCGCGGCCCTGCGTACCGATTCTGGACAGGATCGTTGCAGGAGATCAGGAGGCTGAGGAAGGCCGGAAGCGAATTGATCTTGAACAACAACTGCCATGATTTCACCGTCAGAGTTTTCCCCCACTACCGCAACTGGACTCGCCAGTATGGTCAGATTCTACTCTTTTCAGTTCTCAGAATTTGATGAATTGTGTTTTACCTCTTAATTTGTGTATGTTTCATGGCACTGAAAAAAGACTGAGAGGTAAAATCTGGAAATAAAGTTCTGCAATTTTTCTTCTTTCAGGTGAAACATTTTTGCTGTGGATTGGATCAAATCCAAGGCTTTGCGTTGGGGACAGAGAGATGGTGAAGCAAGTTTTGTCAAACAAGTTTGGTTTCTACCTTAAAACCGAGGCGTCTGCTGGTGTGTTGGCTCTGATAGGCAAGGGATTGATACTGGTGGAGGGGGAAGACTGGGTGCGGCATCGGACAGTTTTAAACCCTGCTTTCGCCATGGACAAGCTCAAGGTTAGGCTTCCATTGTTGCCATTTGGTAAATGCATAGCTTACAGGGCAACTTCCGTTATAACTTTGGGCTCAGCAGCTATTAACTAAAACAATGGAGGAATGTGCCAAAGCAACGATAGAGGCGTGGCGAGATGAATCCAGTCGAGAAGACGATCAGCAAATGGAAATCGATGTCTCCCTCCTGTTCCAAGAATTGACAGCAGATGTGATCTCTCACACATCATTTGGAAGCAGTTACAAAGAGGGAAAAATAGTCTTTTTAGCACAGAAAAAGCTCCAAGTCCTCGTTGCAGAATCATTTCTCCACGGGGGCTTCTACGGATCCAAGTATTTAACATTTTAACTAAATACCATCTTTTGCGACTGTGTGATACTGAATCGCAAACTTGATAATTTCCTTTGCAGATACTTCCCGACCAAGAAAAATTTGCAGATATGGAAGTTAGAGAAGATCATTAGAAGCACACTCATGAGCATCATAAAAAAAAGAGTGAGTTCGACGGAGGATTCTGGTCTCGGAAACGACCTACTTGGGTTAATGTTAGAAGCTAGACAGATGGAAGCCGGCCGGATGCTGAGCTTGGATGAGATCGTTGACGAGTGCAAGACCTTCTTCTTCGCGGGGCAAGAGACAACATCCTACTTTTTAACTTGGGTCATGTTCTTGTTGAGCACAAACAAAGATTGGCAGGAGAAGCTCAGGGACGAGGTGCTTCAGCACTGCGGGAAGGAGACTCCAAACGCCGACACGCTGAGCAGATTGAAGCTGGTCAGCTCATTCTTCAATTCCAACTTTGCGACGATCAATCTTTCAATTTGAAACCATGTTTCTATTTGCAGGTGAACATGGTTCTCCTGGAAACTTTGCGGCTCTACGGTCCAGTCCTTCTCATGGAGAGAAAGACTGAGAGAGCCATGACTTTGGGGAGCATAAACATACCAAAGGGCACTTCGTTGATAATTCCGATAGCATTAATCCAGAGGAACAAGAAGCTCTGGGGGGCTGATGCCGATGAGTTTAATCCGCTCAGGTTCGCCAACGGAGTGTCGCAGGCTGCCACACATCCCAACGCGCTGCTTTCGTTCTCGATCGGGCCGAGAGCGTGCATTGGCCAGAACTTTGCGATGCTGGAAGCGAAGGTGGTGCTTGCTACGATCCTGCAGCAGTTTTCATTTTCTCTGTCACCCAAGTACAAGCACGCTCCCATGGATGTGCTAACGCTGCAGCCAAAATACGGGCTTCCTGTTGTTCTAAGGCCCTTGCGTGTCTGATGTGGTTGCTTTTAACTTGCAACTCCACCGGTTGTAAATATTTAGGTTACGTTTGGTAAGGTATAATTAATCTTACGTTATAAAATTAATTATTTTATTTAGTATAATTTTAAAATTATAATATAATATAATCTAACTCCGCCTGTGACGACCTAGTCATGGCCGGTCCCAAGCCCGGATAAAGGAGGAGGGTTGCGTTAGGTTGCCAGCCAGCGTAAAAAAACTATGGCAAATACTCAATGAATGGATCCATTAAAGTATTATGCTAATGCTAGGATGTTCCCCGGAAGGAACGCGTTGCAGGGTCCGACTGTAACGTCTCGGCAAGGACCGCTACATCTCCAGAACCCGGGTGTAGTGCTAAATATGCAAGGGTTCGCGTTGCAGGGTCCGACTGTAACGTCTCGGCAAGGACCGCTACATCTCCATGAGAACTTGGGTGTAGTGTTAAATAGGCAAGAGTTCTCACACCATAGGTGGACTAAGAATAAACATTATAAGAAAAGTAATAGTCTCAGATTTGGAACATGGAATATAGGAACTCTCACTGGTAAAACAATGGAGGTAGTAGATACAATGATTAGGAGAAAAATTAGTATTTTGTGTGTGCAAGAGACAAAATGGGTAGGTGAGAAGGCAAAAATGATAGAGAACTCGGGTTTTAAGTTATGGTATACAGGAAAGAGTAAAACAAGAAATGGAGTGGGTATTTTTGTAGATAGTTCTTTAAAAGATGAAGTTGTTGGTGTAGTTAGAAAGGGGGATAGAATTATAGCTCTCAAGATAGTAGTGGCGAAAGAAGTTGTGAACGTAATTAGCATATATGCACCTCAAGTAGGATTAGATGAAGAAACTAAATCAAGATTTTGGAGCGATTTAGATGAGGTATTACAAAACATTCCGCCAAATGAAATGATTTTAATAGGAGGCGATCTAAATGGACATGTCGGAGCGAAAAATGAAGAATATGAGAGAGTACATGGGGGTTATGGGTTTGGAACAAGAAATGAAGAAGGAAAAACTATATTGGATTTTGCGATAGCATATGACCTTATACTAGCTAATACATTTTTTAAGAAAAAAGAAGAACACTTGATCACATTCAAAAGTGGGAATAATAAATCACAAATTGATTATTTTATGGTTAGGAAGAGAGATAGGAAGATTTGTAAAGATTGTAAGGTTATCCCTGGAGAAAGCTTAACTACCCAACATAGATTAGTAGTGTTAGATATACGCCTTAGTTATAATATCAATAGAGGAAAAATATACACGACTCCTAGAATTAAGTGGTGGAAGTTAAAGGATGGGAAGCAAAACATATTGAAGGAGAAGGTAGGAATACAAGCATTAGATGAAATATATAGCGACTCTAATACGACATGGGATAAGATGGTATCAAAGTTGAAAATAGTAGCTAAGGATGTACTCGGTGAGTCAAAGGGGCATGCACCACCAAGGAAGGAATCTTGGTGGTGGAATGAGAAAGTACAAGAGAAAGTGAAAGAAAAACGAATAGCTTATAAGGAATTATATATTTGTAAGAACGAGGAAAACTTAAAAAAATATACAATAGCCAAGAAAGAGGCTAAGAAAGCAGTGAATGAAGTAAAAAATAAAACTTTTGAACGATTATATCAAAATTTAGATACAAAAGAAGGGGAAAGAGACATTTATAAAATAGCTAAAGCAAGAGAAAGGAAAACAAGAGACCTTAGTCAAATAAGATGTATTAAAGATGAATGCGATAGAGTACTAGTAAATGATAGCGAAATAAAAGAGCGGTGGAAGATTTACTTTCATCAACTTTTTAATGAAAGTTTAGGGGACCAACTTGACTTAGGCAATTTAAGTATTTCAAATGAGTATAGAAATTTTAATTTTCATCGGAGAATTCAAACTTCAGAAGTAGAACAAGCTTTGAAAGGGATGCAAAATGGAAAGGCCGTGGGACCGGATGATATCCCAATAGAGGTATGGAAATGTTTAGGGAAAAAAGGTATTGAATGGCTTACAAAATTATTTAATTTAATATTGAAAACAAAAAAAATGCCTAATCAATGGAGGGTAAGTAGTCTAGTTCCCTTATATAAGAACAAAGGAGACATACAAAATTGTGCAAACTATAGGGGTATTAAATTAATGAGTCATACCATGAAGCTTTGGGAAAGAGTAATAGAAAAAAGATTGAGGAAGGAGACCACGGTAACCGAAAATCAATTTGGGTTCATGCCTGGAAGGTCGACAATAGAAGCTATACATCTTCTTAGGCAATTAATTGAAAATATCGGGAGCAAAAGAAAGATCTACACATGGTATTTATTGATTTAGAAAAAGCTTATGATAGGGTACCAAGAGAAATTATATGGAGAATTCTAGAAAAGAGAGGCGTTAGCGTAACATATATTGACCTAATTAAAGATATGTATGAAGATGTAACGACTAGAGTGAAGACTTCAGGTGGATTGACTGAAGCATTTCCAATAAGGATAGGGTTACATCAAGGATCAGCTTTAAGTCCCTATCTTTTTACACTAATCATGGATGAACTCACTAGGCACATTCAAGATACAGTGCCATGGTGCATGTTGTTTGCAGATGATATTGTTTTGATAGATGAGACACGTGAAGGAGTAAATGCTAAACTAGAATCTTGGCGGGAAACTCTAGAAATGAAAGGTTTTAGGCTTAGTAGAGTAAAGACTGAATATATGGAATTTAAGTTTAGCAATGCTAGACGTAGTGAAACAATTGTTAAGATAGGAGATGATGAGCTGTCTAAAATCGAGAACTTTAAGTATTTAGGATCGTTCTTGCAAAGTGATGGAGGAATTGAGAGAGATGTCTTACATAGAATACAAGCAGGATGGTTGAAATGGAGATTAGCATCGGGTGTCTTATGTGATCGTAAAGTACCTCTAAAACTTAAAGGGAAGTTCTACAAAACGGCAGTTAGACCTGCTATGTTATATGGTGCTGAATGTTGGGCTATGACTCGAGCACATGAGCAAAAGATGAAAGTTGCAGAGATGAGGATGTTAAGGTGGATGTGTGGACATACGAGGATGGATAGAATAAGGAATGAGAGTATTAGAGAGAAAGTCGGAGTTGCATCTATTGAAGAAAAACTTCGGGAGACACGTTTGAGATGGTACGGACATGTACTTAGAAGACCAATAAATGCCCCTGTTAGACGATGTGAAACTATGATAAATACGCACATTAAAAGAGGGAGAGGAAGACCAAAAAAGACTTGGTTGGCAACAATAAAACAAGATAAATTTTATTTAAATCTAGATGATGATATAGTAGGGGATAGAACTCAATGGCGTAAAAGGATCCATATAGCCGACCCCACCTAGTGGGATAAGGCTTTGTTGTTGTTGTATAATCTGTATTATAAAAATTAATAAAAATATTATAATATGAATTACAAGACTAATAACATATAATCTGGATTACATTATAATCTCAATTATATTATAAATTGGATTATATTATTTCTAATCAAACATAATTTTAGTAGATTGCATCGATATAGATGAACGTGGCTGTTTTATTGGTGTGAAAGTAAATTATGTATATGAATGGAATGAATGATCGTGATGAACACTTGACATTTGGAAGAGTGTGAGAGATATGATTTCGTTGTTTTCTTTGATGGGTATTCAAAAATGTGTGGCGATGGAATTTCTAGATGCATAATGCTTAATGTACCAATGATGTTACACGCGAGATTATAAATAATTTTTCTAAATTTAACCAATTCTACTTTAATAAATTTTTAGTGAGATATTCTCTCTCTTCACTTTTCAAATCATTTATACCTTTCATATTCTTTTTAGTTTTTTATTTCAATTTTTCTCTCTTTCATGCCACCACAGCTTATGACACTTGCCCACCGATAATTTTATCATCGGTGCTCAAAATTTAAATCCGAGAGTTATTTTGAAAACCTCTTCTAGTATTATTCATTTTACAAAGTTTTCTTTCGATCTTGTTTGATCCTGTCGCGAAATGAGGTGAACGTCCTAAGAATGAGATGACCCTCCGAGGATCACGAACTGCTGAACTGGCCGTGAAGCTCGCTCCTAACCTACAAGACAAGGACCGTTAGAACCCATCGGAAAAAGTCCCCGGTAAGGCACTCCGATGGTCAAGTCAGTCATCGAGAGTGGAAAACAGAAGGCAATGCAATAGAACAGTAAAGATGCACTATTGCGCGTATCTGCGGGCGTCGGAGTGGAGAGACTTATATAGCCGGGGAAGCTGACAGTTGCTGCCCAGCTTGCCACCTTTTGTCTCGTAGCGAGGACAGGACAAGGTATACCCAGAGGTGGCAGGGTAAGGTGCCGCACATTGGAATAAGGAAAAGGGCACTGCCAACTTAATGGTTAGCGTCGTTGGGCGTTGCTCGACCTGACACAAAGGTATGTGGTCAGGAGGTGGCCGGAGGATTGCGACGTCAGCGAGATGCTTGCGATTAATGTCGGAATGATGCTTTAGCAGCACCGACCCCGTATTCCTTCTGCTAGTCCTGTGTCAGGGAGTGGTTATTCTGGTGAGTCACGACGAATGCCAACTGGGGGCATGAAATGGGGAGACCGACTGAGGGCCTAGAGTATCAGTGCCGACAGAGGGCACAAGGTGTGGAGGCCGACTGAGGGCCTAGAACATCAGTGCCGACTGAGGGCACAAAGTGAGGAGGCCAACTGAGGGCCTATAGTGCTAGCGTGATTCAGTGATACATCAAGTAAAGCCTCCTCTAGTTCGGGCTTACCCCAGGAGCGTGTGCCGCCACGCGTCGGCTGGGAGCCCAACTGTTGAGAGGGGTGCGAGGGCAGGCCCGCGATAGTCTGGACGCTTGGTCAGGCCGATTCGGAGAAATGTGGGTCGCCACGCGCCTGATCGGGGACACTGAGCCGAGTGATGTGTAGGCGTACAGTTGCGTTTGTCTTGAACATGTTCTGAGTTTAAGGTTCCCCCGGCTCGGGAGAACTGAGATTCAATGATGCTGTGAAGCGAGTCTCCTGGGATTCGGGCCTCCCGATCCAGCCCCTGCTGGACCCAAGGGCCCTTTCGGGGACTTTCGATCCCCTTAATCGAGACGATTACCTTTTACCAGGGCATATCCATCCCGTTCTCGAGGGAACTAGGCCGAGCCCTCGATACAAGCCTTATATCTCATGGGCTCCCGGAGCCCATAAATCTAGCTCCTGCTGACAAGGCGCCAGGCTGTCGGGCCAAGCTGCACGTAAACTGCCCGGGATCATTGTTCAAATCCGTCAGCCCTTATTCGATCGCTTTTTCTGTCGTTCATCGATTTATTGCTCTTAGTACTTGGGCAACTCGAATTCATATCTTAACCGAAGTTTTCGACTTTCTTCGGCTTTTTACCAAAAGGCATACCCAAGAATTGGTATTTACCAAAAGGCGTACCATAGTTTCATTTTTACCAAAGGGTGCACATATTTTAATGAACTTCCCTCTTATACCTCTCCCGCCAAGTATTGTCGAATCTCTTTCTCAGTTAGAATTCCGAGGCTCTGAACCAGCTGCTTTTTTATACTTTTCAATTTAAAATAATATATTCCAAGGCTCTTTCTCAGTTATCACAACACATAATTTCAGGCCTACGTTGGGTCTGAAATCAAATGATTTCAGGCCCAGCGTGGGCCTGAAATCTTTTAATTTCAGGTCTAACTTGACTAATTGGAAATTGACTAGTACTAATTGGTATGTCTCAGTTGGTAGCTAATTACTAGAAATATTAAAGTCACTGAACAAAATAAATACCCAAATTGCTCCATGCTTTCTTCTAAAAAAAAGGCTCCTTGCTTTCTTTTCCGTAATACATGAATCGCGTGAACCTGCCTCTCTAGCTTTCGGATGTCTACTCGCTACTAACACATTGAATTTAATTTTTAAATTTTTTGTAATATTTTGTTAATCTCGTTTGATTATTTAGAAGAAAGCAGGGAGCCAGGAAGCAAAAGTAGGGTTTGAAATAAAAAAAAAAGTAGCGCCTGAAATTTTTTATTCAGGCCCACGTTAGGCCTGAAATTAGATGAATTCAGGCCCGATGTAGTCTCAAATTTTTTTTCATTTTAAAAATATTTTTTATAATATTTAATCATGATTTTTAAATTAATTATTTATAGGGTAATCTTTTATATAATTCTACAAGTTATGGCAAAATTCTCTCATTTTATTAAAATACTCAAGTATGATCAAAATATGCATACATTTATTTAAACATGAAATAAGAAGGTTCTATCGACTGGAGTGCCTGGCAGCCTGTCCCAGTTAGCGTGGGTCGAGACGATTTCGTGATTTTCTTGTATTTGATGTGGTACATGTTGGTACCCCTTTTCGTTTATTCTTTCTTTTCATTTCCACTGTTGTATTTTTGATTTGCTGTGTCGTTTTGTATGGTGGTATAGTTGTACTTTTGTGTGTCGTGGAGACCTTTGTTTCTATTCATTTTGTGTGCCGTGGAGACCTTTGTTTCTATTCATTTTGTCGTAAGTCGTACCGATACGTAGCTTTTCTCGACGACATCATTTCCATTTCATTTCGGTGACTTGTTCCAGCCCTATCGGCTATGGTACAAGCAGACTGAATGGGTCGCACTGCTTGGTTTACAAATTATCCGTCAGGTCAAGAATGAAGCAGTCCGATCGGTAACAGACGAGCGACACATCGTGGCGTGACATGAAAAATGTATTGTGATATTGAATCCACTGAGGAGGTCTTTTGGTACAAGATATATGGTTACAGAAGATTTTACGGTGCGTGAGAGAGTTAAGGAAAAAGGTTTGAAATTATGTTTGATAGAGATAAATGCACCTTTTGTTTTTAGTTATCACCTATTTGAGTTTATATAGGGGAATAATTTGTAGGCATGCTATTACAGTTTTGATCGGTAATAAGTTGTCGGTGGTTCCCGAGCAATATATACTTCAACGTTGGAAGAAAGATGTGAGTAGATTGTATGTGAGGGTGAAGATCAATTATAATGGATGGGCAATTACTCCTAGCCAGTTAAATTATGAGTAGTTGTGTGAGGCATTTACAAATGTTACAAATTTGGATACAGATAATGATGATGAAACTCAAAAACTTCTCAAGTGGATTGAAAGTAAAGCAAGCGATCTTGTTATATCAAAGTTGCAATCAGATTGTGCCTGTAATATGGCCATTGCTAAGCATGGAAGTATAGTCTGATCATGTTAATGATGCAACACAAGCTTCTACTCGCAAAATTCTTGATCCAAAGTACACTAAAATAAAAGGAGCCCCTAAAAAACTTTGAAAGAAAAGGTCCATTGAAAAATTGTTTATAAAATCAAAGAACAAGATATTCTTAATACTTTTTTATGAAACATTCAATTCATACATATTTTGAAGCAAAGGAAAAAACTCCCAACTCGAAATTATTGAATACAGTAACTTATTTATCCAACCACTTGATCAAAATTTGCGGTGACTGTGATCTCTTTCTCACAACAATTAATAGTATGTTATTATGTGTTTTAAGTTTTATGTTATTAATCATATCTATGTTTGTTTCTTATATTTGTATAATAAGTATAGGTTCATCAACATCCTTAGAATATCGATTACGGAGCACATTTAGTAGCCATCTACAGAATTGATCAAACATCGACAACACTATGCTAATCGATATTTGAATGAGGATGAAGTGATATAACTAAGGGTATAATGAGTTATGAAGCAAGTTAATTCGATAGGTAATTAGATATATTTGAATTTTGATATATTATATATATATATATATATATATATATATATATATATATATATATATATATATATATATATATATATATATATATATATTAGAAAACTCTAATTTTAAAATATATGTGAATTCATATTTCTTACACCGAAATTTGTATGTTATTGTTCCTATATTTACGGTATGAAAACTCTATTTAATTATTTTGTTGTATGCATTCATTAAGAGATAGGGGTGAACAAAAATTCGGTTAAATCGAATAAATTGAACAAAATAATCAAATTTTAAATTTCGGTTCGGTCTATTTGGTAATTCAATTTTTCCCCCTAAAAAAATCGGTTAATTCGGTTTGGTTTCGATTTTCAACTTTCCTATTTAGTTAAATCAAATAAACCGAATTTTTAATCCAAAATTAATTTTTTATTTTTTTAAAAATAGATTTTTATTTAAACAGACTAAATTTTATTTTTAAAATTATTTTTTTGGATAATTCGGTTAATTTGGTTAATAGGTTAATTCAATTAAAAACCGAATTAACCGATAAAATATCGGTTCGTTTTTTTTAATTCGGACGGTTCAATTTGATAAAAAAAAATCGGTACGATTCGATTTTATTAATTCGGTTCGATTTGGTTCGGTTTTAACTGAATGCTCATCCTAATAAGAGACTACATTATTACTCATCAATAAAAAATTTGAAAAATTAAAATTTATTATTTTCAAATAACTCAACTTATAAGTAAGAAAAAAAAGAAAATAAGGTTTGAAGAAAAAAATATTAAATTAAAATAAAAAATAATATTTAAAGTTTAAACAGTAAATTTTTTCTAGCTAAAAATAATCATAAATTAAAATAAGAATTTTCCCCTAAAATAATAAAAAGGAAAGAAATAAATAATAATATTTTTATCTAAAATTATTATTTTTAAACAAACCAAATAATTATAGATAAAAAAACAGTTTTAAAAAAATAAAATAATTTTATAATTTAATCATCACGTGTACACCTACATACGTATAAGGCATGATCTTTTTAAATTTGTTTGAAAATGATATTCGTCAGTGATTCAAAATTATATGTTATTATGTTTATTAAAATTACATATCATTCATGTTTACTAATATATACATTCTCATGGGATGTTGATTCAGCTAGGGGATTACAAATTTATTATAATCGAACATAGCTTAATTTTTGACAGGTGTATATCCTTGAAATACTTTTTTTTCCATCTCTTAATCACTTAGTGATTTCTCCATAATTTATTTTATAATTTAAGGACATTTACTTGTCAAAAATTTTTTTTTTTCTATCAGTATAATTTCACTAACTATACAAAATATCTAGATTTATACTCCTAAAATCTTAAAAAATGAAAAACATAAAAAATATGTATATACACGTCATATATCCTCGAAATAAAATCACTTACATCTTGTTTAGAAACTTTTTAAGTAAAGGAATTGAATTTAATTCTATCAAAAATTGAATTCAATTGTCATATTTGGAATGAATTAGTAAATAACAGAATTGATTTAAATTCTTTGATTTAAAATTTATTAGAATTGAATTCAATTATTATATTTTTATCATTTTATCCTTCATCCAAAATGGTACTGAGTGAGAAATAAGAGTTATTTAATAATTTTCATTTGTCAGAGTAATTCCCTTCACAAATCAGACCTCTATTTTTGAAAGATTTGAAAGAAATTGAAT
Organism: Boesenbergia rotunda; assembly: GCA_024364735.1. Classification (NCBI taxonomy): domain Eukaryota; kingdom Viridiplantae; phylum Streptophyta; class Magnoliopsida; order Zingiberales; family Zingiberaceae; genus Boesenbergia; species Boesenbergia rotunda. The sequence goes on along the minus strand of JAGFNQ010000872.1, from coordinate 245,179 downwards.
TCTAATTTCTTATCAATTCTTGGCTGAAAATGAGTTCCAGACAATGGAATTGAATTTCAATTCCTAAAAGAATTCAATTTCGTCCCTTTCTAAAAGGGTGTTAGTGATGACTGTATAATTTTTTTATAATTTAAGAATGGAACATAAAAGTACTTTAAAAAATATCTAGATAAACAAAAGTACTGTATAATTTTTTTATAGTCACTTAGTATTTTTTTTTATATACACGTCATATTCCTTTACTCGTCAAAAATACTTTTTTCTCTCATCTGTATATTTTCACTTAATAAACAAAATATCTAGATTTATACTCTAAAAACTTTAAAAAATGGAAAAAAAAAATTGTATATGTGTGGCTGCTGGGATTCGAGCCCAGGTCTCCACGGCCACAACGTGGAATTCTTACCACTAAACTACAGCCACATTGGTGTTAATAGTCCATATTAAATCTTAAATATTAAAATACATATTATTTGAGAATAGTCCGACACTTTGAAAAAAATAAACTTCCGGGAGCTAAATGAAATTGTCCCTAAAACGTAGGCGGAGAGGAGAGAGAGTGGAAGGCAAGGAGGACTCGCCTTTTAAAGCCATCTCTCGCTGCAACATCTCCTCCTCAATTTTCGCCCGCTTCTTCCCTCTTTTCTCTGCTCATCCATTTTCCTCCACCTCTCGCGGATCTTCTCATTTGCCTCGTTCCTTCCTCCATTTCTCTCCTCTCTTTTCTTTTTCTATCGTTATACCATCCACCTCTTTCCCCGTCGCTCTCCAAATCGTCTCTTCCTGCACGGCAATCTCACATTCATCTTCCCCGGTAAGCAACTGCTTATTAATTTTAGAGCATACGTATCCTTTGGTCATAGATCAGATTCATCTTATCTTTGTTTATTGTTTGTAACTCTCAGTGAAGGAAAAATTCAGAAAATTGTACGGTAATGAAAAATTCAGAAAATTGTATGCTAGTAGGAGTCTCGGCTATTGTTGCGATTCAGATGAAATAATTCTTTATTTATTGCCACCTACCAATCGCTATTTATTTTTCAATCAATCCTAGTTCCACCATTCCTTTTTCTAATTTTATTGATGCAAAAATTGCATTTGTCGATATCTGAACCTTTATAGATGATACATCTCGGTGTCAACCTATGACAATGCATGGGTTAGGATGATTTGCCTCTGCAGCTTGGTTTCAAAATGAAATCACTTTCTATATAACTTGTCTATTCGAGTTTCAATGGTGCACAACTATGTTAAATATAGTATAATCTAACTTATAATGTACCTTGTTATAGGAACCTCTCTTTTAATAACTCAAGTAGAAGGTTGTATAACATATTTGTGCTAATGAATGTAGTAAGTAGCTACTGAGTTCAAAATGTGCATAATTGTACAATGCACGAGACATTAAAGGGCCAACCCATTTGTGCTCCACAAATAAATGACAGTGTACGAATATACAAGTTTATACCCAATTTATTTATGCCATGTTTAACTATTATGATGAAAATAATAACTGAATTTTCGAGACTTGTTTAGATAGTCTTGTAAATGTTATCATTTTGCCTTCACTTTTGTTAACTTATTTTTGCTATTGCTTATGCCGTTTGATGTTGTAGCATATTACTTGTTGACTTTCACATAAATTGAAGATGAGTTGTAGTTCATTTTTATTAATTGCATGCATACACGTGTCATTTGAAATTTCATCTACAGAGCACAATTTTCATTTGTAATTGAGTGTTTCAAGCACTAGCTGTTTCGGCGATCAAAACAAAAGGGTTTCAAGGCGAAATGACTCATCCTACAAAAAATGTTGATCCTGCATTTCAAGGAGCTGGACAAAAATTGTATCCTTGTGCAATACAATATGCATTATGTTTATTTGTGATATTAACATCACAAAAGTTTCTCCTTTTTCCATTTGAAGTGTTTATAATTCATCATCTTCATTTTCTTAACAACGCATAGAGGAATGGAAATATGGAGGATTGAGAACTTCCAACCGGTGGCTTTACAAAAGTCTGATTATGGTAAATTTTACGTTGGAGATTCATACATAATTTTACAGGTATATTTTTCCTCTTTTTCTGTTTGTCTCTTGTCCTTTTATATTTTTTCTACTTCTGCTAAACGGTTCACTCTAATTGTGATTCAATGCAGACAACTTCAAACAAAGTTGGTAGCCATCATTATGATATCCATTTTTGGATTGGGAAAGAATCTAGCAAAGTATGTATGATGATTCTGTTTCTAAGGAAAATATAAAGTTTTTTATCCAACGGAATACTTATTTATTTTATGACTAAACACAGGATGAAGCTGGGACTGCAGCAATCAAAACTGTGGAACTTGATGCAGTTCTTGGAGGCCGTGCTGTTCAACACCGGGAAATCCAAGGATTTGAGTCAGACAAATTCTTGTCATACTTTAAACCTTGCATCATTCCTTTGGAAGGAGGATTTGCCTCTGGATTTAAAACGCCTGAAGAGGAACACTTTGAAACACGACTCTATATATGCAAAGGAAAACGGGTAGTCCGAATGAAACAGGTGCTAAATCTTTTCACCAACTTTTTATATATATGCTTAATTTGCAAAATCTATGTTTTTTTTACTTCCAAATTCTATTTATTTTGAAGGTTCCATTTGCTCGATCATCATTGAATCATGATGATGTGTTCATCTTAGATACTGAAAATAAGATATATCAGTTCAATGGTGCCAACTCTAACATTCAAGAAAGAGCTAAAGCTTTAGAAGTAGTACAATATTTGAAGGATAAGTACCATGAAGGAAAATGTGATGTTGCGATTATTGGTAATGAACCTTATTCTTTGTACAATACATTAATTCATGTTTTTTCATTTCGTTTATATGCTATGAATTGTGCAAGATGATGGAAAGCTCCAAACTGAGTCCGACTCTGGTGAGTTCTGGGTACTTTTTGGTGGTTTTGCTCCAATTGGCAAAAAAGTACTACATGAGGATGATGTTTTTCTAGAAACCACTCCTGGAAAGCTTTACAGGTACTTATTATACGTTTGAATCTGTAGGCTTTACAGGTATGTATAATAGTGTGAATCAATTTTTGTAGTATCAATGATGGCAAGTTGAATTTGGAGGAGTTTGCACTTTCTAAGTCAATTTTGGAGAACAATAAATGCTATCTGCTGGATTGTGGAGCTGAGATATTCACTTGGGTCGGCCGGATGACACAAGTTGAAGAAAGAAAAGCTGCCTGCAAAGCTGCTGAGGTTCCTTTCTCGCTATATGTTTTTTTCTTGAGTTCTAATTGTGTGAGCTTTCAATAGGTGTTCTCACCTGACCTTAATTTCCTAGGACTTCATCGTCAGTGAAAATAAGCCAAAGGCTACAAGAATTACTCAAATTGTTCAAGGTTATGAGACACATTCATTCAAATCCAACTTTGAATCATGGCCTGCTGGAACAGGAACTTCTAGCGGTGAGGAAGGAAGAGGAAAAGTAGCAGGTACTGGTATTATTTGCCACTTTTCTAAGTTACTCTTACATATATTTGTATTCTTTCTTTTTAATAATTTATCATGCTATTTGTGTAGCTTTGATAAAGCAACAAGGTGTTGATTTCAAGGGAGCAAAGGGCTCACACCCAACAAATGAGGAAATTCCTCCTTTGCTAGAAGACGGTGGAAAACTTGAGGTCTTCTCATTTTGTTTAGTTTACCTTACCTGCAAATGAGGTTAGTAATGTTTGCTTTTGTTGAGTTCTAACTTGTGAAAAATACTGGCAGGTTTGGCTTGTTCATGGTGATGGCAAGGATCCGGTTCCAAAAGAAGAGATTGGTAAATTCTACAGTGGAGATTGTTATATTGTGCTCTATTCATATCATTCTGGTGAAAAGAAAGAGGAGTACTTCTTGACTTGTTGGATGGGAAAGGATAGCACTCAGGTAACTCCCAATATCCAAGTGTCCTCCAAAAGAGTAGTAGTTATACTCCTATCAACACCTCTATGTTGCAGAGTTGCTTATAGTTCAATGAGCTGCTAATTAGGTTTATCATCATAATGTGAATTTCTTGTTTCCAGGATGATCAGCTAATGGCTCTACAACTGGCTAATAAAATGTGGATCTCCTTGAAAAGGAGACCAGTGCAGGTTCTTAGAAGTTTAAATTTACTAATCTTTATCCATAAACTTTATAAAATGAACTTCTTCATGAAATTCATGTCTTGCAGGGATGCATATTTCAAGGGAAAGAGCCACCACAATTCATCGCACTTTTCCATCCCATGGTTCTTTTGAAGGTACCGCCTACTAATTATTAATTATTTACCACTTTGATCTAGCATATCTAGGAAAAACATTACACAGTCCTTTTTGTTAACTGTTAAATTGCAATTATTTCTCTTAAATAGGGTGGAGTCGGTTCTGGGTACAAAAGCTTAATTTCAGAAAAAGACTTGAGTGATGAAACTTATGCTCCTGATGGCATTGCGCTGATCCAAGTATCTGGTACATCATCCCACAACCGTAAGGCAATACAAGTTGATGCGGTAAGGCTATTCATATTTTTGTTATTCATACTTAATTTTTGCCTACAATCTTCTTCTATTTAAAATTAGATGGGAGAAATAACCATCAAAGCTCTCACCAACCGAGCTACATGACACCTATCATCTTCATTTTGTAATTAGGAAAAAAACATAATTATCATTTAGAGACTTGAGTACTACAATTACAATGGCGTTATCTGTTTTTAGGTGGCGACATCCTTAAATTCCTATGATTGTTTTATTTTGCAATCTGGGAATACAGTTTTCACGTGGAATGGAAGTTCAAGTACTCATGAGCTGCAACAGTGGGTTGATCAAACAGCAGAATTTTTGAAGGTATAATATGTAAAAAGTCAACTAGATTTTGTGCCTGAATATTATCCTCTATTTCTTTTGTGCTAATATGTTACTCCATTTGACATTCACATAATTAGCAAATTGAATTAAGATAGAATATAAACGAGACAACAATTTTATATTATGATTACCAACTTTGAATTATAAACATTATTTCAGTCAGCGAGTTATCTTTGTTATCTTTTCCATTATGGAGCGTCCATATAGGTTAATCATTGAATGATTGAACTTGTGAGGCACAATTATAGGTTGGTAAAGATTTTAAAAGTTTTCAGCAATATCTCAGGTGCAAATAGTCCTTCCATACATTTTCAGAGAAATATGTAATCCTAGATCTGTTGCTTCCATACAGTTCAAAGAGTGATTCTTTATCCAACGTCATGGTTCAACAAGATTTTTCTTTCACCTGCAGCCAGGTGCTACACTGAAGCATTGCAAAGAGGGAACAGAAAGCTCTGCTTTCTGGTTTGCTCTTGGTGGGAAGCAAAATTTTTCCAGCAAAAAGAGCACTCAAGATGTTGTTAGAGATCCTCACTTGTATACCTTTACATTTAAGAAAGGTCGGGCATATCTTTTTTCCAATTTCCAAGTCATTGTTACCTTCTATGCTATCCTCCCTCCATTCAAAGTTCTAACAACTGTGTTCATTTGTGATCAACATTGATGCTTCCCCAGGAAAGTTAGAGGTGAGCGATTACTTGCTTCCAACTACAACATTGACAGCTAAAATTTTCTGAGCTAGCCCATCTTCTCACCTATGATCGCATACCTTATTTCCTATAGGTTACTGAAGTTTTCAATTTTTCACAAGATGATCTGTTAACTGAAGACATGTTGATATTGGACACTCATTCTGAGGTGTTTGTCTGGATTGGACAGTCTGTGGATTCCATTGAGAAGCAAAATGTATTTGACATAGGACAGGTATTGACAGTGAGCTTTGTTTTTGTTTTTCCCACTAGCAATCAAATGATTCAATAATCTAACACACGTCCTTTTCATATAAGAAATACATAGAGCTTGCAGTGGCATTAGAAGGTTTATCCCCAATGGTACCACTCTATAAAGTCACAGAAGCTAATGAACCATGCTTTTTCACAACATATTTCTTCTCTTGGGACCCTGCGAAGGCGATGGTTCGTTTTGTTTCTGTCCTGCAAACATATTAAAGTAGGTAGCAAATGAGTAGCACGAACGTAAACTCTCTATTATGCAGGTCCAAGGGAATTCTTTTCAGAAGAAACTATCAAATCTGTTCGGGATGCATGGTTCAGAGGTACATGTCTTCCTCGTAAATTTGAGACAGTCATGCATTTGTTTTTTTTTGTTGTTGTATATTCAGAATTATGCAATACTAAACATATCGTATTGATCTTATTTATATCTCTGATGCAGTCTAAAAATAGATCTGCCGGTGTCCAGCATGATGGACCAACTCAAAGGGCCTCAGCTCTGGCCGCACTTTCATCTGCATTCAATCCATCTTCAAATCAAAAAACCACAACAACAGCAAAGCCTTCACGGCCAAGCCAAGGCTCACAGCGAGCCGCAGCAGTTGCTGCACTGTCTACAGTTTTGACCGAGGAACAGAAGAAGGCAGAAGCAGAGGCCTCGGCAACCGGATTCAGAAGCCGTTCCCCTCGTGAACGTACGTCTTTAATAGTATACATAATGTCTGCAATCAACCTCGTGTTGCATACGTTGTCAATGGTATCCTCCTGACGATTGCTAGTTATCGCAGATTCTACAGATTCTCCAAAGACGGAAAGCGAACCAGGCGATCTTTCTGCTGACAAGGAAGCCATGGAAGGTGATGACACCCAACGAGAACAGAATGATGAAGATTCTGAGGTGGCACAAGAAGAAGCAGAGATTACTGAAAACGTGGGTGAATGCACATTTAGCTACGAGAGCTTGAAGGTCCAGTCCAGCGAACCTATCAAAGGGATCAATTATAAACAAAGGGAGGTATGTAAATCAAATTCTAGAAAGGGTAAAAAAAAAAAGTTTCAAAGGATTCAAGTGCTTCGAATTCTGCATCTGCAGGCTTACTTAGCTGATGCTGAGTTTGAGACTGTTTTTGGAATGACAAAAGAGGCATTTTATCAGCAACCAAAGTGGAAGCAGGATCTACAGAAAAAGAAGGTGGGCCTTTTCTGAGCTTCTGCATCCTAAAATCACCACCAGCTCCTCCTGATCCAATCGTTGCTTGATGATCTGTTTTCTTCTTTTTGGTTTTCACCACCACTTGGCTGTCTATTTATTTGTTTGGAAGTCATTCTCAAGTCATCCAAAGTTGGCTCATAGTATATAGTTCTTCAAAATACGAGCTATATTTAATTTGCTTGTGTATTATATACTTATTCATAATTATTTTTATATATCTATATAAATAAATATCTCAAGTTTGCATTCACAATTTTTCCCGCAAATTTACAGTGGATGGATTATGCGTGTCTTGATAGTACTGATTTGTGATAATAATTTGGGTAAAAATCAAAGGCCCTTTGATTTTCAATAAAAAGGCCACCATTTTAAATTGCGTATTATATCCCTATCATGTATTAAATACTCAGTGATTTTAACAGTTTCAACCTTGTTCTCGTTCACGTTGTACTAGTTATAAATTTATCTAAGAATAATTAGATAATTATACATGAGTTATATATATATATATATATATATACAGATCTGTTCGGCTGCGGACTCCTCTTGCGGACGAGCTGTGGACGCGCTGACGTGGGCTGCTGCGTGGAAAAAAAAAAGCCAAAAAAGCAAACTCGGCTGTCCTCGCGTCCTCGCGTGATTTCAGTTTCGCGACAAAAACGAAGCGCGCCCGCCCGATCTCTTTTCTCCTCCCGAACAAACCCTAAGCTCCTTTCACTCTCGCTGCTGACGAGCTCCTCGTTGCCGACTTCCCCAGCGCCGATCTCTCTCTCGACCGGAGGTTAGCTTCCCCTGCGCCGATCTCTCTGGTCTCTCGCGTCCCCGAGCCCTCCCGAATCCTTGCCGCCTGCGCCGAGCCTCTTCACAGGTAAATTTCTTATTCAAAAATTTCTGCAACTCATCCAAGCCCTAGTACCGCCTGCTCTCGCATCCGCCTGCTGTCTCTCGCGGCCGGAAGCTGCCCCAGCGCCAAGCCCTAGTTCCGGCCTTCCACTAGGAAATTTGTTTGTTTCCACTGTAAGGGATACCAAGCCCTAGTTCCGGCCTTCCACTAGGAAATTTGTTTGTTTCCACTGTAAGGGATAGAAAATCTAGGTTTCATTAGGAGAATGATAATTCTAGCCATTATTGTTATTTTAATTTATGTTAAATTGGAAGAATCAGTCTTGCAATTCTCATCACGATAAGTTTGACCATCAATTGATTACTACAACATGTTTGCTATTCCAGTGAGAGGGTTTATGTGTGCTGAATTCTGTTTTTGGAGCAGGAATTATGGTTATTTGTTGATGTTTTTGTCCTTGGCTCTGTTTGGGGCAGTTTGTTTGCTATTCCAGTGATTTCCTTGGATCCTAGGTTGATATAATGGTTTTGAGTGGATGTTTGATCATTTTGTACCAATTTGTTTTTGACTTTTTTATGAAATTAGAGGCGATTCAGTTTTAGATGGTGCTTGATGTAGATTGATAAGTAATCCCTAGCATACAAATCAGTTAGATATTTTTGTAATTCATTTTATATACCAGGCATTAGTATTGGAGGTAGCTATTTCTTGAATGTGCGATCATGCATTCTTGTTGTTGATTTTCACTGCAAGATGGTTTGTCATATGTAGGATAGCTCAATATTGCTCCATTGAGCTTTTGGCCAAAATAAGCAAATGATCGGTCTTCTGTATTAGTATAAGTCTAGTATCTATTTCTAAAGCATCACATTCAATTTTAAAATTTTAGTTAAGTTAGGAAGTGGAAGCAAAATTGTGGAACTTAGCCTTTCTTTAAAGAGATTGAAAGCTAAGTCTTATCCATTTTAGAGGTGCTACTATGATGCTAAAATTCTTAACAAATATTTGGTAGAAGCTAGCCAACCCGTGGATGTCATGAACCTCTGTGATGGCTTTTGTGTCCATCATTCTGGTATAGCTTCAACCTTGTCTCTATCTCCTGCTATCCCCTTAGCTCAACTACAGTGCTAGTTGTCCCAGCATAGCTGAGATGGTAATTAGATAGTTAATTATCATATTAGTGTAGAATGAACATTTCGAAAATATATCAAGATTGATCAAAAGTGGTTTATTGCCCGTGCTTTATTAATTGTTATTTTTTGGTTATAAGCAGTATTTGTTTCTTCTCAGGAAAATTGCAAGGTGGTGTTTCCTTTTATTAAAAATGGTAAGTTGTTCATTTTAAGTTCTAATATTATGGTTATATATAATTATTAATGTTGTTTTTAATGTAGGGAAAAACTTATGTTGTATTTGTCGGACATCACCCGGGCATTTATGATTCATGGATGGACGCATCACGTCAAGTTGATGGGTTTAGTGGCAACGTACATAAATCTTACAAAAGTAGAGAGGAGGCAGAAAAAGCTTATCAAACATACTTGGATAAGAAATGTGCACCAGTTTCTAGTTCATATGATGCAACTTCAAGTTCGACTTCGAGATCAAATCCAAATTCTGAACGGAGTCTTTCAAAGTCTGAAAAAAAAAGAAGTTTAAGGATACAATGAAACAGATTGTGCATCTTTTGGATTCTTTAGAAATTAGTGATAGTGATTAGGCTTGTTAAGTTATTTCATGTTAAGTTATTTCAAATTGAAGTTGAAACAATGTTGTTATTTGAACAATGGTTTTTTAGCATCTTGATTAAGTTATTAATTTGGTTTTTATTTTTCGAATTTGTTAGCAGTCATTTAGCCACTGAATCTGATCTTTATGCTTCAAGCGTTAATGGTTGTGCTTTACTTCATGGTATATCTAGTAAAATATTTACAAACATGGATAAGAGTGAATCATTTTCCTCTTTTCTGGTAAAATATTTACACTAGATTCTTCCAACAGCCGAACCTATTCTTCCACCAGCCTAAAAAAACTTGAATCCCAACAGCCAACAAGCTGGTAAAGGAGAGCGATAGATTGACACCAAACTATGGTGATGGAAGCTTGCTGAGACAGCCAAGAACAGTTTCATGTCGTGCCCATATTCCTTAGAATATTGTAGTAGAACATTTCAAAAGAGTGCTTAGCGACAGAATCGCCTGGCCCAAGGGATCGCTACCTTGCTTCGCGACAGGATCAGTTATGAAAATATTTGTTCTTCGATCCGATGTAAAGACCAACAAAACTAAAGCCCTTATTTGACACACAAGAAGGCCCAGAGAATGTTGACTTGCACTTGCTTGTAGCACCTATTAAATCATAATTGAACTCTGTCATTAAAGAAGTGTGGATTCTTGGAAAACTAGGTTGCCTTGCGTGTGATCAACACTGTCCTGTGCATCAGTCGGCAACAACAGGGACATGGTTGACTGGCAATTAGATTAATCAAATGGTTAGAAGGCAATCATGCTCTGGAGTACAGAAGACTCAACCACCAAGCTAATTTGTACTATATAATAATGAAGAAACAATTCAGTAGTCAGCATCTTAACTGGGTAGATATTACATGGTCAACAATCCCTGCACTAGTGTGCAATTGAAGCACCCTTTGTTTTTTCACTAAAGAAAACGAGCCATATAATTGCTACATGAGCAAAGAGGAGAATCCTGGAATCTGTTCGACATGTTTTTTCCCCCACCCCTGACGAACAGCCGGAGATTCAACGGGATCGCTTCATGCAGCTCTGGAGAGTTTTGTGAATCAACTGCAGCACTGCAAGTTTGCATTGAGCGGTCCAGGTACTACCAATCTGAAAAGAAACATGCCAAATGGCAAATTTAATCAATCAGATAGTGGCTTGGTTCTGGTTGAGTGAGTATTTTCATAACGACTCTAATGTCATGGACATTCAAGATAAAATAATTTAAGATAGCTTTTGGGATGAAAGAAAATTGCTATTAATAAGCTAATGTGGTGCACAATCTCTCATTAAGGAATTGAAATGATGGATAAGACAACCTTCATTAAACTTAAATTAACTCGATTAGAAAAGACTTCACAAAGTAGCAGTAACAGTTTATTATTTACATATAACGTTGCAGAAATTTTCCAACCTTCCAATGTTGTCACTGCCTGAATCTGTCAATATTGTGAGCCTTCTTGCTGCTTTCATGAAGTCACTGCAATAATATAATGAGAAGATCAACACAAACCAGCATAGGCTAGAAACACATACATAATCCTTGAGGAAACAAACACAGTTGCCACATAAAGCAGACTACATGTAGCGTCAATAGGAATCTCCAACAAATTAGCAAAAGTGCAATGTGCAGTCGCATAAAACTATATTTATGCACAGAAGAACAATGAGCAAAAGTTTGAAATTTGTAACCGAGTTAGAAAACCTTCAAGTTGATAAAGCTATTGGTAAGTATTAACAAGAGAAATAATAGATAGACATTCTAAAAGGTCGACTCGTCTGGGACTAAGCCCATGATACTAACCTGAAGGGTTCATCTCCCTGTATGCCTGCAGGAGTACTGTCTGGGACACAGCATAAAGGACTTATGCTGTGACCAAAAGAGTTCCTGGGGTACATGGGTGTTGAAAGTTGGCCCTCTAGAGGAAAATCGGGATGTTGGGGAATGCGTAGCTTTTTCCTTGGAGAGAAAGGTGCCAGATGAATGGAAGGCATGTTTGAGACAAGTTCAACCAACCATGGGTTTACACGGTTTACATTTTGTAACAAATCTGGTTCATCCCATGTCACCTGCAAGCCAGTGTGAATGGCGGTGAGCATCTAAGAAAAATGGTAGAGGCATTTACAGCCGAGAACATAATAGAAAACATGGAGAAGTTGCAAGCTATCAGACAAGTCAATTCAAATACACAAAATTAAGACAAACACTTAAAGATGATGATGGATCAATTTTCCATCCAGAAGCAACAAGTTGTAGTGAAGAAAAACTATGTGCATACTACATGAAACAAAAACGAAAACTTAGGAAAGCATATTTGTTTTATTAAACTTGGGCATCTCACTTTTCGGAAATTTAAATATAGATTGAATGAGAAAGTGGATTGTTATTTTACTCAGTCTTTCATTTTGATGAGATCATCTAACAAAGAACTAACAACCTATTAGGAAGCACATGACAAATCCTTAAATTCAAATAGCAATCATGCATTTTGAAAGGAGAGAATGAAAACAATAGTATACAACTATAAATCAGCTGCGAGTACAGTATACAAGTAAAACCATTGCCTAGCCCTTAATGCATCACATGGAAACGAATTTCCAGAACATATTGAAACTACAAATAATATTTGTCACAGACTCGGAACAAAAAACTGTCAAGCATGAAAGCTATGAAAATGTGGTAACAAAAGATGATATTAAAGCACTAAAAAAACAAACTCGTCGATATGTATGTTCTATATGTAATAAATAATTTAATTATCTAAAGAACTACTTGAACTCATTAAGCTTTGGAGAATAAAATAAGGCCAAATTCTGGTCCATACCTCAGACATGACTGCAGTAGATTTTCTCAGACATGACTGCAGTAGATTTTCTCTGTCAGCTTTCTAAGATAATATTTTTCAGATAGCATACTGGATTTATGTTCATCAAATATAATCTATGAGCATGTGACAAACATCATATCGAAAACCAAAATTATATGACAATAGATTAATCAAAATTACTGATCAACAGTTTACTATAAAACAGTTTTCAAGTTCAACAGTTTACTCTAAAACAAACATCATATCGAAAATATCGAATACAATCTGAATAGCTAAAGACAGATGTCCAGATACAGAAGCAGATACTATCAAATCAATCCACCATGATATCAATCGAAGAATCCTAGCGCATGTTACTAGAACCTGCAACATTAAAGCCAATTATTGGTTGCATTTTCTCAATGAAACACTATAATTTAATAAATTTAAACTATGACAATACCTGCTATAGATGGCAAATCTGATCCATATGTGTCAGCACTGTTATAATTAATATCTTCAATTGATCTGATGATTAACACATTAACATATTTACAAAATGTAATCAAATAAATTTGTATATGCAAGTAAAATTAAAATAAATATGAATTCTTATTGGGCATATACCTTTGCTGCAAATTTGGACAATTGCGCTTGTCATGTGACACTCCTCGATGCCCACATCCATGACATAACCGAGAATTTGAGCTTGATTTCTCCTTCGATGATTTCATTCTCTTCCCACATCCCTTTGTTCTGACCGAAGAAGGATCAAGAATACCAAGGCCCTCATCTATGGATTTCCTCCTTTGACTTTTATCACTGCATGTTGGACTAATATTCATCTCTTGAAGTTTCTTATCCATACAATCAAATTGCTCATCCAAGAAGGTTGTCCCCTCATTTGTCAAAGATGCACGATCAACTAATACTGAAGCTTTATAGGATAACCTAGAGTGTCTTGACATCAACAACTTTTCTGGATCTGTATCATTGATGAAATATTGCTCTCCCAAAGCATATGTTGCTCCAACTTTTGCATTACGTGTCCATCGTTTGAGTATATATGTATCAGGCAAATGAAAGACTTGGTTGAGGCGGAAAAAAGCTAACATATGCCTGCATGGAATCCCCTCAAACTCAAATTTCGTACAGCTACACGAAATGTAATCCTTTTGTTTGTCATGTGTGAGCACCCTTGGTTTGGAGGAAGAAGAACTATCAAATTTCATCACATGATAAACCACTGAGTCAACTCCTGTAAATATTGATTGCACATAATAGCCATGACTCTCACTCATTTCACTTTCAAACTCCAGCCATTTCTTTTTGGTGTACAGCTTAACCATTTGAGATTCCATTGGAAAAATTGTATGTATTTTAGGAATCTCATTCATATCAATATGGTCCGCAACTAATTCATTGTGTCTTTGATGTCTCAGCGCTCTATTAAACCGAGTGATAAAATCCATCAATGAATTCTTATTTGAGACATATTTCTTAAAAAATGCATGTGAGCCTTCAGATCTTTGGCTGCTACTCATTCCAGCACAAAATACATTGCTAAAATATGCTGGCACCCATCTGTGTCGCAATTCATACATTAAGGACAACCAATCATTGTTCTCCAATTTAGCACACTTAATAGTCTCTTCCCATGACTTCTCAAAATCAGCAGGTGTTGTAGAATTGGCAATGACATTCTTTATCTTTGGTAGTGGTCTCGAAAAGTCAAAGGAGGTAATTTTTCCGGGAATTTATTCAGTATGTGCCATAAACAATATCGATGCAATGTTTGAGGGAATACATGTGCAATGGCTTTTGTCATAGCAGGATCCTGATCAGTGATTATAACATTTGGTGCTCCTTTAGGCATGGCTTCTATGAACTTGTTAAGCAACCAAACAAATGAATCAGTTTTCTCATCACTTAGAAACCCGCAGGCAAAAACAATAGTCTGATGATGATTATTAACTCCCACAAATGGTGCAAAAATTAATCCATATTTATTGGTGTTATATGTTGTATCAAATACAACAATATCACCAAATACGCTGTATGCCCTCCTTGATATATGATCTGCCCAAAAACATCTGCTAAATCTGTTATCCAAATCAGTCTCATAATCAAAGAAAAAATCTGAATTCTTCTCTTGTTCAGATGTGAAAAACTCGATGAGTGTTTCGGCATCAATACCCTTTTGTTCTTCCCTTAGATTTCTTTCAAAATTTCTAATATCTCTTTCTGTGCAGCCTACCCCCTCAGGACCCCCAGACTCTATCTCCAACAATCTCATTTGTTGACAAGTTGGTACATTTGCCTCAGAAAACTGTTTTGCCAATGTTTTCTTTGCTACCGAAACATTATGATGTGAGCGTAGTAAATGCACTTTTGATGGAGTCGAGAGTGGATGATTATGGGGCTCTGTGAAGTTACTGACAATCCAATTAGGCCCAGTCTGTTTCTTGATAAATGTAATATTTGACTTGCAACCTGTTCTAACTGTGCCACGTGCTCTTTCCCTTGTTAGTCGATCAACTTGTGAATGTTTCATCCGAATATCTGTATGGCCTTCTTTAAAGCATACCATTTGTTTCCACGTGACTTCATTTGTTATCTTATTTTTCTTGCTCGTGTGCATCCTTGAACTAAATCCGGCTTCTCGTGCATATTCGTTATAGAATGCATATGCCTCCTCTAGTGATGGAAATTCCATTCCGATTTTTGGCTTTCGATCTTCTGTAACTTGCGGAATGTATTCTTGATCGTCAACTATATTTCCTTCCATTTCTGGGATCAGGTGTCAAGAGATGATGTATAATTGTATCTGAGGCAATGAAGGAACTGAAACAGAAATCACAACAAGATTGCAACAGATAGGACAAAATTGAATCAGATACAATTAATCCACAAGCATATCATTGATAAATAAATAAGAAATGTTCAGATGTTAGCCAATGCCATATGGTTCAAACTTAGCCACTAAGATAGCTGTTTCAAAATGTCAGAATTCTACAAACTATAATCAATGAACAAGGGATCATCCAAGTTCATTAACTAAATAAAGCGAAATATTAAACAAACAGAAATCACAAGTATAATAAAAAATATATGGCGAATTCAATTATTGAACGCATCTGGATCATGGAAAATCCCAACCATTAAACATGCATTTTACCCAACCAAACCATGTTGATCAACAGCAAGAGAAGTAGCAAATTGAACAATTGCAATGAAAATCAACAGCAAGAATGCATGATCGCACATCAAAGAAATAGCTACCTCCAATACTAATGCCTGGTATATAAAATGAATTACAAAAATGTCTAACTGATTTGTATGTATATATATAGTAATAATTCTATCAATTATACATTACAACATGAAAAGTTTAACAAATGGTCAGTCATGACCTTGAAAGAACTTATGTAACCCTTTGAGAATGCATGATGGCTAAAAAATACAGCAAATTCAAGAATCAATTAAAGAGGTTGCCTTCATTGGTGTCATGTTCCTAAGAATCAACCTTTACCAAATTGTTCAGATAAAAAGAATGAGAATAAAGAGGTTGCCGTGGACAATTTCTTGCCTGCGAAGAACGCTCGCGAGGCCATCCAGCACTCAATGTGAGTTCACTCTCCATGCTTTGTTCAAGTTACAAACTACTAAATAAATTGCGTTTGTAATTCTGATTGTATCAATTGTGTAATTGTTCAGGGATCTCTATGCCGAATACATCTTGCAAACCTTGAGGCGATGAATTAAATGAAAACCAGCCATATTCCAGTCTCGAATTAAGAGTGGCAACAAAGATATTGCACTATTTATCATTCAGAAATTCGTGATGTTTTTTTTATCTTTATCAATTCAAATGTAGCATTATTCGATTGTTAATTGCCTATAACTTTTATCATTACAAACAGCAGATGGTAAATTACTGAGATGAAAATGGCACGAACCCAACTGAAACTGGATTGACTACAATATTCAAGAAATACAGCAAATTCAAGAAATAGTTACCTCCAATAAATAGCTAAAAAATCGCAGCAAAAATTGGAGTAACAATCGGATGGGTTTAGGGAAAGCGAAAACCACGGGGCTAGCGAGATTTGTACCTGTGAAGGCGGCTCGGCGCAGGCGGCAACGAAAATTGCAGGGCAGGGGCAGGCGCAGGCTTCGGACACGAAAGAGAGAGAGGGCTCGGGGACGCGAGAGACCAGAGAGATCGGCGCAGGGGAAGCTAACCTCCGGTCGAGAGAGATCGGCGGAGGAGCTTTTAGCAGCGGGCGCGAGAGAGATCGGCGGAGGAGCTTTTAGGGTTCGCAAGGTTCGGGAGGAGAAATGACGCGAGGGCGCGAGAGAAGGTAACCCGGACGCGAGGTGGGCTGCTGGTCGAGAGAGAGATCGGCGCTGGGGAAGTCGGCAACGAGGAGCTCGTCAGCAGCGAGAGTGAAAGGAGCTTAGGGTTTGTTCGGGAGGAGAAAAGAGATCGGGCGGGCGCGCTTCGTTTTTGTCGCGAAACTGAAATCACGCGAGGACGCGAGGACAGCCGAGTTTGCTTTTTTGGCTTTTTTTTTTCCACGCAGCAGCCCACGTCAGCGCGTCCGCAGCTCGTCCGCAAGAGGAGTCCGCAGCCGAACAGATCTGTATATATATATATATATATATACTCTGACTATAAATAATAAAGTATAATAATGTTTTACCGTGAC
Organism: Boesenbergia rotunda; assembly: GCA_024364735.1. Taxonomy (NCBI): domain Eukaryota; kingdom Viridiplantae; phylum Streptophyta; class Magnoliopsida; order Zingiberales; family Zingiberaceae; genus Boesenbergia; species Boesenbergia rotunda. The sequence goes on along the minus strand of JAGFNQ010000872.1, from coordinate 228,022 downwards.
TTGATTAATTATTTTGTAAAGAAGAAAAAATCAATATATATATATATATAACAATTTTATTATAATAATTTCTTTATCAAATTTAGATCCGTAAAATATATAAATAATAATTCTAACTTATCTGTTGAGTGGTCCGAGCTGCTTTTTCCAAACTGTAGTCTCCTAAGCTGAATTCCCGAGCTCCAGACCAGGTGTGCCGAGCTCCTGAGCAGGTGTCTCGAGCTCCCGACTAGAGTCTCCCGAGCTCACGATTAGTGTCTCCCGAGCTCCAGACCAGGTCCTGAGCTCCCGACTATGTGTCCCGAGCTCCCGACCAGTGTCTCCCGACCCGAGCAGTGTCTCACGAGCTCCCGAGCCGAGCCCTTGAGCAGTATCTCCCGAGCTCCCTAGCCGAGCTCCCGAGTTTCCGAGCAGTAGTCGGGCGTCTCCCGACCGACCAGGAATTTGCTGAGCCCTGCACAGCGCAGTTTCCTTGAAACAGATTCGTCCTCCTCCGGCGATGCTTCGAGGCTTAGATGGACTTCTGTCTCTCAGGATACAATAGCAGACCACGGGCACTAGTTGTTCATGGCGAACTAAGAAAGTACCCGATTGCTATCAGAGGAAGTCAGGAAGGAGGTGGAAGAGAGCCTCTCCCTAACCGGCCAGATCCGAACGCCTGGAAGAGAGCCTCTCCCAATGTGGGACTAAAGCTCACTCACAAGGGAGTCTCTTTATTCTCCACCTCACTTTCTACTCGCTAGAAAGTCCCAATGTGATACTAAAGTCTCACCACCTCCCTTTCCATTCACATGATATCCAACATATTATTTATGTAAATTAATAACTATCTATCTTCAAGAGTAATCAATTTGAAAGATATATTACCAAAAAAATAATGATTAATCTAGTGAGCTCACAACCTCCTAGACCTAGTGAGCTTGCGATCAAGTCACCGTTCATGGCTCAATTAATTACTCATGAGCTTGTAGCGACTACTAATTAATCTCTCTCATACACCTAAATAATCCTATTTATTTTGTAACCTTAAAGTAACGTAAGTAGTTACGTAGCCCTTCAAAAAAAAAATTTTTTGAGAAAAAAATTAGGCTCAAAGCTGGGCGGTCGGTCTTTTTGTCAATTCGTTCAGTTTCAATTAATTCAATTAACAATCCGTAACTAGGTCTGACTTTTGCATTTGCGAACTGGACTGTGTTTCTAATGTTTGAAATTTGAATGAAGACATCTGGTCACAATTTGGTACTTGTAAATTATTCGGCCGCCTCTTCATTTTTTGCGCGACGAATTAATTAATTCAATTAATTGGCGAATGAAATGAAATCTTTCTTATGATAATCAATTGTTCGTTTTCCATGTGCATGGACTCGACTAAGGAAGAATTCAGCAACACCTGGAATGAATATTCATCGATGAATATCAATTTGTTTAATTTAATTTAATTTGTTTGATTTAAATCAGAAGTCAAATCTATTTTAACAAAATAAAATGATTATCGAGGTTTTAAATTGTTTGACTTTAAAAATAAAAATAAAACTACGCGGAAACAAAGCCGCTGCAGGCTGCCGCGTCTGCCTTGTGGTCCATAGCAGTTTTTTTTTTAAAAGTCAACGACCGTTGACATACCTGACTAAATTACTCCCCCGTTCGAACGATCCGTCGGTCCGTTCCCATTTATGCATCCGTTGTAATCCATCCATTCATTTTTTTTATTAATTTAACGATATCATATTATCATGCTAATGTTCAATTAACTTTAATAAATAAGTGTGGGGTCTTCCGGAACTGTTCTGTGCGCACGTGAAAAACAGTGACAAATTATGAAGATTTCGCTCATTTATGAATCATCAGTTTGGGCATGAATGATGTCATCTTAAAATTTAAAAATTGAAATTTGAAAAAATTAATGTATTCGTTTTCACCGTACGTTTGTTATAGTATTCAAATTAATAATTTTCGTGATTTATCTTATCCGTATTAGTCCTGAGATGAATTGATGAGAATATTAGAGAAGTAAATCACCTTTTGTCACCCTTACAATTATGTGGTTCTCAGTAAGTGTTGTCATCATGAGATCTGGATCAAAACATGACAAAGTCAATGTGTCCGTCCTCCCCTCGTGCTAGTCACAATATCCGGGCTAGCGACCCAATGATTTACCTCTCTGTGTTGATCCTAGGATGGGTGAAAGAAAATATATATGATGGGCGATTACTATATTGAATAGTGATAAATACATAGGAAAAGAACTATTAATTAGGAATTAACCTTAAACTTCATGATCATAAAAAAGATGTCCTCGTGGGATGGAGTGATGGTTAGTGTGTGGGTATTGTCACTAAGAGGTCTTGGGTCAAATCCTGGCAAAGCCAGTATGCCCACTCTCCCCACGCGTTAGCCACAACATCTGTGCTAATAGCCCCGTGATTTACCTCCTCTGTGTTGGCCCTGAGACGGATGACAGGGGCGTTGGGATGAACGATTCGCCTTTTCATCACGTATTTTGATGATAATATTTTATGGAACATTGTCCGTCTATGGGTAAACATCTAACATCCATGGACGTAGGGATGACAATGAGGCGGGTCGGGGACGGGTTTGCCATCCCCATACCCGTCCCCGAAGTAAATCTCCATCCCCGAACCCGTCCCCATCCCCGTCTCTACTTAATCGAGGAATCTCCGTCCCCAAACCCACGGGGAGTAAATCTCCATCCCCACTTGAAATATCCATTTTTTTTCCAAGTTAAAAAAAAAGGATTTCCCAAGCATGGTTGTAAAAACAATGGGATTTCCAACTTGTGGGAGGCGGCGAGTGACTAGTGAGCGATATTCATTAGAGTTTTCACACATCTTTAATATTAATATTATTAATTATTTTAATAATTATTAATATTTTATTATTATTAAAGATATTGGGGCAGGTTCGGGGATGGAGATAACATCCCCATACCCGCCCCAATTTATTTCAGGGATTTTAAAAATCTCCGAACCTGAATTCAAATCCGATAATACCTCCTCAAATCCGATAATACCTCCTTAAATCCGTCCCATTTCAAATTTTCCCCGCGGATATTTAAATTCGTGAAAAAAATTATCATCCCTTCATGATGGACGACAGTAACACAAATCATGATCTTACGGATAGGGTGCCGTGCAGCTGGTACGTGGACGGTGGTGGGACGGCGACGGTGCATTGTTCATAAAATATGCCATCCTATATTTAGGACACGCATCTAGAAGAGACAGTTGGACCTCCCAACATCGTACTAATTAGCGATGTTTCTATTCCACGCGTACACCGCCCACGCGTCCCCCATTCATCAACACAATCTAGCAGACGCATGTCGAGGCCGCAACATCTTTGAACTAACTATCCGTCTTCGTTTGACTGGACGGCGGCGTAGTAGACTTCAGGTGGCTATGGAACAATCGCCCTCTGACGACGAACACCTCGGCTAAACTAACTACAATTGCAGTATGCATGCAAGAATACCAGTATATGTTGATCGTTGACTTGCAAATTCCCGGTAATATCGGATCTTTGAAGATTGAACGAGATCTTCGTCCAGTTGCACGTAGAGTAATCGATTTAATTTTTGTCAACGATACCGCGGTCCTTTTTCATTGATCTTGTAAGTATTTGGTATTAGTTAATTCGGGTACGAATGACGGCTAAGCTGCTCATGAAAGATTCTGAGATTTGTTCTTTTTTCCAGGTCACCTCCAGCTGTGCAATCGGCTTGTTGCCTGATAGCTTCGGTATAAATATATGGGAGGGGAGTGGTCGGAGACTATGCAAATCTTTCTTACTCTTTTCTCTCTACCAGCTGCTGCGATCTACAAGCGTGTACTTTCTTTACTCTGCTCCATCTTTGTCTAACGTACTCTGAGTTTGTGTTTCTGAAAACGCTTTAGTTTTTTTGATTTGGTTTGTTTGAACAAATTGTTGTTCAACAGGAACGTTCGAGGCCAGATCAGTGAGTCGATGGGTCGTTCACTTTCGTTTCATCCCTGGTACTCGATGGAATGCGTCGGCAGCAAATTGTTTGATCTCGCCGGAGCAGAAAATCTCACGATGAAATCTTGCAGCTGCAGCGAGAAAGATATCAACGGCATGACCGTGCCGAATGGCCCGGTGATGGATAAATCTTTAACCTTCAAGAATTGGGAGCCCCGACTGCCGAAACTAGATCCCACATTTTCCTTCAAGAACGAAGTAGTTCCCCGGAAAAGATTCAACTTTGTGATCTCTGATCTGAAGCTTCCCCATCAATGCCAGCTTCCTGATCAGCTCACTTCGCCTGGGCCTTTGAGCGAGCTCGACGCGGCGGCCACTAAACTCCAGAAGGTCTACAAGAGTTACCGAACGAGAAGAAACCTCGCGGATTGTGCAGTCGTCGTCGAGGAACTCTGGTTTGTCTCCTTTCCAATTTCATGGATTCGTTCGTCCAAGTTCTGGCCTTTTTTCTGATACAACTCTCTGTGCGTTGATAGGTGGAAGGCGCTGGATTTTGCGTCGCTCAAGCATAGCTCTGTGTCATTCTTCAACGTCGAGAAACCACAGACAGCAGTTTCAAGATGGGCAAGAGCATTAACCAGAGCTGCAAAGGTAGGGATATGATTCTATATAAAACTATTTGTCTCAGAATTAACCATGTTCAATCAACTGAATTCATCTTTCTTAGCTTGGCAAGGGTCTATCCAAAGATGAAAACGGTCAGAAGCTAGCTCTGCAACACTGGCTAGAAGCTGTAAGTTGTCTTAGCACAGGCCTGTATTTGCTTGGAAAAGCACCTCTCATGTTAAGCATGCCGATTGTGCAGATCGATCCACGCCATCGCTACGGTCACAATTTGCAATTCTATTATGATATCTGGTTCAAGAGCGAGAGCACGCAGCCATTCTTTTACTGGCTCGATGTTGGTGATGGGAGAGAAATAAACCTGGAAAAGTGCCCCAGAAGCAAGCTTCAAAACCAGTGCATTGAATATCTTGGACCGGTATGTGCCTTGAGCTCACTTTCCTTAGTCATGGGTACCAAATGGAACTCAATTCATGTTTGTTGCTATACGCAGAATGAGAGGGAAGCATACGAAGTCATTGTGAGAAATGGGAAGCTCATTTTTAAGAAAAGTGGGCTTCCTGTTTCTACCACAGAGGGTTCCAAGTGGATCTTCGTTCTCAGCACCACACGAGTGTTGTATGTGGGTCAGAAAAAGAAAGGCTCGTTCCAGCACTCGAGTTTTTTAGCTGGAGGAGCAACGACTGCTGCAGGGAGATTGGTTTCGACAGAAGGGGTTCTTCAGGCCATATGGCCATACAGTGGTCACTACCTCCCAACAGAGGAAAATTTCAAGGAATTCATCATCTTCCTTCAGGACAACAATGTAGACCTCACCGACGTCAAGGTAGCTAGATAATTTAACCGACTGCGTTAATTTTCATTTCTTCTTCGTTAATTTGGTTGTATCGATTCTAAGACTCGTGACTGATGAACAGAGATGCTCTGTCGATGACGACGACTACACCTCCTTCAAAAAACTGCCACAAGCTTCTGCAGTTACGGAACGGTGGAGGATTCCGACGAGCAAACGGAGAAGAAAGTGGACGGAGCACTGGCGGCGAAGCTCGACGACCGTTTGTCGTGCAAGTGGACTACGGCATCCGGAGCTCGGATTGGGTGCGTCCGTGATTATCCAGTGGATTTACAATCCAAGGCGCTTGAGCAAGTCAACCTGTCTCCGAGGGTGACTACTCCACCCAAAGTCCTCCCGGTTCCTTCTCCTCGGCCTAGCCCTGGACTCCGGCTGTCCCCCAGGCTTCAATACATGGGCATTCCGAGCCCGTCCTCCTCTCGTACTCTGCCACAACAATCGAAGAGGTGACCTAAGGCAATGAAGCTGAAACTGATCTGCTCCATGAGCAATTTTTCCTCCCAGATGTTTATTTTTGCACTCGCTTTGTGTTAATTGAAGACTGTTTGATTGCTGGAGGAATATCGATCATCATTTGTTAGACTTTTTAAAGAAATGAAATCATCAGACAGAAAAAAGATAAATAAAATTCTGAAATTTTATCGGAGGCGTTAAGGTCACGTCGCTCGTCGTGACTCTCCCACCACGATCATCTCGACGTCTGTTCGCTACAAACCGCTCACTTTTCCACACCGAAAAAACCAGAACGCGAGGCAAAGTTGCAACCGGCAATCTCACTGAAAAAACAGAGTCGGAAAGAAGAAGAAGAATGCTAGGCGGTTCGAGGAAATGGATCATTAAATCCTTCGCCAGGCTACGAAAGCAGGGGAAGCACGCTCAGGAGAAGGCAAAGACCCGGATGAAGTGGAATTTCTGGAGAAGAGGTAGTCGCCGGCCGGAGCCGGCGCGGGTGCAGGTTCTTGCAGAGGCTTCGCCGGCGGATCGCAGCGAGCGGGCAGCGATCCGGATACAGACTGCATTCCGTAGTCTTTTAGTATTCAAAATCCTTCTATATATGTGTTTTTTTATTTCCCAAGATCGAAGATTTCTTCGATTTCATGCAAATGAATTTGTGCTGCGATAGGCTAGAAGAGCATTACGCGCTTTGAAAGGGATCGTGAGGCTTCAAGCGCTGGTGCGAGGTTGGCTGGCGAGGAAGCGCGCGGTGGCCGCGCTCGAATGCTTGCAGGCCCTGGTGCGAGTTCAAGCGCGCAGTGCTCGAGCGCTTGAACGCCGTAACCAAGTACGTCGCGTGAAGGACGCAGAGGTACAAGTTTCTAGTTCGTCACTCGAAATCTTTAGCGAAACCTTAGCAGCAGCATCATGGATGAATGTACTTGTAGGATGGATGGTGTGACAGTCGGTGCACGGTCGAATCGATCAAGGCGAAGTTACAGATGAGGAGAGATGGAGCTTGGAAAAGAGAGCGTGCCATGGCTTATTCTCTTCGCAACAAGGTAGATTTAGATTCGTCCAAAGTCATGCATGTCTCTTTTGTTCCACAACCTTGATGACATCTCTGATACAGCGTAAACTGAGCGAGTATGCTACACCATCGTCGACCTTTGTGGATGAGCAAGAGCTGGAGAGAGTTAATTCTAGTCTGAGGAGGTTAAAACCATGGGAGCAAAGGTTCGTGGAAGGAACAGAGGAGAGTAGTTCTGTTGGAAAAGAAGTCGCCCAGCTCAAATCCACAAGGGACTTAAGAAATCATGAGGGATGCTTCCATTATGAGGCGTTTCCATCATCTTCTTCCTTTTCTTCTTCAGTGAACTCATAAAGTTATGATTACAGAAAGATTTCACAATGATAATCGAGTTCGTGCAAATCAAACTTAAATTTGAGAAAGTGCAAAGAAAAAGTTCTTTTGCAAGCCAAAGAAGCGTAAATCAAATTACCATCTTTATTCGCAAGCAAATCAGGATTTGGCCTTTTCTTCCTTTACTAGTACAAACACATTGGGATCTTTAACTTTGTAGATGGGTGTGTTCTCATCGATCTCGTTGCTCCGTCCATGCGTCTCCCAATCATGCGTTCTACTTCTCTCCGTAACTCTTTGATGTCTTCTTCCTCTTACCTGCTAAATCAAAATACATCACGAAAAGAAAGGAAATGGAAAAGAAAATACAAACTCAAAAGAAATATATTCAATCGATCAGCAGGCCTTTCAGAATCCCAATCACAGACATCGAGATCACAGAAAATGAAGCCTCTATCTTTGCCAATCGCTATGGAAGTCAACAGAGGCTTAAAAATAAAAGTTTCTATGACAACGTTTACGACGCAATAAGAAGACAACAAATTTCATAGATATATAGACCGGCAGCAAGAAATCCCTGAACTCACTGTTCTATAATATATTGATTTAAATTAATATTTGAGAATGTAGACAAACTCATATACGAAATTCTTTAGGTTCATTTTATCAAAATTAATTGATAGACCTATAAAACTGAGAATGATATAAAAATAAATTCTATGAGTTCATATAGTTTTTATAATTATATCCATTCTCTCAAATATCAATTTAAATTAATATATTAAGAATAGTGATTTTTTTAATATGAATATATTTTTAAAAAATTAATTCGTATTTAAAAATTATTATTCTCAATATTCAATTAAATTAATATTACTGATTTCACGTTATTCTAAGATTTCTATACTTATACGTCGGTTTCAACTCCTAATTGCGCTAAATTGGATTGAATTAAAAAAATTTTAATCCGTAAAGATATAGATCCGTCCGAGTGCACTTGAATCTAACTCATACGTATTAAAAAGGATAATTACATGGATCTGTCTAACAGATTAATTATTCTAGCCGATATTTCTGAGCCGTCTGCTCAGCCGCGGGAAAATCGTAATTATAGTCATTTACTATTTTTGTTAGCGATGTTAGATTTAATTATTACTTGTTTTGGTAATTTTCTAAATACACAGTTTAAAATTCTAGGTCGTGTCCTAGTCAGGCAGTCAGGCTCTCCGAGTGCTGAAGAGAAGATTGAAGAGGATTAAGCGAGAGGGAAAGCGACGAATCTACGAAGCGGCGGCAAAGATAAATTGGAGGAGGAGGATGAAGGATAGAGGAAGGAAGGCGTCGGTGGACGAGAGGCACACGCAATGGAAATCTCTTGTGCCTGTTGTCTATGACTGGCTCGCCAACCACAACCTTGCCTGGCCCTCCCTCTCTTGCCGGTGAGAGTACCAACTTCTCCCCTGTGTTTTTTTTTCTTTCTGGGTCACGCTAAAGTTTTCTGGAAGAACTTTGTCCGAAGGTTTGGGTTCTTGCATTGTTTAGGGTTTTAAATCCTTAGTTGCTAGATCGTGTTGTGAGGTCAGGGAATGCGAATATGAAGTGGAATTTTTTTAAGCTTCGGATGGATTCTTTTCCGATTTTCTTTCTCGTTCCACATTGCCCTGTTTTGATAGGACTGCCCGCGGGTTCTTTTAGAAGTTCTTCAATTGTTTCTTTGGTGAATATGGTTACAACCCTTTTCTATACTTTATCTCTGAGAAGAGATGATCCAAGAATACGTGAATTTCGAGCTTGAGTTTACTTAGATAGTCACTGTAATAGACTCGTGATTCCAGAATCACCAGCGCCTTTACCCCTCGGAACAGGTAAGTGAATTAAGATCCTTTTGTATCTTTGTTTTTGTCGTGTAGTGGTTTGTCAAAGTTTTGCTGCATATGGAATCCTACTTTTTGCTGCAAAGTTTATGGTAAAAATTTAATTCCTACACGAACATGCAATTTTAGCTCTTTTTGCTGGTATATTGATGCTCTTTTATGTGTATTTATGCGGTTTTCATTGTATTGGTGCGTTATGTAATTAGATTTATCTTGAGTACAATCTAGGCTATGCATGGAGTGACAACCCATTTGTCTTCTCCTAGTTACTAAGTTAGGTGTATACGTTTTTGAATTGCAGTATAAACTAATGAACACGCTTTAGTTTAAATATCCAACACTTCTGTTGCTAAGAACGTGCTTAATATGAAAAGAATAAACGACTTGAGTACCATAACATTGCGTTCAGTGGTATTTTTTGTGAAATATTAACTTGCTGTAGATGGACTACCTCTACTATGGGTTTTCTGAAGTGAAGCCACAATGAAACTAACCTGGTGGGAACCGAGTATATTTATCACTCTAAATCATTCAAAAGTCGAGGACAAAAAAATTTAGTTATAAATTATTTTCCTTTTATATTGATTCCTTTTTGTATCCATTTGTGCTAAACTTTAACTAAATGTAACTACTCGATTTGCAAGTACAAACCTCAGCTTTGTGAAAGTTGTTCACCTTGTGAGAATGATGGACTCTGAAACTTCAGACAGTGTTATCTAATAGCTATTATGCTGCAGACTGATGGCTCTGTTCCTAATACTCTTGTCATAGCAAATTGTGAAATTGTCAAGCCAAGAGTTGCAGCTGCCGAGCACATATCTTAGGTTCCTGGGTTCAATAATTATTTTTTACATTTTTCTTTTGCTAAAAAATTCTTTGCTTTTATGTTTTAAACTTCTACTAGCAGATTGCACTTTATTGCGTAAATTATTCAATCTATATCCTATATGATGTTAATGTTTTTCTTCTGATTAACATATGTTGTTTTTCAAGTTTAATTAGGTTTTACATGTCTCGTTGCTAAAAGTGATACTTTCTGATGCCTGTAGTTCAATGAAGAAGCTCGATCTCCATTTGTGAAGAAGTACAAGACAATTATACATCCTGGGGAGGTATTTAGTATATGTTTTAATTTGTATACTATATCTACATTGCTTAGCGTACATTTGTATTGGGCATTTCATTGAATTTGATATGGTCCTTAGCAAAGTGATAATCTTTTAAAAATGAATCTTGATGTGTCATCTCAACCCATGTAAGAACGAGATATCTTGGCTTTCATCTGAAAGGTCCCCTAGGATCACATTGTCGAGGAAAAGAGATTTCACTTTGTGGTGACAAAATGATCTAGTGATGTGTTCCATAAATTTAGCATATCTAAGTTTTTGATGTTGGGACCGGTAGACGAGCTAGAGGGGGAGGGGGGTGATTAGCTCCGATTTGCTCCGTGATGATTTGTCGCGGCGGAAGACTCGAGCAAACGCTAACACTAAGGATTTACTTGGTATCTACCCCGGACGAGTGACTAATCCAAGGATCCACTCTCCTCACTCTCTCATACACTATAAAATATCTCCTTCTTGAGGTGGAGAAACCTCTTCTAAGCTTCCAATAAGATACAACAAGAATCTAAGCAAATACAAAATGAAATCTTACAAGATTTACAATGATAAGCTCAAGCTTTGCTTTCCTTGCTATCTTCAAGCTTGTGATTGCCTCTAGAACCTTGGAAATGCAGCAGCAATATCCTCCAAGGCTTCCCTTGAAATGACACTGATGAAGGAGAAGAAGGGGAGAAGAGTTGTGGCTCAAAACCTGCGTGAAAACCCTTATACCTGACGCCTAGGGTTTCCTAATCGATTACCCAATCGATTACCACGTAGACTTAGCCGTTCAACGGCTAGTTTTTGAACCTTAATCGATTAGCCAATCGATTAAGACTGTCCTTAATCGATTGACCAATCGATTAAGGGAAGGTTGAATCGATTACCCAATCGATTCAGCCACATTCTGTTCTCGCAACAAAACTCTCTTAATCGATTATCCAATCGATTACGGACCTTCTTAATCAATTACCTAATTGATTACGGTCTTTTTTAATCAATTACCCAATTGATTAAGACCTTTCTTAATCAATTACCCAATTGATTAAGATCCTTTCTATTCTCGCGAGACAACAACCCAATCGATCTCCCAATCGATTGAGTCCAACCTAACTTGTATTCACGGTCAACCCCTTTGACCAACCTGGATTTCTCGGTCAACCCCTTTGACCAACCTGGATGTAAAATACGGGTAAAAAAAAAAACAGGCCAAAAAATTTTTCAGAGATTTATTGGGCAGCTTCTAGGGTTTCTAGGCCTACGGTCTAAATTTTTGTGGGTTTAATTGGATTAAACCCATAGCTTTTAAGGAGTGGAGTGAAAGAAAACCCAAACTGAGGGTCTAGGCTGAATTGGTGATAGTTTGAAAGGGGTTTTATTGGTAAAACTCAAAACTAAGGGTGAAGTTTTAGTAACTTAAAGGTCAGGGGTTAAGTTGCAAAAAATGCCACTTACAAACCCTATTTCCTCTCCTCCTCTTCGCACACCCGCAGCCCAACCCGCAGCGCCGACTTCTTCTTCCATTCTTCCTCGCGTGCCCTAGCCACAACCGACGCCACTCCACTTCTCTTCCTCTCTGCTTCGCTCGCAACCAAGGAGAACACACCCGACCGTTGCTACTCCTCACTGCCCTAGCCGCATCCAAGAGAAACCCGGTGCCCCCTCACACCCGAGCATCGGCCGGAGACTTAAGGAAGACGATTCTCCTCCTCTCTTTCCTTTTCTCCTTGGTTTCCACTCTGGTTGTAGAGTCCCTAAAGGAGGTAGAAGACCTGAGCATTGGTGGGCTACAGCCACGATTTCTCCTCCTCCACTGAGTTCCACCGTCAGCACAAAACCAGGTAAGGGTCGATTGTTTAGGCTTAACTGTGAATGGATTAGGGTTCGGAATTGATTTTTGGTGAGTGTGTTCTTGCAGCGGTTTTTGGAAAGTAGAATATGGATGTTGGTTTTTTGGATTTGGTTCAGTTCTTGAATTCGGGCTTGGTTTCAACTCTTATATCTGATTTGTCTCCAAAAGTTTGAATATGTGATGGTGGGTTCCTGATGATCATTGGAGTTGGTTATTTAGCTATTGAACTTTGTATTGGATGAGAAGTGGGGTTGAATTGATATTGGCAGGTATTGTTTTGGGATCCAAGTGATTGAGTTTTGTATCTTGAAATATTACTGATTTGGATTGTAGTTTCCATTGAGCAATGGTGAATCCACAATGTTGTTTTGTTGAATTTAAAATTAGCTAATGTGTGTTGCCGTGAGTGTGAGGGCTGATATGAATGTAGATTTTGTATGATGTTATTGTGGAGGAAGGTTGCCGTGAGTTTCATCTCATGGTTAGAGTTGTTATAAGAGTTCGTTTATGTTCTCTATTTCTTGCTCTTAGCCATATGCTTTTTTTCTGATCTGTATGGAAGTTGAGCATGTATGGAAGTTGAGCATGGAAACTGGAGTTTGGGTTGGTAGTAAATTAATGAGTGAAATAGTAATTAAACCATAATGATTTCCTTGAGTGTAATGGATTGTGAGGTTGAACCTAAAAGGAGTTTGCCATGTATACTTTGGATCTTGGAGCTAGTAGATTCGAGGATTGGGTTTTATTCGAGGTAATCTATTGGATCAGTTTTGGTGATTTGAACCTAAACTTAATTGATTCGGGTTTCAAAAACCTAAGATGAATTTAATCAAGGTAACTTGGGATAATTATGAGCTACTCATTTAATTGTGATTAATTAAATGAAACATGATAATTAGGAAGATCCTAATTAAGTGAGACAACTCGTTTAGCTATAAATTATATATATTATGGTAGCTAAACATTATGCCTTTGATACAGGCCTTTGATTGGGTGCATCATTGCTGATGATTAGATGGGAGGTCCTTTTCTGATACAAGTATCTCTCTTTTGGAGGCGGGTACCCCTTGACTTATCTTGTTGATATTGTCATATTGTTATGCATAGACTGTTATAGATAGCAGTAAGATTATACGCTATCCTGAGTTATTATACCTGTTCTGGATACTTGTTAGTTATCCCTGAGTTATTATACCTGTTCTGGATACTTGTTAGTTATCCCTGAGTTATTATGCCTGTTCTGGATACTTGTTAGTTATCCCTGAGTTATTATACCTGTTCTGGATACTTGTTAGTTATCCCTGAGTTATTATACCTGTTCTGGATACTTGTTAGTTATCCCTGGGTTATTATGCCTGTCCTGGATACTTGTTAGTTATCCCTGAGTTATTATACCTGTGCTGGATACTTGTTAGTTATCCCTGGGTTATTATGCCTGTCCTGGATACTGGTTAGTTATCCCTGAGTTATTATGTCTGTCTTGGATACTTGTTAGTTATCCTTGAGTTATTATGCTTGTTCTGGATATTTGTTGGTTATCCCTGAGTTATTATGCAGTTAGTTCTATACAGTCTCAAGTATTGTCATATCTGTATGTATGCTTAGATATCGTGAGGTATCTCTTGCGTTTGACATTGAGAGATCTATAGATTTCGGCCAGTATACCTTGTAGGTTACCTGTATTTCCTGTTATAGGATTTCAGACTGAGACTTAGTATACTGAGGACTGGGGGAGGGAGGTATGTGTATCCATCATACACCATCCTTGCATTGTTGCATGCCGGCGATCAGCGACTCCCTTGTGGTTGAGCCTAATCGTCTTCCGGCATATGATATGCACACACGGCCACTCATGGGTTAGTGGATACCGCTGGGTGTGTGCATTTGCTCTGTATTGCTCCGCTCGTCCGCTCAGGGGTAGTGGTTTCGGAGCGTGGTAGCAAGCAGGGATCCCTTCTCTACCCATAGACCAGAGAAGATGAGAGAGATATCTCCCCCATATATACATGGGGCGGAGCGATAGCTCCACCAGCATCCTGTCCTCTCGGTCACTCAGGAGCAGTGATGGCAGAGTGCGGACAGTGTCACAGTTCTACCCACTCGGCCGACACAGTATCGTCTGTCTCGGTGACTTGACTGGAGTTAGGGGGTGACCATGGCATTGCACCATGTGCATATTTTGCATCGTGCATTGTTTGCTGCACTTGATTTCTGCACTTGTTTGACATGCATATTCTGGAGACTTGTTATCTGAGATTATATGTCTATTGGTGCTTCATAGGTATTGATTACCCTCTTTTCAGGTTAGATGGATTCTGGTATGTATCTTGTTTCAGTATCTTCAGTATACCCTTTCATATTGTTCATATGAGACTGTATCAGCGTAGACTCCTATTGTTATTATAACTTTCTACGCATATCTGTTGGGTATTCGCTGAGCTATGGACTCACCCCATTGCCATATATGTTTTTATTTCAGGTTGAGATACTGGGAGTCGCCAGAAGAGCCCAACAGCCAGTCCCTACCCATCGCGACCGCAGGATTTTGTTTTGTCCTGTGTAGTACACTGTTTTATATTCTTTTTAGTGATTTGTATATGTCATATGTGTCGTGTGCCCTAAGGGGCTTTTGTGTATTGGTTGTTTCGTCGTAAGTCGGACCAGTCCGCAGTCAGGTATGATTTATTTTGTGTTATGGTCAGTTTATGTTTTAGTTTTGAGGCCTAAGGCCATATATATATAATTAAACTGCGTGGTGATGTCTGGTATGTTCTGTGTATGTGTAAATTGTCCGCCGGACAGGGGAGGTGTTGTCCGATTTTCTATTGGATCAGCGGCTCCTGGGTCTCGGGGCGTGACACTGGATTTCTCCATCCTAGCTCTCAACTAGGACTTAACCTGATTCCCAACCAGGTTTGCCTAACCCTCAAGTTAGGTATAGTCTCTCGGTAGACTTCCACCTTGCCAGCGTGCGATCTACCCGATCCATCTGGACTTCACCTAATCCTACTAGGTCTTTTCCCATTGCCAGTGTGCGATCTCCCTGATCCACCTGGACTTCACCTAGTCCCACTAGGTCTTTTCTCATGCCAATGTGCGATCTCTTCGATCCACCTGGACTTCACCTAGTCCCACTAGGTCTTTTCCCATGCCAGCGTGCGATCTCCCCGATCTACCTGGACTTCACCTAGTCCCACTAGGTCTTTTCCCATGCCAGCGTGTGATCTCTCCGATCCACCTGGACTTCACCTAGTCCCACTAGGTGTGTCTAGTCCCACTAGGTCTTTTCTCATGCCAACGTGCGATCTCTCCGATCCATCTGGAATTCACCTAGTCAAGTCTCCAGTCGACCTTGACCCACTTGACATCATACGACATTCAAACATAATTATCAAACATTGAAACATCCAAACATAAGCTCACCAAGCTTATCAAACATCGGCTCACTCGAGCCTAGTCAACCTAGGTTAACCCTGACCTAACCAAGATTGCACCAACATTTGAGTCCAACCTTCCTAATGGTAGAGGCCTTATTGCTTGTCCCAAATGTGGTAGAAGGAATCTATTGGTTCAAATTCTATGCTTGCATGATTGCTGATGAACATTTATGCTCATTAAATGTGATAATGCTCTTCAACCAGAAGTTATATTGGTGAAAATAATAGCATAAAGAGTTGATCATCAAAATAAAGAGAGCTTAGGAAGTCTTGCGTAATCTTTGTATGCCCTTACGTCAAAAGGAGAAATTTAAAAGATTTGTATTTTATAGGTCAGAATGCGGTAACTATGAAATAATATACACAAATAGTCAGCATATTAGAGAGAATGCTAAAATTGATGTGTGACAATGTAATAAATGATAAAAGACAAATTTTAATGACCGAGAACAATTAGATGCAGCTCTAGTAGATTATAAAACAAGAGATGATATGTTATGATAATTTTAAGATGTTCTAAATTGTTTATAAAATTTTTATAGTTGGTCATGTCGAATCATTAGTGTTGTAAAGGTTGATGAAAGATAAGTTTATCAACATAACTAAGAGTGTGATTTAAAAGATTTAGATATAACTATCCATAGGAATTTATAAAGTTCGATGGTTGCGTACTCTTTTGTTTACAAAGCGTGGATTAGAGAGAGAACGGATTGCGAGACACTCTTTTGTTTACCTATCAAAAAAAGTAACCGATGGACATATTCCAGACTTTTCTTTTATCTCTTTTTTCGTCCGCCCAAAATCAGGCGGAATAAATTTCCATTCTTCCTTGTTGACCACGAAGAACTATCATGAACTAAAACCAACGGCCAACACGAATTTGCCATGAGTGCAGTGGCCATCGCGAGAGGCAAGGCCGCGACTGACCTTTCCGTGGCCGTCGCGAGAGGTGAGGCCACAATTTCCCTCTTTGCGGATGTTGGGAGAGGCAAGGCCAGCCTCTCCGTGGCTGTCATGCGAGGCAAATCCGCGATCGGCCTCTCCGCGGCCGTCATGAGAGGTGAGGTCGCAGTCGGCCTCTCCGCGGCCATCGCGAGGGGCAGGGCTGCCATCAGTCTCTCTGCGGCTGTGACGAGCGGCGAGGCCGTGTGAGTTTGTGGCAACGCCGTGATCTCGTGGCCGCTCTATTGTTGCCGCAAACTTGTGGTGAGGCCATGATTTGCCTCTCCGCGACTGTCGTGAGTTCACGATGTCACGGCTGCGAGCTTGAGCTCGAGTGGCAAGTTGCAGGTCGTTGGAGGATTCCTTTCCCTCCAATCCTTTGTCTTTTCTTTCCTTTTTATCTTCTTTCTCTTCCCTTCCTCAGAGGATAGTTTTTCACCGTTGATTCCTTTCCCTCTTTGTCCTCGCTTCGTAATAAACAAAGAATAAGATTCATAGTTAACCCTAGATAATTGGGATTTGTAGCATCTTGTTGTTGATAATGATTCATCATTAATGCTCACTCTGGGAATATATGAGATCTAAATTATAGTTTTTCATTGATCTCTCCCTCCATGCAGGTTGATCTGGTCAATTTTGGGCAGGCCCCCTTCGGGCAAGGAGAGTCAAGGTCGCGGGCTAACATGGGGGTGAAAGTCAAAGGATTCATCAAACAATTGGGGCTGGTAAGGCTGATCGGACTTTAGAGAAAGATAAAGTCCGGTCGGGCACTTAACCAAGAGTCCTTGGTAGGACCAGACCCAAAAGGAAAAAGCTTCTCGGATAAAGCTCCTCGGATAAGACAAACGACCAAGGGACACCCTGATGAGCCAAGTCAAGGCTGATCGGATGACTTAATGAGCTCAGTCAAGGCCGATTGGACGCTTTGATTAGCCTTGTTAAAGCTGATCGAACATCCTGGGTAATCGAGAATACAAGCTAGGCCATTAAGTATACTTGTTTTAAGAGGCCAAAGGGGTATCGCCGATCGGACTCGGACGAGGGAGGAGTCCAGTCGGATCTTTAGAATTCACAAAGCTTAATAAAGGTGAAGCACCAGATAGGCCCAAATGCTAGCAAAATAAGCCTAATCAGCCCGTTAAACCATTGTCCCATTTAACCCTTGGGCTGGTTTAACCCTTGGGCCAAATATCCCTAAGTGGCCCTTTTAGAAGATGTGGCCCAAGAGATCCTATAAATGAATGGAAGCAAATCCTTCATAGATACGCATTAAAGGCTTAGTGATCATTATATCTCAATTGAGGTGACAGTTTCCATGCCTAAGATATCGATTTGACAGCCTTGTTTACGGTGATATGACACCTCCTCAAAGTGGGGGTTGTGAGAGTTGTTATAAATGGGGGTCTCTCCTCTAAAGTGCAAGTACGCTCATCCATTGTTCCCAACTTGACTCTCTTAGCTTCCAGTCTCTTTTTCCTACTTCTGAAAGTTGACTTGAGCTTCGGAGTAGCTGCGATGGGGACCCCCCGATTTGCTTCTAGCGCTCCTTCTTTGAGTGTCTTTGCAGTTGCTCGTGGTTAGGGGTGTAATCGAACCGAGCTGAGCAGAACAGTAAGAGGCTCGGTTCGCTATTTTTAGCTTTGAGCTCAGGCTCGAGATCGATTCGAACTTTAGTTCTTAAACTCGAGTTCGACTCGTAATAAAATTAAATAGCTCGAGCTCGGCTCGAATTCGGCTCGAAAAAAACTCGTTTAAAAATTAAACGAGCTTAATTCGAGCTTGTTTAAAATAAATAATTATAATAATTAATAATATATTATTTAATTTATTATTTATGTGATATTTAATTATATATGTATACATAATAAGATTAATGAGTCTCTTAACGAACACATTCGCGAGCCTCTTAACGAACACGTTCGCGAGCTCATGAATCAAATATTGCTAAGCTCGAGCTCGAAATCGAGATCGAGCTCGGTTCGTTAACTTAATCGAACGAACTATTTTTCGAACCGAGACCCGAATAGCTCGCGAGTGACTTGGCTCGTTTACACCCCTACTCATGGTCTTCTCTTGCTAGCGGTCTCCTCGCGGTCAGCATTTTCACCATCTCACTGACATTCCATTTTTCATTGCTCTCCGACAGGATCACAGGTGAACAGGATCAAGGAGCTTCCTCAGAACAACAAAATAATTGCAACAGATACTGACAACCCAGATGTAAGGAAATTTGTTATTCCAACAACATCAAGTAAAATTCACTTTTGGTATATATATATATATATATATTGAAGGTTCTTATTTGGAATGTTGATTGCAACCCAATCGCCATCCTATGTTGGGTGCTAATGAATCCCATCCAGATTTGGTTAGTCAATAGTCAAAAGACAATTCTTTCATGGATACATATGGATGCTCATCTTAATAACAAAGTCACATATTGCAGATATTAACATAAGAACAAAATGCAGAATTTGCACTAGTTATGTGTCCTACTGAACCTTTGTGCTTTCTGAAGGTCCTTACTCGTCCCTTTAAGTAGTGCCTTTGTATATTTTAATCCGTAGTTGTATCGTGCATTGAGCTTCTTGTTTCTTTGTTTCTTGTTTTTGAATAAGTTTCAAGATGCAATTTCTATTTTGTTTTCAATTAGTGAAAAGCACCTTATTTCTCACATACATGTCTAGATATTAACCTGTCCACTGAAAACAATTGTTTTCTTGCAAGCATATCATTTTATGGTTCTACATTGTTAGATTTAGAAAATGGTTCACCTTTTTCATGAATTTGCACTATGATTTAGCCTTCGTTTGAAAATCTGAAATGATGTATTGGTTCTAATTTCTTGGGCAAAGTATCCTAGTGATCTCACAACTAGCATGGACTAAACCTAGCTAGTTGCTACATGGCTCAGAAGATTACTTGCCACTAATAAAAGCAACAAGAAATTGAATATGTCCATATTAACAACAAGAAAGCTTTTCCTTAATTGTATCATATCAACAAGAAATTTTTGATTTTCAACTTGCATATAACATTACCCAAGCCTCTATATTTTCTCTCTCTATTTTTCAATCTGATAATCAATTTTTGTATTCTAACTTTGCTGCATACAGTGATTCTAAGGGGCTGCTAAAGGCTCCACTAGTGATTCTACTAATAGTTGAAGTCTGTGCAACTAACCTTGCATGTTATTTTTAGATAATTCGTAACATTTGAAGCATGAAAATTTCACTTTTAAGGAGGTCAGGTTATAAAGTTCATTGCTCATTTGAAGTTCATTATCTACTTCACCCGATTGTCATGGGTTCTTCCAATTTAGGTTGGTAAGAAGAATCAAAATGCTGGATCAAAAACAGCCAATTGCCCTCCTGGTTTATTCTTCCAACATGCTGGACACAGGTATCTCATAACTATCTTTATTTTAATGAATACTCTTTTTCAAGCATTCTCATATTAAAGGTTTTATGGTTAACTAATGCCAACCTGCTTGGATTAACAGAAAAAAAAAAATCTGAAATGTGACAAGCAAGATCATTGTTGCTAGCTTTCTTCTTTTAATCCATTCATAGTTTATTGTTTTTAGACCCAGACCAAACTGAAATGTGACAAGCCTGCTTGTTCCAGTTGTAAAAACAATAGTTGGGTAAATACATATCTGTACATTTCATGTGATATATAAGGTCGTCTTATTCTTTTGCCATGTGTGGAGATTGTATATTGCCATATACTTCGGTATACACCCCCATTTCTGAACCGTTTTGTTGGCGTGCATGCAGAGATAAAGTAGTGGATTTCCACTGGAATGCATCTGATCCGGGACCATTGTTAGTGTTTCTGATGATTTTAGGTGTGCTGTCTCTGGTCTCATTATGTATTGCCCACATAGTTCATGCTGAGGAATAAGGATCAGTATTGCTTTGGTAATAATAATACATGGAAATTCATGCAGATATGGCGCATGAGTGACTCGATATATAGGCCAGAAGAAGAGGTTCTGGCGAAGTTCAAGGCCCACATTCTATCATGCACGCCAAAGTAAAATCATCGTGATTCTTCCATCTGCATTTTGCCCAACACTGATGTAGCGGATCTGAATCTGCATTTTTAGCAGACGCTTGCCTTCTTCATGCTTTCTAAATGTTGGAACATATATGCTCTTTGTGGAGACTTTCAGCTGCTCCTGAATACTTGCACATCAACATAAAAATCGGGTCTGAATATCAGAGCGGAAACATATTGGATGTTCCGGAAAGAATCGACGCGGACGATGAGTCATCAGAGTTCAGTCTACGAGGATGATGACGAAAGGAAATAAATCACATCATACGAGATTAACACGAGCGTTAATGGGAACATATCGGAAATTTTTCGACGGAGCCACTCTGACGTTAAGTCAGAATTTCAGTCGTTTGCAGGAGGAAAATCAAGGAGAAAGATGTGAGTTCAGAGAGCGTAACTTCTTTACCTGTGGGTTGAAGTATCTTATATACCTGGAGGTTTAGTTGCATGTATCTTCACGTTCTCCTTCATGTTCCCTACGTGTCGGTTACTTGATAATTCTTAGGTAACGGCTTCCAGCGAATGTTACGGTCTTAATTGTCGCATATAAAGGAAAATAATTATCCGTCAACTTTTCTGAACAAGAAAGGGGAACGATTATTGGAAATGGACAATCGGGTATATGACTTTTCAGGTTCCACTCTCCCGAGAGGATCTCGAGGAATCTCCTTCCCCGGAAGACATCGGGAGCCTGTCTTCGGGGAGGTCTCGGGGATCTGTTTTCCGAGGTGGTCTCGAGAGTCTCTTCCCCGGAAGGGCCTCGGGAGTCTGTCTTCCTGGGGAGGTCTCGGATGTATACCATCCCAAATTGATCTCGGGGATCAACCTTTTCGAGGTAGTCTCGGAGTCTTCTAACTCCGGAAAGACCTCGGGAGCCTATTTCCTGAGAGGTCTCGGAGTCCGAGATAGATGTTCAGACTCTGTGGATCTAGACATATAATTTTCTTATTTTATGTATCAATACTGGGATGCTCAACTCCATTATTGAAAAATCAGTGCACCCTATGCCACCGTGAGCGAGCGACCAGGATCGCGCCTACGTATAATCTGCGACGTCTCTTCAGAAAACCAAGCATTTGACTCATGCGGCCGACACTGACATCAAGGCCAGCCGCCCACCTCGATCGTTTGTTAATTTTTGGACGGCGTCCCCGTCAGAAGCTAAAAAGGCACAGTAGACGCTAACACGGATTTGTTTGGCAAAAAGCAACGCATTTGTTTGGCACTTGTGAAAGAAATTCCAACTCTAATCTGAGAAAATAAAATAAAAAAGGAACACATTACAAGGGTCGGTGTTGGGACGGTCCCGGTAGTACAGCGTAAAGCGGGTAAAACTGGAGGGATTCTAAATGGGCGGTTGCTGGGGCCTACACAGATCGTTTTCCAAACATGCTCTGATGGCCCACTTCCGCTGCCATACACATTTGAACGCGAGGGAAATTGAAGGAGGGAGGGAATATTCGCAGTGACGTACGGATTGCCGTATTTCTACCCCATCCGAATACGTATCTGAATACTGTGAATCGCCGTCTCTAAAAAGGAAATGGAAGGTGCGGATTAGATCGATAGGGGTTTCCGCTTTTTAAGAGGGTAGGCGAAGGTCGGCGACGACGCAGCTGCTGGATCGGTCCGCGACTCTCCTTTCCCATCTTGTCCTTTCGTCGGTTGAAGTCGCTCCTCGACTCTGCCTCGATCTCCTCCGATCTCCGCCGGTACGCCTGCGAACTCTCTCCAAGCCATCTTCTCCGATTGGATCGGGGCTCCTTTTTTTATTTTTGTTTATTTCTTAATTTAGTTTCGAATAAAACGATTCAGAGTTGAGAAAGCCGGGATTCCTTTTTAGTACCCGATCTAATCAGAAGCAATCCATTAGAATTGTTTTTTAGTTTTATTTTTTAAACTAATCATGGTCAGTTTAAGTTCTATCGTGTTTTTTCTTCGTTTAAGGGTTCTGGTTTGGGCATATCTCTGGTTTTGAGCTTTCCAGGGATTGACTCCTATGTATGTCGTTGTATATGTTTTTTTTGAGTTTTACTATATTGATGCATTCGCTATTACATCTTTAATTCAAGTTCAATTTGCAAGTAGTGAACTTTGGTTCGCTACGAAGCTATTTGCGTAATGCTTTCTTTGTTGGATAACAGGAGTTCAGAAGTCGTTTATCTTTGAGGAGGGGAATAGAACTTGTTCTTTTACCTTGATTTTACTCTAATTATCGGGATGAAGTAGTAGGTTCTGGCTTTAACTGATTGAGTTGAGATGTTGTCACTCTGACTCAGGATTTTCACACAACATACTTGCAAAGCAGGAGATTGTTATGACATATACATTATCTTCTAATCAAACACACTTCATGGAAATATTGCTCATTTTGATTGCCTTGATCCATGCACCTTAACGAGATCTATGACCTCCAGATCACAAAGTTCGAAAAAGTTGAAATAGATAGTGGATACCTGATGAAGTGTGTTTCTTATGCATTTTGATTTGCTCATCATGATCTATGGGTAATTTTCATCAGGTTGCAACTTGCAGCTGAAGAACTGGTGCCTAATTTTCACTAGGTTACAATTTTCTCGAACTGATTCTTGACTTAATAAAGAATGAAAATAGAAAATGAACACCACTTCAATCAATTTTAGTGTAATATCCAACTTGATCTCTCATTTCCTCAAAATTCCGATATATACATATAACTTGGATATTATTCATCATAGAGTCATCATTTGGTGATTTTGTCAAACTATTCTTGTCATTACATTGTCTCAATCCGATAATATTTACCCTCCCCATTGCAGCTAACCTTTTCCAAATTGATAGGGATGGATCAAGATGGTTCTTGTCAACTTATCGGTGGAGATGGTGCTTTCAATTTTACCGGCATTGAACATTTCACAAAGATAACAAAGATGGGTGATTGTGGATTGTCCTATGCAGTGGTCTCTATAATGGGCCCACAAAGTAGCGGTATGCATAGAGTTACTTCAAATTGATTTTAAAATTCTTTATTTTTTATGTTTTTCTGATATTACTTTGTATTTGCCTTTTGGAAATGTCAGAGCTATAGCATTTTTTTTAATAAAAATTCATGGTGATTTCTAATCATTTTATTTCTTTTGTTAGTCAATTTGTCTATGAAATTTAAATGTAACAACTTGGACTAGCTAACATCTGAAAGGTGTTTCCAATGCATTTTTTTGGAAAAAATTATAATACTTTGATAAAATCATTCATATTTGATAGAGCCTGGAACTTTTTCCCTTTGTGTACATTGGCTTTTGATTGAGTAAGTTGTGCTGAGCATTGACTTTCTTCTTAATATGGTACCGACTTGATAGGAAAGAGTACTCTTTTAAACCATTTATTTGGTACCAACTTTACAGAGATGGATGCTTTCAGAGGAAGGCAAGTTATGAATACTGAATTTTATATATTCATCTCTATTTCTATAACTATATTTAATTTAATTCTGTCTACCTATGTGGATATTCATTTTCTTCAGGTCACAAACTACCAAAGGTATTTGGTTGGCAAAATGTGCCAAGATTGAACCATTTACTGTTGTTATGGATTTGGAGGGTACAGACGGAAGAGAGAGAGGAGAGGTATGCATTTGACTAATCAACTTTACTGATTTTAGTTTTGTCATTATGACTTTCAGAGGCACCACTTTATAACCATGGTTTGTTTGGATTTGAATTTTACACTTGAGAAAATTCTGAAAAAAGTGGTTTAGGTCAATGCTGTTTAGCAGTCATAGTGACAGTATAAATTAGCACAAAGTAAGAGCTAGAGGAATGCGGAATTCTTGGTGAATTTTGTTCTCTTGAGCTTGTTTTGCTGGCCTAGCATTATTATTATATAATTTTAAATTGTAAACACCTACTTTCACTTCTCTAATTAGTTGTACTTTTTTGGTTTAAATCAAAGATTTCTATATGTGATGGGTGAATGAACACCTTTTACACATATTTGTATTTATGGTGATTGGTGAGAATACTAAATGGCAACATGTTCACTATTCAACTTCTATTTGTTTTTTTTATGGGTGGTGTAATTTTATTTGCTACATTCACAAATAAAACACTCAAGGTAAACTCAACAGTTGTTTGTGACTTTCACCCAGTTCTTTTAGTTTTTTCTATTCTAATTCCATATTTGTTGTTTCTTTATTTCCTTGTATTATTTTGAGACTTTCAGCCTTTTTTAAGCACTTTTCTTTTGCAGGATGATACTACTTTTGAGAAGCAGAGTGCCCTTTTTGCTTTAGCAGTTTCGGATATAGTGCTTATAAACATGTGAGTTTGATGCTGAACATGTATAATACTTTATACTATTCATTTTAATTCTCAATGTATTTAAAATGAATGACTGACCACCCTTCTATTGAATCCTCCTATAACATAGGTGGTGTCATGATATTGGTAGAGAACAAGCTGCAAACAAGCCTCTCTTAAAGACAGTGTTTCAGGTATTGTTGTATTCTTCAGTTATTTGAACCTTCAATATAACTATGCAGAATACCATTGACGTGTACTTAATTTTAGCAAGTTACTATTTTTACTCTCTTTTGTGTATGACAGGTCATGATGCGATTATTTAGTCCACGTAAAACAACATTGTTATTCGTCATACGAGACAAAACTAAGGTGGTTAATTGCTTCAATCTTATTCGTATTTCCATTGCTTTAATCATTCATGAATTTTGATTGACATCAATTGTTATTGAGCAGACACCCCTTGAAAATTTGGAGCCTGTTCTGAGAGAGGATATTCAAAAAGTACATATTACTTATCACTTTGTTAGTCTGTCTATGTTGTAATATTCTGCACCTATTGCATTAATTTGTGATTTGCAGATATGGGACAATGTACCCAAACCAGAAGCTCATAAAAACACTCCACTAAGTGAATTTTTCAATGTAAGAGGTAGATTTATTTTACTATGATAAAATTGCATTTGTAACTAAATTTGACGTCTTTACGTCTTTACAGGTAGAAGTAGTGGCTCTTTCAAGCTACGAAGAGAAGGAAGAGCTATTCAAGGAGCAGGTTTGTTATAACATAATTGAATTGTCCACATCAACATGCATGTTACTTAAATGTGTATTTATGCATGATTATAATTGAAATAGTTTATTGTTATGCATTATATCAAGTGTTTGAAAAAAAAAGTCATCATAATTCAGACAGCTCTTCAGTTTTAAGTCAATTTTGAAGAGACAGCAGTGTCATGATATAATGATAACATGAAAGATATTGTGATGTCATTTTTTAGAGACCTTTTAAAATTGATGGACAAAATTTTATTGCATTTTCGAGCCAAGTCAAGACAGTTATGCAAGAGGTGACTCTTTCATATCATGAAACATGACATTTTCTCTATTGTTGTAAACCAATAATGTGATTGGCTACCCATCTTTTGTTTATCTTGCCTTATTTTGTATGAGCATCTGTATACATGCCCATTCTTTTTGTAGTGATATTAGGTCAAATGACATTTACATGCTATAGTTGGCCTTAAGATGTTATGGGCTTTCTCGTATTTTTGTGTTAAAATTTGTTGTAATGTACAAGGTTGCAAATTTAAGGCAACAGTTCTATCATTCTATTGCACCTGGTGGGCTTGCTGGGGATCGACGAGGTGTTGTTCCGGCTTCAGGATTTTCATTTAGTGCTCAACAGATATGGAAGGTTATCAAGGACAATAAAGACCTTGACCTTCCAGCACACAAGGTAATTATTTGGTTTCTATAACTTTTTACTTGTTTGATGGTCTAACTGCTTTATTTTTGATGAATTGTAGGTTATGGTGGCTACTGTTCGTTGTGAAGAAATTGCTAATGAAAAATTTGCTTGCTTTAGCACTGATGAGGTGATCTTTGTCTGGTGTCCAATTTGTCTATTTTTGTTAGAGACATTTGTGAGAACTAGTTTGTTCATAATTTCTGGATTCTAGGAGTGGCTTCAACTTGAGGAGGTTGTGCAACATAGCATAGTCCCAGGGTTTGGGAAGAAGGCTTCTGCCATTCTTGACAAGTGCTTAACTGGGTAAGTGTTTTTTTTATTGCCCTGCCATTCATCTACAAGGATGGAACACCAATGAATTTATAATATGATGGTTCAACATGATTTTTTTTTGTTGTCGAGTGAATTGTACATATCCTAATCTATTGAGCCTGTAAGTGTTTTTTTTGGCATAAACTTGTAAACTCGATAAGTTTTATCATACAATTTAGTATCAACTACTTATAATCTGATACTCTCTCTTACCTTATATTGCCTCCCCCCAAAGGATACACTATTTCAAGTGATTTTTTAATTCTAATGAAGTAATACATTGCTACAAAAATCTTAAGAAATTTCATGTGCAAATTTGATGTGAGTGGAGATGAAGTATTTTCTAAGGACACATTATTTCAATGATTTTTTAATTCTACTAAAGTAATACATTGCATACAAAAATCTTAAGAAATTTCATGTGCAAATTTGATGTGAGTGGAAATGAAGTATTGGTAATTTACTTACTGCTTATTTTGGATGTGAGTGGGAGATGAAGTGTTAGTAGAGAGATTATCACTGCCATAACTTAACTTGAATGTAACACATCGTAAGATAAAATTGTTACACATTCTTAAATGTCACAACAAATGGTTGATATAAAGTTGGTAGGATATGTTAATTAATCCTTTCATATCAATGATTATATCATTTCCTCCAGAAGGACATTAGTTTATCTTGGTTGAGTCAGACACATCCCTTGAGCATCTAGTGTCCTTAGATTGTTAGCTTTAAGTGATCGTAGTAGTGTGTGTCTTCACTGCCTTATTAGTCACTACAAGCTAGCTTGCAATTGTTCCATAGTATCTACTTTGTAGTTTTTACTACCAGGAGTGTGTACTAAATAACACAACATATCATTTGTCTCAATCATCTCCATAATTAAATTCTTTCTTTCCACTGGCTTAGTCCTGTAGCCTGTACTGGCTATTGGTAAAGCTCAGTAGTGATTGGTTCTAACCAGAGCTAGAGGAGAGGAGGAATAGAAGTGGTGAAAGAAGAAAAGGTATGTATACCTGTGTGCTACAACAGTGAAGTTGTAGCATCTACTTCCCTCTCTTTTTACAAATATTTGACCAGTTTTTCTGTCTCTCAGTTCCTATGGTTCCCTTCTTTTTTTTTTCCTTTTCATTTTATCTCTTCTCCTTTCTCTTTATTTTTCAGGTCTCCTTTACTGATCATAGCTTCAGCTCTCCACTCTCTTCCACACTTTCTAATATCTCACCTTCTAGACCCTTGAGATTTCAAAGTAGTACTTACGCTGAATTGAAAAATAACAACGAGAGGACTAGCAATGTCACTGCCCGGGGGTGTAATTTCCTGCACACTGGGAGTTATCCCACTCGGTGATAGGTTAATAATAACAACAACCCTAGGAATCATCTAAATAGAATAACCAGGAAATTCATCAAATTTATATATCATATTCTTCGTATAGAACAAAACTATACAGATAAAACGACATATGAAACAAAACGTAAATACAACGAAACGAAAGTAACATGAACTAGGAACAACACGTCGAGATCTCTAAGCAATTCTATGTCATATCGAAACCAATTATAATATCAAAATGGTTCCTGTGCCTGCAAAAAACTGGAGGTCAAAGAAAGCAGATGGCAAGACAAATGATTAAGTGGGTAATCAGAATAGATGTGCATGAATTTAATCTTATTTAAGAGGTCAAGGAAGCATAATTTCTTATTATAACTTTAAGTTCTCAAATTATACTTAAATGTATATTTATGATCCTCTAGCATTTGTATGTTGGAATTAGAATTCATCTTCATATGTTATAATCAATTAAGATAAATTCTCCCGTCTTACTATTTAATCAATAGGTATACAGGTCATTCATGATATAACATCAACATGAGTAAATGTCATAAAGCATAGGTATCAACATGTATAAGCACCATCAATGATCTAAATCAGATAAATCAACTAAAAAGTGAATCATTGGAGCCAATATTATCATACGTCATCTGACGTATGGGTTAAAAAACCCTCACTGATGGAAGATCAAATAAACACCGACCACGGGCGACCGTGCTACCACAATAACATGTGGACGATTAGGTATCCTGGACCGTGGGTGCCCACACTACCACAACATGTGGGCGGTCCAGTAAACTCGGCTCAAAGTTTTCACTTTTAGGATTCCATTTTATCCATTTATTAAATTGTTCTCTTTTCATATTGAATGATCAACCAAGTTAACATTTTCGTATGAAGTATGTTAATTTATCATCATAGGGTTCACAGATAAAAGACTTCTAGTATCAACAGTATGAAGGAGCATGGAAGGTCAAGCAATATAAAGACAGGTATCAACAGAAGAGTAAGTCAGAATATCCATTTAATTTTTAAAACAACCTTTCCCATCTTAATTCCCATATGAACCCACATGTGAATAAGAAATAACATTAATTATTTACCCTCCAACGATTTTATTATTTTAATCCATTTCGCTATTTGTAATATCATTTTAATCCCCTTTTGAAAACAATTATACAAGTATATATAATCTTTTATCTCTTTATTCATGCACAAGGATAAATGTATATGAGTCAAAGGATAGATGTACCCACTTTATATACAGCAAAATCTTCGAGTGTCGGTATATCACCGTGCTCCACTCGAACTCGTATTTACAAATATAATACAACAATAACTTAAATACTCAAAATGATACTCAATAAGAATCATGACATAAAATCTAAAGATTATTTACGACTCGAAGCGGATACATCATTATTTTGATCTTGCTATCTCATACCACTTTGCATTCCTAAATGAGACCTCCATTACTTAAGGTATAAAGTCGATTAACCCATCCTAACCACAAATAGATTAACATAAAGTATAAAGTATACCTTCTAAGGATTGTCGTGGTTGCTGGAAAAGAGAGCAGCAATTAGGGTTGCATTCCCCTTTGCGCTGGCGGCCTCGGCTAGCTCTGGCGGCTGCTATTGAGATGCAAGGACACATGGGCAATAAGGGAGAAGTGAAGGAGGGAAAACAAAGAGGCTATCAATGACTAGTGGCCGGAAAAGAGCAGCAACTAGGGCTGCTACGTTGGATCTGCTGGAGAAGAAGGCAGCAATGTCAGGCGGGAAAGGCTGAAAACAAAGAAGATGGCTGCTGGGATCATGGAATAAAACTTCGTTCCGGTGCCAGGTGGCACCGGCGATATCTACCGTTCCGTTGGCTGTCGAAACCGGCACAGAAGTCATCAGGATTTTGGCGAGTTGCAGCGTGGCGTGCATCACGCGGCGACAGGCGGAGGCGGCAACATCTAGCGTCCGGGAAGAAACGCCCAAGCACGCAGCGTCGGAGGAAGAAAAGCCCACGCATGCGCCGCCGGAGGCGTCGCGAACTCCTTCGGCGCCGCCGGAAGAGTCGTCAGACTCCTTCGGCGCCCCGGAAGCTCCGCCGGACGACACCTGAGCCGTCGGCTGCCACGCGCAGCCTCCGCCTGCGCTAGGGCTCGCGAGCGAGTGCAGGCGGAGGCGAGGTTTATGTGAGGAAATGTTTAAATAAACATTTCCTCACATAAATATATATCTCAATAAAATATATAAAAATATATTTAAAATAAATAATTTTTAATTAATTTTCTGAAAATTATTTTTATTGTTTTAAATATTATTTAAAAATTCTAAAAAAAATCTAAAAAATTTCTAAAAATCAAATTTATATTCTGATATATTTTTTATTATTTTATATTTTTACTATTTTATTATTTAATTAATATTCTGATATTTTTATCATTTTAAATATATTATTTAAATTAAATAAATAATTTATATAATTATTATATGTAAAATAGCATTTTATGTTAATTTATATATTTATTATAGATAATATTTTTTACCTTAGAATAAATTTGAAATTTAGATTCATAAATATTACGATATTAAACTTTTTTACTTTTAGGATTTTTGCTCCAAAACATATAAAGTTTTGACATTAGTAACTTAGTAAGGTAACATATTATGATGTATCAATTTTAATTCGAGTTATTGATAGATGAATTTTCTTTAATGAAAATTATATTTAATTTTTTATAATGATATTAAGTTGTTCAAGAGAACTTATATAAAATCAATATATAATTTATTTTTAAATTATACACAATAAACATATTTATCTAATAATTATTATATATAAATAAAAAAATACCGAAACCGTACCGGCATGGCACGATATGATACCGAAACCGTATCGTTCCGGTCTGGGACTGAAACTTCGCACGGGTCGAAATTTTAAACCTTGGCTGGGATAGTGAAGGGGAAAGGAAAACCTTTCTCCTTTTCACCGGTTGTCTTGGCGAGCTCCGGCGATGACCACTGCTAGCTCCGATGGAGCTCCAACGGCTATTTTATGGTGGTTGTCGTTGGCCGGTCGTGTGTATGCTAAGTATGGCGGTGGCAGTAGGTTTTTTTTTCCAATACTTAACAAGCAAGGTTGGTGATTCTAATTCAATTTTGTTTACTTAAATTATCTATTGTTTTTCCTCTCTACTTCCTCTGATCTATTATCATCCTTTGTCAATCATTTTGCAGCACTATCATTTTTATTTGATAGCTCAAGAAGACTGGGTTGTTAAGGACTACAAACCTGCCATAGCAAAACCATTTTTCAGGAAATGCTAGATGATGCAGAATTTAATTAGAAAATTTGATGTGTATTTGTTCATACACTTTCATGGAATTATGCTTGAACTCATGATGTTTGTGTCTGTACATATAACATCTTCAATAAAATGAAAGTTATTTCATGATCTTTGCTTGAGGTTTTTATACTGTGTTGGTATGCAAGGAATGAGGTTGATGACTATATTAAGTCATTGCACATAAACTTACATTTGAATCTAAAAGAATGCAATTAGTTGTACAATCTAGTTATTTATTATTTGTGATGATTACCAATACTACCATTTTAAGGATGCTTGTGTTGGTTGAAAAAAGTGCATTTATACTATATTTCATATGTCATTTCAAAGTTTTTCACTCTATTTTTATTTCTCTTTAGTGATTGTTTTCCTTGCTATTGAATTTGATTAATTTCTCTTGCAGGTACGACACAGAAGTTTTTTTCTTTGATGAAGCAGTTAGGACTTCAAAGAGACAACAACTGGAATCAAAGCTTTTACATGTATTTTTTTTTCCTTTTTCAATACAAATCCATTATCTTGTTCGTTGATGAACCTCAATTATAAAGATCATCTTGTCTGGGTTAGTTTAAATTTCAATTTCTTGACACCTTGCTATCTTGCTGACAACATTTTCCTAACTATGTTCATCTGGGGTTCCCTTCAAATTACTTGTGCACCATTAGAACACTTTTCATCTTGATCTTACTACTAATTTTTTTTAACTCTTCTTTCTTCCTCTTTATATGGTTATTATTGTTGAATTACATAAACCCTTATTTTAGAGTACTTGACTAAAAGCACTCTCTTGGTTGATAATTTGATGGCTGATTGTTTAAATACTTTTTTTTGTGTTACTTGTGTAGATGATATTTGTCAGCTTAATTGATGGAAAATACAGGATTTCTCTAGTGGAATTTTCTGTGTGCTTTTTAAGAATTGCATCTGTGGGCATAGTATACTTAGTCATTACTTCTTAT
This sequence comes from Boesenbergia rotunda, assembly GCA_024364735.1. Taxonomy (NCBI): domain Eukaryota; kingdom Viridiplantae; phylum Streptophyta; class Magnoliopsida; order Zingiberales; family Zingiberaceae; genus Boesenbergia; species Boesenbergia rotunda. The sequence continues at coordinate 195,823 of JAGFNQ010000872.1, read as the reverse complement.
GAAAGTAAGAATTACTGTGCTTCCAGACAATATAAATTAACTATCTATGCTAATTTAGCTTGAGGAGAATAAAGAACTGAAATTTCACTGCAACATATGCAATCATAATATGTACTATTTTGTATTTCTCATTGATGCATTTTACTTTTCAGTTGGTAAATCCTTCTTATCAAGCCATGTTGGGCCATATACGTTCAAAAAATTTAGAAGATTTCAAAGGATCATTGGATAAGGCTCTTGAAAGTGGAGAAGGATTTGCTAGTGCTGCACTTGATTGCACTAAATCTTTTATGAAAAAGTTTGACAAAGATTGTGAAGGTATCTTTTGGGATTCAGCTTTATATAATTATATATAACTACAGAAGTATCCTATCGTAAGTATGTTTTCAGATGAGTTGATGATCTGTCATTTGTTTGGGGATTTGTAGATGCAACTATTGAACAAGTTGATTGGGATACTTCCAAGATTCGGGATAAGCTTCGACGTGATATTGATGCTCATCTAGCTTCAGTTAGGTCTGCAAAAATTTCCCAGCTTAATGCACTCTATGAGGTATGTTAAGTGTTTCTTTACTTTGTGTTGAGGGCTTTGGTGCTATTGTAAATTCTACTTTATTTAGACCAAAACAGATTCAAAGTTGGATGGCTATAGGTTGATGATTCCATTTTATATGCTCACAGGGCCAACTTAATAAAGCCCTTGCAGAACCTGTAGAAGCTCTTCTCGATGCAGCTGCTGATGATACCTGGTCCTCAATAAAAAATCTTCTTCGGCGAGAGACTGAATCAGCAACCTCTGGATTTGCTTCTGCTCTTGCGGCATTTGATCTTGACCAGGCAACTATGGATAAAATGATTGTGAGACTTAAAGATTATGGCAGGTCAGTGGTTGAATCTAAGGCAAGAGAAGAGGCTGGAAGAGTTCTGATTCGTATGAAGGATAGGTGGTGCATTTTGAAAGTTCTATTAACTTCTGTCAGATTCTGTCACAGATTTTGAAGGAGGCCGGATAATTGAGTATATTCTTAATTTTGTATTCAGATTCTCTACATTGTTCAGTCGTGATGAAGACTCTCTGCCAAGAATTTGGACAGGAAAAGAAGACATAAAAGCAATTACAAAAGATGCTCGCTCTGCAGTATGATGGACTATTTTGTCTTATTCTCTTTAACATTTTTATTTACTGTTCTAATATTCCTTTTCCCCTCCAATTCCATTTTAATGTTTTTAATTAACTGAAATTTCTTGTGTATTTTTCAGTCTCTAAAATTGCTGTCTGTAATGGCTGCTACTCGCCTGGATGATGAATCTGATAAAATTGCAGAAACTCTTTCACTTGCTTTGATGGATACTTCAAACAGTGCTGTGAAAAATAGAAGCATTCAAACCACGGATCTGTTAGCTTCGAGTTCGTGGCAAGAGGTTATTAATGCTCTTCTCACTTGTACTTGGTTTGAGCATAGACATACAGAGTTAGCAAATCTAGCATTTTGTAGCTGTCATTCTTAGAATCTAATGTCTTATAGAAGATTGATTCGTCTATCTGCACAAGTCATTGCTGAGCTCATTGAAAGGTTGATCATTGTTTTAATTCATAAGTCATGCTCATCAAAAAGATTCACTTGAGCATGCTACTCTCTAAATGCCTATGACTGGTTTGTACATTCCACTATCCAAGTTGTAGCTGTAACTTGCTCCTAGCATTGTGTTTAAAGTGCAATATTTAACCCGCCTTCAATTCTTATTGTGGTGTGGTTTGTTTATAGATGCACAGAGCTATAGTAATAATGGTGTTTGTAGAGGACTATTGTTGGCATCATTTTTCTAGCAACAATGTTCCTCACTTGACCTTGATAGTCATATTTAAGTTTGCTGAGGTTTATGCATCACTATGTCTGGTGTCTGTATTGCATTGATATTTTAGCACACTAATTAATAATAAGGTATTCTTCATAGATTATTTAACTTATTCTTTGATCAGGTTCCAGCTGCAACAACTTTGATTACTCCCGTCCAGTGCCAAAATTTGTGGAGGCAATTCAAGGCAGAAACAGAATACACTGTCACTCAGGCCATTTCTGCTCAGGCATATTGACTAACTGGTTATCTCGTACAAATTTTATGTTGTTTGTTTTCTCCAGCACTGAAATTATTGATAACTTGTGGTTATCAAAAAAAAAAAATGCTACCTAAGCAGGAGATGGGAGATTTTTGAGTTTCTGGGTAACTTAGATGACTATGATATAGATAAAAGTTCAACGACTTCCAAGCATGTAGTGTACTTAATTCTTGTTCAAAATATATCTTTAACATCTTGATACTAAAATTCACAGCAATAGCCTTTTTTTACAACATAATGAATGCAATTTACTAGTTCTTTTATGTACAGAGTTGAGTTGTGGCACAATAAAACCAGCAATGTCCAAGAATTAATAACACGTTTTTTTTTTGCTGATTTCAGGAAGCCAATAAGCGTAACAACAGTGTTTTACCTCCTCCATGGGCAATTGCTGCTATGTTAGTTTTGGGATTTAATGAATTTATGACTCTTCTTAGGTGATTAATTTACTTGGATGAATTTCATTATTGCATTCCCCAACTCCTTATAAACTCACGCTACATTGCAGAAATCCTTTGTACCTCGGTGTCATTTTTGTTGTCTTTTTAGTTGGCAAAGCCATTTGGGTTCAGCTCGATATACCCGGTGAATTTCGCAATGGCGCTGTGAGTGTGAATAGTCTTTCAGAGTTCAAGTTATATTCATTTTTGGTGAAGCCGATGTGTATATTGAGTCTTGACATTGTTCTTTAACTGCAGCTTCCGGGGCTTCTCTCCTTATCCACAAAGTTTCTCCCAACAGTCATGAACATCCTTAAGAAATTAGCAGAGGAGGGCCAAAGAGCTGCAGCTCCACAAGGTCAGAGGAAACAGGAAGATGATGAGTCTAAAGCATATAGGAATGGAGTACCCAGCAATGCAACCTCAGATTCATCCTCTAGTGTAACCTCATCATCCGATCGAGGGCATGAATACACAAGTCCGCTAACACAATGATGAGAAAGTAGTAGTGATGATAATACCTCTTTGATTGTTTGTTTGTCTTCTTAGTCGAAGGTTCAAGACCCCCTTGTTTAGTGCATATGCTCCATTGTTGCTTGCGGTCTGAACCTATGAATTCAGTTAATATGAAGCAGATGTTGGTGTGTGATAACACAGTTTCATAAGAGAATGAAAGCCAGATTGATGCCCATTTGGTTTTAGTTATTGGCTGTGGCATTTGAGATGTATACATAGAAACATTGACTCTTGTTCTTTGGTACGTTATTTGTACTTTATGGATTTGCTTGGCTATTGATTACGTGTGTTACAGTTTAATGGTATTGTTTTTTTTTCTCAATGAAGTTGACTTATCGTAGTAGAAGATTTCTTGATCAAGGAAATTAGAATGTGACTAATTTGGTAAGATGTCAATTATTTTTATTCTTTTATGGATCAAAAGTACTTCTAAAAGAAATGGACAAAAAATTAAATGGATATTTTTATAATATTAGCTAGAATGTGTTTTTTTAATGATAAATTCAGAGTGCAATCTATGCACGGTGGAGCCAATTTGGATTTGGGCGAATCTAAATGTAGTGTTCTGAAAACCAGACTGACCAGTTGATTGGACCGATTGAATTAGAAATCGATTAGATTTTCCGATTGAATTAGAAATCGATTAGATTTTCGATTCTAGTTGACTTTGAAAATTGACTATTCAAGAACCAATGCGAACCGGTTGAGAATCGGTGAATCGGGTAAATCAGATAAACTGGCTTGGTTTATTTTATTTTTTTAATTTTTTTCTTTTTTGCAATTTTATTTTCTTACTAAAAAAATAAAAAGTCAAAAACTTAATTTGTTTTCATCCAAAGTCCTCAACGAATAATTTATTATTTACTTGAATTCAATAGTTTTAAATTTGAATTTTTCTTTGAAACTAACTTTTTTTTCTAGAATACTGTGCTATTGTTGATAAAAATATATCACATATTCGACCTAGTTGATCCAATCTCGAAGAAAATAATTGAAAAGTTGTTAGTTTTATATATTTATATAAATATATATTTTATTATATACCGGTTATATCTCGGTTGGACTCTGATTAAATTGGTTGAACCTTTGAATCTTTATCTCAATCGGTTCGATATCCGGTCCGATTTTCAGAATTTGATATTTTGTTTGAAGCCAATTGGGCTTGTTGCAAACGCAGATCGACCGGTGAGCCCAACACGTAGCAGCCCACGTTCACGGATCATCAAAGCAATGATCAATTGGGAACCAAGGTTAGCAAATCGATCAGGAAGAAGACGAGAGCCGCCGCGCCGCAGAGAAGGGAGGCGTGTGGGGAGGTGATCGTGCAAATGGATCATCAGTTTGGCGGTGGGAGCTGGATGATGATCCCGACTCAGAACTCGCTAAATCATGACTTCCACGCACTCCAGCCCCAATTTTCGTCGCAGCAACAACCGCCTCCGCCGCCGCCGCCGCTCCAGCAGCAGCAGCAGCAGCCGCACCCGTCGTTGGTCTCTCACTTCCATCTCCTACCTGTAAGCCTCTCACTTCCTCGTTTGAACTTGGGGCTAACCGGAGACGTTCAAGAGCTTGTGGTCCGAGCCTAGGAGTTCACTAACTATAAATTAGTTGTTAGCTATATTTATTCGATTAGCTCAAGGTTTTTTTTCTCCCTAATGAGGTTTCAATGACCGAAAAAACTTTTATAGAAAATTTCTTGATCATGGGAATTTGTGAACTTGCCCTCTTTGGCCATGTATAATTTGTTATGTCATGTCATTTCTAAGTTTTTTTTTTAAAAAAAAAAATCTTTTGCAGTTAGTAGAACGGTTATCAGAAGCAATTGATAGTGGAAACCGTGATCAACACTACGAGTCATTGGTTAGTTTTCTCTTTCTTTGACCTAGCAATTTCAGTAAGATGTTTTTTCATCTTGTCTATTCTCTAAAGATGAGTTAAGGAGGATGTTTACCGGTCTCCTGTAGCTATCACAACCACTTCATATTTCCTTTATTTCCAGGTTACTGAACTGAATACACAATTTAAAAGGTGTCAGCAACTCTTAGATTCTATTTCAGAAAACATCAGTTCAAAATCTATGGTGAGGAAATACAATCTTCTACAAATTTCTTGGCACATATTCTGCGCTAAATCGAAGTGCTTTTCTTGGTAGAACAGTTGATGTTGGAGTGTCTTGATTATAGTCCAAAGTTGATGATAATATTTGACATTGTTATTGTCTTGTTTGCAGTAAGGGAACTTTAGCTAATGTTAAATTGTTGCATTATCTTTACATGACCACACAGATCATAACTTATTGATTTATGTTGCATTGGTGATAAAATATATCATAATAATTTTATGCGGAATCATTGATGGCTATACAAAAAGGAATAATCTATGGGCTATGGCACAACTTGTTTAATCCCACCCAATTGTGGTCGTGAAACCTATGTAGCTTGGTCATTGAGATATCTTTGTTTCAATGAAAGGCATATTTGAAACTATGCATTCATATTGGATATAATAGAGAAGCATACGAGATATTTTCGCTTGAGCTAAAGGTGCAAATATGGATTATTCTGTGGATAATTTCACTTAATCTGCTCCGATGTTGATAAGATTCTTGAGAATTATCTGTCTATTTAGCATTTTACTGAACACATTGGACAGGCACGTAAGAGGCAACTAAAAAGACTATTTTAGGAGTAGTTGCCCTTTTCACTCTAGAATTACCATCACATTGTATTCTATCAAGTGTCAACTCATTTCATCTTCCATTCCTTGCTAATTATGATATGCGCTACCTCTAATTGCAATGTGTGCCCACTTAAACGGATTTATTGACAATTCCTATAATGTTTAGGATTAACATGACCTTAACTTCTTGGCTCCTAATTGCCAAATCGTCGATGCCAGAGTTCCTAGACAATTAGTCAGTGAATTCCCTGTACTCAGGAGTAACCAAAGAACAACTAAGAATCAATAATAGATAGCCTTTGATCTAATTTCCTATCTTGTGTTCCAACTGTCAAGTGTTAAAGAGAAACATCTTCTACACTGTAAACAAATACATGCTTGAAATAGAAATATGTTATTATTTGGAACTTGTAAGTCCTTATATTCTCCAATCTTGTTAAGCATCTGCATCAATATATTATGAGGGATCACATCTATTGCTCACTAGTAATTTTTTTACATCATTGATGATAGAATAAAAAGGAAGAAAGTTCCTGTATTGTCTTTCCCTGTGTCTGTACTTCTATAAGCTAACATGATTCCTTGTTTTGACTGATCTAATTGTGCTTATAGCTAATGCGAACTGTTCGTTTTGCTTCGATCTATACTTTTGGTTTGTTTGTTTTCATTACTTTTAATCTAATTATTTTTTTGCATCCAAGACTGTTGAAGGACAAAACCAAAAGTTGGAAGAAACTAATCGACAACTTAGTCAAAGAAGGTCTGAAGATTCTTTCAAGTCATCAAATATTTCTAATCTCATTTTAACTTCTTGACAAATCCTAGTTGTTGCTTGCTTTTTATCAGGGATCTGATTATGAAGTATAGAAGTCATGTGGAAGATCTGGTTAAGCCTGAGAATAGTAGATGACAACACTTCCATCTTTTGATGGCTGACCTAGACATGTAAATTTGTGTGAGCTAACCTATTTTGAAAAAGCGGCCTAATGCCATTCTTGGCAATGTGTTACTAAGATTTTCTAGACCATTACAATCTCTTCATCATTTGAGACCAAAAGGCTTACAAAACAGAGATGTGCTATGACATTCTTAGTGTTTGCTCACAGAACAGAGATGTGCTATGATGTTCAGTGATTAATTCTAAAACTAAAGTCTTTGATCTGAAATTTGCGCAATTTCAATTTGTATCCTTCCTATATTTGTATTGCTTGTTGTACATGTCTGATTAACATGAAGCAACATGCCCTAAATTTTAAGGTGCTCTTTGTTAAAAAAATATTTAAAAAGTATTTTGTCTTAATTTTCTTCCTAAACAACACTCTTGTCCGAGTAATAGATCGCTTTGGGGTCATGGTGCAGTGGTAGAGCGACTAGTCGATATCTCAGACATTCACGGTTCGATCCCAGCTATGGCGTATTTGTAGAATTTTTCTTCAAATGGGCGCGAACCCTGAGACGTTAGCTTTTAACCGTCATCACGAGCGCTTTCAATTTATCCTGGTGGTTGGTGGAAATTTTCATGAGACCGTATCCCCGAGGTTCGAAAAATTCGTTAATGATTTTTGTCCGAGTAATAGATCGTTCAAATAAGAAAAAAAAAAAGATAACGTAGATATAAAATTTAGAATAAAATAGTAGTTTTATAGGGCAACTTGCCTAAAACTTTTAAATGCAAACTCAATTTTTTCCTCAGTCTTTTACTCAGATTTTTTGTTCCCATTCTTTAGCGAAACATATATTTTTTTTACCTTAATTCTCTAATATTCCCGATTGCACGTCAATTTTTCTAATTATTCTTATTTTTTGATAGATATAAAAATTCAAAAGGATATATATATATTTTTCTAAATTGAGGATATTTAAATTAGAATTTAATATATTTTTTTATCAAATTGAGGATGATTTTTTTTCCGCCTGACCAATCAATTGGGAGTCTTACTAATCGATTGAGTTAAGCTGAATTAATTGATTGAGGGTTCGGTTCTCTCACGATAAACTTAGCAGATTGATTCTCAATTATCGAAGTTATCCAATCAATCAGAGTTACGTAATCGATTACCCTAATCGATTGGGGCATCTTTTATTTTGATTGGGAATCGATCAACAATCAATTGGTTGGGTTTGTTTCGAGGGAACCAAAGTTCTCATTTTTTTTATAAGTATAAAAAGTTTAAAAAGTAATATAATTTCTCCTAAAATAAGCATCATTTAAAGAGAATTTAATATATTTTCTATTAAGCATAACTTTTTTTTCGAGTGACTAATCAATTCATCCTAAGTTAATTAATTGATATAACTCCCAATCGATTCATCAGGTGAAAAAAGAGTTGTGTTTAATGGGATAAAAAATAAATTAAATTTTTTTTAAATGATGCTAAATTTAAGAAAAATTATACCTCCTTTTTAGACTTTTTTATCCTTATAAAAAATCTAAAGAATTAGGTAAATTAGTGTCTGTTAAGGGAGTTAAAAGGGATGTGAATAAATTTTTTATGACATAGTTACGATGAAGTTTTAATTGTGATTGAGAATTTTAGGACAATTTACCCTAATTTAATTTGATTTAACAAAAGAGTAATGATACGCAAACTGCAAAGTGAAAGTAAATGCCTTAGTGAAAAATTTGACCACTAATCAACGGCACATCAACGTCCGTTCGTTGATCGGACACCGTCGGCAGCCTCAGCGGCCATCCGAACTAAACTATACCCTAGGGGCATGGTGAACCCGTCAAAGATCGCCGCAATTGCAATCTTACATCATTCACCATCGATCCATCCAGATTCACTGTTGCCCCAAGGTATAGTTTGATTTGGGACGACAATCGGAGGTCGCCAGTGGTGTCCAATCTGTGATCGAATGTGTCATTGATTGACAGTCAAATTTTTTATTGAAATATTTATTTTTCAAATCATTTAAAGCATCCTTTTTCATAATAACAAAAATCTTTTAGTTTTTAGTCACCCTTTAATACACTCCATTGACTTTAGGGATGACAACGAGGCGGGTCAGGAACGGGTTTATCGTCCCCACCCTTATCCCCGAAGTAAATCTCCATCCCATCCCGTACCCATCACCGCCTCCACTTAATCGGGGAATCCCGTCCCCGAACCCACGGGGATTAAACTCCCATCCCCATCCTCGTCACAAAGATATCTCTAATAATAATAAATTAATAATTATTATTAATTTAGGATTTGTATTAGATTTTCATAAATCTTTAATATTATTGAAATTATTTTAATAATTATTATTAATTTATTATTATTAGAGATATCGGGACGGGTTCGGGATGAGGATAACATCCCCATATCCCTCCCAGTCTGTTTCGGGGATTTTAAAAAATCTTCAAATCCGAATTCAAATCCGATAATACCTCTCCAAACCCGTCCCGTTTCGAATTTTCCCGGCGGGTATCCAAATCCGCGGGAAAAATTATCCTCCCTAACCGACTTCCATGAGAGTACTGGAGTGGACTCAGACTGAAGTCCACTACAGTCCATTTAAATGGTCTGGACGGCCCACAATAGATAGGCATTGGACATGTTCCACTTGATATAACCTCAAACCCTCGAACTGAACGAGAAGCTGCCGCGTTGCTTCTCACTTCGCTTACGCCATGTATCGGGCAGCCGCCGCCGTCGCTTCCTCTGCGCTCAGGTCCGATCTCTTACTTCCCCTTCTTCCATCTCTTGCTTTCGCAACCTTTCCTGATATTTTTTTTTCACTCTTGGGCGTCGACCAGGCGATCCTCGTCGTGGGAACAGGTACGTTTCGGCCGGTTGCATTTATGACCTGACGTATTCTTCCTTCCGTCGTTGTTGAATTCCTTTTGGTGGTTGTAATACTGGCATGAAATGGAATGCTTAAAAAGATTGGGAATGGTGGTGGAATTGTTTTCGCACGGAGCTACGCTGCAAAAGACATAAACTTTGGAGCAGGAGCTCGGGCTGCAATGCTACAAGGAGTCAACGAACTCACTGAGGCTGTTAAGGTTACCATGGGCCCCAAGGTGTGTCATAATCCCATTTCGTTGTGTACGGTTGCGCTTCTCTTATATAAGTTTTTATTTATTACGACTTGGCAATTACTAATAATTGGAAGTTGGCTTTCTAAATAATTATTGAAATAGGGATATGGATCAACTATTTCATGAGTAGATCATTATAGGATGATGAGAAATTAATGTGAGTATGAGCTTATATAATACACGAATGTTAATTTGAGCATATATGAATGTTTATTCTTGTAAGACTAATAAGGGGTCAATTGGCTAAAAAGTTAGGAATCATTAATCCTCAATTTGTGGGTTATGAATGAAGACCGGAATGAGGGTCGTAGTTAATTAGGAATCAAATTTTGAGCCAAGTTAGATCGATTATCATATTTCGTAACCAAACTACCAAGGAGGATAATATCCATGGATGTGTTGCAGCACCAAACAGATGAGGAACTTGTTATGCGGGCATTGAACAGGTGACATAGAAGGATACACCTCATGCACACTGAAGGGGCAGCGCCGAGGGAATGTGCCTAACACGCAATGAACAGGCAACATTGGGTGAGTGTACCTTGGTCACTTGAACTTGAGTGGATGCCTCGCTGCTTGAACTTGCGACACTTGGTGGATGTCATAAGCATTTGAGCATGACAATGTTGAATTAAATAGAAATGGTTCAGCTCTTGACTCAACTTTTATCATTAAGTTGAGAGGGTGTGTCAGTATCGTGAATGACTTAACGACTGATGACATTAAGTCGGGAACAAGTATGCCTAAAAGGGTGTGTTGACGAACCTGAATGGGTCCATTGGCTCATCCAAAAGGGTGCATTGACAAACTATTCGTGACCTATGCCGTCATACCGATGACTCCATCAGACTGGTTCATCGGCTAGTTGACAAGTTCGTTGTCCAACCGGTGCTAGTTGGATTGACAATGACAAATTCCAACAACATTAATTGCCCCAAACAGATACTGATTTTGGTGGAATCTAGGGATTACAGGATAGAGGGAAAGTTTGTTGAGGTTGATATAGTTCTTGTTCTTTTCGAAGAATTCATAGTTTTCAGTTTCATAACAAGAGTATAGCAATTCCTTCTTAATTATGTTCTGATTGCTTGCATGTCTCCTTCACTGTGTTAAAATGTATGGTTTGTGAGGTCGATTGGGTATTAGTTATGTCGAAGACATATAGCTGATGAATTATTAAATAGTAAATCAAATTGGTATGGATGCTTGTTTGCTACATCTTTCTAGTTTGTAATATAACATAACTTCACCTAACAATCATTCCACTATCCTGTAAAGCTAATGCAAGTAGTGCTGTATTATGTGATATTCAGATCAGCTTGTCTTGTGCAGGGCCGGACTGTGATTATTGAGAAAAATCGAGGAGATGTGAAAGTTACAAAAGATGGCGTAACCGTTGCCAAAAGTATTGAATTTAAGGAGAGATTTAAAAATGTTGGTGCAGATCTTGTGAAGCAAGTTGCTAAGGCCACTAACTCTGCCGCAGGAGATGGTAATGTTGGATATATTTATTTCTAAGATTCTGCATTTTAAGCTTATTCTCTTTTTGTTGCTAATCCTCTATTTGTCTATGCAGGATATCAGTGTACTAAAGGAAGTCTTTTGACTTTGTAGTTTTTCATTATTGCCCATTTAACCATGGGTAATCATTTAAAGTTGATTCAAAGTGATGGGAAACATTATCTTTTAAGTGGATACACAAATCTTGGCATCTCTTTTCATGGAATATATGTAAACTCAAAATTGTACTTAAAATGGAGAATATAACTAGGATCTGACTCAACCATTTGGGACAAACTTTCAAGAAAAAACAACCTTTAAAGTTTATTCTAGCTGTGTAACTTTGACAAACTTCAATGATTTCATTGACATTTCTCTTCATATATATATTAGACTACTTTGTTCATTTCCAGGAGCTTTTAATGTGGTGAACATGTTATCACTTGTTGTCATATCTGATACATTGTTTTCCAATGTATGCATTAGCTTGTGGACTAAATCCGTCCAAGTTTTGAGGCTATTTCTTTGAATTCAACTATGAAGTGATTTGTACTTTATAATGAATAATGTTCTTGGTTTAGCTTCTAAAGCATGCACTGAGATGGGAATGTCACAAACAGTTACATTAAATTCCAAGTTTGACTGATGACAGGTACAACTTGTGCGACTGTTCTAACTCAAGCAATACTAGTTGAAGGTTGCAAATCAGTGGCATCAGGAGTTAATGTCATGGACTTGCGCCGTGGCATTAATATAGCAGTTGATGCTGTTATTTCTCATTTGAGAAAACGGGCCTGGATGATTAGTACTTCAGAAGAAATTACTCAGGTGAATAACTTTCTCAAGATAGATTCTTTGATGTCATATTGATTATTATACATTCTCACAAATGATAGTTCTTTATCCAAATGAATGAATTATCTTGTTTTAGGCCGCCTAATGAATTTTGTTTGTCTACTGTTTGACTATAATTTACTACCAAAGATAAATACCCATTAAGTACATTGTTAAAAGTTTTCTCTAGTACCATCAGTTTCACTGCTTAGATTGCATACTGCTATTTGATGCTTCATGTTTTTCTATTATCTTTTGACATCCACATGCCTATTGTTTTTGCTAGTCTAACTTAACACATGTAATAGGTTGCTACCATTTCTGCAAATAGTGAACGAGAAATTGGTGAATTGATTGCTAGAGCGATGGAAAAAGTTGGAAAAGATGGAGTCATCACTGTCTCTGTGAGTATCTGTTAAATTGAAACATAAACATACTTCACAGTTTAAATAATCAAAATACTCAAGAAGATCTGGTGCTTCTTGCTGCAAGGTTGGAAATACATTAGAAAATGAGATGGAGGTGGTGGAAGGAATGAAACTTGGAAGGGGTTACATATCACCATACTTCATTACGGATGCAATGACCCAAAAATGTGTGAGTGCTCTGAGATTCTTCATTTCTGCTAAAAGATATAGTTCTATTGTGGTAAAACATGACCAGTACAGCTCCATTCAAGAATTTGCATAAATGAGGTGCTTGCCCTTGAATCTTCAAATAAGATACTCTTAATGGAGAAAGAATTTTGGCAAACTTAACAATATGATTGGATTTCTCAGATTGACTGCTCTACCTATGTGATTCAGAAATCTATATGATAGTACATTATGTTGTCAGTCTTAAATATACTTTTTTTTGAGACACATGTTTGGTATCATTTCACAGAGCAAATGTACTCCACTGCCAATATTACCGTCAACTTTTGATTTCTGTAACATCATTTTGGAAGTGAATTGGTTGTGAATTAGTCAATTAGAAGTGGCATTACTTGTTCTTTATTAATTTTTGCATGAAGATAATGTTTTCAGGAGCTAGAAAATCCACTGATTCTTATTCACGATAAGAAGATATCAGACATGAATTCTCTTTTACCAGTATTGGAGATTGCTTTGAAGGTAATACTACTATGATTCCCCTTATTAATTTGTCAAATGATTGCATCAGAAAAATCTTATCTAAGGAAACTAAGATGCTTGCTTTTATGTGTATTTAGACAAAAAGATCACTTCTAATTGTCAGTGAGGATGTTGTAGATGATGCTCTAGCTATGCTGTTGCTGAATAAGCGCCGGGCTGGTCTCAAGGTAATAATTCAAATCAACCAAAACAAACATGCACACCACACTTTCTCTCTTGTCACCTTTTTTTTGTTGGCAATACATTCTGTGCTACACTACTTGACCCATTGTTGCAAGTTGGAATTATTTTACTATTACTTGAAGCTTCTCTATTATAATCTAAAAGTTTATTATTTTGCCTCCTAAATTTTAGGTTTGTGCTATTAAGGCCCCTGGTTTTGGTGAAAATAGACGTGCAAATTTGGAGGATCTTGCCATCCTTACAGGAGGGGAGGTTACATGTTTCTCTTGGTTTCCAAATGACATGCTTTAGACTATGATCACTATAATAAATTCCTAGTTTAAAACAAAAGCGCGTTGCCTTATTTTAGTACCTAAACACGCAGGTAATTACAGAGGATCGTGGTCTGAACCTTAGCAAAGTCAAACTGGAAAAACTTGGTACAGCTAAAAAGGTTTGTAATGATTTGCGTGAAATATTGTGATAGTGTCTACAGATAACACTGTTTTTTTTAACTCTTTTAGGTAACTGTCTCTCTTGATGATACTATTATTCTACATGGTGGAGGTGACAAGAAACTGATTGAAGAAAGATGTGCAGCGGTAATGATTTTTTTTCCTTCTAATATTGTAAAACTGATAAAGTTTATCTGGCCGTCATATTGGATTCCTTATCCAGTCACATCTCTAAGTAGGATGGTGTAGGTTAAGTTTTCTTATTACATTAGTTTCACTAGAATAGTTGCTTGATTTTTTCTGCCCACTAACTAAACTTTTTCATGTAACCAAAATATTCTCTTGCAACCTATGAGTGTAGCTTAGGGTTAATTGTGACTGAATATTGAAGACTGCTCTTGTATATTTCTACAGCTTAGATCAGCCATCGAGAAAAGTACAGCTTTGTTTGACAAGGAAAAGGCACAAGAACGTTTATCAAAGCTCTCTGGAGGAGTAGCCATTCTTAAGGTCTGTTTGATGAAATTTATACTAGTTTTGTTCCATTTTTTAACACCTCTTCATGCTCGTCAATTTGTAGATTGGTGGAGCAAGCGAAGCTGAAGTTGGTGAGAAAAAGGACAGGGTTAAAGATGCTCTAAATGCTGCAAAGGCAGCAGTGGAAGAGGGAGTTTTACCAGGTAAAATTGCACTTGAGGGAAAACATGCCCTTGTTTATGATGGTCTTACCTGATTTGTGTCCATAGGCGGCGGGGTTGCTCTCTTGTATGCTGCAAAGGAGCTTGATAAGATTCAAACATCCAATGATGATGAGAAAATTGGAGTTCAGATCATTAAAAATGCTCTAAAGGTCCTTACCCGTATGATTTGTGTGCCTCACTGTAGTGTAACCCATGACATATTTCACTATCTTGGCTTGGTTCTTTGTAGGCACCCACTTTGACTATTGCTGAAAATGCTGGTGTTGATGGTGCATCAATTGTTGGCAAATTGCTTGAACAAGAGAATCTGAATTTAGGATATAATGCTGCTACAGGTTTGTGTTACAGTACCTCTCAGCTCTATTATTAGGAAAATACTTATACTACCTAGAAGCATTGGAGATAATATGAGACATCTTTTAATGAAAAATTGCTTTAAAAAGTATCTATTTACTTTGTTCTGTAACTTAGAAATGTGATAAAGAAACCTTGTACATCTATTACTCTATCCATATTTTGCTATGTTCAAATTCTTAGGTTAAATGCTGCACTGAGGTAGACACCAAATTTTCATGGTATCTCATATCAAATTGATTTCTCTGCTTTTCAGACACCAAAATTGTTGCATATATGGTGTTGCTGTCATCCTTATCTGTATTACTGGTTGGAAGACTGGATTGCCTGTCTAGTTCTAATGCTAGATATCAAAATGGAATTTGTAAATATTCATTTCGTTATCCTTTCATTCTGAGACTCATTGTTGATGGTTTTGAGGTTGCAAACGTACCTGTAAAGCTTCTGCATTAATTAGTAATTACCATCAAGAAAGTATACCCCAATAGCCTATTGAAGTTTGGAAAAGGTTGTAAAACTGAATGTGTCCATTCCAAGTGACCTTTATTATCAGCTGATGTTCCTTTTCTGTGTGTTCTATTCTTAAAAATTCTAGTAAAATGTTTGTCTTGCTTGCTGCTGCAGGTGAATACATTGACATGGTAGAGGCTGGAATCGTTGATCCCCTAAAAGTCATCAGAACTGCATTAGTTGACGCTGCCAGGTAAAAAGAATCCAGTTGTATACTTGACATGCTTACTGATCATCAAGCAGTGTCTTGAAACGTACCTGACTGGCAACTTTGATGGCAGTGTCTCTATCTTGTTGACAACAACTGAAGCAGCAGTTGTTGAGCTTCCTGATGGGAGAAGTGGTCGACCAGCCAGCCGCATTCCAAGGATGGATGACATGGATTTGTGAAAGAAAGGAATTAAAAACAATGGGCCACTTGTGAACTAATGGAAGAGTTCAAAGTGTTGGTAGCATTTTTGTTTTCTTAATCTCTGTACAATAGATTGAGAGATTTGAGTAATTAATAAGGTATCACCTGAATTTGTATAACTATCAATATCTTTACACACTGTACACTTTTATAAAATCATGGAAACATTGATAAAAGATATGAGAGATGGAAATTTTTTCCTTCTTCTTTGTGCATAAATGAATATGCCCATGGGTGGTCGATTTAGCCACTGCATTTTTTTTTTATTTTACTTCTCAATGATTCATAAGGTCTGTGACAAATCAGATTCACCACAGAATGCATCTGGTTCAAATGACCTTGCTGATTCATCATTGTATGCCCCAGGTATAGCCCGTGCTTGTCCCCCAGAATCTCCAGGTGCAGAGGCTGGGTACTCGATGTTAACAAAAATCAGGGCGCACACGAATAAAGAGACAGCCAGACCAACCAAAGTAAGCTTGACTCTGCTTAATACAGGTTTCACCTGCAGATGAGCGAAAATCACAATCATGGAACTGAGGAAATTGAGAGAATGAATAAAAGAACTAATCCTTAGATTCTGCAATACTGCTCGAAATGGTATAGATCATTTTCTTACAGAAAATGAACCCAAAAGACGATCGCGAGCTAGTACTTCAGGCGTCTTCACCCATATCTGGCAATCATATGTACAAACGTTGCACGAGTTAAGAACCTTAAACAAAGAAAGAGTAGGAGCATCCTTCTAAAATTAAAAATAAACCACAAAGAAAAAACACTTTTGGCAAAGAGTGATTCTTTAGGAACAAAAAAAATACACATTTTCCCAAGCAGTAGAAATTTGTCTAGAATAACAATGTAAGTGGAACAGCAAGTGTTGTTGCATTTAATATTTTGAACAGCTAAATAGGCACTATTCTCACATTCAATATTTTGTATAGCAAGCCTACTTGCAGTAACACTGCAAAGTAAGAGTAAAGGAATGATCATCTTAGATTAAGGTCTTCATGAATCAATAATGCTTGTGTATTATGTTACTATCCTTCGCAGACATTTTTCTACTCAAACTTTCAATTTTAATTAATTGTAAAGAATATTTTAGTTGCATGGATTTGACACCTAACCGGGTCTAAATAAAACCATATTTAACTAAAGTGAGACATGAGCAGAATGTTCCATACATCATCCCTTTTCTGCATTACATTTAGGATTGAATTCACAGAGATAAGATATGTTGCCCGACTCCCCGTGTGTGACTCCGTTTGCGATTGAGTCACACTTCCAGGTGCTAGAATCATTTCCGAGCACCCTGCACACTGAGTCGGGCACGGGGATCAGGTAACATATCAAATTCCTGAATTCGCATATAGGCTGTTGCACAAGTAGATAACTAAGTGTGCAGTCAGTATATCTAAATCTCTGAACGCTTCCACTTGTTTTATCTGTCATTTTATTCACTTAAAAATTTCCAGATCATCGTTTTGTATTTGAATCTTATATGGTACCTTTTTGAGGAACATTTGCACAATATAAAACAGATAGATCTCCTTCACCCCTACATTTTGATCCTACTGTGTCATAGCCAATACCACCACAAATGATTATGAACTAATTTGTCTAAACTTAATCAGAATTTAGAATCAAAGTGCAGCTAAAGATAATTTTGAGATTTAGCAATAATGGACCTCGTCAGCAACTAAAATTCATACTTAAGTGGAATCATATAGATTAATCTATAGTTTAGCAATAATAGCAGGCTCATAGTTTGTAAAAGGTGTCAAATTTTCCCTATATGATTCACCCATACAAACAAAGATCCAAATTCAAGAGAAAACACCACGAACAACGAGAAAGATTGCAAGCAGAGAAGATAGGCAGAGAATATTATACCTGCCCATCGTACCATCCTGTCTCCTCATCTGTGACGCGCATAGAAAAAGTCCAATCAAATCGAGCAATTAAGCCAAGGGAAACTTAAAGGTACGAGTTTTCTCACACTCGACGGTTGCGCTGAGCAAGCGGTTACCAACGTACGCCCACCCGAGGTACATCCGGAGGACGGCGAGCGTGACGGCGAGAAGCCCAGCTGAGGCGGCCCCGAGGGCGCATCGAGGATCGGAAAGGCTACGGGTACCGAAGGCGGAGACGGGTAGGCCGACGAGGAGAGCGAATAGGACTCCGGTGACGGAGAGGCGGGAGGAGTAGAGGCGGAGATCGGCGGCGGCCCAGGAGAAGGGGAAGGATGTGGAGAGGGCCTGGTACTCGTTCACCGGCAGCTGATCAAACGGAACGGGGCAGTCCGTCTCCGGTGGGGTTCCATTGCGGAACGAGGAGGAGGAGGAGGCGGAGATCGGCCGCGGCCTCCTCCTTCCCATCGGCTGCTGCTTGCTGTAGTTCGTTGCAGTCCTTGTGAGGCTAGGGCTTCGGAAGGAAGGAAGCTTGTTCCTGCGCGCATGGAGGGGAAAGACGAAGAAGGGCGCTGCCATGGCCATGATTGGAGCAAGGAGGATTGATCGCCTCGGCTCGGAACTGGAAGACTCGATTCGGGCCTTCGAATCTGCGATCGAGTGTCGTCTCTTGCCTTCCACTATCCGCCAGCCGTTTCGTTTCCAAATTTCATTAGATAATCATAATTCAAAATACTCTTTGTCACAAACCGTTCCACCTAAAATGTCTATTTTACCCAGGGGCACGGCGCGATGATAAAATGAGAATTCGAATCTAAAACGGCAAAATATTTTTAAATAATTACTTTCGAACAAGTTGGAGACCTCTTCGTAGTTTATCTGCCTTTGATTAAATTACAGTATAATACCGTGCGATGCAAATCTTATACAATTTAAATAATATATTTAATGATAATATATTTATATCAATTTTTAAATAAAAAATTAGATTCATGTTAATATAAAATTTAGTATTAGTTTTTATAATATAAAATATTAATGGTGATCATAAGTATTATAAAAATAGTGGATGTGGATACGTTCTAAAATTTACTTTACTTTGATAGAGGTGTGTCAGGCATGTGCTATAGTGCAACACACAGGCGACACATAAAAACCCTAGTAGCAAGCTATTGTTGATAAGAACAGATACTACATTTGATCTTAGCTAAAAGGCCGAGAAAGATATGAGTTGTTTTATCGTTTTTTGTCTATTTTTATAATTGCTTTGTGTGTAATTCACCTTGGTAACTTCAGATGTGGGACTATCATTTTTCTTACATCAAAATTATTTTTTGAATTATCTTTTTTAAATTTGATAAATTATTTTTAAAATTTTAATTTTGAATTAGCATCTGAATTTTTCTTTTTAGGATTTGTAATTATATATTTTCTTTTAAATTTATATTTTTAATTATATTTTTTTTATTTAGAAAATTTATATTTCATTTAGACGGAAATCCTAAACTCCCTGTGAATGTCACGTCTGCATGCAAAACTGTGTTTTATTAAAATTTGTAATTATATATTTTCTTTTGAATTTGGATTTAGACGGGAATCCTAAGCTCCCTGAATACCACATCTGCATGCAAAACTGTATTTTATTGGAATTTGCAATTATATATTTTCTTTTGAATTTATATTTTTAATTATAAATTTTTTATTTAAAAAATTTATATTCGATTTAGACGGGAATCCTAAGCTCTCTGTGAATGTCACGTCTGCATATAAAATTGTATTTTATATATATTAATAGATTGATAGATAGATTTATATTTAGAATTAGTCTGATCGAAAAAAAATATACTGAATTAGATAAACTAGGCAGACAAAAAAAAAACTTATTTGCCGGGAACACTTCAAGAACACTTCAAGTTCCAACCTTGATCGATCGCGTGATTAAACAGAGTTCCTGGGAACACAAACTTATTTGCCGTTAAATGAGATTTGTCTTTTTTGGCACAACCTCAGGAAGAATAAGTAGCTGACAATAAACATTTCGTCCTCACGCACGCAACTTAAATAGAGTTGGAATGCACGTAATAATAAACAACTTTTCAAGAACACTTCTAAATTAAGAAATCCATCATCGTGATGACCCCCGTCCCATACTATTATGAATTTAGGAGTGTTTGGATCAGGTAAAAGACGAAGCTCTCAATTTTAGAATATTAACAGCATATTGACAGTAAACATTAACACGAGAAGCAATTTTAGAAATTAAAAAAAAACAAATGAACAAGCATCCTTTAACCACTATCAGTGAATAGTAACACGAGAAGCAATTATAGAAATTAAAAAAAAACAAATGAACAAGCATCCTTTAACCACTATTGCACAGTGCTTGTAAATTTATGCCCAAATCGGGCAAAGTTCGATCCAGAGTTTCACTACATACAGAGTTCCTGCCACGTGTTGAACATATGTACTCCTACTAAACCTCCCTCTTTCAGGATGGGCCATTAGTAGAGGGGTCACTAAGGTAGCGATTCTATTCTCTGTAGTTTATGCCATAAAAGACCTTACATCTACTGAAAAGGTTAGTGATCTTGTCGCGAAACGAGATGGAAGTCCGTCAGATGGTTGCCCGAATCCCACGAGCTGCTGACCTAGCGCCGACTCGGCTATGACCTGCGAGACAGCAACCGTTAGCCAAACCCTCCGACGGTCAAGTCAGTATTTGCAGGAAATATAGTGAAGCAACAGGAATGCAGTAGAAGAGGATGTAATTGCGCATACATACGGAATGAGGAGGGGAGGAGCTTATATAGCCGGAGAGCTGGCAACCCCTGTCCGTGTCGACGAGACAGGGTTATGGTGTATGTCAGTTCGTAGGAGAGCACCTAGAGATACCGTGGCATGGTGCGGGGTGCTCGGATGGTATAATCGTATCGAGTCAACGGGATAACCGTGAGGTGCGTCATAAATGGGTAAGACATGTATTATCCCGACGTCAGGGTCGTACCCCGGATGCACTGATGTACGACGACGTAGGAGAGAGCTGGTCCGGAGACCGAGTACCGACCGACGGGTCCGAGTGTTATGGACTAGGTCGGGTCATGTCAAAGGAACGTGGGCTACCACGCGTCCGACTGGGAGCTGAGAGATATGTGGTACGCCCTGAGTCAGGAGTTTGTTGAGCTATGTCTGTCTTGCCATGTTTCGGGTCTAGTAGTTATTCAGTCGATGGAATGTTACGGATTGGATTGCCCGACCCAGACCTGGGTCGGGAAAATGGGCTTGGGGGACCGAGTTAGGGGGCGCTCGGGCTCGACCTGCCCGAGGTCGGTCGGTTAGTGCTTCGGGAGGGTTCCTGATTCGGGAACTCCCCAGGTGAGGCCTTCGTCGGCCCTTCTATTAGGTTTTCTTGATGCCGAGCTGGCTGAGCTACCCGTAAATAACGCCGGGATCAGTTAGCGTTTTTCTTCAGGAAGACAGCGAATTAGAAAGCAGAGTGCAAGCTAAATAAGCTCCTGAAAGCCAACAGATACACTAAAAGGTTTGTAAATCGAGAGTTCTAACTACAATATAATTAAATGAAATCATAATGCTAATAATAAGAGAATATATCTTAGGGACATCTAGCGGTATCCTACCCTGTAGTCAAAGGAAGTACTTCAAGCATTTTAAAAGATCTAACTAGTAGAAGAATCCACATAAGAGGAGTAACACTTGTCACACTCTTATCGAACACTGAAAAGGTGTCTGCAGTAAATTGATACTATATGAACTTGATAAGATAGAGGTGTGAATGCTGAACTCTTGGTGGAAGTCGACAATCTAGAGGAACTATCTTCTCTAGGTATAACAATGGTTGACACATTCCATGATATATGGCTTGTGGCTGGAAATTAGCGTTGCAATTTTATAGGCATCTTCCACATGAATAATTTCACCGCAGAACCAAGATCTGTGACTGACCTGAAATACGCAACATAGCCTCTAAAATCTGCATGATAAAAAATTCCAGCGTACTATAAGAAATCTTATATTTTAGCAAGGTGAAAACTATTTACG
This sequence comes from Boesenbergia rotunda, assembly GCA_024364735.1. Classification (NCBI taxonomy): domain Eukaryota; kingdom Viridiplantae; phylum Streptophyta; class Magnoliopsida; order Zingiberales; family Zingiberaceae; genus Boesenbergia; species Boesenbergia rotunda. The sequence goes on along the minus strand of JAGFNQ010000872.1, from coordinate 174,012 downwards.
GTAATTGGACTGTCCAGGGATAAAACTTGATGCCTTTTACTTTCAGGCTTTTATGGGAATTTAAAACAGCTATAATTATCTGATGCAATGTTCAAGTGTAGATAACATATCTGAGTTTGTCATATCCAGCACTATTGACTGAGATCCATGATCACCGAAGTAGTATATAAAAGGGAAAAGTGACACCGGACAGGATAACGATTATCTTATAGGCTGATAAGAAGAAGATTGGAGGAGAAGACGAGAAGAGAAACCATCAAAAAAATAGAAAACTTTATTATCAAAGAGGATTAATTACTTAGTAAAGTTAATTATATATGTTTATATAGACTCTAGACCCTAAACGAAGAACGGAAAGAAATCCATATATATGGACCTCAATTCCAATCTTACAAAGAAAGAAAAGAGCTATTTCCAAAAAAGAAATCTCTTAGCAGAGGATGAAATAAAATAAACAGGAGTTATAGACTAATTATGACCCATAATTACCAAGAATACCAAAAATATCCTAAATATCATAAAAATAAAAATTATCAAAAATAGTAATAAAAACTTCGGTGGGTCGGATGAGGGCCTAAACGGTGAAATTTGGAGACGAAAGTTGATGGTTACGGGTTCTCCGATAATAAATGTAGATTTCTGAAATATGCACGTGTGACTGCCGACAGAGCCTGATTCCGAGTCCTGAGTCAAAAGCTATGGTCGTTTGAAGTACAAAGGGTCATGTTAGATTTGGGTTCGCCCTACATCAAAAAGGGTACCTCCTCTTGAAAAAATTGGCAAGTGAAGATTTGACAGTTTGAGTTAATCTTATCAGACAAATATTGTTTTTATATGAGAGATTATTGTAATCAGTCTGTCTTTGTCCACGGCATTATATGAGAGGTCATTCAATAACATAACCAATTGAACCTAAACTGATTAAAGGTTTATGTAAAGCAAGAATGGTTTATGCTCCATTGGCCACTTGAACCTAAACCTCTAGGTGAGATGCCTAAGCAAAACCATCATTCAGAGGGCACTTAGGTCCCTCTGCCTTAGCCGCCGCCTCTTAATAGTACCAGTAGCGAACACAGGGTGCCCAAAATCCAAATGTTCTGAGATAAACTAATGGCATAGAAGGGTATTTTCTAGGCGCTGACTGTCTAAGTTCCCATATAAGCTGATTAGCCTAGCCCATGACGTTGCAAATTAATGTATGATAGATTGAAAACATGGTTAATGTCATAATAAGTGATAATTACCGCCACAATTAACCAGTGGTAGTACATTAATTATTCCATCTAAAATGTCATATAATCTCTTAAAAGATGATATCATAACAGACCATTTATGGAGCCAATAAAAATAAAAATGCTTACTTGTAAAAACTCATTTAATTACTAAGTGCAAGGCAAAAAAGTGGCAACCTCCACTCATTACTAGAGAGGCATCGGCATGCATATCTACATGTTTTAGTCTGTACGTTAGACTTTGATTAAAAGTAACATGTTCATATAGGGATAGGATCATAGGAGGATCATGTGTTCTTTTAACAAATGGGATTGATTTTCTGTGTAAATTTTAGTTTCATTTCCTTTCAACTTACATCTAAGAATCAACTTCGGGTTGCTTCCTTGAATTAGTAAGACAAACATGAACTTCCCATGTGCATAATTAACAGAAACAGAAGCTACAAGAACATGGAAAATGATACAAGAACCAATTTCAGATTATTCAGTAAAAAAATGTCGAACCAGTCAAATATAACATGGAAAACTAGGAGGCAGGAAGACGAAGTTGTCTCAAACTACACAAGAATGATCATAATAAAGATTGAGAGGTTGCAAGGTGCAAACTTAATCCCATATTGAGAAACACATGGGAAGATCATTGGTTTATAAGGAATATTGACATTTCTATTGGCATAGGCCTTTTGGGAGAGCCCAAGAGCTTTGGGCCCAATGATGGCATGCCAAAAAGGTTGCTCATCCAGATCTAACCATGCATTAAGCAACCTTTACAAGAGGACGTTCTAGTTGCGGTTAGGTGGTCAATATTAGCACTTATTTCATGATCTTTAGCATGCAAATCTTTAGCTCTTTTCAAGTGGATTTTGTACTCCAAGGTTCACCTTCACATTGGCTGGAAATATCAAGGGCGCTATCAAATGGGACTCACAGAATATGTAGAAGTGGTTAAACACATGAGAATCAGAGTAAGACAGAAAAATAAAATTTTCGTGGATTAAGATGAAACCTGAAACCTTACAGAAAGGCGGACACAAGCCCATAGAAAGCAGCTGTTGCAGCCCAGTAACCACTCGACGAGTTGGTTTATTGCTTTTTTTTTTTTGCAAGTCTGTTGATTGATCTTCTCTCTCCTCCGGCCATTGACGGAAGCCGGGAAGGGAAGAGGCAATGAACGCCGAGTGTAAAGAGATGGTGGTGAGCGCATTGATTGATTGATTCCCGGTGCAGCGAGGTCAGAGCCCTCGCAACACTTGGCTGTCCTTCCTCACAAGAGTCCACCACTCACGAACCTGTTCCCCAACCCCCACCTCCCCTTTCTCTCTTTTTCTTTCCCCATTCTCTTCTCCTCCTCCTCCTCCTCCTCTTCTTCCTCCCCCCTATGCCCTTCGCATTAACTTCCCCACCCACCTCCCTCCCCCTCTCGTTTTCTCTGCCCCTCGGCCGCCTCGCCCTTTCCAATTTCCCCCACAAGATTCGCCACCGATTGCTCGATTACTCAGCCCGCCTTCTACCTTCCATGGACGGGACGAGCAAGCTACGACTGACGCCCGTTTCCGCCAGCGGATCTTCCTCCTGCGGTCTCTCCAACGACGTCGACGGCAGCACCGACGCCGCCGCAGAGCACCGCGCCACCCGGAGAAGGAAGATGGTAGCCAAGCAACGCGGCCGGAGATCCCGCCGTCGCCCCGCATCCGAAACCAACCCTGCCTCCGTAAGCACTCCCGCACTCTGCCCTGCTTTCCCCCTTCCATCGAATTCCAACCTCGATCCAAATCTATACACGAGGCTTGCTTGATGGGCTTCAAAAGATGTTGGGCCGGGCCTTAACAGCCATCAACGGAACGAAGATCAACATCCCTTCTTCTTCCTCGTCTGATCGTTCTTTGAATTTGTTCTTCTGTTCATCCATCGATTGATGCACTTTAATCTCAACTATTCTTAATCATAACAGGGATCTGCGCTGGATTTGAATGTGCCACCCCTTGATCCTGACGTACGTGACATTTCTGATCTCTTTGTACATGTCTCCTCCTTCACATACACAATCCGCAAATGTTTGAGAAATTTTCTTCATCTTAATCTTCCTCAGCAAGCCGTCGCTGGTCTGAGATTTCTTCTGCAAAAGGAGCTCAGGAACAGTGATGTCAGCCAACTAGGAAGAATTGTTCTTCCAAAGGTCATCTTCTATAATCGAATCTCTATTAAGTGGCAAAACATTCTCATTTGTGCGTGCATATATCTGAAATTCACAGAAAGAAGCAGAGGCCTACCTTCCAAATCTGACCTGCAGGGAAGGCATCGCTATAAACATGGACGACTTGGAGAACCTTCACGTTTGGACATTCAAATACAGGTTTTGGCCTAATAACAGGAGCAGAATGTACATACTGGAGAACACAGGTGACGTCGAGCTAGTAGAATATCATGCACGATCTCAACTATATCATAATCTAACTCTTGTGTTTGTTTGTTTGTTTGATTTTGAATGTTTTAAGGCGATTATGTTAAGGAACATCGACTCCGGCTTGGAGATTTGGTCATGATATACAAAGACGATAGCAAGGACCGTTATGTATGAACACTGGCTAGCTCTATATATATTAATTGATTGATTCTAATGACGTTCATTCATTATATATAATTTAGGTGATTCGGGCGAAGAAGCAGGCTGAGAGAGATCAGGCGTGTGCTGGGGCGGTGGACGAGGGGATTTTTGACTCGATATTGCCGATATTGTGGTGGGCAGAGCAAGATACTCGGATCTCTTCCTGCCGTTGGCGGAAGGGATGAACAGCATCGCGTATGGGTGCGGCCTGAGCTACGCCTTCGAGGAGGACTTCCCCGCCGCATTGCTCGATGATGGAACCGGAAGCAGCAGCGCCAGCGGGTCAGCCTTCGACTGGGAATCCGTCGTTTATGATCGATCTCCTCTGCTGTGCTTGCACTGCTGCTTGCTGTTAGTTACGTACTACTGCGTTTAGAATAATAATGAAGCGGCTAGCTAGCTAGCGACGAACGAAGCGGATGCACGAAGGAATTTCCCGTGTGATGAATAAGTCCACGCGTACGTTGTGGAATATTATTGTATGCTTATTTCAATCGATCGAGGATTATATGATTGATTTTTTAGTTATAATCAACCCTGTTTAAGATTGATTAATTTTTGGTTTCTTTTGCACATACTGATCAATTAGTAACAACCTTTAGCAGGAATATGCATGATTATATTCGATTTAGCATATTTAAATTGTGACGCAAATTGTAGGGAGGTCTTTCCTTAGGGTAGTCATATACATAAAGCTAGCTTTGACTATGTTTTTCTATTAATTCCACGTTATGTACATAGATAAAGATTTTATATTATCATAAATTACAGTTCTATAACACCCCGTTTGAAAAGTTTTTAAGCAATGAAATTGAATTCCATCGGGAATTGAATTTCAGCGAGAATTGAATTCAATTCTTATGTTTGGAATGAGTCGGTAAACAACAGAATTGAATTCAATTCCTTTATTTGGAATGAGTCTAAAACTAAATGAATTTAATTGTTTTTACTATTTTACCTTTCATTGATAAGTTAGGAATTAAACATTATATTTATGTGAGGTTATTTTAGTATTTTTATTTGTTGAAATTTAATGGTCACGCCAAATCACACCTATTTGGGATGGAATTGAATTCCTTAGTTTTGTTGGATTTCAATTCCCATGAGAATTCAATCTCTTTACTTAAGTTACTTCCAAATCATAGAATTCAATTCAATTCCTGGATGCAATTAAATTCTATGGGTTTTCAAACAGGATGTAAACTATACAATTTATCATATTATAGTTTTATATATAATTTTTATAATTAACAAAATATTGGATCAGGTAGCAAATGAATCTGGGATGACTAGTTCAACCCTACGAAAATTTCCTACTGGTCATTAGGGTAAATCGTAAAACACTCGTGGTGGACGGTCTAGAAGCCCAACGTGTACGTCCCAGGATTTGCGTCCTATTTGGAGGGAAAACTCCTGTAAAATATGCCCTAGCTAGGGATCGAATCACGGATATCAGGGATAACGACTAGTCGCCCTACTGCTGTATCATAGCCCCGGGAGCAATTTTTATAATTAACAAGGACCATATATAAATATATAAAATTATATCACTTGATATATGAAACAAAAATACATGACTTGATGGGTCTAAGAATACTATACGGCTCTACTTTTCGATCTTTTTTGCGGATAAAAACTATTTTTATGAGAATGGATCAATTATTTTCCAAAGTAATCGATTCTAAGAATGAGATATCGTATGTTAATTAAAAAAATATATGACAGATTATATAAAATAAGTAACAATTTAAAGATTGTCCTTTTATTAAAATCATCAAAATTTATTATCAAAACAGTACTTAATCTCATCAAAATTTATTTTTATTTTCATAAATATCTCTATTTTTAGGTTATTACAGTAGTTACGGAATTTAGATAATTATAAAAATTACAAAATCATAAATGAAATACAATTATAACGATTTCATATTTGCTATAAAATTATAATAACTATGATTTTATACCTACTATAATTATATATAGTTATGATCTCATAACTACTTTAATGATATTGCAGTTATGATATATACTATAGTAATTTCAATATAGTATTGATAAAAATGAATTATTTATATTATCACAATTACACATAACTGCTATAATATAATATTAATTAATGTTGATTAGAAATGAAATATTTAGGACGTGTTATAGTAAAAAGGTGATTATATTCATCTCCTCCTAGTTTGTTCATTAAAAAAATGATTAACTAAGATTTTTCATCCTTGGACGACTGGTTCGGTCCCATAAAAATTTTCAATCGGTCGCCAGGTTAAATCAGGAAGCGTTCGGTGAACGGTCTAGAAGTCCAGCGTCTCAGGATTCGCATCTCATTTAAAGGAACCTCATAGTATGTTCCTAGGTGATATAAAAAGAGGTAAATTATGAAGTTAATTTATAATAGACTGTGGTTAGGGGGTAAGAATAGTTTTTGTCCGAAGACATAAATTTTGATGTCTGTTCGATTATAATAAATAAAAATATTTATGTTACAACTATTATAAATGGTAGTATGTGATCCCGGCCTAGTCCACGAGTTGCTTGGCCGGCCAGCCTAGCACCGCATCTGGAGGGGATAGACGCTGAGGACCCCGAAGTCTAGGTGGACTAAAGGGCTCAGAAGTCAAGTTGATAGGACTCGACCCGGCCTGACCCACTCAAGGACACGGAGGATCTGACCCCGACTTGAATGACACACGACAGTCGACGAATGCCCGGATCAGGGAGCTCCCGAGCCCGGGAACCCTCGGGCCACCACCCACCCGCCCCACGGGTCCGATCGGGCGGACCAATGCCAGGAGTTCCTTGACTTGGCCACTCAACCGAAAGACCCGAAACCAGGCTAATCGGTAGGCGTACCCTGCGTCACTCGGCGATATTACACTCGACCCGTCCGATATCACTCGGGCCAGCCGGGCGGCAATCGGTCTCTGGACCGGTCCTTCCTTACGCCACCTCCATTCCAGGACATCATATGTACGACCATGATGTGGGGGTCAGCGTAAACCTTACCCACTCATAGCGTACGTCGCGGATATCCCGCTGACCCTGTACCATTGTACTGCCCGAGCACCCCGCGCTATGCCGCGACGCCAATCGGTGCTCTCCAATGAGCTGACAAGCACCATACCCCTGTCTCATGAAGGTACCGACAAGTGATTGACGTAGACAGGGGTTGTCAGCTCCCCCGGCTATATAAGCCCCTCCCTTCTTCATTTCGCAGGTATGCGCACTTGTGCTCCCGTCTACCATTTCTTCTGCTTCATCATATTCGTGCGGATACTGACTTGACCGTCGGAGGGCCTAACCGGGGATCTTCCCCGGCGGGTTTGCTAACGGTCATTTTCCTCGTAGATTGGAGCCGACCTCAGCATTTCGTGGCGCTCGGGGATACCATCTCGCTCTTGGGAGACCCCACCTCGCTTCGCGACAGGATCAGTATGTAATTAGTATAATATAGTATTATTAGCGTCGTTCATAACTAAAATATCAATGCATGTTGTAATTCATAGTTACGGATCATATATTTGTTAGGACAAGTTGAGAGTTGAAGGGGGTGATTAATTTCAATCTTTGCTATATGAAGATTTGTTATAGCGGAAAATTTGAGCAATTAATGCTAACACCTTCTTCTTTACTTGGTATTCATCTTCTTGAAGTGACTAATCCAAGGATTCACTCTTCTTCACTCTCACATTCACTATGAATGTCTCCTTCATGGGGGCGGAGAAGCCTCCTATAAGCTCACAAGAAAACACCACAAGATATAAGCAAATATAAGATGAAATCTTACAAGATTTATCACAATATATGTAGCTAACAACTTACCCAACTACTTTCTTCAAGATTAGATCAACTAAGTCGAGCATGTGATATGTTTTTGTCAGCAACTCAATATGGAAAAAAAAGATTAGTTTCAAAGAAAAATTCAAGTTTAAAACTATTGGATTCAAGAAATCTAGACATGTCTTTCTCAATTGTCAAATTAAAATCTTCCATGCCGGATCAATTTTTTCACAACTAGAGACTGAGGAAGATTGGTTGTCAGGATTGGCAGCTTCAGGTACAGTATTACTATTTATTTTTATAGACTGATTTGGAGTTGGAGCATCCGTATCTAAATCTAAAGATTCTAAACAAATAAATGAAAAAACAAAATACAATTAAATACACATAATCACAGTGGACAAGAGAAGGACTGAGTCTTGGATCTTACCTTCAACCACAGTGGAAAAGGAGTCAGAATTGTTGAAATCTAGCACGGCAGGGCAGGTGCGACGTAACACAGGAGGTGATGCGGCGAGGCAGGCGATGTGGCAGTGTGGCACTGTTGGCGACGACGGGATGACGCGGCAAGGCTGGCAACGGGGGGCTGACTCGGCGAGGTTGGCGGCAAGGCGACACAACGAGGCTAGCGGTGGGGCGAGGCAGGCAGAGGCTGGGCAATGCAGTGAGGCTGGCGGAGGCGGGGCGACGCGGCGAGAGGTTGGTAGCAGAGACTTTGGATGAAAGTAAACTAGGTTTTTAATATTTTATTTCTCAATTTTCATTTTTCAATAAGAAAGCAAAACTGCAAAAGGCGAAAAAAAAAAAAATAGAAAATAAAATAAATCTAGCCGATTTTCCAGATTTTCCCGGTTCATTGATTCCCCGCCGATTTAGAACGGTCCACACTCAGTTCTTGAGTAGCCGATTTTCAAAGTCAACTCAGATCGAAAATCCGGTCGGTTTCCGATTCAACATGTCTGACCGGCAAGCCTGGTTCGATTTTCAGAATGCTGCGGGCAACACAATCACCAATCGATCGCCTAATCGATTAGCCAACACTTAATCGATCTCCCAATTAATTAAGAGGACTTCTGTTCTCGCGACAAATGCCTACCAATCGATCAGGTGATCGATTGATGTTGCCCTTAATCGATTACCCAATCGATTATGGTCATTTTATTTTTTGTGGGTTTAGTGCTCCAATCAATCATTGATTGATTGGATTGGACCAATCGATTACTTAATCGATTGTTTATGCCCTAACTTGCTTAATTAAACCAAGTCTAGGATTCTTTTTACCCAACCTTCGATCAACCGTGACTTGTTAAGACTTTCAGTTGCCTAGTTTTCAATTACGACTTATCTTATACCAAGTGTTTAACTCCCAGCTAACTTACCTTGAACTTCACATACTTCTCAACTAGATCTGCCTAGTCCCACTAGGGCTTTCCTTTGCCTAACCGCAGTTAGGTTTAGTCTCTCGGTAGACTTCTATCTTGCCAACGTGCGATCCTCCCAAATTCACTTGGAGTTAACCTTTTCCTAACTAGGTTTGCCTCGTCCCATTAGAACTTTCCTTTCCCTAACCGCAGTTAAGTCTAGTCTCTCGATAGACTTTCACCTTGCCAGCGTGCGATCCTCTTATATTCACTTAAACTTCATTTAGTTCCCAACTAGGTCTCCCTAGTCTCAACAAGACGTCCCTTTGCCTAACCCTTGAGTTAGGGCTTCACCAATCAAATCTCCAGTCAACCTTGATTTATTATACATATTTTGTCAAATATCGAAATTCAAAATCGAACCCACTCGAGCTCAATCAAATAGGTTAATTTGGACCCGAGGATGATTGCACCAATAATATTTTCAGAGGCAGAATAGGGGTGCTATTTTGATAATAAAAAAAATAGCGTCGTTTTAATAATTTCAATAAATATTTTTATTTTTATCTAATAAAATCATGACATATAAAAGATGTGTTTGAGTGATTTGAATTAATATTTAAAGGAAATAACTCTATCTCTCAGTTATCAATAAAGTTGAATATTCGATTAAAATTGAATCGAATTAATTGAACAGACTAAATCAATTTTTTTTATCAAATCAAACATATTAAATTTAAAAAAAAAATCAAATAAATCGAATGATATTTATTGATTATAAAAAAAGTTTTTAATAAAATTCAATTTTTTAAGTAAACATTATTTCATTAATAAAAATTAATTTTAGATTAAAAATTCGAATAATTCTATCTATTCGATTTAATTGAATGAGAAAATTAAAAATCAAAATCTAATCGAATTAATTGATTTTTTAGAAGAATTTTCTATTACATCAAACCGAATTTTAAAATTCAATCCATTTATTAAATTTTTTCAATTTAATCAAAATTTTCTCATATCTAATCTTCATGTTATATTGAAAAGTATTCTTGGATTAAAATCATTTTTCTAATTGAGAAAAATTCTGATACTTAAATATATAATTAATTATTGAAAGAGTCTAACCGCAATGAAATAATGAAATAATGGGAAATTTTCTTAAACTCTTCAAGTTTAAATTTAACTTTGTATGTAGTCTCTATTCAAAATTTTCTTTACATGTAGTCCCTGATGGGATTGACAAGATAATTCTGTGAGTATTATTTGAAGAAAGTTGAGTATAAAAGTTAAAAATTTGAGTATGTAAAGTTGTATCTACCATATTAAAAAACTGTGTACTCAATTTTTACTTTATTATATTCATTTTTTACTTTTTTTATACTCATTTTTCACTGATATATACTTAATTTTTACTCTTTTATACTTAATTCATCAGGAAATAAATGTAAAGAATTTATCAAATGAGGAGCGGAAGTAAAAATCAAATGGGGATTGGAGATTTTTTTTTGTAATTTACCGATGAAATAACTCTATGGATTATTTTGTTTTTAAAAATGTTAATTTTCTTTTTTAAAAATGGAAGGAAAAAAAAAGATAAACAAGGAATCGGAAAAGGGCATGTTTTTCAATTTTCGTTTATGTTTTTTTTTAAAATGTTCTTGCAACTTATAATCCACTTTCGCACGGAGGACCTTGAAATAGCGTCGGAAACAGGAAGCAGATCTGCAAGCGCAGATCTGATAAGACTTCCGTTTTCCACCGTGCTGATTCGCCATGGAAGTCCAGATGAGGAGCACATCTGGAAGAGTAGATGGAGAGGAGGAGGAGGCGACTACAGTGTCGGCGCTTCGACTCCTCCCCTTTGCTGGGACCGCGCAGCAGCACTACGTCTCCGAGCTCCTCTCGTTTACCCTTGATCGCTTGCACAAGGTAATTCCTCCTCCTCGGTCTTTCAATCGTGGTGTCAGATCTGATAAAGACGCGGTGACGTTGCAGGAGCCGGAGCTTCTTCGAATCGATGCGGAGCGCATTCGGAGGCAGATGCAGGAGGTGGCCGTCGGTAACTACCGTGCCTTCATTGCCGCTGCAGATGCCGTCTCCTTCATCAAGGAGCAGCTTTCTGGATTCGATAAACACCTTGATTCTTTGGTACCCTTTTAACGCCTCCTGTAAACCCTATTTCTGTCACTGTGCATTCGAGACCCTGCTCAATCCCTTGTAACACTTGGTACTTTAGGAGCTAGCATTCTTGAATAAGTAGGAGCGGGCTTGAACGACAGGATGTGTATAACATATACGCTGTGAAACAACGTCTGTCTAATTCTAGGTTTGCATAATGTTACTCTCGTCTGCCATTTGGGGCTTTGCGTAGCAATTGCATGCGTTTGTGGTAGTGAAAAACTGCAACCTTCGAGAACATATAGATACATTTGGTTTTGAATCACTGTTGTACTTATAAAATCTATTTCAGTGGTGTGAATTCACATGAAACATATAGATACATTTGGTTTTGAATCATCTTCGTACTGATAAAATCTATTTCAGTGGTGTGAATTCACATATTTCTTCTCTGGATAACTATGCATGTATGAATTCACAGATAACTTAGTGTTTACCTTGCTTTAAATTATATAGTGATAGAAAGTATGCTCGATGCTATATTGATTCAGTTACATATGGGTCAGAACAATATTAATAGTGACTCCAAAATGATACATAGTTATTTTAGGTGGCATCCCAACCTGTACACAGGTTGATCTGACCCACTCCTTTCATACTGGGGATGGTACCAAAATGTCTCCCTTTAACTCCAATTATAGATCAGAACTGAATTGTCTCAAGACCACGAGGGCAAGGTGGAAGAGGGTAGAGTTAAGGCTAGCAAAACATGCACGTATGTATACAGGAGGGGAATACTAAGCATTGCATGGATAGGGTGCAAAGGAAATACTGAAGTATATAAAGAGAGTCAATTTTCCTTCCAATTAAAGTCTGCCTACCCCTTGTTATAATCAGCAGAATATCATACTCGCTTGAGAACCCAAAACTGATTTGTTTTTTCTTCTTCTCACTTTAGTAAATTGCAAAAATACTTGTCAATTATGTAATTAAGTTCTGTACAAATATGGTTTTAGGGGGATAGGAAGTAGAGTAGGGTTTCATTCTTGTTATATACTTGTTGCAGATAACAGAGATCCCAAATCTTACAACTGGTTGCACAGAGTTTATTGAATCAGCACAGCAAATTTTGGAGGAAAGGAAGTTCAACCAGACGCTACTTGCGCATCACAGCACTTTGCTTGATTTGCTTGAAATCCCCCAGCTAATGGACACGTATGCGCACATTCTCTAAATTAAACTTTAGTTTATGTGCCAAGTATTATTCCTAGTATCTATCTTGTTGGTTCTTTGGCTGTACCCATGCAAATCTTGGTTATTTAAAATCATCACCATGACATTTTTGATATGATGTGCATACCTAAACTTTATATCTGTTCTTATTAATTTCTGAAGGCACTACATTTGACATATGGAAAATCAGTCTTCATCATGCTTTTTTCCAACTTACACCTTTTGTTTAAGGCCTATTTACTTGGGCAGATATGTTGGTAGATGGTTAGTAGATAGGATGGGTTATTTAGATTTGTGCAGATGAAAAACCCTTCTCATCCTTTGTTTTTTGTCCATCCAAATTTGGCGTACCGAGTACATATAGATGTTTGTGTATCATACCAATCGTCCATACTCTAATCATATGCTTATTTGGTGAATCCATATTAATTGCTGTAAAATGTAATCATGCGTTGATATGTTCCAGATGTATGTAATTATGCGTTCATGTGTTCCAGATGTATAAGGAATGGCAACTATGAGGAAGCCCTTGACCTTGAAGCTTTTGTCAGCAAGTTGTCAAAAATGCATGTCGAGTAAGTCTCTCACTGATTCAAAACTTGCACCACTGTTATTGGGTAATGAAATAGTCTGCTGGTTTCATTCATGATAATACCTATGCATTGATATTTGGAATGAAGGTTACCTGTCATTCAGGCATTGGAAGCAGAAGTTAGAAAGACAATGCAATCTATGCTATCCCAGCTTCTTCAGAAACTTCGTTCAAACATTCAGGTCTTGTCTAAACATTTTAAGATCTCTCTAGTGTTTTATAGTGCATCATGTTGGTTCATTCCATTTTACTTGTTTGGAATCGCATGACTAAGTTCATGAAAACAAAAATGTCATACAGTTGCCTGAATGTCTGCGGATTGTTGCGCATCTGCGTCGAATAGGAGCATTCACTGAATCTGAGTTACGTTTGCAGGTATAGTTTCTCTTTTCTTATTCCATTTTCTGTTGTGTTGTTGGCTTGTGCAGTAAAAATGGCTTCTGATTGCTGAAGTAGACAAATGTTAGTCTGAAGTAGATATTTTTAATCTATTGACATACATCATAGGAAGAACTTATGGCATTTGTATATTAGAGATGTTGCTGAAGAAGATAGTTCTCTTCCATTGTGAGCGAATACAGGATTTTGTGCCTCCAACATCCCAGAATGTTTTGATTTGTTTGTGATAGAATATTTAGGAACAAATAAATATTTGGGGTGTACAAGCTTCAATTACCTTTGAAAGAACTATGGTGTAATAACTGGTAATCAATGACTTTCATGAACCTTTCTTCTAAATTTTGAATTTTTGAATGGTTGATAAAGATAGAGAGTGAATGTTTGTTTGAGTGCTAATTTTGGCTTATTTGATGTGGCTTTGGAGATATACAAATTATGAAGATCAATTAAGTGTTTGCTTTTTAACTGAACTATCCATTTTTATCCCATTTGTTGCTTGAACAGTTTTTGAGGTGCAGAGAGACGTGGCTTTCTGGAATTCTGGATGACTTAGACCAAAGAAATGTTTATGAGTACTTGAAAGGGATGGTCAGTTGCCACAGGACGCATCTATTTGATGTTGTTAACCAATATAGGGCTATCTTCAACAATGATAAATCTGGGAGTGAGGAGAACTATGATGGTGGACTTCTTTTCAGTTGGGCTATGCATCAAATAAGAAATCACCTAAGCACTCTAGAAGCTATGCTTCCCAAAATCACTGAAGGTGGATCCTTGTCAAATATCCTTGATCAGTGCATGGTGAGTTCATTTCTGCAATTGATAGTTATTTTTTTCCCCCAATTTTTCAACACCGAGTGTTCAAGGAAGTTCTTGTTATACATTTTTCTTTGACATACCAATTTTCATTTACAAGCTTTTACCTCTTTTGGCTGTTGCTTGTTTACAAACTTTGTATTTCAAGTTTCAACTGCTTCCATGTGTTCTTCTGTATGTGAGTTTAACATATTGCTAGCTTTTGCTGCATTCAGTACTGTGCAATGGGCCTTGGGTTAGTTGGACTTGATTTCAGAGGCTTGCTTCCTCCACTTTTTGAAGGGTAAATGAGCAACTCTTTATCACTCAATTAGTAATGAATTATAAATGTATTATTATTATTGTATCATTGACATCTCATCAATCACAGTGTAGTCATCAACTTATTCTCAAAGAATATGAGTACTGCAGTCAAGAATTTTCAGGTACCCGGGTAAACTTTGCATGAGCTTATGACTTGGCATATATACCTTCTCAAGTTCTGATTGCTGAACTTAATTTGTAAATTCCTTTCCTTTTGGTTTTAGTTGAAATTAACTCCCTTGTCAAAAATGCTTTGTTAAATTCTGGCCATCTGCATAGAGATTTGGCCTTATTTTGCTACTTAGGCTTCATCAATAGTATTATTCTTTTTTTCAGAAACCTTCAAATGCTATAGTTAGTGATTATGTTAAAACTGTTGGGATCCTTCCTGATTATCCTGCGTAGCATGATGGCTTATAAATGTGTGTATGTGTGCCCTATTTCAGAAAGCTTTACTGAAAGTACCATCCCTAAATACAATTTACTATCACCGGAAAGAAAGTTTCTAGTGAAAGGACTTGAACAATTTCTCTGGTATTTGTAGATTGTCTTAGATTCGCATCGTTGGGTCCCTTTGCCATCCGTTGGCTTCGCAAGTAATGGATCAATGGATGAAAGCAATGATGATGTAGCACCGCCCTCCGCTCTGATGGAGCATCCACCTATAGCCATTTTTGTCAATGGTAAGCATAAGCACTTGTTTGATAACATTCATTGTTGATCTTGTTTCTTTGCGCTGGAAGTTTTAATAAATACCTTGTCGCAGTACAATCAAATGCAGATGATTCATTTTACTATGCAGAAGAAGTTGCAGCTTAGGGCTCTGCTTCTGCAGTTCTGTTGCACCTGATATGCTATCTTGACACTGTACAGGTGTTTCTGCTGCTATGAACGAACTTCGACCGTGTGCTCCGGTAAGCTTGAAGTACATTCTGGCTCAAGAGGTTGTCCAAGGCCTACAGGCAGTTTCTGACTCCCTGGTGAGGTACAATGCCATGCGGGTGCTCCGAGGAAACGAATCTACTCTTTTTTTGTCTCTTTGTCGTGCTTTCGTGGAGGTTTGTTGAGTTCTTAATCGATATTAGCTTTTGTTCCGTGTTCTTCAATTGCATGACTGGCATTTGTCGTTCCTAGGTAGCTTTTCCATATTGTGCCACTTGTTTCAATCGCTGCTATCCAAATGGAGCATCCTTGATCTTGGAGCACAGAAGTATGTTAGACGGTCTCAGTCTGCTATTTGCGACCCCTCCTGTCAAAGGATTGAAAGATTCTTTGGTGAGCAAGGAAGTGACGCAACCAGTGGAGGCCGTTGGCGTTGCCATAGTGACCGACCATGAAGCTCCAGCCAATGGTGAAAAATCAGAGACAGACAATCACGCTGAAGAAATTGGCGCAGAAGTAGAGCCAACAAAGATACAAAGTGGTCACTAGGTTATGATCTATATTATCAATCAGATGATCAATCCGGCTTTTTCAATCGTTTGGCAGTGGTCTCAATCACATATATTTGAGATTGGAACTTGATATTTTTAGCGCTATAAATTTCTCTAGTGCGAGGTTATTGTTCAAAAAAAAACTGCGAAGCAACACTATCATCGCTGCATATTCACATAATAGTTTAAAAAACATGTTTTTACCTTACACAACATTTGTGCAGTGTGTTATTTGTATTCTAGTGTACGGTTCCAATGCTAGACGAGGGAAAAGAGAGGACTCAGGAGAGAATGAATGAGAGATGATACCAGAGCTAACCAAGCTATTTGAAAAGCCAATTTGATTAAATATTTTTGGGTACCGATTTTGTACCATTCTGCAATTTTGCATCATCTTCCATGCTTTCAAGACTCACATCTAGGACTATTCTATACTGTAACACAAGATTTTTTCCCCAATGGTACTAATTTTAAAAATGATGATGGTTTGGTTGGATTTTCATAAACGTTTTCTGATTTATTTTGATTAAGAAATTTCTGTGAAATTAAATTGGTCACTTTCAGAATTAGTGGATTCGAAAATTTAATATCTAGATTATCTAGGTGCACATCAATAGCCGCATAATAAATGAACAATTTGAAAATATACTGAGAAATAATTATATACTGTACAGTCTAAAAAACCAAACGAGCCCCGGGGCTATGGTGCAGCGGTAAGGTAACTAGTCGTTAACCTAGGCATCCGCGGTTCGACCCCTAGCTACGATGTATTTTACAGAAATTTTTCTTCCAAATGAGGCGTGAACCTTGAGACGCTGGGCGTCTAGATTGGCCACCGCGAGCGTTTCCCGATTTATCTTGATGACCGGTGGAAAACTTTCGTGGGGTCGAGCCGGTCATCTCAGATTCAATTTGTCTACTGCCTGGTTCAAGAGTAAGAAACCAAACGAGCCAATTGCCAATGCTCATCTCGACTGCTCTAAGTTTTGACAACTAACATAACACAGAATCTTTGATCATAAGAGGCGGATGGTCGTCTCTCATACCTTCCGACGTCTCAACATGCTCCAGTTAGTAGCAACCATAAAGCCAGCTTCTTCTGTCGTCCATACGGAATGCATGAGAAGCAAGCACGATGCCAAGAGACAAACTACCAGATCCTGTATGTTGCAACCAATCTAGTTTTGAAGAGTGTTATCAAACTTCCAGCTAAAATGAAGAACAAAAATTCTCTCCATTTTTGTCATGGCTATCTGACATCCAAAACACCAACCGGTAATACTTGCAGTGATAGTTGCCACTTCATCAAATGTTTGTGCTAGGTATTTTTCTGAACTCACTAAAGATCTGTATTAGTCTTCTTATTATATATCTGCATAACTCAGCTTAAGATGCACCAACCTACAGAAACTAAATTTTATTGGCCTTTGAATGATCTTACATCTTCTTAGTAGTAGAATAAGTCTAGCACAATTTTTCTGTAAAAGAATCAGCTATTAACTTTAACATGTGTTACGGCATACAGATTGTCAATTGATCCCAAAGAATAACAATCATCAATCTTTAGTTTTTGAAAAGTATCTAAACAACAAAACCCACTGTCTGTCTGTGTAAAGAACCCTAAGCTAATTCCAAAACCTGATTTTGCTTTATAATCAACGAATGAATTTCCATTCCATAAAACTAAAAGAAAGCCGTGCCTGCGAGGCCGTGATGCAATAGATTATGGGCAATGTTCTCTCTGGCCTGCGACGCACTCACCGATCGAATGCTGTTCTCCGGCACCATCTCATCGTCCACCAGTTCGTATCTGAGATCCGGCTCCATCTCCTCTTTCCTCAGCTCACAGATGTTGTGCAGCACGCAGCAAGCGCCAATGACGACTGGCAAATCCTGCAGCTTGACTTCAGTTCGCTTCTGCAAGCACGTCCACCGCCCCTTCAACCTCGCGAAGGCTTCTCGAGCAATACGCTGCACCTCGCCGATCTTCTCGTTGAAGGCGTGCTGCGTCCAAGTTAGGTTTTGGTGGGTGTATGGCACCAGGACCCAATCCGTGAGAGGGTAACCTGAGCTGCCGACAATCCATGTGTTCTTGAGCATCCCTGCGGCAGCCCTCTGGTGCAGAGCCGATTTCTCGAGTACTTGGTCATCGGGCATCGAACCTGGCCAGCCGATGCAGACGTCGGCGAACACCCCGTCTGGATCTACGACCCCTTGGACGGTGATCGAGTAGGAGGTCTTTTGATTTCGCTCCGTGTGCCGGCGATTGAAGTAGGCAGCCACGCTAATTTTGGGCGCGATGATCGGGATGTGGGTGGTATACATGGATCCGATCACATTGGGGATGCCGGAGATGCTCTCGAAGCGGGATTTTACATCAGGGGCAGCAGCCTCGTCGGGCCACTGGAGGAAGCGCGGCATGAGGAGGGTCTTGATTGCGTTGCACACCTCGAGTACGAGCTTGTGGCAGGTGGAGATGCCAAGCCCGAACCGTTTCGAGACGAGGCGAAGCGGTTCGCCGGTGGCCAGCCGCCAGATGCAAACCGCCACCCGCTGCCGGACTGGGATCGCGGCTCGGAGCATCGTGTCCTCCTTCGCCACCGCAGAGCCAAGCTCGTCGCAGATCATGTCGAACGTGGCACGCCCCATCCGAAAAGCCTTCCGGAACTCGATCTCGGGGAAGTTTGGGTGATTGCACTGATCCCACCATGCTCGCGACCGATCCTTCACCCAAAGACGCCTCTGTTGGTGACCGCCCGCCCCTCCAGCACCTGCAGCGCTGGAGCCGGCGTCTCCCTCCGCGGAAGCAGTAACCGCAGCAGCAACGGCAACGGCGGACGAAACCAGGCGGGCGTGCTTCGATCGAAGGGTATCCGCTTCGTCGTCGACGGCGGAGAAATTGTCCTGGATGCGGGAGTAGGAATCGAGCATCGCCTCGCTCTTCCGCTGGTGATTCTCCTCAAGGAGGGATAATTCGCGGCTGGAGGCCACATCCGATTCGCGCCGCTCGGACTCCTCCTGCGCGTCCATAGCGGCGATGGAGGTCAGCAGAGTGGCGATTGACTTCCGCTTCTTCCTCCGCCTCTCGTCGGAGGCGTCGCTACCGCCCGCATCCCGCTTCCGCCCGCCCTTGGGCATATCGGAACACGGCTTGGGCGCAGCAGCGGAGCCGGAGGTTGAATCCTGAAAGAAGGAGATGTAGAAGGAGAAGTCGTCTTCGACGGCGGCGGCGGCAGCGGCGGCCGGTTGCCTATTCATACAATGAAAAAAAAAAACCCCAAAGTCTCAATTCGACGGACCGATCGACGGAGGCGCCAGGCGGAGGGCAGAAAAAGATCAAGAAGAGGAATTTAGACGGAGAAGTCAAGACCATCCACCCACCCACCCACCGAATGTGAACTCGAATGGTATATATGTCTGCGCCGCGGGCTGACCGGAAGCCGTGTGGACGCGGTTTGTTTTTGGGAGGCGTTTCAAGGAAGGCTACCTCGTGCCTCGTCGAGAAGACGCTTCCAGTAATGGCAGGCAGGAGGGCAGGCGAGGCAGGCAAACGGAGAAACCAACGCGGAACACGATAGCGGCCGCAACGCGACAAAGCGGCTGCGGCAGACGATGACTCATGCGTGACGACACGCGCCGCGGGATAGATTAGTCAAACCGAACGCGCGGAGCATGCGACGGAGGGAGGGTTGCGTGTTGGTGCGCTGCGCCTCCTCCTCCTTCCTTCTTCCTTCCTACCTCTACGCGGAGAAGGCGACGCGGCGTGGGCTGGCGCTGGCCTTTCGACCAGGGCACATGGAAATGGCGGTGGCCGGTCGTCGCGCAGGGTTGAAAGTGGGAAAGGAACACGTGGCGGGCGGTGGGCGGAGGAACGGCGGACTGGATTTGATTTTCCATCCGAACGGAATGAAATAGACGCGACGCGATCGGTTTGACCGGCAACTTTGCGGCATGTGTGAACAGTCGTAATTGTAAGGCTAGTGAGCTGTAATTGAGGATGTTTCCTTTTCTTGCCCAGTTGGCTTCCCTAATTATGTAAGCGCGATCATCACCGAAATAATCAAAAAGTCCACGGCGTTTTTTTTTCTAATTTTTTTTTATCTAAAACACAATTTATAAATATTTAAAAGTATCTCTTAAAATATTTATTTATTATTCTTTTTAGTATTTTGTTATTGAGTAATGATACGCATAGTGAAAATGAATGCCTCAGTGAAAATTTTGACCGTCAATCGACGGCACGTCCGACGTCCGATCGTCGATCGGACACTACCGGCGGCCTTCGGCCGCCGCTCCGAACCAAACTATACCCTGGAGGGCACGGTGAACCCGTCGGGGATCGCCACAATTGCGATCTCGCATCATTGACCGTCGATTTCGATGGGTTCACTATTGCCTGCGATCCTGACGAGTTCACCGTCCTCTCAAGGTATAGTTTGATTCGGGATGGCAATCAGAGGCCGCCGGTGGTGTTCGATCGACGATCGAACATGTACACATTAATTACACATCATTCACTATAATTTTCACTCTCCCAAATTCACTCTTAAAATCATTTCCCTTTGTGATTTTATCGTACCCATCGTATTTGGTGAAACGTATCTAGTGCATCTTATAAAAAAAAAAAATTTAAGGAGGGTTTTTAATCTCGGACGATCGACTCGGTCCTATAAAATTTTCCATTGACCTCAGAGTAAATCGGAAAGTATTCGCGGCGGACGGTCCAAAAGTCC
The DNA here is from genome assembly GCA_024364735.1 of Boesenbergia rotunda. Taxonomy (NCBI): domain Eukaryota; kingdom Viridiplantae; phylum Streptophyta; class Magnoliopsida; order Zingiberales; family Zingiberaceae; genus Boesenbergia; species Boesenbergia rotunda. The sequence continues at coordinate 153,401 of JAGFNQ010000872.1, read as the reverse complement.
AGTGTCCCTGACTCCCAGGGTTCGCATCACATTTAGAAGAAAAATTCCTATAAAATACGATATAATTAGAGATCAAACCGCGGATGTCTGAGATAATAATTAGTCGCTCTTCCGATACAATACAATCCCGGAGGCATCTCGTGCGTCTTTCAAAAAAAACGATTAACGAGGTTTTTTCAACCAACCTCGAGCGACCGGCCTGGTCTCACGGAAGTTTCCCACCGGCCGTCAGGGTAAATCGAGAAACGCTCACAGTGGGCGGTCTAGAAGTCCAGCGTCCCAGGGTTTGCCCCTATTTGGAGGAAAAATTCCTGCAAATACGCCGTAGCTGGGGATCGAACCGCGGATGCCTGGATAACAATTAGTCCCCCACCCTGCACCATAGCCCCGGAGGCTCTCGTGCGTCTTTCAAAAAAAAATGATTAACGAGGTTTTTTAACCAACCTCGGGTGACTGGCCCGGCCATACGGAAGTTTCCGACCGGCCACCAGGGTAAATCGGGAAGCGCTCGTAGTGGGCGATCTAGAAGCCCAGCGTCCCAGGGTTCGCCCCCCATTTAAAGGAAAAATTCCTATAAATACACCGTAGCTGGGGATCGAATCACGGATGCCTGAGATAGCGACTAACTACCCTACTGCTGTACCATAGCCCCCATGGCTCGTGCGTTTTTCAAACAGATATGGGAGGAGGGCTTTTTTTTAATTTAATTGAGAATCAATTCTTAACGGTTTTTCTAGAGTACACTAGAAATATTATAGGTTGATTATCTATGAAATCTCTGGTACGAGAATCAATCCTTAGTAAATTTAACAATTCTATGACCAACTCAATCTAGTTACGAGGGCTACTTTATCCATCGGAGAATCTGTCTAAGTCCATGCTAGAATTAGGAATGTAAATGAGTTAAGTTATTCGTGAATTATTTGGATTTCGATTCAAAAAATAGTTCGTTCGAGTAAGATAACGAGTTGAGATCGAGCTCGTACTTAACAGTATTTAATTCGCGAGCTCGCGAACATGTTTATTTAAAGGCTCACGAACGTATTTGTTAATACAAAAGACACTCATTCATCTTATTGTATATACAAATATAATTAAATATCAAAAAAAATATAAATAATATATTATTAATTATTATAATTATTTATTTTAAACGAGTTCAAATTAAACTCGTTTAATTTTTAAATGATTTTTTTCAATCGAATTTGAACTATTTAATTTTATTATGAGCTGAATTTGAATTTAAGAACTACAGTTTGAATCGAATTCGAGTTCGAGCTCGAGTCTAAAAATAATGAACTAAGTTAGAACTCAAATTACGATTCATTACACCCCTAATTAAAACCAAGTGGAAAAAAATCAAGTAAGAAATTGAGAAAAAAAAAACAGACGAATATTTGTCTACAAACAGGATGGCTTGGCCAATCAAATTTTCATAGGACCGACTATACCGCGGCTCGTTATATAAAAAAAATTAAATCATAACGAAATATTTTTTTATTCGTTAGGAATTAATTTTAAATCATACCCGACTGGGATCCTTTTCCCGGGATTCTCTCTATCCCCGTGTCTTAACTCGCCGACGATGACTGGTGAATCTTCCGATCGTCAATCGAACACCATCATTAGTCTTTGATCGTCGTCCCCAATCAAACGATATCCTGAAAGAATAATGAATCGGTCGAGATCGTCGCAATTGCGATCTCGCCGGATTCGACGGTGAATCCGGCGAGATCGCAATTGCGATGATTTCAACGGGTTCACCGTACTCCTTAGGATATAGTTTTGTTCGGGACGGCGGCCTCCGGAGACAGAAAGAATTTCAGGGTGGTATCCGATCGATAATCGGAGGATTCGCCTGTCATCGCCGACGAATTGGAACACGGAGACTAGAGAATTTCGGAACAGAATTTGTTCTCATAAATACCAATTACGTGAACCAAGAGCTATAAGGGTCAACAAATGACAGATGAGTTGTCTCCATCATGGTCCACTTGAATAATCCGACGCATGTCAATGAAAATTAACGTCGCACTGAAAAGGAATAATAATAATAATCTTAATCTCTTTAGTAATTTAATTAAATTTTAATAAAAAAATTATACATTAATCTCGAATATCAGCCAATTCAATAATTATTTTAAAAAATAAATGAAGAAATCTAATAGACTGTCGTATAAAAGAATATTTTTTCGAAAATCAAATCTCGATTACGTCCCGAGACAATTTTGCGATCAAATTGAAGCATGGGCTGTGGCCTTCTTCGATAGAGACTCATTTGACTTGCCAAATATTTATGTTGGGCTATCGTATGCAATAAATATACCGGTCGAGAACCATCAATTTTACGAGTCATCGAAACCTCCCTCACGTCCAGATTCACCTGAAGACATTCAATTTAAGGTTTAAATAAGAGTGAGCAAATCCTCGCTATAAATGAGTAGCAAAATTAATATTCAAATATGCATAATATTATTTGAATAAGTAAAAATATTAAACTAAATTAAAATAAAAATACAAAATTTTTAAAAATATATATAAATAATGATATTGAATATATATTCACAGTAGAGTTGTATGTGCTTCTTAGGAGACATCCGAGCAAATTGAGAGATAATAGTGATGTATGTATGCAGTAAAGCAGGGCGGATTTAAAATTTTAAATTTAGGAAGCCAAGTACATGAAAAGAAAAAATTTAAATTTAGTCATCAAAAAATATAAACTCGGGATGTGTGTTAAAAACAAAGTAAACTTTCTATTAGAGTATCTATATATATTGATTTTTAAAGGGAAGAAATAATGTTCATTCTAAGAAATTAAAAAAATTCTATATAAAATTAATAGTATTCCGGAAGTGAACGACGGGATGATGAATCACCAAAGCACAATCCATGGTGGCGATGACGGGAAGAAGACGTCGACACCTACGAAATTAACACGAGCGCAAAGGGGATGCATCGAAAGTTTCGGTGGAGTCCTCTTCGACGCTCAAGTCAGAACTCCTTTTTTTATAAAGAAAAGCGAGGAATCAAAGTACTATAATTCAGAAAAGCTTACCTCCTTTATCTAGGTGCCGAAATATCTTATATACTTGACATTTTCCTCCCACGTATCCCCACCTCATTCTCTATGTTTCTTAATCATCGGTTACTTATCAGCTGTCTTCCTTTGGTAATGACCACTGTGACTATTAAGGCTCTAATTATCATGCGTTGTTAATAATAATTACCTAATGACTTTTCTGTTTTGGAAGGAGGAGAGGATATTTGAACCTTGATTTTTTTATCCCTACGCAGATCTTTGGGCTCCACTCTCCCGAGTCAGTCTCAGAGTCTTATCTCCCGAGCTAACCTCGGGACCTTCTTCCTAAAACATCCCCAACACCTCATTCATTGCCTAACACTCTATATGTAGGACAGTGTAGAAGGCCTTAGGAAAATGCTTGAAGAAAAAAAAAACAGGTTCACCCTAAAATATGAAATAACTTGCAAAAATTCAAACACAAATACTCCTTGACCATGCTATCTTATTCTAACAAACGTATGTCCAACCGTCGTATCACCCATTAATGGAGAATTTATGACACGCCAAAATAAGAAAACAAAAAGGTGCAGTTTCATGACATGTTGCTTGGGGTCCCCGGACAACGCGCATGCATTCCATCTTGCCTCCTCGACTACTCCGCCTCATGGTCATTTGTTATTTCAGGACTCACATCTTCCTCACCTGCACCATCCAAACAAGGTGAGTCTAGAGACTCAGCAAGCATTTCCATATAGAAGCAGGTACATAATATAACCATATAGCATGCATAGAACATGTACATATCACAAAATAATTTTTCATAACCTTGGGATAATGACTGTGATGCAAACGTGATAACCATCATTAGAGCACCCTTGTGGTACAGTCCATACTAGCCAAAGCCAGAATGCACATTTGTTATTTTGGAAAGGCCCTCCCCGGACTCATCCCGAGGCACCAATCCCGTAATGTCATCACAAGTACACAAGTACACTGAAACATTATATATATATAACCGTGCCTGCCTTGCGCTTGTCTTCTTCCACCGATAAACGGACTGCGTGGTGGAGGGGGTTGGAGGCGGGCGGGCACGGCAGGCGACGGGCGGCGACAGACAGCTACAGCGACTTCTCATCCTCTCTCTCTCTCTCGTCTTCTCTTCTCCTTCCAAGCGACTTCTCATCCTCTCTCTTTCGTCTTCTCTTCTTCTTCCATGAGAAGGGCGCGGCAGGGTATGGGCGTTGGCCGGTACAGCGGGCGAGAGGCGTCGTCCGGGCGTAGCGAGCGATGGCTGGCAGGCGACGGGCGGCAACGGCCGACGACAGACGGCTCCAGCGACTTCTCATCCTCTCTCTCTCTCGTCTTCTCTTCTTCTTCCAAGCGACTTCTTATCCTCTCTCTCTCTCTTGTCTTCTCTTCTTCTTCCATGAGAAGGGCGCGGCAGGCGATGGGCATTGGCCGGGTATAGTGGCAAGAGGCGTCGGCCGGGCGTAGCGAGCGATGGCTGGCAGGCGACGACGGCCGGCGAAAGACGGCTACAACGACTTATCATCCTCTCTCTCTCTCGTCTTCTCTTCTTCTTCCAAGCGACTTCTCATCCTCTCTCTCTCTCTCTCTCGTCTTCTCTTCTTCCATCGCTCGCTACGCCCGGCCGACGCCTCTCGCCCGCTGTACCCGGCCAACGCCCATCGCCTGCCGCGTCCTTCTCATGGAAGAAGAAGAGATGACGAGAGAGAGAGAGAGGATGAGAAGTCGCTGTAGCCGTCTGTCGCCGGCCGTCGCCACCCGTCGCCTGCCGCGCCCGCCCGCCCGCCTCCAACCCCCTCCACCACCCAGCCAGTTTATCGATGGAAGAAGACGAGCGCAAGGCAGGCACGGTGGCGACAACATCGAGAGGAAAAGGAAAATACAACCGAAATAAATAAATAATTAAAGGTGGAAAACGTTGATTCGGATGGCCAACGTGGCAATCGCGGAAGAGGAGCGCATATATATATATATATATATATATATATATATATATATATATATATATATATATATATATATATAAAGGAAGTCTTGAATCTTTCTATCTCATTTGCCTGAGAGTTTTAAAAGTTCATAATACCATTACAGATATTCCAAATGTCACCCAAAACAAAGCACAAGTTCACATCACCAACAAAATTGGTTAAAATTTCAAACGATCATTAAAAAAAAATGAATAATTCCATACAACTAATCCAGCCTCTATGACCATACCTATAACACCTTCGGTTAGCGTTTCAAAAGGTCTAGTATACCATTGATAAATAAGAGTTTCTAAATTTAAAGTATAAAACTAATAAAAATAAAGGAAAATGAGGAATCAAAACTCATAAAACTTCGTAAGCTTTCCCATCAGAGGAATAACTTTCATGCAGGAAGATGTTGGATAATATAGCATAAAAAAAATCCTAAAACACCCTTACTTCCATAAACCGCACACTGCCTACTAAATACCAGGAAACCATGGAACATATCATGTAATCTTTCAAAACAAAAAGGAAAGAAAATCAGATTTGACATTTTCGAAATCCCTCTCGTTTCGAATCCATCGAGAAAACTCGCACATCATGCATGCACACAACCAGGCCTAGATCTTACAATATACCATGCTTTTGTTCCAAAAGATCAACCTTTAAACACTATACTCATATTAATATTATCATACCTACTATTGTTTGACTAGTGCCCAGATGGAATAAGAACTTGCCTTTTCGATGGCGATCAAGGCACAGTTCTTCTTGGCTTAGGTGAAGTCTTCGAAATCCTAGGGAAGTGAGGGGTTGAGGCGCTCCAACTCGGTGAGGAAGAGTGGGAGAGTCAAATAGGTTTTCCCTTTCCTTTATAGAGTAAACTTCAGCCTATATCAACCTATGGGCCGAAACCTAGCCCACAATCTTAATATTAGGGCAACTCCAACCGAGCACCATCCCACCAAAAATGGTGTCATTTTGACACCATTTATCTCCAACCGGTCACCAAAACTCCACACCAAATTTGGTGTTGCTACAGTACATCACCAAATTTGGTGTTGCACTGTAGCAACACCAAATTTGGTGATATTAATATTTTATTAACATAATGAATAAATATAATAAATATCATACTATATAATAATAAATAGAATATGTATTAACACATATTATATTACTAATAAATATCATTAATAAAAATTAATTTATAATAAATATTTTTTCCATAAGTATTTAATAATATTAATTATTTATTATAAATATAAATTAAAAAAATATAATAACATATTTTAATTTTATTAAACATAGTTTATTTATAAGCATATTTTAATTACAATTAAATTTATAAATTATATCACTAATTTAAAAAAATATATAATAAAATAATTAAAAATTTGATATGCATAAATATAAATACATCATCTATTATGTTGACATACAAAATAAAAATGACACTTGACACAAAATCAAAATATTACTAATAATCACTTAAATACATAGGTAATACAACACACATAAACTTAAAAACATTCATAGATACATAAAAATCATACTAAGATATTTAAACCTAACAAATAACTACAAATAAAACACACAAACTTAAAATAACTTCAATAATATTACAATACTAATATTCCGGAAAATCACTCCCCGTTCCACTCAAATAATTATGATATTGACTGTAAAAATGCGCAGGATTCTGAGATTCTTGATCTTCACCTTGATATTGATTGAATTGTGATCCTTGTGGCTGTATTGGAGATGATTGAGATCCTTCTCCTTGATTTTGAACGGGACGAGATCCCTGGACTTGCGTTCTCTTTTGCATAATTCTAATTTGTTCATTGCGGAAATAATCACACATCATTGGGTCAGAGATCGAGTTCAAATTTTTAAATAAAATTTTCGTTTCTTCCTTATAGATCATAGCATCTGTCATTTTTGTAGTAGCAGCAGTACTGGCATTCATTGCCTCAACAAGTTGAGCATTAATATGAATTACCTTTGCAATTTGTTCATCATTTTTCTTCTTCATTTTTGCTTTCTTCACCCCAGGAGGTCGTTTACTAGAACTACCACCGCTATCTGAATCAGTGATATTCAGATCAAAAGTAGCCACAAAAGGAGACGGAGTACGAAATTCTTCCTCGGACAATTGTTGTTCAGATGAACCAGTATTTGGAATTTGTCGTCGCGATTTGACGCCTGCAGTATTCATATCGTCAGTACCAAATTTTTCAATATCTTTTAGAATATTCCAGACATGATCAAATTTGAAACCCTTTGTATATTTAGGGTCTTGTGCTAACAATACTTTGGCACGAGTTAACTGCAAGAAAACAATTGGACATTAGTTATGAAGTTAATGTTATTAACTAACATAGACTTTGATTATAAAATTTAGATAGTCTAAAATAAATATGAGCATAACAACTTACAATATCTTGTTCAGACGCTCCACTTGGATTCAAATGTTCGATTTGCCGTATGCAACCTTTCATTTTGGATACTGCACTAAGCATAAGAAGCATTCTTTTTTGCAAAGATCTTTGCGGTCGGTAACAATGCACAAAATCCGGATATGCATGATACTCTTTCTCAATTCTAGCCCAGAATTGATCCTTCGACTGGTTGATTCCTATGATTGGATTTTGTGAAATATGAAGGTAAACATGACATAGGTGTTTATCTTCTTCAATTGAGTATGAAGATTGTCGGGAGGTGGGGGTTGAACTCATTTTGATCCAAAGAAGATGATACTCTCAAAAAAATTGTTGGCATAAGATGTGTTATACCAACATCTGATAAGCCATTATATAGGGGAAAATGTGAATATAAAATTGTTAGGTCATGTCATCTGCACACAAAAAATTGTGTGTTCAATGCCAGGTCACGTCGCCTGCTCAACTTGTCTCGATGTTGTCATTGTTGTGTCATGTCATCTGTGCAATTTTGTCCAAATGTCTTCATTGTTGTGTCATGTCATCTGCACACAAAAAATTGTGTGTTCAATGCCAGGTCACGTCGCCTGCTCAACTTGTCTCGATGTTGTTATTGTCGTGTCATGTCATCTGTGCAATTTTGTCCAAATGTCTTCATTGTTGTGTCATGTCATCTACACACAAAAAATTGTGTGTTCAATGCCAGGTCACGTCGCCTGCTCAACTTGTCTCGATGTTGTCATTGTTGTGTCATGTCATCTGTGCAATTTTGTCCAAATGTCTTCATTGTTGTGTCATGTCATCTGCACACAAAAAATTGTGTGTTCAATGCCAGGTCACGTCGCCTGTTCAACTTGTCTCGATGTTGTCATTGTTGTGTCATGTCATCTGTGCAATTTTGTCCAAATGTCTTCATTGTTGTGTCATGTCATCTGCACACAAAAATTGTGTGTTCAATGCCAGGTCACGTCGCCTGCTCAACTTGTCTCGATGTTGTCATTGTTGTGTCATGTCATATGTGAAATTTTGTCCAAATGTCTTCATTGTTGTGTCATGTCATCTGCACACAAAAAATTGTGTGTTCAATGCCAGGTCACGTCGCCTGCTCAACTTGTCTCGATATTGTCATTGTTGTGTCATGTCATCTGTGCAATTTTGTCTAAATGTCTTCATTGTTGTGTCATGTCATCTGCACACAAAAAATTGTGTTCAATGCCAGGTCACGTCGCCTGCTCAACTTGTCTCGATGTTGTCATTGTTGTGTCATGTCATCTGTGCAATTTTTGTCCCAATGTGTTCATTGTTAGGTCACGTCATATGTGAAAAATTAAGAAAAGTGTAGATATAAGTTACATTATAAATACCCCATAAACGACTTATACCTCATTCATTCAGTTATCTCCCAAAATGGATAACAACAATGAAGGTTCATCAAATTTATCATCTTCAAGCTCTGATGATGATAACTATGCAGAGGTGTTTGGTGCAAGGCAGTTTGGCGTAAGGCAACAACTGATCTCTCAGGTGATTTCTACCAATAATCAAATTATCTTGAATTATCTCAATGAAGAAAACAATCAAAGAATACATCGAGGCTCAATTCCTGGTCACAACGTGATCAATCGTAATCGTGAAGCTGCTGATCGTAATTTATTCAATGATTATTTCGCCGAAAATGCATTGTATAATGATGCAATGTTTCGAAGAAGGTTCCGAATGGGACGAAATTTATTTATGCGTATCTATGATGCTGTTAGTAGTCATGACAATTATTTTATACAGAGAAGGGATGGGATTGGAAGACTTGGTTTATCCGGCTTACAAAAAGTAACAGCTGCATTTCGAATATTGGCGTATGGTCTACCAGCAGATGCTACTGATGAGTACATAAAATAGGAGAATCGACTGCCGTTGAAAGTGTGAAACGATTTTGTCGTGCTGTTGTTGAAGTTTTTGGAGGGCAATACTTACGATCTCCAAATGCTCAGGATGTTGCTAGGCTACTCCACATTGGTGAGCTACGTGGTTTTCCAGGTATGTTAGGTAGCTTAGATTGTATGCATTGGAGGTGGAAAAATTGTCCAACAGCATGGGCAGGACAATATTCTGGTCGTAGTGGAAAGCCAACAATTATTCTGGAAGCTGTAGCGGATTATGATCTGTGGATCTGGCATGCGTATTTTGGATTTCCCAGATCGAACAATGATATTAACGTACTTGAGTCTTCTCATCTTTTTGCTAATCTCGCTGAAGGTATTACTATTCCTGCTCGTTATGTCATTCAAGGAAAAGAGTATAATATGGGTTACTATTTAGCTGATGGTATATATCCAAAATGGTCAACACTGGTTCAAACGATTCATGATCCACGAGGTAGAAAGAATAAATTATTTGCAATGAAGCAAGAAGCATGTAGAAAGGATGTTGAGCGAGCATTTGGCGTGCTCCAATCACGCTTTGCAATTATTGCAGGACCTTCACGTTTTTGGCAGAAAAATATTTTACATGATATAATGACATCATGTATTATTATGCATAATATGATAATTGAAGATGAAACGTGATTTAAATGCACCAATCGTGGAACACTTCGAGGTGCCAACTCCATATGTTGAGCCAGCAGTAGATGATCGTACTCGGTTTGAAGATTTTTTAGCTCGTTACAGACGAATCAAAGACAAAGAAGCTCATATTGCCCTTTGAAATGCGTTAATTGATCATATATGGGAACAATATAGTAATTCTGAATGTTAAATTCCCATAATATTGTAATTTCAATTCACTGTCATTGTCTGTGTAATATTAGTAATATATTTTATCTTAATTGTATATGATTTTATAATATCTTTTAAAATATATTTATGTCCGAATAATTATGTAATAAATATTAAAAATAAAAATCATAATTTTTTATATATTAATTTGATGTAATTTTTTTAAAAATATTAAAAATAAATGAAATATTAATTTTAAATATAATAATTATATTCAAAATAATTACTAAATTAAAATTTAGGTCGATAATTAAATTATGAATAAATGAATAAGAAAAAATAGAATATTCTATGGAATATTCCTTTTGGTGTGATTTATAGTGTGAATGGGTTGGAGTTGAAATAGTGTTTGGTGTTGAAATTGCACCATTTTGGTGTGAAAATGACACCAAATTTGGTGTTAATGGTTGGAGATGGTCTTATCTACATACAACTTATTCTACACCTTAATTATTATTGTTATTATTATTATTTTAAATGTCATACGCTAGCCTAATTAAACTTACGTCCATTTACCTAAAGAAAATATTAAAAGCAATATCTTACACAATCAATGATTTAAACATTTAAAACTAGATTAATTAATTAATTATTTATTTATTTTTTTCCGTATCTTACACTTCGGTTCTCCGAAGATAGTCTCGGGAGCTAGATTGTCGGTCTGACATTGGGACACTTCTTCCGTTCTCTCGAGATAGTCTCGGGAACTTGACTTTCGAGTCCCGTTCTGACCTCGAGGCACTAATTTGGTAAACCCTGCCATGTAATTTTCCCCTACCACATATCCCTCCTGATTGCTCATCTCTATCGAATATTATTATAAATTTTGAAAAGATTGTGGCCCCATAAGTCCTATGGTAGATTTGCTCCTATATGCATGATATATTTTATGCGTCTGTTGTGTTACATGGTACATGAGGTGCCTATATTTGATCCGATGCCCCATGTAATTTTTTTTTTACTGTTTTTTTTAAATCAATATTTTTTAAATTTTAAATATTAAATATATATATATCCCGTGAGTTTTTAAATTTTTTTTATATTTTGAACATTATAATTTAATAGGAAAACATAAACCCTAAAAGAAAAATCTTATTGATTTAAACTCACTATAATTCATCCTTAAATTTTAAAATCTTAAATACATAAAATATACTATATGAGAATCTAAATTTTTTTATTTCGAACATTATAATTAATTGAGAAATCTGAATCCTAAAAAGTAAAACTTATAAACATACTCACTATAATTCCACTTTTAAATTTTAAAATCTTAAATCTTAAATATATATATATATATATATATATATATATATATATATATATATATATAATCCTACACCCAAGTCGCTTGGATTTATAGATTGAATCAGGTGCCATGAGCACGCACAGGTGTGCATAACGAACGTATATCAATTTTCTATATTATTATTATTATTATTAATAAACTGAGACCCGGATAAATAAAATAAAATTGATCCGTCGGGCCTAAGTTAGGCCGGCCCAACGAAGATCGCAGGGGCGTCCTCTGTAAATTTCTCCAAAGAACAAATCGCTCACCTGTCCCTCCTCCCTCTCTTATCCTCAGTCTCTCCACCAATCCGAAGACCCAAGTGCCAAACTATGTCACACTCCTCGATCTCCAAGATGACCGGCGCCGGCTGCGTGTTCGCTGCCTGTGCTCCTCGCTACCATTCCCTCCCCGTTTGTTACCTCTCTTTTCCGCTTCGCGCCTCGCGCTCTGCCACGCACGTCGCACGTGCGAGGAAGGGCTTGTCGCGTTCTCGCCGTCTCGACAACCGGAACAAGGACGGCAGCGGAGGCGTCGCCACTGAGAAAGATGATAGGATTGGTGGAGATGGGGCTCCTTATCTGGAGAGTCCCGGCGCCGGTACTGAAGGGATCGAGGGATTCGAGCTTTCGACCACGCCGATGCCGGTGCTGCCGGGGGAGGAGGAGGACTTCTGGGAGGGGCCGCAGTGGAACGCCTTTGGGTTTTTCGTCCAATACCTATGGGCCTTCGGCGTCGGCTTTGCTGTATTATTCCCTAACCCTTGTGTCTTCGTTGCCCAATTAATATGCTTATGCCTTTGCCCTTTTCTTTCTGTCTTTGGGTAATAGCGATCAGTTTCTTCTACTGAATTCAGTTTATAGAAAGTGCATGCTCTTGTTTACTCCCTCTAGGAATCATATCAAGAACATAGAGACGCCATACATGTAAAGAACCTTCATCAAGCCACCATTCATGTAAAGAAAAAGGGGAAATTTTCTTAAACTCCTCAATCTCAAACTCAACTTTGCATACAGTTCTTATTCAAAGTTTTCTTTGCATGCAGTCCCTGATGGGATTGACAAGACAATTCTATGGGTATTATTTAAAGAAAGTTGAGTATAAAAGTTAGAAATATGAGTATGTATGTTTGCATCCACCACATCAAGAAACTGTGTACTCAATTTTCACTCTTTTATACTCACTTTTCACTCTTTTATATTATTTTTCACTAATGTATACTTAATTTTTACTCTTTTATACTCAATCCATCGGGGAGTAAATGTAAAGAATTTATCAAATGGGAAGTGAAAGCAAAGATCAAATGGGGATTGGGGAGTTTTCTGCAATTTACCGAAAGAAAAACTCAAGGCCATGTTCAAATTGTGAAAAATAACCACAAAATCAATAATTTTTTTTTCTTCAGCCTTAAATAGTTTGGGCTCTACACAATCATCCACTTATGTAGCCTCTGACTTAATCGTAGATTTTCCAAAGTAATAATGCGATCAATATTTGCTAGCATTCTGATTTCTCATGTTATTGTTTTCATTGTGTCTTGGCTTGGGCTATTTATGATTTTTATATCCTGTTGTTTGTTATGCGTTTGTTAACTTGGAATTGCTGAATTATCATGCCTCAGGGTCGTCAGTAGATTTCTCATCTACTTACTTGACTATCCAACAAATTATTCTCTTACGTATCAAAAAATGCACCTTGGAATTGCATCTGTTGTTCTCAGTGTTACATACTTGCACAGCTGATTGCTTGTGGTATTGCTGTTGCCACATACAATGAAGGCGCGACTGATTTTAGGCAAACAACTGTCTACAAGGAGTCGGTTCAGACTAAGGAGCTATTAGAAGAATCAGAAGCATCAAATGCTGATGTATTTGAGGCTAATCCGACTGAGGTAGCACCAAGCCTGGAGTAGCCCAGTGGTGAAATATACTAGCACTTGAATGCAATCAAATGCAGGCTACAAATGCTTTTAGGAATTGCAAGGAACTATTAAGTGTCTTGCTGCAATTAAGAGCATTTTTATCACTTGTATATTGCACTTTCGTATCTGTTCTTGCAAATGTATGTCAGTGTATCTACAAAAACTAAACTTAGAATACCAATTATTGTACAATATTTCTTACTCCGAATAGTTCATTACATTCTTCAAAAAAATAAATACAATCTTCCTTTACCAATTTTTAAATTACTTGACATCGAACTAGTTGAATCAGACAACTGAAATTCGTCAGTTGGTATCAAAGAAAAGGGTAATCTACTAGGATACATCAGGAATCATCAAAGCAGGAGCAAGAGAAACATAGCAAAACCTTCAAGTGATTGGCGCAGTAGGATATAGCTGAACCCAGATGAATTCTTCTTTATATCTTACACTTGATTCACAAGAGGCCAGACATGTATATATAACAATGGTTCCCCAATCAAGCGAGTCGGAATCATTTTTCACACCAAGGTAATAAAGTATCTGAGGCATGATCTGAATATAAAAACAAAAACTATATAAGAGTTACCATTATAAATAGGCAATATGCGAGAAAGATTAATCTATATATCAAGTATTAGTTAAACTTCCATTTGGATTTCCCTTCCAACTTCCAATAACAATCAAGTATTTGATATTGGAGCAGTGGCTAACATTGACAATTTGCTTGTGATAGGAAAATTTAGATTAGTATGAAACCTGGAATTCATAGCATAGGGAGCCATTGCAGTACTTGCACTTGGGTATATTTGTCATGGAAGGGCGGCCAATTGACAAAGGCCACAGTGGATTTGCCATCAAATCTCGAGAATATCTATTGAAAATTACATCATCCACAATCAATATGGACTCTTTACTAACAAAAATTGCTTCAACAAAATTGCTGAACTACTCACTCATGCATCAGTCAACACAAATAATCTGGAAATTCTTGAACAACAAATTTAACCCTCACCTCAAAACTTGGCTAGGACATTTTGAAATTCTTTCTTGAAATGATGCCCAGCTCCTTTTATTGTCGTCAGCCTTATTGCATGAAGGGCAAACAAATCATCCAAATAGAGATGGCAATATCAAAATAGAAGTTAGACCATACCTCAAATTTGTCCAACAAGAACTGATATGTGTCATCTGTTACATGTTGAGTCGCCAATGATGATGTTTCATAACTAGCATCTTCAGAAGCTTCCGCATCATAAGCGCATTCATCCTCTATGGCAATCTCGTATTCAGGCCATAATGAACTACATGCGACTAAATCACCAAAATATGACAGTCAAAATAGGTGCCTGATTGCATGTTAATGTAAAATATGCATCCCACCTTTATCACGACTTCGTTTTTCTCCTGGGAGACTAGAACTAATAGATTCCGAGTTATGTATAATATGACGGCACTGATTTTTATGCCCCGATATCCAATGCATAGCCTTATAGTCAAGAACAATATAAGTTATTGTTGAGAAAAGTCACAATCAGCATATCTTTTTGAAACTACCTGATGTTTCTCACAGCAGTAACGTGCTTGCTTACAACCACTACAAACTTTCTCCCCTTTCCATGTGCCACACCAAGAGCAAAGTGCAGCTACAAAATCCACCATAAAAGCAAAAGTAAAAAAAACTGTTCAACATAAACCCATGGTGAATATTTAATCATGAATGATTAACTAAACTTCTTCTCAAAGCAATCAAATTAGTCCAGACCAAATAAAGCAAAGTCCAAAACGAATAAGATCATTGCGATAGAGTTCTAGGCTCATATAGCTCGTTTTTAACATGAAACTGTTGTATCAAACAATCAACAGAGCAATTCAATCAACGAAAGGGATATCTAAACAAATTAACAAACCAACAAACTAAAAATAAGGGAAACAAAGTTA
The DNA here is from genome assembly GCA_024364735.1 of Boesenbergia rotunda. Classification (NCBI taxonomy): domain Eukaryota; kingdom Viridiplantae; phylum Streptophyta; class Magnoliopsida; order Zingiberales; family Zingiberaceae; genus Boesenbergia; species Boesenbergia rotunda. The sequence goes on along the minus strand of JAGFNQ010000872.1, from coordinate 138,008 downwards.
ATTACCTCCAACACTCAATGGTTTGTCATTCCCATCCTTCCTTGGTGGCTCACTTGAGTAAAAAGCATTCAACCGCGGTAATTGGCACCGGAAGACTTTTACACTTCAAATCATTTCAAAAACAAATAATCTCAAAACAAAGAGAACATGAATACTGGAAGCAAGACAACAAAATTTTAATAATGTTAATATATAAGCAATTTCTTTACAAAGAACACTGTTCACACCTCCTTCTAGGATCTTCTCCACGCTTCCATTGTTCGTGCTGGTCCTGAAGAAGACATGACATGGATGGGCAAATGAACACATATAACATCCTATGGAAAGTAGATTCCTTCTCAGGAATTGGAGCATAAATCTGCAAAAAATAATAGTAATAATAATAATAGAACCTTAAATAGTATAGCATCACCATAACTAAGTAGGATATACACTAACAGAAACAGAAATATATTTGCCTGAAGAAGAAACTGAAGAGGCTCTTCACAAAAATCACATCGGGAAAACTTCCCCGTGGGCAACTCCATTGGGTCCAACCACGCCTATAATGATGCAGCTAGATGAGTAACTGAAATTACTTAAGAAAGGTAATGATATCAGAGAATAACACGTACAGGAGTGCCTCCAGTTTTACTTGGGAATAGATGGCGAAGGAGGAACTTAGGGTGCTTGGGCTTCTCAATAGTACCCAGTGTTACATATTCCTCTAAGTCATCCTCTTCATCTTCCTCATATGATTCTTCCAACTCTACTTCTTTAGTTGCTTCATCAAGAGACAGTTCTTGAAGTGGTAATATGTCATTCGTGTCGGAATCCATCCAATGTCAGTAATCTAATGAAGTCAAAAAATAAAATCCTTCAAATTGGCCTGTATTAGGATATTCTGAGGTTCACATGCTATCAGGAATTTTCTATAGCTCTTTTATTTGTTTCTCCATGGTGTATATATCTAGGAAATTGATATGGGAATTGAATAGTAACATCATGGAAAAAAAAAACTTGTAGTCACCAGACTCACCACATAACTAGCAGCTTCACTGAACCAGTGAGCTTTGGGCATAACAAGCTAACTAATCCTAATTTTTTAACAGGCCATATTTAAAAACAAACCAAACAAGGTATCCCTCATTTCATAAACACTATTAACATATCTTTCCTCATCATCCTTTTTCTCATTTCCTCATCTTGACTCAACAAACACTACTAGTACATCACATGCAAGCAAAATATAAAAATCAGTACTATGCAGTGGAAATTCGGGCATAAAAATCAGTACTCATCCATCACATGCAATTCACTTTGTTCATACACTCCATGCACTTTCATCCATCACCGCGAAACATCAAAATCATACAAATACAACAAAATATAATGTTCCACAAAAAGCAAACACTGCAAAGCCAAAATTGTGAAAACCAGTGGCAACACAAAGTACATATGCCTTTGAATTTCCGCATCCACAATAGTAGTAGCATGCGAGCTCTTACTGGCAATCAAAGCTCATGATAATTATGGTGAAATTTTGTCCCTAAAATAAGTTAATGGGCTCTCACTGACAATTGGCAAGGGTCATCAACACTGATAGAACCATGATTTACTCCTGGGCAAGACACCAACATACATAATAAAAATAATTTTAACAAGACAGCCATGTCCACTATAAAACATTTTTTCCAAGACATAATGAATGTATAAGCTTTTTCCCAATTTGGAGAGTTCCTCAATAGAAACATCAAGCATGGATCTTTACCTATTTACCTTTTTGGAAGTATCTCTGCACCGTGATATTTTCATGAATGAAATAGGAGGGAGTCAAAAGGGAAAGAAATCTCGTGGCGGTGCCGTCCGAAACTGAAAAAACCTACCGTTCCGACACAAGACCGGCACCGGCACAGGAGGCGCATCAATTTCGAGGGAAGGAAGAAGAAAGAAGAATTTAGGGATGAAAACTTAAGTTTAGTTAAAACATACCTGGCGGCGGAGGCAGAGGAGATGCGTCGAGGTGCGACGGTGAGGTGGCGGCGATGGCGGCGAGCGCGGGTTGAGGCAGTGGCGCGGGGAGGAGCCGCGGAAGAACAGTGGGAAGAACCGTGAGAGGAGAAGTTAGGTTTTGTTAGAATCTTAAATTATATATAAAATATTTAATTTTTAATTAATTACTATATGAAGTAAATTATATATTTATATATGATATAAATTAATAATAATTAAATAAACTGTAAATTAATTAATATAATTATAATATATATTCGTATAATTTTTATTTAAATTATAAAAAACATAGTACAAAATAATATATAGTTATATAATTTAAATACTTTTAAAATTAAAATTTAATTTTTTTAATAAATTAAAAATATATTAAAAATATAAAAATATTTAAAATAATTTTAAAAAATAATAATTAAAAAATTAAAATTTTTAAATAAATTTAATTTTACTATAATATTTAATATATATTCTTTAGAATATTTATAAACTATAATTATATAAATATATTATATAGATTAATAATTAATATAATTATTATATATAAATTATGATTAATTTATATAATTATTATAGATAATATTTTCTTTTATCTTAGAATCAAAATTGATTTGAGATTTGAAACCATGAATATTAACATACTTAGGAAGTGTTTGGGAGAACTTTTGCTCCTTAAAAGTGATTCTTATAGATTATCTCGAAGTCAATGAAAAGCTAAAGCATAGAGTGTTTAGAAATAGAAGTCAAAAGCTAATATAAAGTAAAGTTTGAGTGTTTGGTGAATAATTACTTTCAAACTTAATTTTTAATTAAATAACAACAATATACATAAATTATATAAATTATTTTTTTCAATTATCTAAATATAATTTTGATACATCATTCATAATGTTTTATATATTTATTATTATATTTTGAATATTATGTCAAAATTAATTTTTTAAAAATAATATATAAAAAGATTTAAAATTAATAAAAATAAGAATATAAAAAATAACAAAATTTATAAAAATATGTATAAAAATTCTAAAAATATAAATTAAATAAAAATATAAAATTTTATTTAAAAATACGATGATAATTATATAAAATGATAAATTTATTAAGGGTATAAATGTTAATTTTTAATTCTGGGCCATAAGCAAAAAAGCAAAAAACAGAAGCAAAAAAAAACATCAAAGGCTTACTTCTAGCTTTTGATTAAAAGTTGTAGAAGTTAAAGCAAAATCTGACATTCACAAATATTCAAAAGTGCTTATGTGTAGCTAGAATCTAAAAGGCAACTAGCAGAAGCTCTCCCAAATACTGCCTTAGATCTCTACTGTTAGATTCTTACTTTCTAAATTTGAGATATATATATTTTTATTAAATATTTTGAGAAAACTATGTTGCAAGTTATACTATATATATATATATCAAAACTGTATCGATATGACATGATATGATATGGGACTGAAACCTCGACACGGATCGAAATTTTAAACTATGGTCTAAATAACCAAGAATATATTCATTTCAAATATGCAAGTTGATTCCCGAATAAGCTCTATAAACAAGCAATATACAAGACAGAGTTAACATATAATTTATTTTCTAATGTGTGAATTTGTAATATTCCAAATCTCCGACGCACTAATGTAACTCAATTGGATATACTAAGTCCATCACCATCAAATCCATAATTTTCTTAGAAGTGAATACAGCGTGTTATCATCTCAAATAAGCCAAGCTACTTTCCTTGTTTCCAATTTTACATATTCCAAATATTTTGATAGTCAAGAGAAATTTATAACTTCTGCATTTAGATAAACCCTTATCCCGAAAGATAGATCATCAACTTTGTAGCAATGGCGCAATTTTTGGCTTAAAAAAAACAACACTGATAAATACAGGGATTAACCATAAATGACCAAAGACAGTAAATATTAGAACAAAGAATATGAGACAGTACGCATAGTCGCATAGATTGGGGCGAGGTCCCGTATGCAGGTGGGAGAAAGTTGTTACCTGCGACTTACGAGATCACGACTGGATGGGAGAAGGATGCGGGTTGCGGTTGCCGACTAAGATGACAAGGTTAAGTTGGCGACACTGATCTGGCGGGGCGTGGTGGCCGCCCGCGGGCACGGCCAGATCTGCCCGCGCCAACGATTCTCGGCCGGCCGGAGAAAGGAGAGAAAAAAGATAATTCATGTAGTGATTTTGATCCAAATTTCTACTTAGCCTATTGGGATTTAAACAAGAAAAGTAATAGAAGTTTGAATTCATATAATAAATTTGATCAAAATTAATATATGAATTAAGTTGATGATAGAATCAACTTTATAGTCCTATTGAGAGAAAAATTGCACTGAAATTGAATTGTATAAAATAGTATCATACAAAGAATTAGATCCTTAAATACTCCTATTGTTCATAAATTAGATCGATTTCATAAATACTCCTTGGTTCATGTATCTCTGACTAGCAGAGTATGAGTGGCATAATTATTGTTTACTCATCCGCGCGTGATTTGTGTAAAATACACTACAAGGGATTTTAGTGATGAAAAATCTATTTGAAAGTTATTTTTCTTTTTTTAAAGAAAGTGTGAGACGAAATATTTCATCTCTAAAATTCATCGTCGAAATCCTTATAACTAATTTTGAAACAAACATATTCCATCTCTAATTTAGAAATAGACTAAAAGGTCAATTATAAATTTATTTTTAATTTAACCAAATGAAATTAATTTCAAATATAAATTCCATCCCTAATTTTATTTTAAATTTGTCGTTAAAATATGTCACAAATAACATATCAAATATATTTTTATTTTGTTTATAAATCCACATATAATTTTGTTTTAAAAGTTATCACTATTTGTTATTATATTATATTTTTAAATTTATATTTAAATATTACTTTGAAACAATCACACATTTCAAATAAATTAAAAATATTTAAAATAATATATAATTGACAGTAAATAAATATTCATATCGTTCAAGTATATTTAACCATTAATAGAACCCTAATTAACTATACAAATTTATATCTCTTGATTTCGTTAGTCTTATGCTTTAATTACCATCTTCAGCTGTTATTTCAATCTAGAAATTATGATCTCTCATGCAACTATAAAGTCTTCTGATCAAATTTTATTTCAGTCGCTAAATTGTGACCGAAATAATCTTTCAATCTCTAAATTAGTAATGGAAATAAATTTGGTCACTAAATTAGCGATCAAAATTTATTTTTGTTGTGAAAACCTCTTAAAATTCGCTCCTTTTCATTTGAACGTGCCGATCGAAATCCTAAATCAAATTTCTCTCTAGTGGTGATGCCCATGGCTGATCTTCGGTTGCCGTCTGAGAAGGTTGAGAGGGTGTGTCCGACTACAGCTTTCCATTGCAAAAAAGTTCACCAAGAGGGAGAGGGCACAGGCGTGAGCATCTCAAGCAAAACCCTATATAATTTCCCTTTTTTTTCATATTACAGATTTTTATTATCAATTTCTTTAGAGCGCCATCATATTTTACTAAAATAATCAAACCTAAGTGAAATTACGGTTCCACCCGTAACCAAGACAAACTAAAACCCTAAATTACTTAAAAAACTGAAAAACAAATTCAATTACAGTGCATCAATCCAAAATTCATAGTTACAATTTTATCTTCATTATACCAATCCAAGTTATAAAATTATCAAAATATAGAACCTTGCGGTCCTTTCTCTTTTGGTTGTCTCATGAATAAAAATTTATTTAAATATAAATATATCAAAATAATTTGAAGATTCTATTTGTAAAATTTTAATAATTTGGATTTGTGCAGTTATTTTGGTACCAATTTCTACTTAGCCTATTGGGATTTAAAAAAAAATAATTAAACTAATAGTACTTTGAATTCATATAATAATTTTGACCATAATTAATATACGAATTGAGTTACTTTTAGAATAAATTTTATAGTCCAAAAATTGTACTGAAATTGAATTGTATTAAGTATCATACAAAGAATTAGGTCCCTATTTTTATTAGCTAAATCAAATTCTTAAGTACTCTCTTTGTATTTCGGCACGTGAGGCGCATCAATTTCGCGTGTGTCATCACGTGTGTCACGCGCGCGCCAGAAGGAAGGAAGAAAGAAAAATTTGGGGATGAAAACTTAAATTTAGTTAAAACGTACCTGGCGACGGAGGCGGTGGAGAGGCGGCGAGGTGGAGGCGGAGGGGAAGTCGAGGTGCGACGGTGAGGCGGCGGCGGCGGGCGCGGGTTGAGGCAGTGTCGGAGGGCACCGACGCGGAGAGGAGCAACGAAAGAACAGTGAGCAGAACTGTGAGAGGAGAAGTTAGGTTTTGTTAAAATTTTAAATTATATATAAAATATTTAATTTTTAATTAATTATTATATAAAGTATAATTATATATTTATATATATGATATAAATTAATAATAATTAAATAAACTGTAAATTAATTAATATATTTATGATATATAATTTTATAATTTTTATTTAAATTATAAAAAATATGGTACAAAATAATATATAATTATATAATTTAAAGTACTTTTAAAATCAAATTTTAAAATTCTTTAATAAATTAAATATAGATTAAAATTTTATAAAAATATTTAATATAATTTTAAAATTTTATAAATAATTCTAAAAATAATAATTAAAATATTTAAATTTTTAAAATAACTTTAATGTTACTATAATATTTAATATATATTATTTAGAATATTTATAAACTATAATTATACAAATATATTATATAAATTAATAATTAATATATATATATTATGATTAATTTATATAATTATTATAGATAATATTTTCTTTTATCTTAGAATCAAAATTGATTTGAGATTTGAAAATTTGAAATCATGAATATTAACATACTTAGATCTCTACTTTTAGATTTTTACTTCCTAAATTTATGATACATATTTTTATTAAATATTTTGAGAAAATTACGTTGCAAGTTACACTATATATATATATATATATATATATATATATTATTGTTCATGTCGACTTCAATAAGTCCAATAATTGTTTTTTTTATCTACGAATCTTGAGTCATATAGGACCAATAATACCTTGCCTCCTATGCTTTTTCTGGTTAAGCCTCTAAGGCCAAATATAATTAATCCTAAATGAATGTAATTATGTCGTCGACAAAGAAGTATTCGTGCTGACTCTTCAGTCATAAGAGTTAGACGTTGTTCTCCTCCATCAGGGAGGTGAAGTGCTTCCGTCCTATGGTGGCGAAATAAAGAAGTATTGAAAGAAAATCTTCCTTGGTTATACAATCTTCTAGGATTTAGTGTGTTAAGTTAGGCATTAGAAAAGAGAGTAAGATCTCTTTCTACGTCTACTAATTCTTCTAGAAATACTATTTCTTCTTCCCACTATATTATCGAGCCAAGAAGTTGTATTTGTTTCTGTTCTTTCACTTATTGTTCTAGATGGGCCAATAAAAGTCTTAGTTGTATTTGCTGGTCGTATTAAATTCATTTTGAGTGAGGGGTGTAAAAGCAATAAGTTTTAGGTTGTTTTCTAGAAATTACTTTTCCTGTGAATAACTTATTTAAGTTAATAGGCAAACTATCTATACTTTCTTTCCACTCTGTGGCTAGTGTTGTTTTTTGTATTTGTTTCTCAATTTGGAGTACTTTGTTCTCTAAAAGTGTGAGCCTATAATTTAATGAGGATAATAAGGCTATGATAGTATTATTTTGTTGAATTAAAACTTAATCTACTTGTCCAGTGACTTCAGGTTTACAATAATCAATATTTTGATTCTTTGAATAGTGTTTCGAAAATTCTAAGGCTTCTTCAAAATAAGTATTTTCAAAGTTTAGTTTGTTCATTTATATTTAATTTCTTCTAGTAGAGCATGCATATTTTTAAGATCCTCTACTATCTTTGTTGTGATTATTTCTTTTAATTGTAATAAGATTGTTTGAGTTTGACCCTCAAATTGTTTGGCTAGTAGTTCAAAGGGGTTATTGTTATTGTTTTCGTTTTTTAGTTTTGATAAACTTAAATTCTCTTTCTTAGTAAGAATACTAAATTTATTAAGCTGACTAACTCTTCTGTTTAATGAGTCTTGATAGTCTTTTAAGATATCTATGTTTCTTCTCAGGTCGTCTAGTAGTTGTGTTTGTTGGATTACAGTCGTAGATATTTGTTCTAATATATGATAGATATGGTTTTTTTAAGCTGCTAAAGAAGTGCCTAGACTAAGAACTAAGTCTGTAAGAGTGTTTAAGTGGGGATTTTCACTATGTAGGCAGTGGCTAAATGCTCTAGATCTGGTATAACAATTATGGTTAAAATGATCTGTTGTTATGATCTTCCTAGTTGAGTTTTATAATACTAGATCCAAATATTCTAATGTTGGAAATTCCTTAAAATTAGTTGTACATGAAGTCATACATTTGTAGTCCGTAAAATCTTAAGGCTCTGATACCAATTTTTGCTTTTGTGAACAGTAATTGTGAACAGTAATTTTGAACAGTAATTGTGAACAGTAATGTGAACAGTACTAGATGAACTTTTTTTTTAAATCTCAATACCAGTGAGCATCACCCGTAAGGGATTCACAGAGACAGACTGTTGCTCCGGCTTTTTCAGGTACGGACAGCTTGCCCTTTCTTACCCTTTTCTTAGTCTGCACAGTTATCATTAGATACTGATTACTTAATTATAGAAACAGATGATTGTGAAAACGGATGGGGAGGAGTTCTTTACTGAAAACCCTCTAAATATGACACAAAATCTTCTGAGGCTATCTGTCGATATGCTTCTGGCCAATATAAAGAAAAAGATCGTCTAACATCTCTTGACTATGAAATATTAGTAGTAATTTATTGTCTAGATGCTTTCAAACTCTTTATATGCAGCAAACCAGAAATTACAGTCAGAACAGATTGCGAAGCTATAGTCAAATACAGCCAGCAGACAAAAGGATTAAGGAAAGGACTTAGTACAAAAAGATGGTTAAAATTCACAGATACAATTATAAACAAAGGATTGACTATTCAGTGGGAACATATTAAAGGAAGTAATAAAACAGTAATTGTGAATAGTAATTTTGAACAGTAATTTTGAACAGTAATGTGAACAGTACTAGATGAACATTTTTTTAAAATCTCAATACCAGTGAGCCTCACCCGTAAGGGATTCACAGGGACAGCCTGTTTCCCCGACTTTTTCAAGGACGGGCAGCTTGCCCTTTCTTACCCTTTTCTTAGCCTGCACAGGTCTTACCAGAAAGATTTCTCTACAATCTTTATGGTTATCTTTCACAGATTAGTTACTAGGAAAAGGACTGAGGTATAGAGATAATTTTAGGTTCACAAAAACAAAGAGGTTGCTAACATGATCTTTATCATTAAAAGAACTTATATTAAATAGAGCTTATATTACATATCATCATTCAAACTGAGAAACAAACTGAGAGATAAACAGCATAGACACATAGTACAAACTTATTTTACAAGACTTATGTACATGTTGTATTTACATGACAGACCTATGGATTTACAATGGAGGAGGAAATTAGTTGTAAGGCAGTAGGAAAACACTTACAACTTCGGAGAGAGAGAGAGAACTTGAGCTGGAACTTGGAAGAGGCTTGCTAACGCTGAGGGTCCGTGCTTGCTGGAGGAGAAGGAGGAGGTTTATATAGAGAGAAAAGGGTTGCGTGGAAGAGACATCTGGAGTAATCAGGGTCTGGGTAGGTGAGTAAGGAAGAGGCATGTGGAGAGAAGAGATACGAGAGAATCTGAGGACGTGGAAAGTATATAGCCAGGCTTTGCAGAAAGTTGTTGATGGGATAATAGCTGATAAGGACAAGTCTTGCTGTAAAGTAAGAAGCTAAAGAGAGAGTGGCCAAGAATGGTGGGTCCTTTATGATTCCATCATATTATCGATGTTCTGTTCGCCAATAGAGTCCAAAGAAGGTGTGCTGGTGCCTTGGGCTTCTTGAAATTGATCTGGTTGGGCTGGCGGGCTAGTTTGAGTTGACTGACCCAACATATATATATATATATATATATATATATATATATATATATATATATAGAAACTGTATCGGCATGACATGATATAATACGGGACCGAAATTTCAATACAGATCGAAATTTTAAACCTTAGTCTAAATAACCAATAATATATTCGTTTCAAATATGGAAGTTGATTTCAGAATAGGCTCTATAAACAAGCAATATATAAGACAGAGTTAGCATATAGTTTATTTTCTAATGTTGTGAATTTTGTAATATTCCAAATCTCCAAGACACTAATGTTACTCAATTGGATATGCTAAGTCCATCACCATCAAATCCATAATTTTCTTAGAAGTTAATACAGCCTCTTATCATCTCAAATAAGCCAAGCTACTTTCCTTGTTTCCAATTTTACATATTCCAAATATTTTTTGTAACTTCTGCATTTAGATAAACCCTTGATCCCGAAAGATAGATCATTAACTTTGTAGCAATGGAGCAATTTTTGGCTTAAAAAAACACTGATAAATACAGTGATTAACCATGAATGAGCTAAGGTAGTAAATATTAGAATAAAGAATATGAGACAGTACGCATAGACTGGGGCTGCAGATGGGAGAAAGTTGTTACCTGTGGCTTACGAGATCACGACTGGGTGGGAGAAGGATGCGGGTTGCGGCTGTCGACTGAGATGATAAGGTCAAGTGGGCGACACTGGCTGTATCTTCCGATTGCCAATAAGTTATCCGGATTCCGATTGTGAACAAGTTATACAGGAGGAAAGGATGAAATGGAGACAGTGGCAAAAGGCGAAACGTTTGTCCTCAGCGTCCTTGTCAATCCGTCCCAGAACCAATACAGAGGAGATAAATCACGATGACCGATAAAGCAAGAGGATGGGGGAAGAGATTTTTTACACAAAATGTAGGGATTTATACTTTATCAGTCCCGTGACTCGAATCAAAAATCGTTAGTAGCAATCTACCAACCCCTTACTATCTCAGCTATGCCCATGGAAGCAGACATCGAGAGAGATTAGAGCGGAGAGAGATTAGAGCGGCGGTCATCAGACAAAACCCTATATAATCTCCTTTTTTTTCTTACAACTACAAATTTTTATTAACAATTTCGTTAGCAAATCTTATTTTAATAAAACTTTATATTAATTAGAAAACTGATATAAACAAATTCATTTCATTACATCAATTTAAAATTAAAATTCAAAGTTACAATTTTATCTCTAATATTACACAAATCTAGGTTATAGAGTTATGTAAATTTAGAATATTATAGTTTATTTCTCCTTTGCTTTTTCCCATGAATCGAAAGTGGTTCTGCAGCGTGGTAGCAGATAGATATCTCTTCTCTTTTCTGTGATACAAGAAGATGAGAACGGTACTCCCTCATATGATTTGAGGTAGGACGGGTGTGACCTCTGCTAGCATCCTGTCCACTCGGTCACTCAGGAGCAGTGATGGCAGAGTCCATAAAGTTGTCATAGCCCTACCCACTCGATCTCACCCATGACCGGTGACGGTGGCTGACTGGCATCAGGGGTGACCATGTCATTGCATCATGTGCACGACTGCATAATTTGTATTGTTTGTGTTTGTTGTACTTGTTTGAGCTATGCTTGCTTTATTTGGATATAACATATACATACAGGAGGGATTTGCTTTATTTATGGTCTGGCGACCATTCAGGTTCAGGGATTTATGACCTACACACCCAGGGGGTAGGTATGGATATGTATAATTGTATGTAGTGTACTGATCATGTATCCTGATTTTTATTTTGAGACTGTATCTGTTTGTTTCTATGCTGCTATTGCTTAATCTTTTTGTCGTCATACATATCTATCTGGTTATATGCCCGCAGAGTTCCCCTGGATTCATAATCGTTTGTTTGTTTTTTCTTTTTAGGACAAAGCCGCCAGGAGAGCCCAGTAGTCAGTCTCAATCCCAATGATATTGTAGTATCTTTATTTAGTCTATATTTTATTTTGCTTATGGTTGGGCTGTATTTTCTCAGTTTATATATGTTAGTAGATGTATAACCAATTGTTACGGTATTTATATGTATTTTGTATCGTCGGTATGCCCAGAGAGTATTTTGAAGCTTGTTGGTTGACTTTTGATAGTATTGATAGTTGTTTTACTTTATTTATGATATAGTTTGTTCATATATATCTATGGAGGCTGTGGAAGCCATTTTGTGTATGTATTAATTTGAAATTATCCGTCATATAAGGGAGATATTATCAGATTTTCGTTGGACATGCAATCCCTCATGGCGTGACACGTTGTCTATTATTGCTCATGTTAAATGAACATTCAACAAATTTTTACATGTGGTCCAGTAAATTGCTGTTTTTTTTTTGCGAGAGATCACGAAATTCTTTAATTTCCTATGGTCTTGAGGTGTTCACCATCAAATGACAGACTCAAACAGTCAGCTTCAGAATCTACTCTGTTTCAACATCTACGACTGAATCTACCATCCGTCGTATCATTTCCTTCTCAAGTATCTAAGAGTACAGATTGACGGACAAGGCGTCAGCGAAGCTGGCAACGAGTTCCTCGTTATGGCAGCTGTCGACTTCGTCCTCCGTCGCCAGCGCCGCCTGCAACTGGCTCCTCCAGTCCACCTCCACGTTGCGACTGTTCCTATGTTTCTTCTCGCCGGCATCATGGCTATATAAGTTCACGACGTTCGCCGTCTCTATCTCAATCCCCATCTCTTCCTTCCTGGTGAACCGACCATTCACTCGCGGCCGGCTGTCTGCCAATGTTTTCCTGCATGCATACTTACGAGGACGATCGACAAGCATTCGATCGAGTTATGATACTTCAAAATCGAAACGGGAGGTAGAATCGATCGATGCGCGTACAGTGATCTTCTTGTGGAAATTCCTCTGGCTGCGCTTGCTCCGATACCTCTCGATCCTTTCCTTCCTCTCCTCGCCGCTGTATCGCGCCGTTCGATGACAATTCATCCCCTGCAACACAAACACAACAAAGATTCGGTTTTGAACGCGAAAAACGATTCAGGATGGGAATTTAGGAAATATGGGACGACAAAGTGGGCGACTTGGTCGATCTGGAGGTCTCCGGTAGTTAGGACGGCGCGCCTCGCTGGTTCGGCGTTGAATTCGAGGTAGTCGGCGGAGGAGGAGGACGTCGGCGACGACGAGTGGGTTGGGTAGATGAGCTCGGCGACGTTGTGGCGGAGGGGGAGCGAGTCGGCGCTGCTGCTCCCGTCGAAATAAGACTGCCGGAGCTGGAAAGAGGAGCCACTGCCGTCGGGGAGAAGGACGTGAGGAGCCGCCCTTGCCTCCGCCGCCTCGTGAAAGAAGACCGAGTGGTAAGGGGAGAAACTGAACATGGCGTGCTTGGGGACGTTGGCTTCGCTCGCCTTCTTATTAATCGAGATTCGATTGGGTTGTCCCGAGGGGTGACTGATTATTAGTGGGTGCGTGTTATTATCAAAAGTTTTGAAAGTCAAATTCTGACCAAACTGTTTATTCTCTTCACGTATTAATCATGATATTCGAGCTAATTTTATGATTTATTTATTCCGTATTAATTTAGGGACGAATTAACGAAGACGCTGGATCAAACGAATCACTTTTTATCATCGAGATTCGATTGCGTTGACCACGGTAGATTCAGGACAAGATCAGATTTGGTCCGTGTCGAAATGCAAATATGCTTTTTAATAAAAAATAAAAAATAACCGTCAAATCGACTGGTGTTTGTCGGTAGAAGCATTTTCGTTTAGATCTTTTCTTATTTTGATTTGTCATTACAATTTTAAAACACTAATATAATATTTTCTTTTATAACTATCACAAAATTTCGTATTCATTATATATTGATATATATTTTGTAATGGTTCCGGAAGAGAATCGACGTGAATGATGAATCACTGAGGTACTGTCCATGAAGATGGCGATAAGGAGGAGACGATCACGCCCTATCACGCCCTGCGATATTAACACGAGCGTTGATGAGACACACCAGAATATTTTCCGACAGAATCTATTCCGACACTTAAGTCAGGAATGAGAATTCTTTCGTGAGGACGACGAGGAAACGAGATTTTGTTGAGTTCGGAAAGCTTCTCCTTATTTGGATGTTGGAGCACCTTATATAACTGAGGGCTTGGTCACATGTGTCTCCATGTTTCCTAATCGTCGGTTACAGAATGACTTTTAGATAACGGTCGCTGCGATCATTAAGGTCTTAATTGCCGCATGTAGCGGACAATAATTATCCGACGACTTTCCAGATCTGGAAAGAGGAACGATTACTTGAAGTCGGATTATATGATGTATTGATCTTCGGGCTCCACTCTCCTGAGTTGGTCTCGGGGTCTCCTCTCCCAGACTGATCTCGGGGCCTTCCTCTAGTCTACCAAGTGAGTCTCGAGAACCTGAAACCCAGCCTATCCTCGGGTGTCTGCCCTCCCGAGGTGGTCTCGGGAGATTGAAGTCCGACCTGACCTCGGACGTCTGTCCTGCCAAGATGATCTCGGGAGCCCGTCGCTCGACCTGATCTCGGACATCTATCCTCCCGAGGTGGCCTCGGGAGCTCGGCCTCGGCCTTTAGGTTCGGTAGACCCTAATATGTAACTTTCCCGAATCACATATCAACCATGAAATGCTAAACCCATCAGTAATTATATCATAAATGATAGTGTAAATTAAAACATATCTTCTCTCCAAATCAAGCACAAGCTCCGCAAAAGACGGCACGAGGCTAGTTATTTGCTTTGCTCCATTCATAATCTACTAAGAATTATCAAGTCAAATCAAACGGCCTTGAGAAAATAAGTAACAACTCAAACAAGTGGATCACTGACTAGCTCTCAGGCAGTGCAATGCTCTGGGCACATTGTACGTATTGCTTCTTGACAGGCGTGGCAGTTGAAAAGGCATTCAACTTGCAATTTGTTTTTGTTTGGAGCTGAAGTGTTCAACTCGCATTTGACTAGAGGAACGTGGCGCTGCCACTTTTGCCATCTCCATTATCGAGTCTGATTGATGCTTTCTTTCCACCAACCACTCACCACAATCTAGGAGGTGAAATTGACTTAGACTACTGAGTGACAACCACCAACATGTCAACAACTTTACAAGTCAGCCTCTGAGCCTTATTGTTCAAGCAACTGTTGGATATGATTTTGATGTCATCGAACGTTGAAAGTCAAGTTTGACTTCAAAATCGAAATCTACGTTTTGCGTAGATAAATCTGGACTATTTATTTGCTCAAAACCGAATAAGGGTGAATGAGAAATTAATTGTTCAAGATATGCTCAACGATGGGCGTCGGATCAAAGATCTGGACAGATCGCAAGAAGGTGCGCTCTGAAACGTCGGATCAAAGATCTGAATGTGAAGAGGGAGAATGGATCTGAGGCGTCGGATTAAATGTTCTAATCTGACGGTCGAGATCAAGATGGATCTGAAGAGTTATAACTCTTCAGATCAAGGGACGAGATTAAAATCTCTTCAGATCTAACGAACCAGATTAAAAGCCATCTGAAGAGTTATAACTCTTCAGATCTAATGGCTGAGATCAGAACCCTTTAAAGGGTTATAAACTGATGGTTCGGATCAGTCCTCGCTAAGGGTCATTTGCCTCTTCACCTACTATATAAAGGATCTCTCCTTTGGAAATATTCATTCATTCAATCACTCGAAGCATTCAAGCATCTAAGCATTAGAGAGCTCATCTTCTGCATCGAGAGTCCGAAAATCCTACGGAAAGGTTCGCCGGTCTCGAAATTTGAAGTGCTACTATTCCGAGACGACGTCGTTGTATCTTGGGAACGAATTGCTGCTATCCGTGAGCACCGTAGCGGAGCAATATCGTTTTACGGAGATAGTGTCCAACACTAGCCTCGACGTAAACAAATTCAGTTTGCTACCTCCCGGCAGCAACCTCCCGGAAGTTCCGACGGTCGAGTAAAATCGACTAAGTCAAATACCGCGGAGATTACAAAAAGGTCACAGGACCGCCAACAATTGTAAAACGATATTGGTGCAATTATTATAAAATAATTGACGTCAAGAGGACTCTTACTGGAGACCTCTTGTATGTTAATTTGAGGTAGTAACCAACTGCACCACCACACCAAGTTGAGAGAATCCGTTCTACAATAAAGTTATTTGACAAACTGAAATGGCCGTGATCAACGACATACTGACCTCCATCCCGCACGCCGAGAAGCCGGAGAAATTCGCCGGAGCCGATTTCAAGAGATGGCAGCAGAAGATGCTGTTCTACTTAAACGCTAAACCTTGTACGGTTTTTGCGTGATGACCCGCCAGCCGCTGCGGAAAATAATTCCGAGAGTCAGGCTGCTCGCGAAGCGTGGTCACATGGGGATTTTCTGTGCCGCAACTACGTTCTCAATGCACTGGACAATGCGTTGTACAGCGTATTTAGCGTAATTGAGACAGCCAAATCCCTGTGGGAATCTCTGGAGAAGAAATACAAAACCGAAAACGCCGGACTGAAGAAATTCATCGTCGGCCGATTTTTGGATTTCAAGATTGTGGATTCCAGGAGCATAATGTCTCAAGTCCAAGACATGCAAATAATAATGCATTATCTGGACGCCGAAGGCATGCCACTAAACGAATCATTCAAGGCGGCCGCGGTAATCGAGAAACTCCCTTCGTCGTGGAAGGATTTCAAAAATTACCTGAAGCACAAGCAAAAGGAGATGGCACTTGAAGACTTGATCCTAAAGCTGCGCATAGAGGAGGATAACCAAAAATTTTCCAACTCTAAAGGAACAAAGCGGACAGTTGACGAGATGTCCAACCTGGCGGAACCGAGAGCTAAGAAGCCGAAACAACCAATCAAGAAGGCTCAAGGCAAATTCAAGGGGTCCTGCTACAACTGCGGAAAGTCAGGACACATGTCCAAAGACTGCAGACGTCCGAAGAAGCCAACCAAAGGCCGGAAGGATGTTGCAAACCAGGTCGCAACTTCCAACGAAATGGACCTGGACCTCGCTGCGGTCGTGTTTGAAGCCAATACGGTGGTGGACAACCCGAGGCAGTGGTGGATCGATACTGGAGCAACACGCCATATCTGTTCAGATAAGGCGCTGTTCTCCACGTATACCCTGATAAGCGGAAGAACGCTCTTTATGGGCAATTCCGCTTCATCCCCGATTGTTGGACTCGGGAAAGTAGTTCTGAAAATGACGTCCGGAAAGGAGCTAACTCTCATTGATGTGCTCCATGTTCCCGACATCAGGAAGAACTTAGTTTCTGGAGCGGCACTTGTTAAAGCCGGCTTCAAATTGGTGTTCCAGTCCAACAACTTTGTACTTACGAAGAACGGTGTCTTCATAGGTAAGGGATACTTGGAACAAAATCTGTTCAAGATGGTTGTAATGACTGTACACCATGAATTTAATGGTAATAAAATAAAAGCTTCAAGCTATGTTGTTGAGTGTTTTTATTTATGGCATGATCGATTCGGACATGTTAACAATAATACACTAAAACGTCTCGTCAAGCTAAATTTATTACCGAACATCGATATTGACGAAATGCACAAATGTGAAGTGTGCGTGGAAGCGAAAATGACGAGACTACCCTTTCACTCGGTGGAAAGGTCAACGACGCCTCTAGAATTAATACATAGTGATCTATGTGATTTAAAATTCGTGCAAACTAGAGGAGGTAAGAAGTACTTCGTTACTTTTATCGATGGCTGCACGAGGTTCTGTTATGTCTTTCTTTTTAAGAAGTAAAGACGAAGCCTTAGAAGCTTTTAGAACCTATAAAACTGAAGTTGAGAATCAACTTAATAAACAAATTAAAACAATTCGTAGCGATAGAGGTAGAGAATATGGTCCACCGTTTGATGAATTCTGCTCAGAATTTGGCATTATTCATCAGACAACGGCGCCCTACTCACCCCAATCGAATGGCGTTGCCGAACGTAAAAATCGGACACTGAAAGGAATGATGAATGCTTTGCTAATAAATTCAGGCTTACCCCAGAACTTGTGGGGGGAAGCTATATTATCAGCAAACCACATTCTCAATAAAATCCCTCACAAGAAAAATGACAAAACGCCATATGAACTATGGAAAGGCCGCGAGCCGTCATACAAATACTTGAAAGTGTGGGGGTGCTTAGCAAAGGTCGAAGTACCTAAGCCAAAGCAAGTAAAAATCGGACCTAAAACGTTCGATGCGATATTTGTCGGATATGCCCAAAACAGTAGTGCATATCGCTTTATAGTTTATAAGTCAGACATTCCTGATATTCATGTGGGTACAACCATTGAATCTCGGAATGCAATATTCTTTGAAGACGTGTTCCCAAATAAAAAGGGAAACGTTCAAAGTGATGACAACGAAAGTCCAAACGAAGATAACATTCCAGAACTTAGTTGTCATAAAAGGACTATTGACGATCAAATCGAAGAGCCACGACGGAGCAAACGGGCTAGAGTTGAGAAATCGTTCGGGCCGGATTTCATGACTTTTATGTCGGAAATGGAGCCAAGAACATTAAGTGAAGCTCTCTCTGGTCCCGATGCCCCATTGTGGAAAGAAGCAGTCAATAGTGAAATCGAGTCCATCATGAATAACCATACTTGGGAATTAGTAGACCTTCCTTCTGGTACTAAACCATTAGGTTGTAAGTGGATACTAAAACGCAAGTATAAAGTTGATGGATCGGTTGACAAGTATAAGGCCAGACTTGTAGCCAAAGGGTACAAGCAAAAGGAAGGCTTAGATTACTTCGATACCTACTCACCGGTGACAAGGATTACGTCCATACGAGTGCTGATAGCTATAGCAGCACTGTATGACCTTGAAATACACCAAATGGATGTTAAGACTGCATTCTTAAATGGTGGATTGGAAGAAGAAATCTACATGGAGCAACCCGAGGGGTTCGTAGCTCCGGGAAAAGAGGACAAGGTGTGTCGACTTGTTAAGTCGTTGTACGGACTTAAACAAGCGCCCAAACAGTGGCACGAAAAATTTGACAAAATAATGCTGTCAAACGAATTCAAAATAAATGAATGTGACAAATGCATTTATGTCAAAAGCACACCTGAAAGCTATGTAATCGTCTGTCTATACGTAGACGATATGCTTATAATGGGAAGTAATCATGATATAATCATGAATACTAAGAAAATGTTGACCAAGAATTTCGACATGAAAGATATGGGTCTAGCAGATGTCATATTGGGAATTAAAATTCTCAAGACATCCGATGTGATAGTTTTAAAACAATCCCATTACGTAGAGTCAATATTGAAAAGGTTCAATGCATACGACCTCTCTACTGTCAAAACGCCGATGGATCTAAGTCAACACTTAGCAAAAAACCATGGTGAGCCCATATCACAATTGGAATATTCTCGGATAATAGGCAGTTTGATGTATCTCACAAACTGCACTCGCCCGGATATTGCCTGTGTGGTCAACAAATTGAGTCGTTTCACGAGTAATCCAAACGACACTCATTGGAAAGCATTAATGCGAGTTCTTAGATATTTGAAAAATACTATGAACTACGGATTACATTATGGAAAGTATCCCGCTGTCTTAGAGGGATATTGTGATGCAAATTGGATATCGGATACAAAAGACTCCAAATCCACTAGTGGATATGTATTCACGATCGGTAGGGGAGCGGTGTCTTGGAAATCCACTAAGCAGACGTGCATTGCTCAGTCTACTATGGAATCCGAGTTTATAGCACTTGATAAAGCAGCTGAAGAAGCTGAATGGCTGCGGAACTTCTTGGAAGATATTCCGAGCTGGATGAAACCTGTGCCCGTCGTACTTATCCACTGTGATAGTCAATCGGCGATTGGAAGGGCACAGAGTAGCATGTACAATGGTAAGTCACGACATATACGCCGTCGACATAATATCATTAGGCAGTTGATCTCGAATGGAGTGATTGCAATCGATTATGTCAAATCTAAAGATAATTTGGTAGATCCCCTTACGAAGGGGCTAAATCGAGATCAAGTATACTGCTCATCAAGAGGAATGAGATTAAAAATCTACAACTAAAAACGGCTGTAGCGGTAACCCAACCTTGTTGACTGGAGATCCCAAGATCTTGGTTCAATGGGACAACGAAGTTACAGAAGTTGTGTAACAGCACAAAGAGATGTGTTATCTCTATCCCAAACCTAGGATGAATTGGTGCTGTCCTATCACATGTAGTGAGGTTAAGCATATGCTTTTAATGACTTCTATACCTTTATAAGGTAGAGTATGGTAGGATACTCTAGATAGAAGTGTCACCTATGTGAGTGTGAAGACAGGTCGCTTCAATGAAACACTCATGAATCCAAGAAGGTGTCCATGACCGAAACGGAACCAACCATGAGAACCAAAAGTAGGGGAGATAAGTCTCTGTGTGGGTGTTATTGTCTTAGTATACACCAACAGCTGAGCAGTTCAAGACATCACGTTAACTGCGCAGCCTAGTATACTCGATAGCATTCCACTACGGAAGGTTCAAAGGCACAAGCTACCTCTCCCGATGTTTTGACTTATCGATTGGACTCTTGTAAAGTGTCAGCATGCATACATGCAATACATGCATTAATTTCCATTCATGTGAGAGATTGTTGGATATGATTTTGATGCCATCGATCGTTGAAAGTCAAGTTTAACTTCAAAATCGAAATCTACGTTTTGCGTAGATAAATCTGGATTATTTATTTGCTCAAAACCGAATAAGGGTGAATGAGAAATTAATTGTTCAAGATACGCTCAATGGTGGCCGTCGGATCAAAGATCTGGACAGATCGCAAGAAGGTGCGATCTGGAGCGTCGGATCAAAGATCTGAATGTGAAGAGGGAGAATGGATCTGAGGCGTCGGATTAAATGTTCTAATCTGACGGCCGAGATCAAGATGGATATGAAGAGTTATAACTCTTCAGATCAAGGGACGAGATTAAAATCTCTTCAGATCTAACGAACCAGATTAAAAGTCATCTGAAGAGTTATAACTCTTCAGATCTAATGGCTGAGATCAGAACCCTTTAAAGGGTTATGAACTGATGGTTCGGATCAGTCCTCGCCAAGGGTCACTTGCCTATTCACCTACTATATAAAGGATCCCTCCTTTGGAAATATTCATTCATTCAATCATTCGAAGCATTCAAGCATCTAAGCATTAGAGAGCTCATCTTCTGCATCGAGAGTCCGAAAATCCTACGGAAAGGTTCGCCGGTCTCGGAATTTGAAATGCTACTATTCCGAGACGACGTCGTTGTATCTTGGGAACGAATTGCTGCTATCCGTGAGCACCGTAGCGGAGCAATATCGTTTTACGGAGATAGTGTCCAACACTAGCCTCGACGTAAACAAATTCAGTTTGCTACCTCCCGGCAGCAACCTCCCGGAAGTTCCGACGGTCGAGTAAAATCGACTAAGTCAAATACCGCGGAGATTACAAAAAGGTCACAGGACCGCCAACAGCAACGTGATGGTGTTAATGTCCTTTTTGATTGAACTAAAGATAAACTTCAGTAAGCCACTACACATGCACAAGAGGAGATTTTTTTTTTGTTCTTTTTTCAATAGTTGTTTTCTTAGTAACTGATCGATGTTTGTGTTGGATTTGTGCCGAGCTCAATGATTTATGTTAGGGATTGCAAGGATATAAATTTAGTTCCATATTGAGAAACATATAGAAAGATCATAAGTTTGATAGGGGCATGAGGCCTTTTGGGAGATCCAAGAGCAAAATCATGAGGGCTTAAGCTCAAAGTGGACAATATCATGTCATTGTGGAGATATTTAAATTCCTTTTGGTCATAACTCCTAACAATTGGTATCAGAGTCAGATTGCTCTTCATGATCCAGATCTAACCATGTGTGTTAAGCTTTAAATAAAGGATGTGTGGACTCCCGTGTCTTGATCAAGAGGATCAGTTCTAGTTACGGCTAGATGGTGAAGTCCTAGTAGGTCAGGTGGACCGAGGGGTAAAGTCCTGATGGATCAGACATCACAAACGAAAAGGGTTTCCGTTTGTGGTGGGGGCATGTGGTCCTTTGTTTGAGGGGGGAATTGTTAGGGGTTGCAAGGGTGCAAACTTAGTCCCACATAAACACATGGAAAGATTATTGGTTTATAAGGAATATGACATCTCCATTGACATGAGGTATTTTGGGAGAGCCTAAGAGCAAAATCATGAGGACTTAAGTCCAAAGTGAACAATATCATACCATTATGAAGATATCTAAAATTTTTTTTAGTTCTAACACTTTAAATGGGAAAATTTAAAGATCCATGGGCTAAAGAGACATGGCCTGAATTCTTGTCAATTCTTCTAAATAGTAAATTTAGAGGATCTATTTTAAAGATTCATGACAAAAATAGATCGGGACTGCGCGAAAATCTCTCGTGGTATAGATTTACATACTTTAATGTTGAGAAAGATATTACATATTGTATCAAAAATTTTAATATAGAAAAATATATCAATATAGTATGAAAAGCTTTATATATTAAAGTTTTAGCATATATATTGAATTCTGTATAGATTTAATTCCGTTCCAATCAAAAATTTTGATACAATATCATTTTACAATACCATTGATATCGAAAATCATTTTAACACTAGAGCAATCAGCTCAAAACCGAATCTACCAAATCGAACATGAATTTATTTTGAACTAACAGAACTTTTCAATAAAAAACAAATAACTTGAACAAATGAAAGATCGATTAATTAAATTTTTAATTAAATTAATTAAGAGAATCTAACACGACTGTGATATTAATTTTTAAAAATTAATACAACCGCAATGTTGATCTTAAAATTAACAATGTAGCAAATCAATTGTGACATTGATTTTGAAATTAACACCTAAATTGTGGTGTTGATTTTGAAATCAACCCTCATAACAAGAAATAGTAATTTCAAAATCAACACCACCTTAATTTAATGATATATAAGAGAATATATTTGGTACGTAGTGAAATATCATAAATAAATAAATCTCGTATCGTATCAAAAAGTTCAATATGATATTGGTATCCAAATTTAAAACTTTTGATATAATAATATATATTGACATGGTATGTATAGAAAAGTTGTCCGTTCACTCCAAATTTCTTATCCAAAAAAAACAAACAATTAAAAATAAAAACGCAATTAGTTGAGCTTGGCGTTAAATCCTCTCTAATTAGAAACTCCCTTTTGGTTATTATGAGACAGTGCGTTACATCCTAATTACCATGCCGTTACTCCTCCAATGGCGACGCTCGCAAATGTATATTTACATCATTTCCTGTGACCGATGAAAAATTTCCGCGAGACCGGTTTGATCATCCCAGATTCATCTATTCATTTACGTCATGGATGTCCTGAGCTGCGAGCCATGCACTGCTCAGGAAACAGCAACCCTGCCGTACGCCGACGCTGATGACAGCCTCCGCGCCCTCGCCGGTCGAGCTGAGGGCTTCGGTCGGTTTGCTATTGGAGGACTAAACGGAGACCTTCATCGCGTCACCAACTTAGAAGGTATGTCTTGCACATCCTACACTTCTATGATCAATTTTCTCCTCTCAATTTGGCCGGCTAATTCTACGTAGATGATGGTCGTGGTTCCCTTCGAGAAGGATGCCGTTCCAACAAGCCTCTGTGGATCGTTTTCGAGGTTTCGGGAACTATTCGCCTGTCTTCCTTCCTGAGAGTGTCGTCCTACAAAACAATCGACGGAAGGGGTCAGAAGGTTAAGGTGACAGGGAAGGGGCTGCAGTTGAGAGCTTGTGAGCATGTCATCGTTTGCAATTTGGAATTTGAAGGTGGGAGGGGGCACGATGTCGATGCCATTCAGATCAAGCCCGAGTCGAGGCACATCTGGATCGACCGTTGCAGCTTTCGCGATTACACTGATGGACTCATCGACATTACTTGCCAAAGCACAGACATCACCATTTCAAGGTAATAATTCCCCTTGGCAATGCATTGGCGCCTTCAAGTGTGACGGTTCTTGTTTCTCAATGTCAGATGCCACTTCTCAGAGCACAACAAAACGATTCTAATTGGGGGAAACAGCTGCAATATCGCCGACCGGTGCGTCGGCGTGACGATCCACCACTGCTTCTTTGATGGAACGCGACAGCGGCATCCTCGTGTTCGATTCGGCAAGGTTCACCTATACAACAATTACACAAGAAATTGGGGCCTATACGCTGTCTGTGCCAGTGTAGAGTCACAGGTGGGATGAATCTTACAAAGCAAATGTGTATAGGGATGGAAAATGCCAGGTCAGATAGGCTAGGTTAGGCTTTTGCCTTAGCAGGTCAAGCCTATATAGTAATAAAATAGTCTGAGACGAGCCTGTGACCTATTATAGATTTTGTTTTTGACCTAAGCTTGACCTGTTTAACAGTCTAGCCTAGCCTACGGCCTATTTACAATGTCTATAATTTAGAACAATTTATATAGGCCAACGGATCAAAGCATTAAACAAGTCGAAAATTAGGTTTTTGTCTGTATTCAGACCTTGCATCATACAGATCTCCAAATAGGTCAGACTTTTCCTTGTTAGCTAGAAGGCACGGGTTCGAATCATGCATTAGATATTTTGATAATTTATATATATATATATATATATATATATATATATATATATATATATATATATATATATATATATATATAATCTTAACAAGTATAGGTCAGTCTGTCAGATCTTGATATATAGTCTTTATATTGAGCCTAGGTCTGGTCCGATAAACAAAATAAATTTTGAAACATGCTTAAGTATTATTTTATTTTTAAATAGGTCAGGCTAAATATAAGCCAGTGTACAGGTCTAGGCCGCCAGATCTACTTCCACCCTTATGTGTGTCTTTTGTTGAACTTGATGGACCTCTTGTTCTCTTCGCTTCAGATTCTATCTCAGTGCAATGTATATGAAGCCGGCGAAAAGAAGACGGTCTTCAAATATCTGATAGAGAAGGTACCAGTGATCCAAACAAATTTGATTTTACTGTCAACAAACTTGAACTGGATGTTGTGGCGTTTGGGCAGGCAGGAGATAAGGAAGAAGGGGCCAGTGGACGTGTAAGGTCTGTGGGAGACCTGTTTCTTAACGGCGCAAAACCCTGTTTAATGGTAGTAGATGACAGTGATGATAACGTGTTCGAGGCACATGAATGCTATGAAGCATGGACAATGGAAGCTGCATCAGATTGCCTCAAAGAAGTTGTCCAGATTTGTGCAGGTTGGCAACCCATACCAAGGCCACAAGATAGCTTAATCATCAGTGCAAAAACTTCTGTTCCTTCAGCTGAAAAGTAGTTAAAGCAGATTTCTCACTTGAACGATCTGTAACTAGATAAAATTGAAGTATAAATATAAACCACCTTCTGAGTCGCTATTGTCATCTTCTTCCACTCGTGAGCTCCCATAACATTTCCAGATTAAGGTCACATGGCTGGCACCTTCAGCACAAATTTGTCTGTTCCCTGGAGACAGATCATGGATGAGGATTGATGAAACAACGACCTAACTAGGCCCTCAAATTACTTTGTTATTTTGCTATGATTGTGCATGATCTAATGGAGACAAGTCACGTTGCATGGCTCTCGGGCTTCACTTTTTCCCGCTGGAATTCGAATGCTCTAATACATTTTAAATAGGATTGGCACAGAATGCAGTCGCTAGATTCCTATATTTCAAATTGTTCTTGTTTGCCTTTGTTGTCAGAGCTTGCAGTAAGATTCTTGCACCTCTTTTTGGGAGTTTGCAGTAGCAGATTTATTATTGGTATTGTATTTTTGCGAGAAAAAAGAAACGACGTTTAACAGCACTATAAAGTTGTTAGGTACAAGCCGAGCAAAAAGGTTAGGCTTAAAGGCTGTAAACGACTGTCAAATGCCTTTTTAGTCTTTCGATAATTTTTTTAAAGTTTAGATGAGTCCTCGTAAATTTGAATGTTTACTGTTTCAATGTTTTGGAAGGCAAACCTCTAAAATCTAACAAAAATTAACAACAATGAATTTTCTTTTTAAAATTATAAGATGTTTGATCCCGGGCCAGCTTACGAGTAGCCTGGCCCGGCAGCCTGACACCTAGTCAGCAGGAGATAGATTCGTTGGCTTCGAGAGCCCATGGAAAATAAGGCTCATAGGGCAGCTCGGCCTAGTTCCCTCGTGAACGGGAAGAGATAGGCCCCGATAAAAGATAATCATCGAGACTAAGGGGGTTGGAAGCTCCCAAAAGGACCCCCGAGTACGGGAAGGCCTGGATCGGGAGGCCCGAGTCCAAGAAGACTCGATTCACAGCGCCCTTGAACCTCGGTTCTCCCTAGTTGGGGGAACCTCAAGCTCATCTTGAAGACATACGCAGCTATACGCTTACACACTACTCGGCTCAGTGTCCCCGATCAGGCACGTGGCGACCCACGTTCCACAGAATCGGCTTGACCGAGTATCCAGACTATCGTGGGCCTGCCCCCGCGCCCCTCTCGGTTTGGCTCTCAGCCGACGCGTGGCGGCCCACGCTCATGGGGTAATTAAGCCCAAACCAGAGGAGGTTTTACTTGATATATCACCGAATCACACCATTACTCTAGGCCCTCAGTCAGCCTCCTCATTCTGTGCCCTCAGTTGACACCGTTACTCTATGCCCTTAGTCGACCTCCTCATTCTGTGCCCTCAATCGACACCGTTACTCTAGGTCCGCAGTCGGCCTCCTCATCCTGTGCCCCCAGTCTGTTGGGACCGGGTGCATGTTGACAAGGATACGGGTTCGTAAAATTTTAAATTTTTACGTGCAGCGGAAGAATTAGCATAAAATAATTTCTCAAATTATTCTAACTACGTATCTAGCATGCAACCTTATGGTGTGTGGACATAATCATAAAATAAAACTTTGCGGAAAGGTAAACTAATTTACTTTGTACCTCGCGCAACTCGAAGAAAAGGGACGAGATCCAACCGTAGCGTCCCTTGGAAGCTTCGCCTCTATTCGCGTCCACGCCGAGTTCTCTTCGGGATGACTTCGCAAAGCCACGAGTTTTGTGCCGACGAGAACTACTAGATTCTCTAAAGGCACAACTAGAAGATCAAGAGAGAAGAAAGGAAACTAACCACCAAGAGACGGAATCTAAATTCCGAGAATGAAGGAGATGTGATCCGCTTCTTCTTCTCCGAGGTCGTCTTGGTGGATGAAGCTCACGCCCAACTTGGGAGTTGCGCCGGCCCTAGGGGAGGAGAGAGAGCCGGCCCTAGAGAGAGAGGGGCGCCGGCCCTAGAGAGAGAGAGGCGTGTAGAGAGAGAGAGAGAGCAACTAATCTCTTGATTAATTGATTAGGAATTCAAGGCTTGCCTTTGGTTCCTTATATAGTTGCTTCTCCCTTGCCAAGTCTCTCTCTTAACGGAATTAACGGAATTAATTTTCATAAGAAATTTATCTTATAATCTTTCATATGAATAATTCCATTATGCCTAGTTTTATTATAACTAACTTTATAATAAAACAAATACTTCTCTCCTTTAATTATGGAATAAATTTTATAAGAAATTTATAAACTTTCTTATTATGAAAAAAATCAATTCATAATTGATTTTATAAAATTAAAATAAATCATTCCATGGATCATTTTAATTTCCATAAAAGAATAAATTTCTATAAATTTATTTATATAAATTTCTTTATACAAATTTATTTATCCATAATTTATAAAACAAATCGCGCTAGATTTATTTTATTAATTAAATCAAATAAATTGGTTTCTTCCCCTTGTTGTGGCCGACCAAACCAAAGGGGGTTAACACCCTCTTTGGCCGGCCAAACCGAGCCGAACCGATCGCGAATTAAACTCATTTAATTCGCCCAATAAGCCTTCAAAAGACTTAGCCATTTTAAGTTTCCGTTGCGCCTCTGATTAACTCAGATTCGACTTATTTCTCTTGATTGGAAAATCCAATTTTCAACTCGTTTTAAATCCCTCGGATTACTCGTAGTGTGTGTGACTAAATAGGCTTTCGATTTATGTTGGTCGTCTATAATTAACCAATTATAGAACGGTCATGAGTGGCACCTAGTAGTACATCATGACCCCCAATTAATCGAAAGATCAACGGTTTGACCTCAGAAGTAATTCCGAAATCCTTCAGCAGCTCTAATGAATCGTGCCCCATTCCCTTCACCATCTTATACCCACTTGGTTCAGGACACGGTCTATTTGTGTCAGTCCCCACTAGGCTGACTACGTCACACCTAGCCCAAGTAGTGTCTTTCTCGTCCTTTGGATTTCTAATTACTCTCATGTAT
Source organism: Boesenbergia rotunda (assembly GCA_024364735.1). Classification (NCBI taxonomy): domain Eukaryota; kingdom Viridiplantae; phylum Streptophyta; class Magnoliopsida; order Zingiberales; family Zingiberaceae; genus Boesenbergia; species Boesenbergia rotunda. Next base: position 109,701 of record JAGFNQ010000872.1, on the reverse strand, counting down.
TTAAGAGACTCGCACTCTAAACATGATATGCTCTGGCCAGAGGCTTTGAGTAACAATCCGACGATAGACCTGGGTATACATCTCCTCGCAAGGAGTGGTGAATCCTTTGTAGGCTGCTCAAACATCTTCGGGCACTTCAGCTTATACCCAATCATCCTGGGTCCACACCTCCTAGGAGATGCTTGCTTAAGATGTTAAAGCATAAGTCTCCATGACCAAGATGACTTGAACACCGCAAGTCAAAGGAACATCGCACTTAAGCCGCAGTAAGAACTTCATTGACATATCTATATAGATTACCATATGAAGTTTTACAGCTAGTCACTCCAATGAACTAGTTCCCTTAACTAGCATCCATGTTTATCTCCGGACATCCCAATGTTACCAGCCAGTGAGAATCAGCTGATTAGAGAATAACCCATGCTAGTCTCAACAGAATTGATAATGTCCGTTTTTATCAATTCATCGACTAGGAATATTTTCAATACTTCACAATTGCACATTTAGAGATAATCACTAGTTGTGATCCCATCACAAATTCTCTTATGCTGTGAATTGTATTGCGGACATTCAGTAGATGAGTTTAAGATCCCAATCAAATACACAAACATGAATACTCAAATAGTGAATTATCATTTATTAAAATAAATGTTTACAATCATAAGGCGATTGCCTTAGGACACTTCTCTCATATCACTAACACAGTCGGCATTCATGTTTAAGGAATTTGTTGTGACTCGCTAGAACAACTACCGCCTGACATAGGACCAACAGAAAGAGTACGGGGTCGGCGCAAGTATGACATCATTCCGGCAATAACTGCGAGTATCTCGCTGACGACATGATCTTCCTGCCACATCCTGAGCCCCCGTACCATGACCACATTGTTGGAAACCGGATGGCTAGAGAGGGGGGTGAATATAGCCAATCACTTTTGCCTTAGACACAAATCGATTTTCTGCACTCAAGCTTATCAGTAGCACAGCGGAAGAAATAATCACAGAGTAAGCAGAAGATAGAAAACGAAAGCAACGCAGACACAACTAGCAAGATCGATAACAAGGAGGGTTTACAAGGTTCGAGAATAACTTGCCCCTACTCCTTGGCGTGCCCTTAAGGTGGGCGATCCCTTGATCGTCGGCAGATCAAGCCCCGGTTATCACCGGATAGAAGACAATCTCCTTCTCGGTGGAGAAACCTCTCCACAGCGTTTCAATCACAGATAAATGTTTAAGCTCAATGAAACAACAAGAAAGATCTTACTCAAGCACTCAGCAAAGACAAGAACACAACAAGCTTATTCCGAGCTCCACCCAGCGACGATCTCGCGCAAGGACTCCCTCCTTCGTGTCTTCTCACTGTTGGACTCCAAGCTCCTTGTTCCTTCCTCCAAGCACTCACGTAAGAGTTGGTTGCTTCTCAGATCTCAATGACTTGCTCAAAGAATCAACAGCACACGCACACAGCAAGTCAAGTGTGGAGAACACAAAATCGCAGCAAGAACTTCAGCAAGCTCGAACACTTGGAACTCAAAAACTCTGCTTCAACCAAAGTCTCTTCTCTCTTGTGTTTCTCCACAAAGCATCAGATGACACCATCCCTGTAGCTCCCAGCTGCTCATTTGCCAACGCCAGCTACCACTGAGCTATCCCTGGACTCCCTGAGCTTCCCTCAGCCAAGCTCCAGTCTCAGCTCCAGTCTGCAGCTCGGCCGTTGCAACCTGAGATGGGAAAACGGACAAACCTGCTCCAAGGAAAGCCTCCATTGACTTCTCCTTGAGTGTTTGAATCATCCCCTGTCACCTGCAGCTTAATCAGAGTGTTAGAGCAGCATATCAAACAACATATCATGTATCAGATGTTAAGCGCAGAGAATCGGATACGTTCAGACGCGATCAGAGCGTCTGACAGTGCAATTTGAATTAAAGTGATCGGTCACCGGACCGATCAGAGCACCTCCTGATCGGTCACCAGACCGATCAGGCTGGGTCCAGACCGATCAGGCTCCGTCCTGATCGGTCCCCAACGCTCGATTAGAAATCACGATTTCTTTGGACTCACCTGGATTGATCACCCGACCGATCCACCCCTTAATTGGGCGATTTCTGAGCTTCGCAGTCCAACCCTCCTGATCGGTCACCGGACCGATCAGGCAACCTCCTGATCGGTCTCCGGACCGATCAAATCGTGGTCAGACCGTTCAGGCTCCGTCCTGATCGATCATATAGAGGAACCTGCGACACTGGATCGTTCTCCAGAACGATCTGCACAGTGATCCTGATCGGTCACCAGACCGATCAGGAGCAGTTCAGCAAGGGAGCTCAACCTCACTGTTTGCTCCCTGATCGGTCACCAGACCGATCAGAAGTCAATCAGTGGGTGAAACGAATACTCCCTGATCGGTCACCAGACCGATCAGTCATCGCTGGATCGGTCACCAGACCGATCCACGAAGGAGCACCGTGCCAACTCCCTGATCGGTCACCAGACCGATCCAGGGGGCTCCAACCACCTTAGCCCTCCAAGCTAAGGATTTTTCACTTAATCCTCCAAGTTTGGAATTTGCACCTAACCCTCCAAGTTAGGACTTTTCACCTAGCCCTCCAAGCTAGGACTTTTCACCTAGCCCTCCAAGCTAGGACTTTTCACCTAACTCTTCCGGATTAGGACTTTTCCAAACCTAGCCCTCCAAGCCAGGACCTGACTCTCCAAGCCAGGACTTTTTCACATAATTCTCCAAGATGGGAATTTGCACCTAACCCTCCAAGTTAGGACTTTTCACCTAGCCCTCCAAGCTAGGATTTTTCACCCATCTCTTCCGAATTAGGACTTTTCACACACCTAGCCCTCTAAGCTAGGATTTCCAACACCTAACCCTCCAGGTTAGGATTTTCCAACACCTAGCCCTCCAAGCTAGGATTTTCCATACCATCCCTGATCCCCGATCAGGACTTAATCATAATAAATAATCATCCACCTAAACTAAAATCGGTGTCAACACCAAAACAACAATCAATGCCAGACTGCATCAACACACACATACTTCTGTGTCAAGCCGAGCGGCGCCCAACGACTCTAACCATTAAGCTGACAGTGCCCTTTTCCTTATTCCGGTGTGCGGCATCTTACCCTGCCACCTCTGGGTATGTCTTGCCCTGTCCTCGCTACGAGACAAAAAGTGGCAGGCTGGGCAGCAGCTATCAGCTTCCCCGACTATATAAGTCTCTCCACTCCACACGCCTCAGGTACGTGCGATAGTGCAATTTACTGTTCTATTGCCTTCCTTTTTGCTCTACCACCGCCGGGACTGACTTGAGCGTCGGAGTGCTTTGCCGGAGATTTTTCCCGACGGGTTCTAACGGTCTCTGTCTTACAGGCCAGGAGCACGTATCGGAGTCCGAGTCGATAACTCGTGATCTTCAGGAGACCATCTCATCTTTGGGAGTCCACCTCGTCTCGCGACAAGATCGATGTTTATTTATTTATTTTTACCAAATTGAATTTATAAGTTTCGTCTGTTTTCTTGTGCAAACGGATAAGGATATATAATTAGTTTATATAATAAATTTAAAGAAAAACATCCTTTTAAATTTTACCCATAAAAATTTAAAATCTCACTTTCTTACTGTACACCACAAACTAGTGCTTACACAGGGATGACAATGGGACGGGTCGGGGACAGATTTGCCATCCCCATACTCGTCTCTGAAGTAAATCTCCATCCTCATCCCCGTCCCCATCCCCGCTTCTACTTAATCGGGGAATCCTCGTCCCCGAACCCACGGGGAGTAAATCTCCATCCCCATCCTCATCCCCACTTGAAATATCCATTTTTTTCCAAGTTAAAAATACAAAGTTAGTAGCAAAAATGCAACTGTGTATGAATACAAAATCTAATAGCATAGATAATATCATAAAATCTAATAGCTTTCATATCCTCAAAAAAAATTTCGAATCGAAGCCGGTCTCTTCCATATCCTCAAACAAATTTCGAAGGCGATCTGGCTAGAACGAAGAGTGCGGAGCAAAAAGAGATCTTGTCCAGTGAGTGACGAGTGGCGGCTGGGAGATGAGACAGAAGGGTTGAAAATAATCAAAAATTTGTGGGAGACGGCGAGAGAGTAACGATTCATTACTCATTAGGGTTTTAACAAATCTTTAATATTAATATTATTGAAATTATTTTAATAATTATTATTAATTTATTATTATTAAAGATATCGGAGCGGATTCGGGGATGGGGATAACATCCCCATATCCGTCCCAATCTATTTCGGGGATTTTTAAAAATTTTCGAATTCGAATCCAAATCCGGTAATACCTCTTCAAATCTTTCCCATTTCAAATTTTCCTCACGGATATCTAAATCCGTGTGTGGGAAAAATTGACATCCCTATTACAAAACATGGCGCCTAAGGAGAGTGGACCAGTGGGACCCTCGTGGCGCCATCATCTTCCTTTTGAAATCACACCCCAGACTTTTTCTAAGTCACCTGCAGTCTGTGCCGGGGGAATCGCTGCATGGGAGTTGATTCCTGATCTTTTCTCCTTCGGTTCTTGGCTTGACTTTAATGCTATGTAAATTTACCCTCCAATCCTTAAAGGATCTTTTATTATTACGTAAACTTTAGAAACAAAATAGAGCTGCAAAATGAAATACTCTTCGTGTTCAGCAAATGCCATTTTTTCCACTCCCAGCTTTTGCTTGGAGGAACCCTGTTAAACCTCTGGGACGATCGAGCAATGGCAGTTGCTTCCAGAGGGAGAGCTGAGCTTACGTCGAAGACTAGCCCAGAGAGGACAAAGGTATGGACTGACCCGAAGCTGAGGGCAAAAGCTCAAGCTCAAGTGGTTTACTACATCTCGAGGAATGGCAACCTCGAGCAACCTCATTTCGTGGAGGTTCCTTTCTCCTCCGTAGAAGGGCTCTACCTCAGAGGTAACGATTTATGTAGACATCAAGCAAAACAAGCGTAACTGGTTCATCTAAATTCCTGCGAGCATTTCATCGAGCGACTTGTTTGCAGACGTCATCAGCCGTCTCCACGTTCTCAGAGGCCGGGCCATGGCGCACATGTACTCCTGGTCTTGCAAGAGGTAAGAACGCTCATGAAGAAGTGCGAGTTGATCTCGATGATCTTTCTCTTCTCAATCCTTTTCTGTTGCGCATCAGGAGCTACAGAAATGGCTATGTGTGGCATGACCTGTTGGAAGATGATTTCATCCGCCCTGTTCATCGGAATGAGTATGTGCTCAAAGGAACACAGATTCTGGACTTCTACTTCTCTTCTCCTCCCTCCGCTTCCATGGAATTGGAAAGCTCCGCCTCTTCCTCCATCAGTTCCGGGAAGTCCGTGGCGACCTCGAAATGCGCGCAAGATGACACCTTTCTCTCTTCCGCCGTCAAGTCGAGCGACGCGTCCACCCAGACGGACGAGCACAGGAGGCATCGCCGGCGATCTACTCCGGTCGACGAGAAGCCAAAGACATTGACAACGGTAGAGAACCCCGCCACCGAACTCAGCCTAGACGAGATCTCGCCGCCGCCGCCGTCGTCGTCGAGCACGGAGACGCTGGAAGCGCTTATCAAGGCGGACGGCTACAGGATCGTGGCGGCGGAGCCGGAGGAGAAGGAGAGGGTGGAGGGCGGCTGCTTAAGCGGACGAGCGAAGGCCGCGGATGTGCTGATGCATCTGATCTCGTGCGGTTCGGCCTCGGTGAGGACCAGCGGGTTGTCGTTGATGCCGCAGTACAGCGGAGGGCTGGACCGAGCAGAGTCCATGGGACATTTCCCGAGTTTTCGGGCCATACGAGTGGAGGAGCTGTGCTTCAGTGGGAGCTTGGTGGAGACCAACAAGCCGCCGGCGGCCGGGAATGGCGACGAGGCGCCAAGCCTGAAGAGGTCCTCATCTTACAACGCTGATGGGTAAGCTTCTGCTCTGCTCCAATTCCGTCTCTTTAGCCAAACATTTCATTACTAGAACAACATCAATCAAAACAGGGGCTCGGAGATGGATGATCTTGCCAAGGAGGACGAAGAGGAACGTGGTCGATGCGTGCCAAGGAAGCCCAAGTCGAGAAATGAAGGGCGAACTCACAAGTAGCTAGATCAACTCCGTGCACTAAATCTTGAAGTCCTATCTCGTTTAATTTTCCAGTTGCTGTATATCATTCTCAAGTTTGATTACCATGAGAATAACTGATATGGTCGATGAACCGCCGTCGCTGTTAGTGTAGCGGCCCCGCCTCTATAGTCCCCGCAGGCAACCCTCTAGGCCGGCGACCCTACGGTCTTCCCACCCCTGGCAGTGGGTTTTTGCCTTCCCCAGGATTCGAACCCTTGACCTCCAGGACAAGTACAATAGTTCCTGAATCCTGGTACCAAGTGAGCTGTACACGAGTAGCCTACATATGCCTCTACACGGCCCATCTCAACCACTAGGGGAGTCAAAGGTCGCCTACATATGCCTCTACACGAGTAGCAAGTACGACGGCCATCTCAACCTCCAGGGAGTCAAAGGTCGTCCCCTATGCTACGTGCAATAATGATGCGTGTCACTATCCCGTGCATCATCCACTATCTATCCCTGCTGTCATCTACATGATATGCAGTAGTCCATATAACCGGTATGCATCAATACCTAAATCCTAGCGTAAGGTATAAGGTAAACTGTGCATCATCAATCCATACATATATAGTAAGCAGTAAAGCTAACGGATACAACTACCGGAGCAAGAGCACAGAGATACAGATATCAGATATCCCTACTGCTAACTATGTCTAACTATGCATAAAAGAGGTACCCGCCTCGATATGAAGAAATCCAGGCGTCGAGAAACCCGCGTCCAAATATAATAGCCGCGATGAAGATAGCCGCGACACTCAATATCCTGCATCAAATACACAATCACTTAGCCAAATATAACTTCTAGTTTAATTAGGATTAATCCTAATCAATTAATCCTAATCAAACGCCATTTGATTAATTAGGGTCAATTGCGATTAACTAATCCCAAATTACCCCGAGTTATAGGACTTAGACTCAACTTAGGTTTAGCCTAAGCCTAATCAAAACTCTAATTACAAACCTGAGATCACTAAGCTTACAGCAAGATGGGTTAAAGGTTTAACACTGATCCAATACCCAATTTGCAATAATCATCCATCAGAGGCACGACAAAGATCAAACAGAGGAACTCATTACCAAAATCCAACACAACTAATTAGATCAGCTATAACAACACAAAACAGATACAACTCTACACCGATCACAATAACAAATCTCTAATTGTATCAACCCAATTCACAACCAAACAATTCCAATTCCAACAAAGAACGGAGATCGACTTCGAATTGATCACCTAACGCATCCACAGGGTTAACAATCCCAAATCACACTCAAGAACAACGCTATATTCGGAAATGGAAACCCAGAATCCAATCAAGGCGAAAATAGATATTGAAATCCCAACATCAATGCACTGGGTCGCAGACGCAAGCAAAATTAGGATGACCACCAGAAATCATACCTTTGAAAACCCTAGATCCCTGCTCGAATCGCACAATCTGGGAGAAACGGTGCTCGTCGAAGGAAATATGCTCTCCCACAGTTTCCCCTGCTTGGAAACGACGACTCCCTCTACTCCGCAGTCCTCCGAAAACCCTTCTCGTGTTTTCCGGCAGTGGCGTGATCGGCGTTCGCTCGAGAGGAAACTCCGGCGTAGGTTAGTAAAACCCCTATCAACCAGCCGGAGCGGAGGCAACGCCGTAGGCTCGCGGCGCGCCGAACGGAAGAGGGAAGAAGAAGGCGAAGAAGAAACCGATGCGCTGAGGTCGCTTGGCTGAGATTTAGGGCGTGCGAGGAAGAAGGTCTCGGTCTCTCCTGGCTGCGGTGGGAGGCGAAGAGGAGAGGAAGGATCGAAGTGATTTGGTGTGGCTAGGTCACGCGCAAATGGGAAAAAACTTTATAAGGGATGGCCTTTTGCAGAAAAATCCATTCAGCTTTTCGAAATCCCAACCATGCCCTTAATTTCGAAAGTTTTACCTTTTTAGCCCTCAAATTTTCCAAATTCTCACAGTTAGTCCTCAAATCCAGGGTCCTCGTTTGTGTTCTTCGACATCGACAAGTTACAAGAAGAAGGCCAGTGCGTTGCACCACCATTCTTTCTTCTAGCTCCCTCGGTGTCGGCAGTCGGCAGTCGGCAGTCGGCACGAGACTCAAAATCATCCTCACAACACCAATAGATGAAAGTGTGGCTAGCCAGGCGAAGTTTTTGCTAACATCTCTTGCCGCGCTTTAACAGCTCGAAGATTCAATCTCCTTGACTAGAGCAAATAATCAATTGAGGGCAGATAACTCTCACAGTTGATAGATCAACCTCCCATTCGTTTAGCCTCCACGGAATCGACTGATGATTAATATGTGAGTGTTGTCATCAAGAGGTCTGGGAGTCAAATTCTAACAATGCCAATATGCCTATCCTCCCCACGCGCTAACCACAGCATCCGGGCTAATAGCCTCCGTGCTTTATCTCCTCCGCATTGATCCTGGGATGAGTTGGCGGGGGCGCTGGGGGCGAGCGAATCGCCTTTAGCCACCAACCTCCCGTTCATTCAACTCAATACTCGCAATCTTCTAGGTTACAATATAGCGATAAGATGTTTATGTAGTCTCTCAAATATCCACGATTCAATTCTATATATTATAAGATATTTTTTTTCCGATTAGATAAGTATCTATCTAACTATCTTACAGCACGTACATGCTTTATTTGTACATGGGTCAGTATTCAAGAGATTCACATTGGTTTTTCTAAATATAAAATTTATTTGAAATTTTAGAAAAATTAATAAATTTTTTATCAGCTATTTTATTCATTTTTTTAAATTTAATATTATTTAATTTGTAAGAGAGAAAAATTAAAGAAATAATTGAATAATGAATATTACATAAGAGAGAGAGAGAAAATATTAAAAATTATAAAAAATTGATATATTATGTAATGAAAAATAAATATTTAAATTTAATAAAATAATTCTTTTGATTATCAAAAGTACATAGGAAACTCACGAAGTAAGCGCACCTTTTGGTGTTCGATTTTTGAAAGTAAAGTGCATTTTTTTTAGATTTTCTTTTACTTTTTTCTATGGGAAAATTTGAGAAAACTCCCCAACATCAAACTTGGCTTTGCATACACTCCCCAACTGAAAATTTCTTTAGATGCATTTCCTGATGGGATTGACAAGACAGTTTTGTGTGTTATTTTTTTTATCAGTATAAAAGAGTAAAAATTCAGTATAAATCATAAAGATTTGAGTATAAATTGTTTGAGATTGAGTACTAATTTAAGAAATTTGAGTATTATTTGAAAAATTTTGAGTATACATTGTTTCAATATATAGTAAAAATTTCAGTATACATTATCAAAATTTAAGTATGAATTGATTTAGATTTAGTATTATTTGAAAAAAATTAAGTATAAAATTTAAAAATTTGAGTATGTGAGGTTGCATTCACCACATCAAGATTTTCACATGAGGGGTCATCAAAATTTTATACTCAAATTTCTGAAATTAGTACTCAATTTCAAACAATTTATACTCAAATCATTATAATGTATACTGAGTTTTTACTCTTTTATACTCACCACATCAAGATTTTCACATGAGGGGTCACCAAAATTTTGTACTCAAATTTCTTAAATTAGTACTCAATCTTAAACAATTTATACTCAAATCTTTACAATGTATACTGAGTTTTCACTCTTTTATACTCAATCCATCAGGGAGTGAATGTAAAGAATTTATCAAGTGGGGAGTGCATGCAAAGGCCAGTTTGGGATTGGGGAGTTTTCTCCAATTAACCGTTTTTCTATTAATATTAAAAAATAAATATATGAATGATGACGTTAATGAAACTAAAGATAGAAAATTATTTATTTATTTACTTATTTATTTATGTTCATGAGATATGTAATTTCATTCCTTCTATTTTTACCTGATTATTCGAGTGAAATAAAAACAAAGCCAAAGAATACAAGTGATTTTTTTCTTCAAATAAACAAGAGTCAATAATTTCATTTTTTTTTCATGGAAATAAGTACGATATTAATGCACGTATGTGTTTAATGAAAGTAGGTGGTTATCTAACTGCCGCTTTTAATTTGAATTTCCTTGCTCGTTCAGTTCTTGGTCAATAAATTTGGTTAGTTCGATCTCCCCAACCATAAACTTGCCTCCCCATCCATCCGGCGACCTGCGGGGCGAGCGATGAACTGCGGAAGCATAAGGAGATCTCCCATCCAACGGCCCCAGTAGATCTCAGGGCGTGGAATTCGAAGTAGCTCGAAAATAGTCTTTTTTGCCCTTTTATCTTCCATGATCCGATCAACGCAGTTGGATGATCCAAGTCGAAATGCTTCAGAATAAATGCCACGGATGGGCTGCCCTCCCCTGCTCGCGATCTGCTCCTGCCTTGCCAGCTTCTTTTCTTCCTCGTTTGTGGGCACGCTCGGACGGAGGTAGAGAAGGATGAAGGTAACCCTTGTCTCTCGCAGCGGGAGGGAGGTCATCAAGGGTGGGATCGAACTCGCCGACGAGGTTTTTTCCTCTCTTCTCTCTGTCTGATAAGCAAATTTCATTTTTCTTATGATTTGTCGGAGGGATTTATCATCCTCTGCAACCGATCAAGAGGCATTCTTAAGGTCTTTCTTTGTGGAAGTCTCAGTGTTTTGTATTTCTAGTTTGTTGCTCTTAATCTTGTTTAATTGTTCGATGTGCTCACTGGAAGTGTTCAGATCTGTTTCTTCCCCCTTATTTAATTGTTTTGTTTGTAGATTTGAGTTTAAAATTTTGTTTCTTGGCGTGCGTTTTCAGGCTACTGTGAGCGATCTACAGGAAGCTATACATGCTCGGAGTAAGTTTCTTCATGGTTTAATTTCTTCATTCTTATATTCATGCTACCAGAACAATCCCTTTGAAATAACAAAAAGAGTAGTGTAATTAGTATAAATCATCACATAAATTGCTTATTGTCTTAAAACTCATTACATTTCAAAAAGAAAAGAAAAGAAAATAGAAGTATTGGCACCACCAATTATGTACCAAATGGAAAAAGCTTTCTAACTATTTTGCAATGATGATGAGTAGAATGGCTAGAACACAACACCTAAAAATTATGCCTATAAACGTGGTACTTTGACATGCCCATCCAGCTGTCTCATTCATATATAATTTTTATTTAGGTAGTAATTTGACATTGTGCCTATGCAATAAATAATAATAAATGGGCTTGGTTGATCTCCAAGTGTCTTTATCAATTATAAGTATGTGCCTTAAAATTACGCAAATAAGGTAATTCAGAATACCTCAAATCTAATAGTTCTAAGATTGTAACTGTAACTTAATTCCAAATGTTCCTGTTATATATGTAAAATTAGGTTTTAATATTTATGCCTTTACTATTTAAGTGGTCACATTTTAAATTTTGCTCTAGTTTCTGTCTCTTTATTCATTTGATTTCTTAAACGAACAAATTGTTATTATGTATATTCTGAGCACTCCCTGCACTTATATTTTACTGATTTAGTGAATGTGAAACACCTTTAGGAAATGAAAAATGGATCTAGAAAATTGTATATATTTGTTTGTATTGAAATTCATTAGCATAGCAACTTTGACTAAGTTCGAAGAGGTAAGAACTCTAATATTTGCTAAATTGTTCAAGTGACCATTTACTGCAAAAGATATTGAGAAATATCCCAACTTATCCTTTTGTATTTTTCATTACCTTACCTCACATGATTGAGCTCCTTTCCTTTAGCATAGTCTCATCACATGAAATTACTTAGTTGGGCATGTTCTCCTTAGTTATATGTATTGGCGAGATTTCAATGTTATGTACCAAATCAATAAAATGTTAAATTCGATTAAGTGATCACTTATCCCCAAACACGAAGTCATAGGTAAGAGTCCAATCTTTATTTTTGTATCTTACCTCACCCAAACTCCATAAAAGAAGGTAATAGATTATAGCTTCACAAAGAGTGTAATGAAATTATTGTAAATAATTCGCGTGAAATCATATGTTAAACAAAAGAACACACTATGCAATCTTGTTAAGAACAGCAAGAATCTAGTGCCACAATCAAGGAAAGATAGTGTTAGAAGAGCACACTGATCTCCTTGGAAGAGGGCTAAAGCGAAAGAGGGAATAGATGGTAATTTTTATCTGTGATTAAGCTAGGTTGATTTTGATTGTTGAAGTGAACATTACATATGCCGGGTAATGTTGCTGTCATGTGACCTGGAGGTCACGGGTTCGAGTTACGAAAATTACCTCTTCCAATGCAAGGTAAGGCTAGGCACAATAGACCCGGCCTCGGGACCCCGTATTGGTGGGAGTTTTGTGCACCGGACCGCCCTTTATGTGAACATTACATATATGGCTAACTCCTCTAGAGCTCTATAAGAGCAATGTAATAAGAACCAACCCATTACAAAAGTAAATGGTCTCTAATGCCTTTGTCCATTGTGGATCATTGCATACTAGAACTAAATGCAATTGTTATGAACTACAAATTATAATTAAGATTAAATATAATTGGTTGTCAACGTAGAGCTTGAATTGATCGCTATTGTGGCAGGAACACAAAACAAAGCTTGTCCTAGCTATCACTTTGCCAAAATGTTACAGGTTTACTCGTTCAAAAAAGCTAAGCTAAAAGCTCAGCAAACATACCAATAAATGTCCCTGTTAGGCGATGTGAAACTATGATAAATACGCATATAAAACGAGGAAGAGGAAGATCAAAAAAGATTTGGTTGACAATAATAAAACAAGATAAATTTTATTTTAATATAAATGATGATATAACAGGAGACAAAACCTAATGGCATAGAAGGATTCATACAGTCGATCCTACCTAGTGAGATAAGGCTTGGTTGTTGTTGTTGTTGTTGTATAAGCTTAGCAAGCAACACATAGAATTTATTTATGTAGTAGAAATGAGAATAATGAGAGGAACAAGTGAGATTACTAGGAGGCAGATTCTAAAGGATGTTATTGACTAGTAGTAGGTGTATCTCTAATAGATGATGACATTGAAAAGAGGAATTAGTTTAATATGGAAAGATCAGGTTTGATGATTGGTAGATTCTGAATTTGATTAATTATAGTCAAGGTGCAAGTGATAGATTGATATCAAATGGAATTCAGCAACTCAGTATACTAGAAGGTATTAACTATTAATGTCAGTGACATAATATTTTATAACACGACTTTGTATCATGATTGGTGATCAGAAAATTCAATCTTAAATAGACATGATTCATTTTTGTTCTTTATGAAATTATTATTTACTATATCTTCATGTATCAAGTTACCATAAGTTAGCATATCGTAGAAGTACTTGTCAATTTTTATTTTATTTTTTCAAAATGTATCTGAGAACACATGATATTCATTGACTTAGAAAAAATTTATGATAGAGTCCCAAGAGAAATTATATGGAGAATTCTAAAAAAAGAGGTGTCAGCGTAGCATATATTGAACTAATTCAGGATTAAACTACCAGAATTAAGACTTTAGGCGGATTAACTGAAACATTTTCAATAAAGATAGGATTACATCAAGGATCAGTCTTATGTCCTTAACTTTTTATAATAATCATGGACAAACTCACTCGACACATTAAAGATATAGTATCATGGTATATGTTGTTTGAAGATGATATTGTTTTGATAGATGAGACACATGAAGGAGTAAATACTAAACTAGAATTTTGGTGGGAAATAGTAGAAGTGAAAGATTTTAGGTTTAGTAGAGTAAAGATAGAATATATGAAATTTAAGTTTAGCAATATTAGATGTAATGAGATAATTGTTAAGATAAGAGATGATGAGTTGTCTGAAACCAAGAGCCTTAAGTATTTAGGATCCTTTTTGCAAAATGATGGAGAGATTGAGAGAGATGTCTTACATAGAATACAAGCGGGATGGTTGAAATGGAGGTTAGCGTCAAGTGTTATATGTGATCGTACAGTACCTCTAAAACTTAAATGGAAGTTCTACAAAATGGTAGTTAGACCTGTTATGTTATGTGATGTTAAATGTTGGGCTATAACTCGGGCACATGAGCAGAAGATGAAAGTTGCAAAGATGAGGATGTTAAGGTGAATGTGTAGACATACGAGGATGGACAGAATAAAAAATTAGAGCATTAGAGAGAAAGTCAAAGTTGCATCTATTGATGAAAAACTTTGAGAGACACGCTTAAGATAGTATGAGCATGTACTTAGACGACCAATAAATGCCCCGGTTAGGTGATGTGAAACTATGACAAATATGCACATCAAACGACTTGGTTAGCAATAATAAAATAAGATAAAATTTATTTAAATATAGATAATGATATAATAGGGACAAAGTAATAGCGTAAAAGAATTTATATAGTTGAGCGTACCTAGTGGGATAAGACTTGGTTGTTGTTGTTATCATCATCTAAGAACTGACTAGAGTTTGAAGATCCTATTTTCTTGCCTCTGTAAGCAGCAGCGTAACAACTTAGCACATTTAAATAGCATACTAGGATACTGAACTTCCTTAAGCACTTTTACCATTATTATCAACATACATGCATTGTTTGCTTCATTAGGTTCTTTTTATTAATATATAATGTTACGAAATATGATCATTCATTTGCTGGTTCTATTCAATTTCTTACCTTGAGATATGTATGTTTAGCTGACCCGTCTAGTGGGATAAGACTGGATGGTTGTTGACTACGTCTTTGACAATACTCATCCATATGACTCCTCTCCATTTGCAGTTAAAAAATACTATCCTTCGAGACAGCGCCTTACCCTTCCATTTCTGGCTGGAAGTAAAGGAAAACCAATAGTGCTTATTCCAAAGAATAAATTGGCAAACTATTGCGATGGGAATGCCAACAACCTAACTGTTGTTTTCAAGGATTTAGGCGTACAAGTTTCTTACAGCATTCTTTTCTTCTGGGAGTATTTGGGCCCACTAATTATCTACCCCATCTTCTACTACTTTCCAGTGTACAAGTACTTTGGTTATGAGGGTGAGCGAGTTGTTTACCCAGTCCAGACATATGCTTTGTACTATTGGTGCTTCCATTATTTCAAGCGCATCATGGAGACTTTCTTCATAGATTCAGCCATGCAACTTCACCTCTCTCCAATGTATTCAGAAACTGTGCCTATTACTGGACTTTTGGTGCATACATTGCCTACCACGTGAATCATCCACTGTATACACCTGTCAGTGATCTGCAAATGAAGATTGGCTTCACATTTGGGTTGATTTGCCAAATTTCAAACTTGTACTGCCATCTCATTTTGAGGAACCTCAGAAGCCCTAATGGTAATGGTGGCTACCAGATTCCTGGTGGGTTTTTGTTCAACATAGTAACTTGTGCAAACTACACCACAGAGATCTACCAGTGGCTTGGTTTCAATATTGCTACTCAAACAATAGCTGGTTATGTGTTCCTCATAGTGGCTACTCTCATTATGACTAACTGGGCCCTAGCAAAGCACCGAAGACTCAAGAAGGTATCGCAATGCTTGATTCAATACATATATCGTTTGCTTATTTTTGCCTATGGTTTCATAGTTTCGCAAATTGTATCCTAGTAAAGCATATTGAACATGCAAGCGAGCCTTTAATTGTTTATGCCTATGTCTGATTTACTTTTGTTGCAGTTATTTGATGGAAAAGAGGGGCGGCCTAGGTATCCACGACGTTGGGTAATACTTCCTCCGTTCATCTAAGCTGCAGAAATTTGGGGGTTCTTGATTCTCAAATTTCAATATTTCAAGCAGATCATTTCGTAGAAGTATCAAAGTTCTTTTATGTGGTTGCTATGTACACCTGAAATTTCTTCTTTCATGGCACATTCAACTTAAACTTGTACGGTCTGCATTGCAAATTCTAGATAGCTGGGAACAAATTACATATCAAATGTAAAATTCTATTTTGTATAATTTAATGACTGTATATGCTGATGCTGTGCAGTTTTACAACCTAAAAATGTGCAATGACCCAAATTAGCTTTTGATGGTGTTATCTCATTTAAGTTGCAAGCTATAAGGTATTTAACTTGTTTGCAACTTAAAGCTAATTAGTAAGATATATCTTGCTAAAATGAAAATTTCGCTCGAGAACAAAATTCAAGAAAAATCTGAAGTGTACATCTTCTATTGTCGTTCGGATATCCTCGGCAGCTTTCGGCGGAGGTCATTGTTCTGAATCAAACTATACTTTGGGAGCGTGACGAATCCGTCGAAAATCATTGTAATTACAATATCACATCAATTTTTAGAATTTTCTTTGAATTTTTTCCTTGAGCACCAAAGGTTTAATTAGTTCAGATTATGGTTGCTCGTGACCTAAAACAGAGAGATATAAGGGCGTGCACTATTTGGATCATAGTTTATCAATTGATTACTAGATGCAAAGTTCTTACAACTAGGATGAGAATTGAACGGTGCTTAGGTGATAAGCTAGCATCCTTTTATAAGGTGGCAAAAAATGATTCGTTCACTCTAGCATCCCCGTCAAACTAGCACCCTTTTACGCCACCATAGCCCTGAGGAAATTGATAGTTATAAAAGCATCTATATAAAAGGGGTACGAGAGGAACAAATTTAACTGTAGATGTTCAAAACAATAAGTTGAGGGCAAAAACAAAAAAGATATCGATCAACGTGTTTCTTCTCGTCTAGAAAAGTCTTCCTAACACAAATCTTATACAACTTATCTGATTATATAAAACTCTTCTGACACTAACACCCAGCTTAGCGTAATAATCATCCCTCCATGTCTATACTGAATAGAGCAAATGTAATGAAATGATCTCAAGTGAGCTTGTCAGTTAGAAATGACCTTATTTGGCTCAAAGACATACTTGATAAGGGATTCTTTAATGGACAACAACTCCGGGAACTCATTCTTCAACTTTGTAGCATCCAGTTCGTTATTGCTTCGAGGTGCAACTATGACTCTGGCCTGTTCTTCCAATGTGAAATTGACCCACTTGAAGCTGGGGTCAATGTAGCTCTTGTACATCTCTAAGATTTCATTGTGACTCACCACACCAGGGTTTGTAAAGTTCCATATGCCCCTGCAGTTTCTTTTTGCCATCTCTATTGAAATGGGCAAAAGTTCATCTAAGATCGTCATGCTATTGGGAATGTTCACAACCTTGTTATAACGACTGATTTTTGTGATGAAGTTCCGAGGGTTGCTCAGATCAGACGATATGGGCATCCTGACTCGAAGTGTGCATACATTCTCATATTCTTTCAAAAGCTCTTCAACCTTCATTAGACCAAAGAGAATTCCCTTGTTAGTTTAAGGTATATGCAGCATAATTGATGGGACGTAAACAGATTGAATGAGTAATGGAAAGTTACCATTGCTTTAGTCTTCGAATAGAAGGAACCAGTAAAATTGGGTTTGTCTTCTTCCTTGAATCCGATGCCAGATCCTTCAGGGTGTTCAGCATCATACTCAAATATACAACCAGTAGCATAATTCATCAATAGCAGCTCATGCTCCCTACAGACATCTGCAAGAGTCAAAGTTCCCACAACATTAGTGCGAATTGTTTCCTGTTTATGTGATTCACACCAGTCGACATTAGGCCTGCCAGTCACACCAGCAGCATTGAAAACATGAGTTGGCTTCACATTTTGAATATCCAATATAAGCTGGGAACGGTCTTGCAGCCGCCCACGCCCATACTCGTAATGTATGCCTTGCTTCTCACATAGCTTCCCCAGAAGGCCCCCAATCCATCCTGTTCTACCATATATCAGGAATTTCAATTGTGGTTTCTTAGGAGAGGACACACTGCTCCTTGGAGTGGGAACCAACATTTTGTTCTGTGTATTAGTGTTCATGGACTGAGAAACCAAGTACTTTGTTTCTTCAGAACCCTCAAGCATACCGGGCATCATTAGCATTCGTGGATGAGGCAATAATGCTCCCGAAACATCTCCCCACCAATCTGGATTGTTGATGTACCACTCCATCGTCTTCTTGAGTCCCTCCTCCCAGACAGTCCTCTCTGACCATCCTAGGTTCTTCAGCTTCTGGTCATCCAAAAAGTATCTCTGATCGTTGAATGGTCTATTCTCCACAAACTTAATGACCTTATCAGAATCTAATGAGCAGAGTTTGCAAATATCCTTTGCCACATCAATCACTCTCCTTTCTCTCTTTGTTCCAATGTTATAGACATGACCGACCTCACCTTTGTGAAGAACAACCTCGAAGGCCTCAGCAACATCCTCACAGTATAGATAGCTTCTGACATTAGAGCCATCTCCATGGATAGGCAATGGTTGCCCCCTCATGGCCAAAAGGATAAACTTTGGAATAGTTTCTCTGGAAATTGATTTGGCCCATACACATTGTTCCTCGGGTAGTAATCACGGGTAGGCCATATGATCTCCCATAAGCCATGACGAGCATCTCAGCACCAGCTTTCGTTGCTGAGTATGGATTCGTCGGCAGCAACTGAGATGCCTCATGGTTTCCAACCACAGCGTCCTCATCAGTCTCTCCATAGACCTCATCGTGCTAACATGGATAAACCTCCTGATCTGACCAGTCACCTTGCAGGCCTCAAGGAGGACGTGAGTACCATAGATGTTGTTCTTAGTGAACTCGAAGGAGTTACCGAAAGAATTATCAACATGGGTCTGGGCTGCAAAATGCATGATGGTATCAATGGACTCCGTGATCAGGAGGTAATTGACGAGGTCCACACTCCCAATATCACCCTTCACAAACTTGAAGTTAGCAGATGAACGCGATGGGTTCAAGTTCTTCAAGCTGGAGCAATAATCAAGTTTGTCAAGGACCACAATCTTGTAGTCAGGGTAGTTTCGGACTAGGCGGTTTGCAACATGGGATGCAATGAAGCCTGCGGCCCCAGTAATGAGGATGTTCTTAGGTTTGTATTCCGTCATTTGTAACCCAAATTCTGCACAAAATCCAAACGAGTCATATGGTTAATTTCAATGCACAATTTACAACGATAAAGCAAGGACTAGCAACACACGAATAATAAAATGCAGACAAGATCGCCTGCAGATCAGCCAACAGCGTTGCAAAATATTTTAGGGAAAGGATGAAAATCGTATCTTTTTGGCGAATTATGTGTCTCAATCATTTAATAACAAAGGTGGAAGCATGCACCAATCTATAGATCCAAAACAAAAGGTCAATTAACACATCTAGGAACCAGGAACGATAATCTTATTATAAAACCTATAGAGTTGATCAATACAAATGTAACAAGAACCACAAGGATTGTAATCAAAAGGGTTTCCCGGGCCACAAATTAGATCACTGCATTACACATGACAGTCGAGCAATTCGTCGAATATGGATCATTGACGACAAATCTGAAGATCACAACTCGATCTACATCGTTTGCCCTTCAAGAAAAAACGGGAGCAAAAAAAAAGAAAAATGGAAACCGAATCCAGATCCGAGGAAGGGCGATGCTTGTTGGATCATAAACCACAAAAAAAAAACACCTTTCCGGTGGCATAGAGCGACAAGTACAGCTAACACCACCCGGAAAACCTCAAACCCAGTAGATCCAACAACTTACAAAAATATGAGGCGCGCAATGGAATTGTGAAGGAGATGCTTCGGCGAGGAACACGAAGAAAGAGGAAGCGAGCAAGGAATTGGCTGGCCGATCTCGACGAGGACCGCGGAGACGAAGAAATTGGGGAAGCTTCGAACGCGGAGATCTAAATAAAACGAGCGGTTTGGTTGGTTTTATTAAGTGATGTAACACTAATTAACGTGGGATTAAAGAGACCCAAAGTATAGAGAAATATATCATTTTTTTAATATATCAAAAATTTTGATAGATATTATACTTATCGCATTTGACATCAATATGGAATATGCATATAAAATTTAATATTTCCATTATGTTATATTGATATCAAAATTTTAAACAACCCAACATTAAATTTATATCATACTAAAATTTTAATATATTAAAAATATAATATACTAAAATTTCGATATCATACCAATATAAATTTTCTTATATGAGATGCATTACGTGATATATAATTTCGATATCAATATATCATATTAAATCATCCTATCTTGACTTACTCTCAAACTTATGGCCTCCTGAGCATGATGTAGTGATAAGATGATTATTCGTCATCTTGAATATCTATGGATCAATTTCTATTTATCATATTGATCGGGTTGGCGACCTAGGCCCGCCCAGAGATAAGAGATGGCATAACGGACTTTTCCGAGGTAGGGACTCCCGGCCCCCGGAGGCCGGTCCAAGGTCCTCGAGTGAGCCCCCGGCCCAGACCGGGCTGAAGACTATCTCGAGACTATCGGCCCCCCTAACCCTCGAGCGTCACTCGGGGAAAGCAGGTTCCCCAACGGCCACCTCGGATATTAATCCGGAACCGCACACATAAACATGGTACGAGAAAAAGCACACGGAAACGGTACCACGGTTCCGGGATATCCCCTCATGAAAGCAGGGAGCGTGCTCCAAGATCGGATCTGACAATCGAGAAAGGGGGAGACATAGCTGCCACATCCGGTATATAAGTTGTTCCTCCTTCCGTAAAGGTTACGTATCTTATCTTCGTTACTATCTCTTCTTTCTCACTACCCATCGGGACAACCTACTAACTTGAGCGTCGGAGTGGACTTCGCCGGACCCTGCCGCGTGTCCCCTAACGCTTTGGTGTTACTTGTGCGACAAGATCTCCCAATTCCTACGACGTATTCATCCTGCCGGGGCTAACCTCAGTGATTATCGTCACTAACGTCTCCGTTCGATTCAATATATATTTTATATGATTTTTTTTAAAAATTAGATGTTCAACTTTGAGTTCATAAATATTTTTCCATTTATCCTAGAGTCTACAAGAAACTTATGTAGAATTTAGCCCAGATTCACTTATTATTCCCTCCTCCCCCTCGAGATCCACTGACTTAAAAACCAAATTGACATTTTTCATCAAAAGCAAACAAAATTGACATTTTCTATTGTAAACGTTATCATAATCATATCGTTATTCAATGAGACAACGGAAGAAGAATCTTGTGGAAGATGAACAAGTGTCCACCTTCACTCCCACCTCCGCTTAAATTCAACTTTTTTTCTTTTTTTGTCTGTTTGTTTGTTTGTTTTCCTTTTCTAAATCTCGTTTCTTTTTATATCTCCACTCAAATAGATAAAATTTAGAGTAAAATTTATGGCTAGATTCCACTCTAATAGTCAACAGGAAGTCGTGAGGCAAAACTGAAGCAGAGTAGCAAGCCGCAACAAGTTTCCCAAACATCCACACCTCCCTCCTCTCGACTCACACCACCTCCACCGCCGTGCAGTGCAGGTCGAACGTCAGCATGGAGGCCCGGAGCTTGGGCGGCCGCCGCTGATCGGAGACCGCGGGGAAATCCATCGCCGGCACGACGATCCTCTCCGACGTCCCCAGCCATTTCGACTGCATATACTTGTGCTTCCTCCACGGCGCCATGTGCATCTTGTTGTCCTTCATGCACTTCTTCGCAGCCGCGCACACGATCTTCACGACGCCGCGGAGTTTCTCCGCCTTGCCGACGAAGATCTCCGGCAGGGACATCACCAGGCGGTTGTATTCCTGGCTGCTTCTCGCCATCTC
The DNA here is from genome assembly GCA_024364735.1 of Boesenbergia rotunda. Classification (NCBI taxonomy): domain Eukaryota; kingdom Viridiplantae; phylum Streptophyta; class Magnoliopsida; order Zingiberales; family Zingiberaceae; genus Boesenbergia; species Boesenbergia rotunda. Next base: position 87,982 of record JAGFNQ010000872.1, on the reverse strand, counting down.
GAATTCCGCCCGAAAATTTTGCTCGATCACGACCCTCACGGGCCCTTTTTTGCCGCTCCTCGTTTCCATCTTCACGTCGATGTACGTGTGCTCCCCTGTTAGACATCAAAACAGAGCGATATCAGTAACGACCATAGAGGCTATGAAGAACAACAATAACAACAAAAAATTGGACAAGCCGATCTAGGGGGGATTAACTACCTGAAGGAATGTCCGGCGATCTCTTCCATTTGGACTTGCACAGACCGCTGTCATATCCTATCTCACGGAGCTCCTTGGCGATGCACGCCAATGCGCAATTCCGGCATTCTTTGGCCATTCTATTGGAGCAAGAACACACAATACCCATCGCTTGCATCTTCTCCACTGCATCCTCTGTTCGCTTCAGTAATTTAACCTCTGCAGAGCCAATCCGTGATAACGCTTCCTGTAACATGTTATTTTTCAGATTTGATCAGGATCATAAAAAAGTGATTTTTTTCCCCCTGTTAATAACAGATTGTTGGCTGGGAATTAATCGACGAAAAAACATACGTAAAGAAGCTGATGCTGCGCCTCCCAAAACGCCTTCTTCTCCGTTGCGCTGCTCTCGCCGCCCCCCTCCTCGTCGCCGCTTTCGAAGGCGTCGTCGCCGCTTTCGAAGGCGTCGTCGCCGCCCCGATCGCCGTGAGAGCTCCCGTCGGAGCTCTCGCCTCCGCCCTCCTCCAAGAAGCTGAAAACCGTCTCCGACAGGCCCATGTCGACCTTCTCTGCGCGCGCCCTTTTGGATTCGGGTGGCCACTCCGCCTCTCTCCGATGGCGTCGACGGCCCTGCGAGGCGCTTCTTAAATACCACGACCCAGCGGACGAACGGGCCGCCGCGAACATGTCTGGACAGCTCGATTGTCCACGCGGCGAGTTTTGGTTGGCCTGTGGTCCCCGGCTACATGGACAAGGTATAAATCACAGCGCGGATCCACGTCAGCGTTCCCGCCTCAAGAATTGTTGCGGCTGTAGCCTTCCTTATCCGCTCACCCACTCCTCCTCGTCCGTCTCTGTTTCTCGACACCAGCTCGCGGAACGTAGACATGGTCAAACAAACCAGAATTGGTACCCCGGTCGCTGGCAAATCAGAAGTCTGTTTTTCCTGTTTGGTAATCCGAATAGTACAGACGAGATTAGGATGGATAGAATATGCTTCCGGTATCGAGCGGGTAACGGTCACCGCATCGCACCTAAACGGAATATCCTCCGCGTTATGCTTCGGTTATCTCACCGCGAGATTTCGTATGGCATTTGTGAAAACATGTGGTTTTTTTTTTTTCAAATCAACGAGACGCACCTAAACCTTAGCCGATCGAGTAAACAATTAATCCTGTGTAGTCGAGTTCAAGCATGTTTTAATTCTCGACAAATATAAATACTATTATGGCTCGATCACTTCCAAATTATGTGAAGTCATCCTAAATAAATTGTCACGACAACGACGATATCTGTTTTGCCATCGGATAATAACAAATGTGAATCATGAGGCAGAATTATTGAGTTATAAAATAGCTAATCTCAATGATACATCATAATTGAAGATACATTTTATCAGTTTGTGTTTTTAATACTCATTCTCCGTGCATTGGGTGGGTGGTTCTTATCCACAATGTCACACAGGGAAAGGGACTGCTAACCGATCGAGCTAGATTCGTCACGCTAGAGTCAAACGCCTACCACCAGGGTTGGATTCTATAGCTTTTGCCCAGGGATTGGGAGGAGGAATCTATCTCTCCTAGACTCCTTGTGTCAAGAATCGTCGTAATTACGATATCATCAGATTTACTGTCCAATTTGATGGGATTGTAATTGCGACGATGTCGACCGATTCATTATTTTTTCAAAATATTGTTTAATTCAGAATGACGATAAAAAATCACTGATGATATTCACAGATGAATAGTCGATTATCGTCATGATTATGAAATATGAGGACAGAGAGCATTTGGGACAGGAGCTCTAATATATTCAGTAAAAAAATTCAATGAAACACTCAATGATATGACATTTTATATGTACATATTCGATTATCGCTCGGACACCATTAGCGATCTCCGATCATCATCCCGAATCAAACTATATCTCGAGAGACACGATAAATCCGTCGAAAATTAATACATACAAAATATTACAATATTTACTATTTTTTTTAAAATTTTTATTTTACATGTACACGTCCGATTATCGCTCGGACACCATTAACGATCTTCGATTATCATCCCGAATCAAATTATATCTTGAGAGACACGATAAATCCGTTGAAAATACATACAAAATATTACAATATTTACTATTTTTTTAAAATTTTTTTTTATTATGCATAACATTTTCTTTACTTTACGACAGCATGCACGACCCTTTTACCGATGAAGTTATATCCAGGGCGAGGGTGCTATTGGATTTTGGATCCATTATATAATTATGATGGTCCGCAATTAAAACATGATTAATTGCGGTCTGTCCTCTAACAATTATTGTTGGCCCCGGCGCAGGGAGATGCATAAATTGTGAGCGACACGCGTGTACGATGCAGTTGGACACGCCGTCGCGCGCGATGCCTCGTTTGCGTGGCGTGTAAGCGTGGCGTGGCGTGGCGTGGCGTGGCGTGGCGTGGCCGCGTGAAGGATGGATGGTTCGCGGGTCGCGGCAACGCTGGCGCCTTCTCCCTCGTACTGGAATGTGAACAATAGAGAAACAAATAATAATAAAATAACATTAAAACATCCCTATTAAAATGCAAAATTTAATATCTGATATATCTAATTTCTTATAATTTAATATATCTTTAATTTTTATTATTATTTCTCTCTAATCTTTAATTTCTCCCCTCTATAATTAAAAAAAAAATCTTTAAATTTAAAAATATACCTTGCATCCAATTTAAATTTAAAGAATAGATAAAATAACTGATATAAGAAAATTTTTAATATAAAATATAAAATATAAAATAAAATATGTATTGATAAATTATAAATGATATTTTATTCTAATGTCATGGTCATGAATGAGAAAAATTAAATATTTAATAAGATATTTTATTTTCATTATAAATTAATCTTAAAATCTATTATAATAAATATTCATGCAGATATTCGGCACATAAATACGTGGGACAACCAGATGTGAACCGTGCATGTGCACTGCCATGTCGAGCGATTGGGATATTAATCGATTTTAAAACTGCGGTTGCAAGATTTTTCGGTTCCCGTACTCAGGAGGTGTTAAGTTTTGAAGACGAGAATGAAAATGAAATCTATTTCATTCTTATTTATGATACTTAATATATGAAAATCAAAATTAAAATATAGATATAATATCTTTTATTTTATAACTAATTCCTAATAAGTTATCACTAAATTCATAAATTTCTCAATCAAAACTCATTATTATTTTCATTGCCGAATATATATCAAATGCCTCCTAAATTTTTCAAAATATTCATATTTATATTGTTTTTATTCTCTTCGTTTAATTTTTTTTTTTTTTTTTTTTTGTGGTTCGTCCTATTTGGAGGAGAAATTCCTACAAATGCGCCGTAGCTAGGGATCGAACCGAGGATGTCTCGGATAGCGACTAATAACCCTACCGTTGTACCATAGCCCTGGGGGCTTCGTTTAAAAATTTGTTATCATTCATTCCCACGGTGTTATAAATATATTAAAGAGATTTATAAGAATTAAAATTCGAAGACATAAATACTTCAAAGAGATTTAGAGGAATTCAGATTCAGAAGTCTAAATACATTTTGAAAATTCACGGGAGTATACTGGTTTTAATTTAAAATAATTAAGATTTGGTATTTAACAGCATAAATTTATAATAATAATAATAATTTTTTAAATTTATAAAGATTTGATAAAATTTATCACAAATTCATTATAAAATCTAAGACAATGATACTCACCAAGTAAGGTCATTCCTCTTGTTTAAAAAATTAAAATTTTGGATTTTCAAATGGTATAATTTTTTCAGTCCATTTCAAACGTAGAAGCATTTTAAACCAAAACCAATCATATAAGCCTCATTAATATATCCCCAATCATAGAAATTAAAAGTAATGAATTTTTGAATATGTAAACTAAAATTATAAAGAAATTTCATGATTTAATGCAAATCCATTCCTTCAGTAATATATACATGTGCACGGGCAAATCCATTTTTGCATGGAATAAGATATAATGCAAGATTTCAAATTAATTGATGCTTGTGATTGGCCGTATATATCATTAATTCGATCAACATGGATCACATGTACATTCCACTGTTCAAGTTGTCCCTTTTTTAAATTATGAGACGCCCATTTAACGTTTACTGGTGTACTGAAAAAGAGAGTGGCTAGGAGGAATCAGTTGACTGGTGCTTTGGCTTTATGAATGTTCCAGGAGCAAAGCCATGTTACTTCTTATTCGCGATCGAGACGTTAATCATGAAATGTTATTCTACTATCAAGGGTATTTTATCACGAGTTCGAGACTTGGTAATAAAGATGAGTTTAGTGTTGGGATATGATCCGGGCCAGCTTGTGGGAAGTCTAACTCGGTAGTCTGGCGCTTGGTCAAGAAGAAACGTGTTAATGGGTTGGAGAGACCCATCAGATAGGTGACCCGGGTCGTGAGTCGGCCCGATTCATTGAAAGATATAAGGGTCGAAGGGGGTCAGACCTCCTAGACACCCTTATAGTAAAGCCCTCGCTCGGGGCCCTCGATTCAAGGAGGGCCCAAGATAGGGAAAGTGAACGGATGCCTTTGGCAAGTCTTAACGCGCCCACCTCTAGGAAATCTTGACATTGAATATGGTGAAAGTACTCGCGGGCTAGCCCCCGGCTGCACTCGGCTCAAGGTCCTCGGTCGGACGTGTGACGGCCCACGCTCTCCAGAATCGGACTGACCGGTGCTCAGACGCTCGTACTCCAATACCCCGGCCCTCTAGGTTTGGCTCCCAGTACTGTCGACGCGTGGCGACCCACGCTCCTGGGGTAAGCTTGAGCCGGAGGAGGCGCTACTCGGTACATTGTCACCCAGTGCCCCAGTCGACACCTTCATCGCAGGCTCTCAGTCAGCCTTGTTACTCAGTGCCCCAGTCGACACCTTCATCACAGGCCCTCAGTCGGCCTCGTTACTTAGTGCCCCCAGTTGGCACTTTCTTTTTAAGGGTCCTCAGTCGGCCCTAGCATGCAGAACAATCACTCCCTGACATCAGACTACCCGAAGCAGTACGGGTCGGCGCGGGACTGGTGCCACCCTGGCCCAAACGACAGATATCCCGCTGATGGCTTAATCTTCCTGTCATACCCTGTCCCCCCTTACTACGACCACATACACTGGTGCCAGGCCGAGCGGCGCCAAATGACACCGGCCATTAAGTTGACAATGCCCCTTTCCTTAACCCAATATGCACTACTTTACCCTGCCACCTCTGGGCATACATCACCTTGTCTCACTACATGGCAACGGGTGATAGATGGGGCAGGAGCTGTCAGCTTCCCCGGCTATATAAGTATCCTCACTCCGCATCTCTCAGGTATATATGCACAATAGTGCATTGCTTACTGTTCTATTGCTTTCCATTTGCTTGCCACCGTCGACTACTGACTTGACCATCGGAGTGTCTGGCCGGGGACTTTTCCCGGAGGGTTCTAACGGTCTCTGTTAAATATCAAAACCTGAGGGGCTTAAATGCTAATGGTCATAACTTAAGGGCTCGGATGGCAATATTGAAGAAGAGGGGTTAATTTGCAAAAGGGCCTAGGGCATTTAATGCCTTGTTTTCTCCCCGTCGCTTACTTCCGCGAGCCGCCCCCTTCCTTCCCGACATCTTCCTCGTCTTCCCGATTTCTCTCCTTCTTCTTCTTCTTCCCTTCGGCTTGCGCCCTCTCAATCGGCGCCGGCAAACCCCGACGACTTTCCTTTCTTCCTCCTCCCGATCGCAGACGACCTTCTATGTGACCTCGTGCGGATCAGGGAGCCGGAAACCAGTCGGATCTTGGGTGTTGGGCAGCCGTCGCAGCGGCATCACACGCATCGCGTGCCACAGTCGTTCGTCCTCGAGATCGGGCTTCTGGTTGAGGGTCACTTACCCTAGGTATCTCCCTGAGTCTCTCGAGTTTGATCGTGTGTTCTTGATTTGCCGTGAGTTGGTTTCTAAGCTTGAACTAGGGTTTCGTGTGTGGGATGGTTTAGGATGTTTGTCTTTGTTGGCTTTCGATCTGTGAAGGGATTTGAATTCCTTGTTTCATCCGTGAGCTCCACATTGTGGTAGGGTTTGGATTCCAATTCGATCTTTTGGTATTGCCGTGAGCTATAGCATGAATCAGGTGATGGTTTTCCCAGATTTGTAATGGGAATTCTGATTCGATTTTGGATTTGTGCTTGGGATGGTACTTCATCGATGTGGTATTGGTTTAGTCACCATCTAGTGGATTCTTGGCATTTCTGATGGGGTGAGTTGAGGTATCATGCCGTGTGTTGAAATTTTGCATTCATGATGTTTTGGGTACTAATCAATTAGGAAATGAATGCTATGTTGTTTTGAGCTGGCTGATAGATTTAGGGTTGTGGATTGGAGAAGTATGATCTGTTGGTGGGGTTTGTAGTACCGTGTGGGAGTTTAGTATTTGATTGGGTCAAGTCTTTGGGTTTGGAATTTTGGTCAGAATGCTAAGCGGGGGATTTGTCTTGAGAAGGTATTGAATCGGTAAATGGGTTTAATTAAACATAATCTGATTAAGGGTAGGTGTAGTAAAATTGGATTATTTAATTAGGATTGGTTGGTTAGAGGTAATTAACCCTAATTAAATAGGTTGTGTTATGTTAGCTAACTCTCGTATGAGATTGAAGCTAAATCATTATGTTATTTGCATGCAGGGCCTTGATTGGATTCCGGTTGGCTTGGATCTTATTTCTGGACGGGGGGTTCTTACGCGCACAGACTCCGTCATCTTGAGGCGGGTACCTCTGACTTATCTCCTAGATAGTCACTGTTATATGCTTGATATGCTAGGATTAGCGATAGGGTATTATTTGCGTGTATCTGTTTTCCGTTACTATGATTTATATACTAGACCTGATATGTGATACTGATACCCTCTAGGATTTAGGATATGGTGCATATTTGTATGTGATCCTTGCATATCATGTTGATATAGGTGGATTAGATAGTGGATGCTGTTGTGACTGCTGTCATGCATCATCGTGCACCATGCATCACTGTCGACCAGAGGCCCATTGTTGGGTAGGCTAGGTCGACAGTCATATTGACCTACCCATACGGCCGCTCATGGGTTAGTGGTTGACGGAGTATGGGTAGGATGCCCTGTGCTGCTCCGCTCATGCACTCATGGGTTAGTGGACCGGAGCGTGGTAGCAGGCAGGGGTCCCTCCTTGAGTTGCCCTAATACCAGGAGATGAGAGAGACTTTCCTCCCCCATATTACATGGGGTAGGTGTAACACTCAGATAGAGATATCCCCCCAGTTCTACGGATGATGACCGGAGGTAGAGAAGGCTACCCGGGTAGGTCATGGGGTAGGGGTGTTACGCCGGTAGCATACCGTCTACTCGATCGTTCTATTACCCGGGGTAGGGATGGCTTCCCGGATGGGTCGAGTACGGATGGAGTCACAGCTCTACGCCGGAGGTTGGTTTCCCGCTCAGATTCCTCCCGTATACAGGTGACGATGTCTGACCGGCGACAGAGGTGACCATGTCATTGCACCATGTGCATACGTATTTCTTTACAATTGCTGTATGTGGTTGTTGCACATGATTTACATGCACATTCAGGAGACCCTTTTTCATGGTCTTGATGACCCTGCATCGCTGGTATGTATGTTCTGTTTCTCGGATTGGCTTTATTTAGTATGGATAGTACCTGTGATATCTTGATAGTTGTATCTCTATTGCTAGCTTAGACTATCCTGCATATATATGAGTTATCAGCTGAGTTCTATGAACTCACCCCGTAGCTCCTTGTTTTTATTTCAGGTTGATCGCCAGGAGGGTCCAGCTGCCAGTCCCATCACCTTGCGTCGAGATGTTCTTCTTTGATTTATAGTTCCTGTTTTGAGTGTCAGTACTGTGTTTTCGTTTTAATATTTTCCGCTGTGTCCTTATTCGATATGGTTGTACTTTTGTGTGCCGTGGAGGCCTTATGTCTTTTGGCTTTGTTGTTAGTCATACCGGTATGCACGTCTTCCTTGTTTTGTATGCTGGTTTGGTGTTTTGGTCTTGAGTATGTGAATTGTCCGCCGGGTGTAGGGGAAGCTGGCCGATCCGTATCGGTCAAGCGACTCCTCGGGGCGTGACAATTTATTTGGTATCAGAGCCCAGGTTGCGAGATACCTTGTGGTCTTGTGGGTTGTTTCGGAGTCGTTTCTCGAGGTGTACGTGTTTTGGGACATGGCGGCGACGGACAGCTCCAGGCGACGACCAGCTACTCTTCTGCAGGATTTGTTCATTTATTTAGACTCTAAAAATGAATAATAACGAATGGCGTATCTCTACAGGTATGCCGCGCCGTATCGAGTTGACCCCACCCCGACGACCTAGTGGTCGTGGGCGACCCTCGCGCCGGACGACACGAGTATCCCAGCGAGCTACTGTGACTGGGGTAGAGGATGCTCCCGTGAGACGGACGCGGATCGGGTCCCGCGGCCGAGGACGATCTTCTTTCGGGGCCCGTGATTATCAGTCACCCCAGTCACCGCGGATACCATCTCCATTTGTGACCGCAGTGCCGGCAGCACCTCCGGTCGGTCCCACCGTAGTACCAGCCTCGACGGCGCCGCCAGCGGCACCCTCCGATGCTACGTCCCTGCTGATGCAGCAGATGATGCAGCAGATGGCGCAGCAGCAGCAGATGATGCAGCAGATGGCGCAGCAGCAGCAGATGATGCAGCTGGTACTACAGACGGTCCAGTCTCAGGCTGCTCCACCATCTGTGCCTCCCGCATCCACTCCTGTTCAGTCAGAGCCGCAGACTGCACAGCAGACCGTGATACAGCCATCGGGACCCGCTATACCTTCCGGAGGGTCGGCAGTACCGCCCGCGACGTCCATTGCTGCCACTATACCGAGCCGACCTGTGGCTCGGATCCCACCTTTAGCACAGGCGGCGAAAGGCCGTCTTACGCTGTTTCATGGAGTTACTGATGCGAGCGTAGCCCGCTCGTGGCTGGAGACGTTGGAGCGGACATTTCCGTACTTGGAGTGTTCTGATGGGGAGAGGGTCGAGCTCGCCGCATACCATCTGAGAGATCGGGCCGAGACATGGTGGCTTTCCCAGCGATCCGTTATGGGCACTCAGCCTATCACCTGGGACAGATTTCGGCAGGCGTTTACCGCTCAGTATTTTCCTGTCGCACAGCAGATGACCAGTTGGCAGGAGTTCTTGGAGATTAGACAGGGTGAGCAGACAGTGGCGGATTATGACGCAGAGTTTCATCGGCTATCAGAGCGCTGCCCGCAGATGTTTCCAGGAGACGCGGAGAGGATGACTCATTTCCTTAGGGGGTTGGCTCCCCATATTCAGTCGAAGATGTCCCCATGGGATCTCACCACTTACAGACAGGCTCTGGATCGCGCTCTTCATATTGAGGTGATGAATCAGAGACTGGCAGCCGAGCGGAAGAAAGAGAAGAAGTCATCACAGACTTCTCAGCCCCAGCCCTCGCGGAAGCGAGGTAGACAGGACCAGCCAGCGCAGGATAGCTCTGGGGCCGCCCCTCGGCCCCAGAAGACGGGAGGTTCCACATCAGGGGCTACTCAGGCTTCGGGGCAGGACCGACAGAGGTCGACTACTACCTACCGTTGCTTCTGGTGTGGCTCTAGAGATCACGTTAGGTCGAGCTGCCCTATGGGGCAGGCCGTTTGCTTTCAGTGCAAACAACCTGGCCATCAGATAGGCGATTGTCCTCAGAGGACGCAGCAGCCGACTACTGGGGGCTCATCTAGGGGAGGACCCTCTGGTCAGTCGAGTTCTCAGCGAGGCGGCCGGAGGGCACAGCATTCTTCCCGACAGCAGCAGACTGCCCCTCCACCGATTCAGATGTACTGTCTGTTTGGCCAGGGTCAGGAGTCAGCACCGTCTACAGTAGTACCGCAGCCATTAGTTGTCGAGCCTCGCCAGCAGTTCTATACCGGGTATCAGATGCCGGTGTACCAGCCGTCTCAGAGTTCCGGAGTTTCAGCACCTCCGCTACCTCAGATGCCTACTGTACAGGCATTACCTCCTCCCCCGCCACAGCCAGAGACTGGCCGAGTATTTGCAGTTACCCGGGAGGAGGCTCAACGAGCTGACGGATCTGTTTTTCGAGGTACCGTATTGATTTATGCATGTACTGCAGATTTGCTCATAGATACGGGTAGTACCTATTCTTTTATATCACGGGGTTTCTTGAGCAAGATCTGCAGGTTACCGACCCTGAGGACACCGCAGTTATCCGTGTCCTTACCTTCAGGAGATATTCTGGAGGTGACTCAGGAGGCTAGAGAGTGTCCCTTGGACTTTGGGAGGATCACTCTGACTGTGGACCTAGCAGTGTTAGACATGGTGGAGTTCGACGTCATCTTAGGCATGGATTGGCTCACAGCCTCTCATGCCACTGTGGATTGCCATTCGAGGGTGGTCACGTTCCGACCTCCAGACCGACCCTCGTGGGAGTTCCTTGGCATCCGCGATGACGGCATCGCGATTATCTCCGCACTCCAGGCGCAGAGATTGATTCAGCACGGTTGTCAGGGATTCCTGGTATCACTTCTCAGTACTTCAGATGGCAGTGCTCCGCAGATCTCCGACGTACCAGTTGTCAGGGATTTCCCGGATGTATTTCCAGAAGAGTTACCCGGATTACCTCCCCGGAGGGAGGTCGAGTTCGCTATAGAGTTGATACCGGGGACTGCGCCGGCATCGAAGGCACCGTATAGGATGGCACCACGAGAGTTGGACGAGCTGAAGGTCCAACTCCAGGAGTTACTTGATCGAGGATTTATCCGGCCGAGTGTTTCTCCGTGGGGTTCTCCGGTCCTTTTTGTGAAGAAAAAGGACGGTTCTTTGCGACTCTGTATTGACTACCGACAGCTGAACTCAGTCACGGTCAGAAATAAGTATCCACTGCCGCGTATCGACGATCTGTTTGATCAGCTGAGGGGTACATCTGTGTACTCCAAGATTGATTTGCGCTCCGGTTATCATCAGCTGAGAGTCCGAGATTCAGATGTTCAGAAGACGGCATTCCGCACCCGCTATGGACACTACGAGTTTTTGGTGATGCCATTTGGGCTCACCAATGCCCCGGCCGTGTTCATGGATCTCATGAACAGGGTATTCCTCCCATATTTGGACCAGTTTGTGATAGTATTTATCGACGACATTCTGATCTATTCTCGGTCCGAGGAGGAGCACACTCGCCACCTTCGCATCGTTATGGGAGTTCTCCGACAGGAGAAACTCTACGCGAAGTATAGCAAGTGTGCGTTCTGGCTATCTTCTGTGGGTTTCCTTGGGCACATTGTATCCAGTGGAGGTATTTCAGTGGACCCCCAGAAGATTGAGGCTGTCACCAGTTGGGAACAGCCTAAGTCAGTCCATGAGGTCCGCAGTTTCCTGGGATTGGCTGGCTATTACCGACGCTTCGTCGAGGGTTTCTCCAGTATAGCATCACCCCTTACTCGTCTGACGAGGAAGGGTGCGAAGTTCGTTTGGACAGAGGCTTGCGAGACCAGTTTTCAGGATCTGAAGCACCGACTTGTATCTGCGCCAGTGCTAGTACTACCTTCTGGGGAGGATGGTTTCACGTTGTACACAGATGCCTCTCTTCTGGGACTGGGTGCAGTACTTATGCAGCACGGACGGGTGGTTGCTTATGCTTCTCGGCAGCTGAAGGAGCATGAGAGGAACTACCCCGTCCACGATTTGGAGTTAGCAGCCATCATATTTGCACTGAAGATCTGGAGGCACCATCTCTACGGGATTACCTTCGAGATCTTCACCGACCACCGGAGCCTTCAGTACCTATTCACTCAGCGAGAGCTGAACCTTCGACAGAGGAGGTGGATAGAGTTTCTGAAGGATTATGACTGTACCATTAGCTACCATCCTGGTAAAGCTAATGTGGTCGCCGATGCACTCAGTCGGAAGTCCAGAGCTACCTTGGCCTGCCACAGAGTGATGGTCACAGATCTGATTCAGAGTTTCTCTGAGCTGGGGTTAGAGGAGCAGTCTTGGACAGAGAGAGGGTTGCTAGTGACTTTGATGGCCCAGTCAGAGATCAGGACGAGGATCAGGGAGGCTCAGGTCAGTGATCAGCACCTTCAGTCTCTGGGCAGTCAGGCGATTTCAGGCGAGCAGTCAGATTTTTCACGTGATGAGGAGGGTACTCTGTACTTCCGAGGGAGGCTATGCGTGCCAGAGGCGCATCCTGTCATGGAGGAGCTGCTACGGGAGGCCCACCGATCACGTTTTGCTATCCATCCGGGTGGCACTCGCATGTATCGTGATCTGAGACGTTCCTACTGGTGGAACGGCATGAAGAGGGACATCGCGGATTTTGTAGCTAGATGTCTCGTCTGCCAGCAGGTGAAGGCAGAGCACCAGAGACCTGCTGGACTCCTTCAGAGTATTCCCATCCCCGAGTGGAAGTGGGAGCACATCACTATGGATTTTGTCGTGGGCTTGCCGAGGACTAGGAGGGGCCATGATGCGATTTGGGTAGTCGTGGACCGACTAACCAAATCTGCACATTTCTTAGCTATCCGGAGGACAGACTCCCTTGATCGACTGGCCGAGTTGTATTGCCGAGAGATTGTCAGGTTGCACGGAGTTCCGTTGAGTATCATCTCAGATAGGGATCCGCGTTTCACATCTCGGTTCTGGCAGAGTTTGCAGAGGGCCATGGGCACAGAGCTCCGTCTCAGCACAGCTTTTCATCCCCAGACAGATGGTCAGTCTGAGCGTACTATCCAGACTTTGGAGGACTTATTGCGCTCGTGTGTGATGGACTTTGGGGGCAGTTGGGAGGACCACCTACATTTGGTGGAGTTTGCCTACAACAACGGCTTTCATTCGGCGATACAGATGGCACCGTTTGAGGCGTTGTACGGTAGGGCATGCAGGACACCCATTCTTTGGGATGAGGTTGGAGAGACTCAGCTACTGGGACCCCAGAGAATTCAGCATGAGGCAGAGTTAGTACGGACTATCAGACGGAGATTATCCGAGGCACAGGATCGTCAGAAGAGCTATGCTGATCGGAGGCGCAGACCCTTAGAGTTCTCTGTCGGCGATCATGTATTTCTTCGAGTTTCACCCACGAAAGGGGTGAAACGATTTGGTCTCAGAGGTAAGCTAGCTCCACGGTATATCGGTCCGTTTCAGATTCTGGAGAGGATTGGAGCTGTAGCTTACCGCCTAGCACTTCCACCAGCTTTGGCCGGCGTTCACGACGTGTTCCATGTTTCCATGCTGAGACGATATGTACCAGACCCCACTCACATATTATCCGAGGTGCCTGTTCCGCTCCAGCCTGACGCCACTTATGAGGAGATACCTGTACGGATTCTGGGTTTTCGGGAGCGTCAGCTACGGAACAAGACGATCCGGCTAGTTAGAGTCGGATGGCAGAATCATTCGGATGCAGAGGCTACCTGGGAGCTCGAGGACACTATCCGAGCTCGATATCCCCATTTGTTCGACTGAGGTATGTACTATTAGTACAGTTCAGTTCAGCATTTATATTTCGTATATATATTGCTGTTGGGTACCTGCTATTAGTAGTATCAAAATTTGGGGACCAAATTTTTATTAGTAGGGGAGAATGTTAAATATCAAAACCTGAGGGGCTTAAATGCTAATGGTCATAACTTAAGGGCTCGGATGGCAATATTGAAGAAGAGGGGTTAATTTGCAAAAGGGCCTAGGGCATTTAATGCCTTGTTTTCTCCCCGTCGCTTACTTCCGCGAGCCGCCCCCTTCCTTCCCGACATCTTCCTCGTCTTCCCGATTTCTCTCCTTCTTCTTCTTCTTCCCTTCGGCTTGCGCCCTCTCAATCGGCGCCGGCAAACCCCGACGACTTTCCTTTCTTCCTCCTCCCGATCGCAGACGACCTTCTATGTGACCTCGTGCGGATCAGGGAGCCGGAAACCAGTCGGATCTTGGGTGTTGGGCAGCCGTCGCAGCGGCATCACACGCATCGTGTGCCACAGTCGTTCGTCCTCGAGATCGGGCTTCTGGTTGAGGGTCACTTACCCTAGGTATCTCCCTGAGTCTCTCGAGTTTGATCGTGTGTTCTTGATTTGCCGTGAGTTGGTTTCTAAGCTTGAACTAGGGTTTCGTGTGTGGGATGGTTTAGGATGTTTGTCTTTGTTGGCTTTCGATCTGTGAAGGGATTTGAATTCCTTGTTTCATCCGTGAGCTCCACATTGTGGTAGGGTTTGGATTCCAATTCGATCTTTTGGTATTGCCGTGAGCTATAGCATGAATCAGGTGATGGTTTTCCCAGATTTGTAATGGGAATTCTGATTCGATTTTGGATTTGTGCTTGGGATGGTACTTCATCGATGTGGTATTGGTTTAGTCACCATCTAGTGGATTCTTGGCATTTCTGATGGGGTGAGTTGAGGTATCATGCCGTGTGTTGAAATTTTGCATTCATGATGTTTTGGGTACTAATCAATTAGGAAATGAATGCTATGTTGTTTTGAGCTGGCTGATAGATTTAGGGTTGTGGATTGGAGAAGTATGATCTGTTGGTGGGGTTTGTAGTACCGTGTGGGAGTTTAGTATTTGATTGGGTCAAGTCTTTGGGTTTGGAATTTTGGTCAGAATGCTAAGCGGGGGATTTGTCTTGAGAAGGTATTGAATCGGTAAATGGGTTTAATTAAACATAATCTGATTAAGGGTAGGTGTAGTAAAATTGGATTATTTAATTAGGATTGGTTGGTTAGAGGTAATTAACCCTAATTAAATAGGTTGTGTTATGTTAGCTAACTCTCGTATGAGATTGAAGCTAAATCATTATGTTATTTGCATGCAGGGCCTTGATTGGATTCCGGTTGGCTTGGATCTTATTTCTGGACGGGGGGTTCTTACGCGCACAGACTCCGTCATCTTGAGGCGGGTACCTCTGACTTATCTCCTAGATAGTCACTGTTATATGCTTGATATGCTAGGATTAGCGATAGGGTATTATTTGCGTGTATCTGTTTTCCGTTACTATGATTTATATACTAGACCTGATATGTGATACTGATACCCTCTAGGATTTAGGATATGGTGCATATTTGTATGTGATCCTTGCATATCATGTTGATATAGGTGGATTAGATAGTGGATGCTGTTGTGACTGCTGTCATGCATCATCGTGCACCATGCATCACTGTCGACCAGAGGCCCATTGTTGGGTAGGCTAGGTCGACAGTCATATTGACCTACCCATACGGCCGCTCATGGGTTAGTGGTTGACGGAGTATGGGTAGGATGCCCTGTGCTGCTCCGCTCATGCACTCATGGGTTAGTGGACCGGAGCGTGGTAGCAGGCAGGGGTCCCTCCTTGAGTTGCCCTAATACCAGGAGATGAGAGAGACTTTCCTCCCCCATATTACATGGGGTAGGTGTAACACTCAGATAGAGATATCCCCCCAGTTCTACGGATGATGACCGGAGGTAGAGAAGGCTACCCGGGTAGGTCATGGGGTAGGGGTGTTACGCCGGTAGCATACCGTCTACTCGATCGTTCTATTACCCGGGGTAGGGATGGCTTCCCGGATGGGTCGAGTACGGATGGAGTCACAGCTCTACGCCGGAGGTTGGTTTCCCGCTCAGATTCCTCCCGTATACAGGTGACGATGTCTGACCGGCGACAGAGGTGACCATGTCATTGCACCATGTGCATACGTATTTCTTTACAATTGCTGTATGTGGTTGTTGCACATGATTTACATGCACATTCAGGAGACCCTTTTTCATGGTCTTGATGACCCTGCATCGCTGGTATGTATGTTCTGTTTCTCGGATTGGCTTTATTTAGTATGGATAGTACCTGTGATATCTTGATAGTTGTATCTCTATTGCTAGCTTAGACTATCCTGCATATATATGAGTTATCAGCTGAGTTCTATGAACTCACCCCGTAGCTCCTTGTTTTTATTTCAGGTTGATCGCCAGGAGGGTCCAGCTGCCAGTCCCATCACCTTGCGTCGAGATGTTCTTCTTTGATTTATAGTTCCTGTTTTGAGTGTCAGTACTGTGTTTTCGTTTTAATATTTTCCGCTGTGTCCTTATTCGATATGGTTGTACTTTTGTGTGCCGTGGAGGCCTTATGTCTTTTGGCTTTGTTGTTAGTCATACCGGTATGCACGTCTTCCTTGTTTTGTATGCTGGTTTGGTGTTTTGGTCTTGAGTATGTGAATTGTCCGCCGGGTGTAGGGGAAGCTGGCCGATCCGTATCGGTCAAGCGACTCCTCGGGGCGTGACAGTCTCTGTCTTACAGGGCAGGAGCAAGTCAGCTTTGCAGCCATCCTCAACGATTTCGTGATTCCCGGAGGACCATCTCGCCCTTGGGACATCCACCTCGCTTCGCGACAGGATCAGGATATAATTGAAATTTTATATTGGTTAGAAATGAGAAAGATTGTGAGTTTAAAACGGCGTAAGATATTTCGATTGATATGAAATTTTTTGGATAGAGATTAAGAGTAAAATCATGAGATTTTAGATTTAAAGTGGATAATATCATGTCACGGTAGAGATATACAAATTCTTTAGTTATAACAAGTGGTATAAGAGTCATGAACCAAAACCAGGTGCCATGTGGGAGGTCCTTGGTTTGGAGCATGTCAAAAGTGACCGGACGCTTAAGGGGAGGCCCAGAGCAGATTAAGAGTGATCGGATGCAGATGCAAATGCTCGCGGGGATGTCTGGAGGCCCGGAGCAGGTCAAATGCTCTCGGGGAGGCTCGAAAGTTCAAAGTAGGTCGGATGCTTGTGAGGAGACCTAGAGACTTGAAGTGGGTTAAAGAGTGATTCTTTGTTTGAGAGGGGATTGTTGGAATATAATTAAAGTTTCACATTGACTCAAAGTAGATTAAAGAGTGGTTCTTGTTTGAGAGAGGATTGTTTGGATATAATCAAAATTTCACATTGATTAGAAATGAAAAAATCATAAACTTAAAAAAATATATATAAAATACCTCTATTAGAAACCTTTTAATAAAGCATAAGAGTAAAACTATATATTACCACTCAGGCCAAATATCATACCATTATCAAAATATGTAAATTTTTGAATTTTAATATCTAATTATAGAGAGAAATGGATTGCAGCCATAGAAGATGTTAAATTTTTTCTGAATTCTGCCTCTCTTGTTCAGATTTTATTCTTTGGCTTGTCCTAAACTAGCAAAGAGAGAACTAATGAGAATATCTGGATTCAGATCGATTACGCAGTTTGTGCATTGGGCTATAATCTGAACAAGAGAGATTGCAATCTGAGAAATTAAAAAAAAAAGTGTTAGAAGGAAAGATGCCAAGTTGGGCTTCGAAGGCCGTCATTAACGTTGGCACCATCAGTGTTCTCCGCCATGCCAAGCTTCCCAACGATAGATAGCAGTGAGATAACCAGGTAAATTTTGCAATGAACTTGGAAGATGGAGAAGAAATTAACTTTGCTTGGGGAGATAGTGCTGGAGGAACACGAGATGATAAAAGATGATTCCTTCGCTTAGCGCACTCATCAACTTGTCTTAGAATCAATACGGAGGAGGTTATTCACGGAGGCTACTAGTGTATGAGTATACTAGTGCATGAGGTGTTGCCATTATGAGGTTTGAGGGTTAAATTTTAGAGAAGACGAGTATCTGCCCCCCTTATGCGCTATTCACTATCTGGGCTAGTAGCCTCTATTATTTACTTCTTCCATGTTGGCCGTGGAATAGATTAGCAAGGGCGATCGGGCGATCGGGCGATCGGGCGAGCGAATCGCCTTTTAGCCATCAAAAGGAGAGAGAAGAGAGTTGTTACATACAGATGAGAAAGAAATAAAAAAATTGAGTTTTGACTGAGTCAGATTACCACGTCGGATGTCACCCATAATTGCTGACATAAAGGCGTTCAAAGTTTTATATATATATATATATATATATAGAGAGAGAGAGAGAGAGAGAGAATGTGTGTGTACTCAACGAATTTTACCCTGCGTAAATCTATCTCATGCAAACCTCAAATATTTTTTCGATTTTAATTTTTTTACTTAATACTATAACTCAACCCTTAACCCTAACAATAAAATCGCCTAGTAAGCATTAGAAAACTACGAACAGTACGCTGTGCGCCCATCCACACCAGACCCAAGTTCAGTACAAAAAAAACACCTATATAGGAGCGGTTATTTAGGAGTGGTTATAAGACCGCTTTTGAAAATTGACCAATTGAATCGGTTTGAATTAAACCGTTTCTATTACCTAACTTTTTTGAAACAATTTTAAAACTGCTCTTATTGAATTGTTTCAAAAGCGGTTTGAAAAAATCGCTCCTGTAAACCGCTCTTAATGATACAACTATTAGAAGCGATCTTAAATTGCTGCTATTGGGTATTTTTCGTAGCGGTTCTGGGTTACTAACCATTCAAATTGCTTTAACTTTTAGGAGCGATTTTCAAATCGCTCCTATTGGATTCTTTGAACAAAATTTGTATCAAGTGTTGCTATAAATCGCTTCTGTTACTCTAATCGTGTACAATTGATTTTTAATCTACATTAATTGTATAGTTTTAGCATCGATTTATATAAACTGGGATTGTAAACCGCTCTTATTGCTACAACTATTAGAAACAATCATGAAACCGCTATATTGGATACTTTTAATAGCGATTCTGTATCAAACATTTCTACTAAAATTATTTTCTGTTATTCAAATTAAAGTACTCATATATGACTTAAAATTTATGGTAAAATAATTTAGATATACAATTATTATGATGCTAAAAAAGAGAGAATGTTTTAATCAAATTTTAAAAATACAGAGTTGTATATCACCATTCAATTTTTAAGGATTTTATACTCTTTTAGGTTTTCACATAGTGAAAAAATAATATTTTCCTACAATTAAATAAACTTGTACCATGCTTCAAATTTATTTAAATTTTTAATACATTTTATTTATATATTTATATATTATGGAAAATGTGATGCCGGACATTTTACATCGGAGCATCTCAAATATTTTTTAATATGAAATTTTTATTTATTATTATTATAATATAATATCTAAATCCTAAAAATAAGATTTTATTGTCTTAATTATTTATTTTAAAAAAAATTAAATAAAAACACTACGCATCCTACTTAATTGTAATTATGTTTTTATCAATTTGAAATTTTTATATATTTATTATTATTATATAATATCTAAATCCTAAAAATAAAATTTTATTGACTTAATTATTTAATTAAAAAATTAAATAAAAGCACTTGTTGCATAATCACCATAAATAAGAGTTGAAAATTGGAAACAATAAGAGGGAAAAATTTTGAAAGAATTTTCTGAAATATTTTGAAATAATTACGGATTTAATTGGATGTAAGATGAGTAGGTTGGGAATTATTTAAGAAAAAGTTTGATTTTTCGGAATATATATATATATAAAAGTAAAAGTTTAAGTATTTATTAAAAAAAAAACCTCTCCTCCCCGTGCCCTAGTTTCTCCGCCCGAACCCATCCTCGCCGACTCTTCTTCGCGCACGACGATCGGTCTATGCCGCGCTGCCCTTCGCCGCCACCTCCGAATTGCCGGCGAGCAATGGATACTAGTCTCCAAGTCCTAAAGAAGCACCGACTTCTTCCCTCGGATCCCTCCCCTCTTCGCGCACGCAAAGGAAGCCGCGGATCGCCAACCTCCTCCTCCCCGATCGCCGCTGCCCTTCCCCGGCGCCTTTCGACCGCCGCCGGCGACAGTCACCAGTCACCAAGTTCCCCAGTCGGCGCAGCCTCCCTCCGGAGTTGTGATCGATTTTTCTTCGATCCGCCGCCTCCTCTGTGAAACACCGCTACCCCCTTGCCTTGAACGACAGCACGCCAGCCATGGTGAGCGCCGCCAGCCCTCCTGCTTCCTGATGGTGGGTTTGTTTTCATCCAAAGATGGTGCCGTCCGATTGCCACCTCCATCGCGTTTCGAGCGTAGCTTGCCCGAGTCGAATTGTTGCCGGAGACATTCACAACGTTGTTGTTCCTTTCCGGCCAAGGACTAGTAAGGAGTTTTTCCTTTCCTTGAATTGATTTGGACTAGAGGCTAAGGTGGCTAGGTTTTAGCAGGTCTGAACATGGGAAAGAGGGGTTTATCGCAAGTAAGAATTGGTGGTGTTGACCTCGAGCTTCTGATTTTGTGTCCGTGTGTTCTCTGATTTTCTTCACCGGACTCTGAGCAGGTGAAAGCGCTGGCATCAAATTAAGGTAAGTGTTGATTAGGATATAATGTTAGATTGAAATCGACATGGATGATAGATGTATCAACCACTAGATTGGGTTACTCAGTTAGCAATGGATTAAAAATGATTAATTGTGATGGCTGATTAAGTTGTTTTTAATAAGATGTGTTAATTGATGATTAATTGGGTTGGGTTAAATTAGTGGATTAATTTTTTGATTAATTAAGGAGTATTGGTTGGATTAATTAGTGTTGATTTAAATAAATGGTTTAGATTTAGTTGAAATCACCTATGTTTTGTTTCAGAGAATATTTGTTTCTCTATAGATGTGTATTTATACTTTCGTGTTATTTTTATCATATTGGTGTTGTGATGGTGTTTGGGCTTTCGTTTGACATTATTTATTTATTTCTGCAGGATTTCGATTTGCTGCACTTAGTTATAGAGATTTATGTATTATGTTTATTATTTGTTAGTTATTTTATTTAACTGCGTGGTTGTGGATCTATGAATGCCAGCCGAGTGTGGCTGAGCTATATATGTGTGGAGTGATGTATGTATGAGTTTCAGATTATCCGTCGTACAAGGGAGGTGCTGTCCGATTTCGAGCCAGCACTAGCCTCTGGGGGCGTGACAGGTTCATGGTGGCGGTGGAAGGATGAAATTAAGGCTACTTCTTATGATCCAAATATTCTATTAAATAAACTTATGCTTATCCGTCCCATTCCCCATGATCTCACATCATATGTTTGGGAAATTTTATATCGTTATTGGAAGTCTAATGAGGTAGTTCTTGTATTGATTAATTTTTATATATTGGTATGCATAAATTTGTTGCAATTTTTTTTGTTTCAGAGGACATCAAAAATAAATCGAGAAAATGGGAGTAAAAAACAAGGGATTCATGCACAAGGACGAACAAATATTCCTTCATTGGAAGACAAATTTGTATGTATTTATTTGATCAATTTGTTATGTTAATATCAATTTGTATGTATTCGAGCTATTATTATTTGCATATTCAATCTAAAATGATTTTTTTTGTACTTAGATTCAGGAAAATGGTAGAAAGCCAACTCGCATTGAACTATTTTATATCAGTCGACAAAGTAAAAAAAAAAGGGGTGCTCTTGTTGATGATGAAACAATAAGAGTTGAGGTAATAATTATTTTAACTTTTCAAAATAACTTTTCAATATGCTATTTATTTTATTGACACAATTTTTGTGTTAGGATGAATTAGATACAGTTGTGCAGCGTCATCTCCGAGACAAGCCTGAGGGAACGCAAATAACAGAAGTACACGAAGATGCATTTCGGTATCCATTTAGAATTTCATTTTTATTAAAATTACTAAATATTATACAATATTAATTATATATTTTTATTCAGGGAGGTATTTGGGTCAGAGCATTCTGGTCATGTATGATGTTTAGGAGCTGGTGTATTACCTAGCCAAGTTTTCCCAGAGCAGTGTAATCGATGAATAATTTTTACACAAGATAATCTTCCTACGTTTGATGTTAATGATAAGTTGCGAGAAATGGAAGAAAAAATGAAAAATATGGAAGCACATAGATAGGCAGAAATGGAGCGGATGAGGCAGATGCATGAACAACAGATTCAAAATTTTATCAATGTCATCCAAAGTATGATATCTGGAATTGCTGGGGGATCTCGTGAGCCTGAATTATTACCTACACAGGTAGTCACATATTGAATACTAATGTTCAAAAATACTTATATAGAAGCATGATATATTAAATTAAATTTATTTTTCAGATGACAATTATCTTGGCAGATATTATGTGGCAACATAGAAGTTCTCCATCAAATGCACATGAAAGTGGTCATAGATCTCCTCTAGTATCAGAGCCAAATAAAGATTAGATAGAATTTTTTTTTAAAAAAAGTATTTGTCTGATGTTAGTACTTTTAGTAATTATTGAATTTGGAACATTATGACTGTTATTTTATATTAGCATTTGGAGTACTCTTATTATTGTTTTGGAGGATAATTGTTTAATAATGTTATGTATTGATTTGGTGGATTGAAATATTAAATATCATGGTTTGAACAACTCCTAAATTTAAAGCTTTAATAGCGTTTTAATGTGCTCCTATTCCCATATTTAGGAGCGGTTTAAAATCGATCCTTAATTTCTAGTATTAATAGCATTTTGAAATCGCTCTTATATCCATGATGTATAGAAGCGATTTAAAATCATTCTAACAGCTAAAGGGTTTTGCAGCGGTTTGAGCCGTTCCTAAATTTATAACTACAGAAGCGATTTGAAACCGTTGTTATATGTATAATGTATAAGACCGATTTCAAACCGTACCTACAAAGTAAAAATAAGAGCGGTTTTATAACTTTTACCAACGGTTAAAAAAATCGCTACTATAAGATATAGGGACGGCAATAAGAGGAGCGATTTTTAAACCGTTGGTAAAAATGTAGGAGTGGTTGATAACCGCTCTTGAAAGTTAAAAAAACCACTCCTATATGGGTGTTTTTTTTGTAGTGGTTGTCTCCAATTTAATTAAAGGTGCCTTGATCAAATTATTTTTTAAAAAATAGTGATTGAGGCATCAGGATCAAATCCAAATGTCTAAATTTATTTATTTATTTTAAATCTTAAACTTAAATACCTATAATATACTTGTACGTATCTAAATTTTTTTGATCTTGAGCACTATAACTCAAGAAGGAAGCCTGAACCTTACCGGAGAAATCTTATTAACTTAAACCCATTATAATCCATCCTCTAATTTTAAAATTTTAAATGCTAAATAATGTAATATATCCCGTAAGCATGTAATTTTTTTATATTGAACACTTATAACACAAGATAGAAGTTCGAACCTTAGAAGGAAAATCTTATTGGCTTAAAACTACTATAACCCAACCCCTAAATCCTAAAATCTTAAACCCTAAATATATCCCAAAAAAAAAATTAATGTGATTTGAATCCAGGGCGCTATGGATTGAATCTAGGTGCCTTGGGTCTGCACAGGCGGGTAGGGGCGCGATTCATACAATATCATTCTCTTATATATTTATATACACGAGCCAAATCCTCCTTGCACCTCCGGCAGGTTTTTTTTAAAATTTTTTTTGGGATATATTTACGATTTAAAATTGATAGGGTTGAATAATCCGTGCTCGACACGAGGGATGAAGAAAGCCACGGGGCACGACATGACCGAAGCGACCTCCCTTCCTGAGCCCCCCTCAGGAAACGCGTCCGGGAAAGGTAGTCCGAAGACTCCTCCCGGGAGCACCCCGGGAGGTTAGGCCCCAAGAGCACCTCGGGGGTTATAGCATCGATAGTCCCGAGCACACCTCGGGAGGTGGAGTCCCCCCAATAACCGACCTCAGGTACTGATCCCCCTCTCGGTACAGATAAGCATCCCCGTAATAAGAGGTCCCCACGACCCTTAACTGTTGCAACGGGTGGACGTGTGATAACGGCGCAGACCGTTTCAAAGGATATCCCGCTACTGCCGAAATAGGAGGGGGGCGTGGCTTAAGTATCGGAGACGTGACACCGATCGATGGGCACGTCTAGTCTATCGACATCAGTATAAAAGGTAGTCCAACCCCTTCGGTATGGGGGTTACGCTCTCTCAACTCTAGACACATTCATTACTTCTCGCTACCTTTACTTCTCGGACGGATATTGACTTGAGAGTCGGAGTGGACTCCGCCGGACCTCTGCCGGTGTGTCCCCTAACGCTCGTGTTAACTTTGCAGGACCCTAAGTTCCTCCCCGCCGTAGCAACTTCTACAAGGGCAGAACTCCAGTGTCTGGCCATCGTCGTCGACTCTTTCCGGAACTAAAATTTTAAGATTTAAAAATTTAGAGGTTTGGTTATAGTGAATTTAAGTCAATAAGTTTTTCCCTCTAGGATCCATATTTCCCTCTTGGATTATAGTGTTCAAAGTAAATAAAATTTAGATACTCATGGAGTATATTATATGTATTTAACGTTTAAAATTTTAGGATTTAAAGTTTAAGTTATAGTGAGTTTAAGCTAATAAGATTTATTTCTAGGGTTTAGGCTTCTCTTTTATGTTATAATGTTCAAGGTAAAAAATTTTAGAAACTTGATTTACATGTGAGAAAATTTTGATTTTTGTAAAAATAAAAAATAAAAAAAAATAAATTTAGACGCTCCCATTGCATGGGAGGGGCCTCAGTTTCTTAAAAAAAAAAAAACCGAAGGCACCTCCAATTGAATTAAAGCTGCCTTCTCTTGAGGAACGGACGAGTTTGTAGGCGTTGATCCGAATTTTATCAAAATAATATATACACACACATGAGGGTTTAAGATTTAAGAAATTTTTAATTGATAGGGATGGGTATCCCAGGGTAGACACATGACACGGGGAAGCTACATGGCAGGGCTCACCAAGCCGGAGCACTGAGGTCAGACCGAGATTACCTCGGGAAAACAGGCAAAAGCCCTCGAGGCCAAGCCAGGTGTCGGGCTCTCGAGACTACCTCGGAAGAACATGCGAAGGCCCCCGAGGTCAGCTCGGGTGTCAGGCCCCTGAGGTCAGCTCGGGTGTCAGGCCCCCAAGACCCTCTCGGTAAAACAAATAAAAGCCCCGAGATCAACTCAGGAGATGAGACCCCGAGACCGACTCGGGAGAGGGGAGCCCAAAGATCAATATAGGAGATAACCCGACCTCAAGTATTCGTTCCTCTTTCCAGAACAGGAATGTCATCGGATAATTATTGTCTGCAACATACGACAATTAAAGTCTTAATGATCGTAACGACCATTATCAAAAATATCAAGGAACCGATTATTAAAGAAGGTGGAGAAGAACTTGGCGACACGTGTGACCAAAGCCTCAGGTATATAAGGTGCTTCGGCATCCAAGTAAATGGGTGAGTATTCCGCACTTAGAGAAAATTCTGATTCCTCGTTGTCCTCCTAAAAAGAGATAAGAATCCTGAGTTGAGCGTCGGAGTGGGCTCCGCCGGAAAACCTTCCTGTGTGTTCCCATTAACGCTCGTATTAATTTCGTAGGGCGCGATCGTCTTCTCCCCGCCATCGTCCTCGTGGGCTGTGCTTTAGTGACTTGTCGTTTGCGTCATTCCCTTCCAAAACATTGTTGATTAAAAATAAACTGATGCACCTTGATCAATTCCAAGCGCCACTATATCTCATCTTACCATTTGCAACATATCACCCAGCACTCTCACCATTGGCGCCCCTTACAAGCAAATTGATCGAGGAGTCTAGAAGTGATCCGGGCACCCCGACCTGTTAGGATCGACCATCATGGATGTGCAAGATATCAAAAAATAATGAATCAGATAACAGTCGAACATGACGATCGGCATGACTCGATATAAAAAAATGATAAATCCGATAACAGTCAAACATGGGGCGACCGGTTTAACCCCACAAAAGTTTTCTACCATCTGCCAGGTAAATTAGTCTAACATCCCGTGCTTGCGTGCCTCATTTGAAGAAAAAAATCCTATAAAATATGTCATAACTGAGAATCGAATCATAAATATCCGATTAACTAATTGATGCCTATTCACTACACCATTATCCTGGGTGGATGTAAAGGGTATCAACCTCTATATATATATATATATATATATATATATATATATATATATATATATATATATATATATATATATATATATATATATATATATATATATGGTCCTCATTGTCTGAGCATTCAATGTAATTTTCTTTTTTGATTTTTTTTAAAAAATAGTTTAAATATATAACCCAAATTTTAAATCAATTAAATCTTAAATTTTAATATATATTTATATTGTTATCAAGCATCTTTTAACATTTAGATATTATGAGCCTCCCAAATATTTTTCATTTAATTTTTTTTTACATTTTGTACTGTATAATTTAATTCCTAAATACTAAAGTCAAAATTATAAATAACTTAATCGTAAGTAAAAAAATAAAATAATTACGTGACACATTATCGTGCACATATTCATCTTGTGCATTACATGATAACGAAATATTATATATATATATATATATATATATATATATAAATATAAAAAAATTTTTTGAATTTCTAAGTTTTGTTTTTAATTATGTAATTGGAGTTTTCTTAAAATATAAAACTAAAATTATTTTTGATACAGAATTACAAACCGTGTTTTTTGATACAGAATTACAATTTTAATTAATTTTTAAAACAAAATTAATGTTTTCTATTTAAAAAAAAAATTAGAAATTTGTTTATATATTCTAAATTTTAACGATACATATCGCCTTAATTCATGTTTGTTTTCCTCGCCTCTTTCGTATTTTCAACTTCTTCGAGCCCGACGCTCGAACGTCTCCGCGTGGGTTTCGATCGGCGATTCCTCCCGCCGGAACCCTAATACACGGATTCATCGGAGCAATCCGCAGCCGAAAACCTAATCGACGGATTGATCGGAGCAATTGCAGTATCAGAAGAGACGAGATCCTTCACACCATTCCCAATCTATTCCCCTTATTATTATTATTTTTTATTTTTTTTTATTTTTTTAACTTGCATTGTAATCGCTCCCCTGGACCGGTGACGAAAGAGACAAATCGTTATCTTTTTCTGGAGATAAGAATTACATGTAAGGGATATATTCTGGAGAAGTCTGGAGATTTTCCGTGCTAGAACAAGTAGATCTTGGATTTAGGTCTGCCGGTTTCAGGAAGTGAGGATTTGCAGATTTTGATTCATTTGATGATAGGATTTTGTAAAGGGTCAGGGAGATGAGTGGGTCTACCTTCCGGAGGGAGGGACGATGGCTGCAGCGTCATTGGGTCTTCGGTCGGGAAGCTACGGATCATTGCATCAACAGTTACAGGATGGTGCTTTTCCGGCAACTCAACCAATCCTACTTCGAAGGGCTACAAGATCCTTTTCCGGAATACGAGAAAGGGAGAAGATCTTGCCTAGGATTTACAAGTTTGTTGGGAGGAGGAAGGTCGGAATTCTACTGATGCTCATGATTTCAGCTGCATTACTGTCGTTTGTTTCGGTTATTAGTAGAGGTTAGTTACCATTTTCAGTATTTCTAGTCATGAGTTTGTTATTGAATTGTAGGTAGGTCATTTCATTCATAAATAATATCAATTACATCACACTGCCATGAATTTGATGCTGAATTGTACTAGGTAATTTCATTCGTGAGTAATATATAGTGAATCATGCTTCATTATACATCTATAAGTTTTGATGGATTCTTAATTGTCCTAGTAGAACAGTAAAATCTTTTCAATCTTTTGTTATGCCATATTCTAATTCCCCATTTTCTTTTGATCATTTATTGGTGAAAATTTAGTTAGACAAGTTGACCAATGCAAATTTGCTTGTACTTATTTTAGAGGCATAACCCAACTGAATTTTAGATCAAGACTTAACAGAGAGCTCAGCAGTTTTGTTTAGGTGTGTCATATCAGGTAGTGTTCCATTTGGAGCAGTGTACTCTTGATTGTTGTAGAAGTTTGCACTAAATTTATATTTTTAGGAGCTATAGTACATTGGCGGTATCAGTATGAGTTGTGGGTTGTGTATCCTGATAAAATTTCTTCAACATGAGTTTCTATCAGATGAATAACATTTTCCATCATGCTAATTTACATTACCAACAAATCCCAATTCCTCGATACAATAACAACAATCGAACCCTTATCCCACTGAGTTGGGCCGGCTACATGAATCCCTCCTATGTCATTGGATTCGATACTCTATTATATACTATTCAATATTTAAATGAATTTTATCCTGTATTATTATTGCTAACCATCTTATTTGATTTCTCTTTCTCGATTAATGTGCATATTTGCCATGATCTCACCTCACCTAAGTAGGGAATTTATTGGTCACCAAAATACATGTTTAGACTATCTTAAACGCATCTCTCGGAGTTTTCGTACCTCGTACTTTCTCTCTAATGCTCTTGTTTCTTATCATGTTCATCCTTATATATCCTCATATCCACCTTAATATCCTCATCTATGTGACTCTCATCTTCTACTCGCGCTCAATTCATAGCCCAACATTCAGCTCCATATAACATAGTATGTTTAATTGTTGTTTTGTAAAACTTCCCTTTAAGTTTTAGAAGTACCTTACGTTCACAAAAAAAAAAAACATTTGACGCCCTTCTCCATTTCAACCATCCTCCTTATATCCTATGTGAAACATCTCCATCAACCCTTCCATCCTTTTACAAAATCTAAATCCTGGATATTGAAAAAAAGTTGCTTTTTAGGGTGCAGTGTTCCTTCATGCATCATCCTTGTAGTTCTAAATATGTTTTCCTTATACTGTTTTCAATTTTGATATAAACCCCTAGTAAACCTTCTTATCTGCAGTTTTGATATATTAGTTTTTAATTATGCATCATTATGCATCATCATGGCATATGATAAACTTCTGTTGCTATTTTAGATGAAGATTCGTTATTAGGTGCTACAACACATCTGCATTCGGCAAATCCTTCAAGAAAAAGTTTCAACTCCCCATTTATTGTTCCACTTGAAGAGTCCTCAACTAGGCATAGTACAAATCGTATTTCTCTTCCCTCTCATCATGAAACACAACATCCTTGTGAAAACTTCCCTGTTCCTTCTCCACCAATGGATAAGAGGCACACTGGTCCACGTCGTAAGTGATGATATCTTATCTATATGCTTAACAACTTTTTGATTATCTATTATACTGACTTCTCTATCACACTGACTATCTTATGTGTGTTTTGCAGCATGTCCTGTTTGTTACATTCCCATAGAGCAGGCTCTGTTTCGCATGCCATATTCACCATCTTCGTCACCTGTCCTTAAGAATCTACATTATTTTTCAGAAGCTAGTTTAATCTCTTATGAGCCAAATGGGGGCTCTATTTTTGGCGGACATCCGTCTTTGATGCAGAGAAATGAATCTTTCAGCATAAAAGAATCAATGACCGTGCACTGTGGGTATTTTTCATCATCCTTCCTACTAATCCATAAATATTATTGGATGAATTATAAATGCATTTGTAATAGCATAAATCTGCAGTCTACAATGTGTATGATTTCTCCTCTTCCTTTAGTATCGATGTGCTTATATATGTGGAGTAAGGTCCTATTACTTTTATTGTTTTCTAAGTCACAGTTTAATTAGTCTTTCTACTCTTCCATCAGATTTGCAAATGGAAGGAAACCTGGTCAAGGAACTGGATTCAATATTGATGATGATATCCTTCTCGAAATGGAAGAATGCTATAATGTTGTAGTAGCCTCTGCTATATTTGGTATGAATATAATTGCTAATTTCGTTATTTTTTCCACTTATTTTTCCCCTTCTCTTTCCTTGTTGCTTCTCCAGGTTCTCTTTGCCCATTTAGATTGATTTGTTGTTTGTCTTGTTAACTAGGAAATTATGATTTAATGCAACAACCCAAGAACATTAGTGACCATACGAAGAAGAATGCATGCTTTTACATGTTTATTGATGAAAAAACTGAAGCCTATATGAGAAATTCTAGTGGTCTTGATGATTCTAAAAGAGTTGGTCTCTGGAGAGTGGTGTTGGTTCGAAATCTTCCATATGAGGATTCAAGGCGCAATGGGAAGGTACAGTTTACTCTCTACAGTACTATTGATTCACATTAGCTACAATTAACATCATTTTACATTTAGATTTGACCTTGCAATATGCACAACAACTAGGCCAAGTCAATTGTCCGTTTCGGTTATGTAACTGTTCATCATATTCTATTAACATTTCATAATGGAAGAAAAGTAAATGTAAAATAACCATGCATATTTTTTCACCTTTCTATACCATTACGCCTATGCTCATTACTTCATCATCGGATTTTGTGAACATATTATGTATCTTGAACTTGTTTCTAAATAATGTTACCTTCCTGACTGTATATTGGCATAATAAGCTCTTAAAGCTATCGATTAAATTACATTCACTGAAAGGACATATAAGACTACCAAAAACAAATTGATCTTCTTCAATTTTAAAAGCATCAAAGAGGTGACTCAACTCCATCCAAGATTCTTGATTTCTTCACACATGATTCATTTTTTATTATCCAAATGAATGAGTTTGAGCTTTTGGAATTTCGTAAAAGTCATTTTCATCTTTGATATATGTTATATATCTAATGCCTACTATTGTATGCTTTGTTTGTTTGCGTAGAAGGATATATCTTTAGAGTGTAACATTTATCAATAGTATTTTTCTTCATGTTCCATGGAGAAAATGCTAGAAAACAACAAGGTTGGCATTAAGGTTATTGTTGAATGCAACATTTAACAAGAATAACAACTTCGTAACATATAAAATAGAAATTGGACGACTTACAAAAATATGAAAAATGAATTAGTAAAAAGAAATAACCGAGTTTGATAAGTATATTTGTTCATAGAAGAGGTTCTGAAAGGGGTAACTTAAGCAGATTGATAAAAGAGTATGGGAGAAATAAAAAAATTAGATGATTACTTGAAATCAGTATTTGTGTAATCTTAGCTCTGGAACAAATTTAAAATGTATTTGTATGAACTAAATGGCTGTACGCTCTCATGATTTTGTGAATAAGCTTACTGTGATACACATTTACACTTTCTGCAGTCGTGTCTCTCCATATTCTTTTGTAATTTATGTCATTTCTAGTTTGCATTTATATTATTATTGTTTTTATTTTTATTTTTTAAAAATAGCAGTAATCCCTTTTTTATTATTTGAGATGATGCACTATTAAACAAGAGTTTTTTTTTTTAACATTAGCAGGTTCCCAAACTTTTGCTCCATAGGCTTTTCCCAAACGCTCGATTTTCTATTTGGATTGATGGAAAACTGCAACTCGTTGTGGATCCCTACCAAATTCTTGAGAGGTATACTTGGATGAAGGTCTTGGCCTCAAATTTTTTGAGTGGGCTTTCTTTAACCTTATACACTTTTATCTCTACGCTGAATGTTGTTCTTTGCTATTAAATAGCGTAGCAAAGTATTTGTGTATTTATATTACTTTAGTAGATAGTTTAACTTTTTGCAGCAAAATAATGTTATTTTTAACTTCAATTGTGAAAATTCTCATTGAAATTAATGTTTAACCATCCAAACCGTAGGTCAGCATGAGCCGTTGTACTAGATTACACCTATTCAACTAATGAAATGCTACGGTATGTTATTTACAAAATGAAAATTTTGTTTTTTTTATAAAAGTGACGGGTGAAATTGTTTCCATTCTTATATAATTGGAGTCGTTTAACTTATTCTTATAATTTACCCTTTTCTTTTGAAGTGAACATTTAGTTGCACAACCTGGTACACTCTTATATTAAATGTTGCGGCTTTATTTCAAGAAATATCGATATATTTAACTAGCGTTGCCGAAGGTATAGTTGATATGTGGTAGTTAGTAGTAACTGACTTTAGTTTTTTTATGTGTCAATAGTAAATCATCTACATGGTTTATACATTTTATATACGAATGACAAAGCAAAGCATTTGTGTTCAAATTTGATCCTTGGAACTCTACTTCATTGTCTGTAAAATTAGTTCATATACGCTGACATGCGTTTATATCCACTATCAGATTCTTGTGGAGGAAAAACTACACATTTGCAATATCTAGGCACTACAGGCGCTTTGATGTATTCGAGGAAGCAGAGGCTAATAAAGCTGCTGGAAAATACGACAATGCGTCCATAGATTATCAAATTGAATTTTACAAGAAAGAGGGACTGATACCTTATTCTTTATCTAAGCTTCCAATTACAAGTGGTGAGTGCTAGGTTTTACAAGTTGATTCATTTGTGAATAGATTACTCT
Source organism: Boesenbergia rotunda (assembly GCA_024364735.1). Classification (NCBI taxonomy): domain Eukaryota; kingdom Viridiplantae; phylum Streptophyta; class Magnoliopsida; order Zingiberales; family Zingiberaceae; genus Boesenbergia; species Boesenbergia rotunda. The sequence continues at coordinate 55,715 of JAGFNQ010000872.1, read as the reverse complement.
TGCAACACATGGATTAAATTTATTTTTTTTTTTGTACGCCAGACGTACCAGAGGGATGCGTGATCATCAGAGAACACATACCGATTACTGATCTATTCACCTGTCTGTGGTTCAATGAAGTCGATCGTTTTACCTCCAGGGACCAAATAAGTTTCAGTACTGTAAGGGATAAAATCATGTCCCAAGTTGATTGGACGATTAACATGTTTATGGACTGCGAAAGGCGCAACTTTGTTGTTCAGGTAAATCAACGTTTTATCATGATCTCTCTAACTTTGTTAACTATATTATGCCCCGATTTAATTAGACAACTTTCTTATCTATCAAATCGAATGACTTAATTTCGTTGTGTGTAATGGATAATAATGTCTATGGGAGCAACCAGAAGTGTGCTTATTTAGTTTGATGATGATGATGATTGTGCAGGCATACCACAGAGACCTATTGGAACAGCGAAAAGCACTTGCCGCGATGCACCACCACCCGCCGCCTGCTGCAGCTGCAGTGACACATGACAAAGACACAAGAGCACCGCCGTTGAGGAAGCTGCCTGGGAAAACGCCCGCGAAGCGTGGTAAGGATAAGAGATCCAGTTCACGACGCCGCCATCCGAGAGTCATCGGTGGAAATTTATGACAATTTTTGTCTCGATTTATTATTATATTTTCCAAAGTTCGTAAAAGTTAGGCAGGACTAATTATTCTCGAGTGCAAATCGCAATGTTCTATTAATTTCGTGAGGAAATATTGACAATTTAATTATTCGTTGTAAATAACAAATTTATGAATAAATCGTTTGGGAACATTGATTATGTACATGGATTTACCTTTTCAATGGAAAAGCTTCAGAGGCCAAGTTACGGTTAAAGAATGCAAATTCGTAATGTAACAAGGGAAGTTTGAAATTGCATTTCCAAGACAATGTGAATCCAACATATTGTATATTAAATCGATTAAACGGTATCTCCTAACAAAAATTGCAGTCTTCTTCCTCTTGATATAAAAATAAAAAGATCGTCAACAAACTTGTAAGTCCCACATAAAATGTTAAGACGTGCATTTGCTACGACTATTCTACTTCACTGCCAAGGATTCTTGTTCCTGTTCTTTTGGTAACTGATCTTGGCACTTGTTTTAGGATTCTGCAATAATCAACCGAGTAATGAGAAAATGATTTGCTCAAACTCCAACACATGAGTGCAATTTGACTTACTATTTTTTTCTTCGATTTTCCACGTGTCCTATTCTTTGGTGCTTTCAATTTGTATATTCGTACCATCCAGTGGTGTGTGGTAAACACCTGATGAGAAGTGTCGAAAAAATATAGTATGATTCTTAACGCATACATTATGATCAACAAAGTAGATCTTCTATCCTCCACAATAGGAAGATATAACTATTACACTGAAACACTACAACAGAGATTAATAAAAATATGTTTTACCTCCTCAAAGTGTGTTAGCTTGAAATGTTTTTTCCCTATTTCTGTCCTCCTGACTCTATCAAAGCCTTTACCATCTGTTTCCACAAACCTAAAAAAATAAAATAGTATGAAAGGGTACTCTAACTATAACAGTATCAGGTTCCTAGATAAGAAAGGATTTGCAAACCTGTAGTAGGACAACTTGTACATTAGGCAATTGAGCATAGTTGGGGTGGCTTGTGCATCAATACGATACTGGCCATCCCTCTAGATTGACAAAATAAACACTTAATAAAGTTTCTCTTCAAGAAAATAGTAGCTCATATATTTCTGTACCAGTTTTAACTATCTATAAGAATACATAGCATAGACAGCTATTGTAGTTCAATGGATTGACGTCTTATATGATGTACACCACACTTTTGTGAGCAAAGGTAGGAATTTAGAGGTAACACTCGTTGAAATTGATAAATTTACATTTCACCTGCTATGACTCGGTTACAATACAGAGTAATATATCTTATGCATGTAAAACTATGCTAAGTTGTTGACAATCTCTCAATCTTTTCAAAAACAATGTAAGAGAACAATAAGTGAAGTACTGCATGACAATGCAAGATAGAAGTGAGACACTCACAAGATAATCAGGCTCCCTGATATGTGGAAAGACACCTCCTCCAATTCGAACCATCCACAAGAATTTGTTGATGTCATCACTTGGGTAGCCCACAAAACCTGTTCATTGAAACAAAAAGCTAGAAAATTTAAAAATTAAAAACGCAAGTTTGAAATGATTGAGGGAATCTCACTTGAGAGCACAAACCTCCAAATACAACAAGAACATATTTGACATCCAGGGAATTGAAGATTTCCCAAGCTGGCTTCTCAGGTGAAGACATAGCAGTACCAACAGTGGCAATGTGAGTGTTATTCCAGGTATTATTGTCAACAATGACAGTACGATTTGCCATTGCAGTGGTCTGATAACCATAGTCCCACCAAGATGCTACCTATAAAATAATATAATTTTATGAAACTTAGGAACTTTTGAAATGTGCAATCTCAAAGTTACAGTGAGTGAAATTCCAGGTACATTGTCAACAATGACAGTACAATTTGCTATCATAGTTGTTTAACAACCATAGATCCTCTCCACAGCCAATTGCTGTTAATATATGAAAGCTCAAGAACACACATTGAACATGCACTACAAAGTAGCACAACTTTCAGATGGCTGATAAATCAGATACTCAGATGGCTTCAAAATTTATGGAGCTCAAATATCATCTATATTATCATTTAGAATTAGATCTACATCAGAATGCATCCCTAACTTTCTAGAAATTAGGAATACAAGCACAGAAGTCTCTTTGCTTCTTCCGTATCAAATGAAAAAGGCTTTTTTTTTTTAAAGTCATATAATCAAATGAAATATAGAACTGAGGAAAGGTTAAAGGGAGCTTCATTCCTGGGTCGGGCTTGAGCCATTTGAACAGACCAAAACAACAAGATCTTTGAAACAGTTGCCAATCTTTATCTGGTGTGTAGTTGTGTAATTGGCTTTGTTGAAATGCTTGCTTGATGGTTTGACCAACTCTTGATTGAGCCATAACATTTTTCTTGTTTCTCTTTTAATTGCATCAAATTGTAGGTAGGTATTTGCCCTTCCACTTAAAAACAAGTGGCTAAAAATATAATATAAAGGGTAAAAGTGAAATTGCTTTCAAGGACTCTTCGTTCTGCCATCACGCCATTCCAAGAGTTTATAGTTGCCATTTTCCCTGTTTTTCATTTCATCAATCTAGTTTTAGGTAGCCTTTTAGTATTGCTCTCAAAATCAAGACTGAATAAAAAATATAAACAAAAGGTGTAAAAATGGAACAGCTTGGCTGCTGAGAACATCGTGGCTTCAATACCAGAGAAAGAATCCTCGACCACACAGCCATATCTTTGTGTATTCAACACAGTTTTCATCATAATCTGAATTTTTTAGTATTTCTTTTGTGCAATGCATCTCTATCAGTAACACAAGAATCTCTTATGGTTTAAAAAAACAGAAATAAACAAAATATTATCGACAAGAATTTTTTTCCTCGAGCATAAAAACGAACAAGAAGTTTGCATAATATTGTGCATAAAAGATAAGTTAGAATGATACTATGATATTAAACTTTCAAATAAATATAGCAAATCTTACATCAATAGAAGTCAAGCAAAATACTTATGTACGAAGTTAAACCGTAAGCTACAGAAGGATATAACAATATATTAACCACACTGACTATCACAGTTCAAATTTTATCAGGCTAAAATTAAGTGCATATCAACATGTCTATCCATCAATAAGAAACAAGTATAGCTCCACATTGAATCAACTGACTACAAGTCCACATTCATTATCAGGATCACAAGTGACTTCTGTCTATCCGTCGCCTCCTTTTTTTAATTAACTCTATAAACATGTCTCTCCATCTCCCTTTAGATCCTAAATGATATAAAACCAGACACTGATGCAAAGTAGCACATTTGATTTACAAACAATTATAAAAAGATAAAATAAAAAAAAAACAATTATGCAATTCTGTTTCAATCTAAAACCACAACCAAATTCCTTTTATAAGATTATCTTAAGCATTAATGCATAAACATCCCAGAAATTGTGCAAGAACATAGAAAGGAGAAAATGAGAAATAACCTTATCATCTACATCAGTATTATGCTTCAGCCACGCATATGCTTCACGAAAATCATCAAAAACATGCAAGCCATCATGGGAATGAGATGTTAGGACAATCGATGGTGCAGAGTAAGCTTCTGCTGCTGCCCAGACACAATGAACCTGCAATAGCCAACAAAAAGTTTCAGTCAAGTTAAAACACCCAAATAAGACAGCACCAGAAATGGAGTACAATGTATAAATACAAAATCGATGAAATATCCAACGCAACATATTCTTCAATGGATGTATACCACTTAGATTAAGTGTCACTTTTCATTTCATTTTCCCTGACTTCTGGCCTTTCAAACTGAGAAATAAACAATAGAATTCACAAATAAAGCACTAGATTTTATATTGTCGGCGATCACTAACTTGTTTCCTCAGTTCAACAACAAGTTGATTAAATACATTCTTTCAAAACTTTGAACAAGTCAAGAAATAACAGTAATCCAAAACTTCTGACGTAAAACTTAGATCCTTGGTGATAGAAAAGCAGAGGAGGAAATAAATTGTCACCGAAAAGAAAATAGTTGAAGAAAACAAATTGGACAGTGATTTGAGATTTGCACCATCCATGATATGATTGGTATGTTCAGCACAAATTTTAAATTTATTTTTTGTTGTTTAATAATTTGGAGTGAATTAGCACTTCTATTTCAGTAATAATCAAGGAATATTTATAATCCCAAGTAAGCGTTTTCCTTATTAAAAATATATATTCCTCATGCTTATTGTTGAATCTATAAAAGAAGTCCAAAGTCTTATAATTTTTTAATCTTTTAATTAATACAATTTTCAATTTGTATTATCATTGTGGCAATTGTTTCTCAGGGTGAGGTTCATGTCCTTATTCATCATATTACAAATAAAACAAGAAATTTTCATACCACATAAAAGGCTCCTAAAATGATGAGCAAGAGAATGGCAACTGCAGATGCCTCCAAAGGTAGCACAAGAAGTTTTTTTGCATTTCCAGGTTTATCAGACACCTTCTCCACGTTTTCTTTTCCTTTCTCTTTGATTTCTTTTCCTTTCTCCAATATTTCTTTTTCCTTCTTCCTATTCTTCTTTGAAGGTCTTTCTTTGACTGTACTTTCATATTTTTCTGTTGGCGTCTTGCTATCAACCTTTGCTGGTTCATCTTGAGTCCCATTGTTAGTATTCCCTGCCTTGAAATTTGTATCATAATTGACACATTATAGTAAAACAGACATAAATTCAGAGTTATAAATTTTAAGAAATCAAAACAAGTGACAAATTAGTTTCCATACATCAGAAGGTGGAGTTTCAAATAATTTAGGAAGTTGAAATTTAATAGATCGTGTGAAGACGTCAAAGGCTTCAGACAGAGCAATGCCAGACATTATGCATGCAGCAGGAGCCAAAACAAGCATAAGGCGTACCTGATGAAAGAATTGCAAATAATAAGAAAGGTGGCAAAATTCTACAAGTATCATTGACAAGAAGAAATTGTGCCACATACCATAACTCCAGAAAAATATACTGATGTTGCTATATACAAAATCACAAATGAGCTAGCATCAGAAAGAGGTAAAAAGCAAGCCTGCAAGACATTAAATAAAGCGGAGTTGTTTAGAAAAATTAATAGAAAAAGGCAAAGACTGCCAATAATACCATATAATTATATAATTAACTTTGCAGTTGATAGCTAGTGAAAATTTGTAGGTTCTACCTAGCCAATAAAAATGGTGGAAGTAAAATTAAGATGGTTCATTAACTTAATAAGTCTGTTTGCTCTAAAGATATAATGACAAATCAATTGAACAAATGAAATTTCTGTATGAACTATTTTAATTTTAGACAGAGAATCACAACTTTGCAAGTATACAAGAATTCATTAAGTGGTTGAAATACACTAACAAACATGGATAGTGTGCAATATAAAATATTTTTCCAGAAAGACATATCACCTAAATGTAAAACTGGATAAAATTTAAAATTAAAACGAACTAAAAATGACATAGTAGACATTCCAAAACAACAAAATAACAATATAGCTGAAGGTAAAAGAAAATAAAGCAATAGGAAGAAACATACAACAATGCCAGCTGGAACCAAGAACGCCAACACATTGATGTCCATGAAATAAGAAGGCCATGTTGGTGGCTGATGTTCACTAACACTAGCAATGATGGGTATGTACTTGCTTGCATAAGTTCTGCTCATGTGAAAAGGAGGATCAAGAAGGTCAATTTACAGGATGCTAAATGAACCCAACCAGAAACAAAATTGACCAGTCAAAGGCTATGCAAAATGAAGCCAAAATCATTCATCAGCTCACATTCATACTGGGGCTCATATAAGGTGAATATCTAGTGCATGGATTGTGAATACTTAGCGTATACATAAAGATAGATAGCACTAAGCTCTAACAGTCTATAAACTTTATTACATTCAGAGGTCATGCCTCAAAAAACAAAACTGTCCTTGGTTGAGGAACATTTTCCAATGATTTACTGATTTAGGCCTAGACAACTAGCATTCATCGCTAACTTCTACAATAAATCCTATTTGTACTTTTAGAACTATATCACAAATAGCAACCATTTAAATATTTAGCAAAAATACCCCACAACAACCAAACCTTTATCATACTCCTACAACATTGGGCTCGATCCCCTACTATATCATCATCTATACGTAAATGAAATTTATCTTATTTTTATCGTTGTAATCAAGTCTTCTTTGGTTTCCCTCTTCCTTGATTATGAAAAATATATCTCAATAAGATTACCAAATGCTTGTGCTGTACAGTTCGTCATAACAATGATCTCAACGATTTAACAATTACAACAGTAACAAGCAAGCAACAAGTTCGAACTATTTAAGGATTTACATTGATACCAAAGAGAATATTATTAACATTATTATCAATAAACTTCATGAGAAGATGCTTACGGATCAAGAAGACTTAAGCTACGTCCACTCCAACCTTTTGTTGGGCTAGAAGCAACCAATGCTATAAGAATAGCTAAAACTGCACCACAAACAGCACTGACGCGGAAGAAACAGTTAATGGACAACACATTCATGCAACTAAACATTCATGGAACTATAGTGCAAAAAAATGAACTGCCACAAGCATAATGAAAGCTTACATGCCAATTGTAACGATAAGTGTCATAGCCACTTTAAACATCTTAGGAGATAATATTCCTTTGATATAATAAACTAGAGCAACCACGTGAATGATTATGAAAACCTGCAAATTAGAGGGCAAGCCAATATAAGCATATTGGATTCTAGCCACTAGCAATAGGTTCGGTGTTGCTAAGAAATACAGACATACTTTAAGCTCTTCTACCATGCTACCGCAGAAAACTAATGAAATTCAATCTTGATGGTACTAGAATTCAAAATATATAAAAATATCCATGGTCCAAATTGATGTGCACCTTTTCCCCTTACCTATGGGTATTTACCTTAATAAGATTATAGATTATGTTGTGTAAACATGGTGCTGTTAGAATGTAGACTGTAACTATTTATACTAAATAGTAGCAATTTCTTAAGGGAACTTAACATCAGTCATGTATCATGCAGAATGAAGAAAGTACCAACAAAGTTTGGTCCTCAAGTAATAGAACTCCCATAAAGCATAGAAAAATAGCATGCCATGAGATTTGATATTGAATGACAAACCAAAAATGAAGCAAAATGCTCAGATGTCATCACTGCATTGAAACCAACTACAGGCACCAAGGAAGCTAACAGTGTTCCAAAAACCACCTGCAAAGGCACAGTAATTTTATGTGACAAAAGTGGCACCTCTTTATTAAAAACAAAACATTTGATGTATTAGAACTAGATGACGGCTTAAAGCAAACAGTTATATGCAACAGAAAACACTTACAAGAGGAGCATAGGCAATGTACAAACGCGACGTGTAACGACCAGTTACAATGCACAAAAGGACATGCATTGGAATAAGGTTGATAATAAATGTATAGCCACCCCAAGAGCACACCTACAAAGAACAAGATACTACTGTAATTTCTACTTGGAAGATGATTTGATGAATAAAAGGCAGAGCATGCTTTACCATGTAGAAATATGATAGAGCATTCAGAGTAGCATAAAATAGGGATCCAGTATTCAGTGTCTGCATATAATTCTTGAGATCAGAAGACTTGTAAAACAAAACATCACAAACAATAACTAACATTTGGCCAATAATTGGATAACTAAGCCATCTATTTTTTACATAAAACAAGAGGAACATGAATTCACAACACATAACATAACCAGATTTATACCTTGATATAGAGATAAAAAGTGAAGATTAGGGCAAATATTGCAACAGCTTCATTGTCATAGCTTCCAGCCACAGACCGTGAAATGTATGAGGGAACCTGTACATAGAGGAGAAAGATCTAATTATTTTTCTGAGATTAAAAGAAACTGTCACATAAAGATACATGTGAAAATGCAACATATAGAAGAAATTGCCCTTTTAACCCTAACCAGAAAGCAAAATTTATAAGATGACTAACTTTTCTTTCTTATATACAAAAAATATGATGAATGAGACCATGAATTCATGACACTATTATATGAAGCATGAAGAGCCATATATATTTCAGCAAGGCTATAAGAACACATGGTATAAGTTGTGAATTCTTCTCACACATACATTCTGGTTATCACTAATCAACAGGAACACAAGTAAGAACAAGATTACCATCGCCAATAAGGCCGCTGCAGTCAAACCAGCTCCAGTTCCCTTAACTTCCTGCAATCCATGCCAAAAGGATTAAAAAACAAGTGTTTATCAAAATTTCGACGAATATCAATATGAAAAACAAGAACAAACAAATAGATGAGAGGGTGCCTTTGTGAGAAGGTATGTAGCCCATGCTGCATTCGCTGAGAAAATAGGAGCTGTGAATACACAGACAGTTTCCACAGACAGAGGGATGTTCAAGTTATTCAGCAGCCTGCAATCATGAAGTAAGAAATGCATTATTATTTAAACACATTTTGATAGATTATTGCTTGTCACAATTAAGAATATCTAGCAGACATACCACCATATGAAACCTGCTGTTAATGTCAAACCAGGGTAAACTGTTCCACCAATTACACGACCAAGGGGATACCTGTCAAATCATACTAGGAAGATTAGTTCGAAACCAATATCAAGCTTGAAGTTTCAGAAACAAGTTGACATGTACTCTGAGATAGTACCAGGTTCGGTCATCAAACCAATTCCAAAAGTCGTATATTCCATTCTTTGTGAGAAACTGAAAATTTTGAAAAGCAATTCAGGAGAAAAGGCGACATGCTTAGTGTATCAACTCCAATGCTTTCCAGTTTGCAAATAAAATAGCTAATATTATCGTTATCAAATGTCGCAGCCTGACAAGATGTCTTTTCAATAAAGTATAATAGCAAGATTTCAGAAAGTGTACTAGGGGAATATAAATAAATTATAGTAGTCATAAAGTCCAAACTTACAGTGGTCAAATAATAGAACTCTAATTGATATTTTTTTTTTAAAAAAATCTGACTATAAACACTATAAGATTGTTAAAGAGATATATTATTAACTCTTTTTTAACAAAATAACGTGTGCGAGAGGAGATGAGAGTAATAAAACAAACATGGAAAGAATCAAACCTGAGTGACTCTATAGTTGAAATACGGATCAAACTCGTGAATCACACTCTCATACTTGATGACCTAGAAGATGAAAGAAAACAACAACAAATGCAACACTGAATCATCGCCCATCATTAGCTCAAAAATAACTGCATGCCTCCAGTTCAGTATTGTATTCCCACTGCAGATCTAGATTGGAGGTGATCGATCAATGAGAAAGACGACTTACCGAGAATAGGCGGATCGAGAAGGCTAGGGTTCCGATCAGGAGTAGAATGAAGAATCCGAGAACGCCCCCGAAGGCCTTCCGCAGGGATCCTTCCCCTTTGGCTTCGGAGGCATCCGCCATTGACGGCTGGATCGAGGACGAGGGACAGAGTGGGAGGCAAGAGGAGAGTGGATACCCCGACGAAGACTTCTTCAGGGTTTGGGATTCATGAAAGAGATCCCACTCCAACTCCAAAGTCCTCTTATATATCTGCGCAGTTGTTATTGCCGTCGGTCTCTTCCATACAAGTCGTTCGGATGATCGCCACGTAATCAAATAAAAGTATCACTACCGTCCGTTGGGATAAAAATGTTGGGGGCGTTGAACAGGAAGCAGACCTATAAATCCAAGAACTATCTGAACGTGAAATTATAACATTAAATTTAACATAAATAATATAATATTTTTTATGTACACATCCGATTGTCGCTTGGGTATCGACCCACCTCAAACAAAACTATAACCTAAGGGGCATAGTAAATTTATTGAGGATTACTACAATTGAAATGTCATATCATTCACGTTAGGATTTATGTTGGATTAAAAGGGGCTCGTGTAAGATTTATGCAGGCAGATAATTCCGTTTCAATTTTGTTTAATCCAATTTATAAATCCTGAGACAATCCTAATTTCTTATAGAAATTCTTATATTTAATGTTCTTAAATCAATCGCTTATTAAAAAAAATTAGCTATTAATTTATCGAAATTGGAACTCCATCTATAAATATTTAAAAAAATAAAAAAAACGTTACACACCATTGTCCCAAGGTAATAATCCAGTTTTCATGATCAATCTTGAAGAAGAGAAAGCTATTAGGTGTAGCTTTTTATGACTTCTTAAATTTAAGATTTTACGATAGCCTATATATACCCATATTAATCCAATTAAGCGACTTTTATATGTAATTGAATATATCATAGATAATTTTAAATTATGAAATTTAAAACAACAGATATATCATAATATAACTCATATTATATTCTTTATTTATACTTAGCAATTACTCACATGCAATTGTAATATAATGCATAAACACGGATAAATTTTAGTATATCTAAAATGAAAATTTATTTAATTAAAATTTAAAATTTTAATTTTAAAAATTTTTAAATGTAATTTTAATTTAAAATTTAAAAATAAAAATTTATTTAGTTAAAATTTAAAATTTTAATTTTGAAAATTTTAAAATATTTTATCTTTTGAATTTGTTAAATTATTTTTTAAAATTTAATTTTTTTTTAAGATGGGTAGAATTTATGTTTTCAAGATTTATAATTTTACTTTCAAAAGTTTTAAAATTTAAAATATAAAGACGAAATTACTAATAAACGTTAAAAATTTTTCAATGTGAAAAAAAATACCATTAATATAATTTAATTTTAAACTTTACCGGTAAATTAATTGAGAATTCACTAATAAAGATGATCAAAACTAGAAAAGCACAATTATAATTAAAAAATATATAAATTCACGAATTATTCAAAAGTTTTATTCATGAATTAAGTCATACTGTATCACTGAAGGAAAACAATGTTATTATTCATAAATGTTCAAGTTTATTTATTTTTTATATTTTTGGTTTCAAACCAACACAAGTAAGCTCTTCCTCAGCTTTTACATCCCTAAATCCAACTTAAACAGTAAACGCCCTATATTCTAAATAAAATACCATGAGCAAATCAACAAATATCACCCTGAAAACAGCAAACTAGTGATTTGCCCGTAATCTTGGTAGATATCGGGGAAATTTAATTCAAGAGGAAGAGTGTTGCCTACCAGTAGATAGATCAATGAGGCATTCCTTCACAAGTTCTTTCACTCTTCTCTTCATCAGCTTCTCCTTCACGGTAGAAAGCATACCACGATAGAACATCTCCATTCGTGTGAGCTCCTCATCATCTGCCTTTTCAAGAACACCCTCCAATTCCTTTCTGATGTCAAAAACACCAGACTCTTGCAGTGACTGGGATAGCCTTCGCTCGTCCAGTGGCTTCCGGAACATTGATATGTGTAGGAGATTGGCGTATCGCTCCATCAGAGTCAGTTTTGTCCTTAGAAGGTTCGATTCTTCCGTCACAGCAGACAGCTTTTTGTCTGTTTCTTGGAGCTTTCCAACTTCATTGTCTCTCGTTTTCGGCATTGTGTCTCTACTATTGCTTCCTTTCTTGGCTACCATTTCACCGGGAGGCCATAATACAGGTGAAGGAGCATAACTGTCGGTGGTCAAGCCGGTGCCGAGGACACCACTTCTTCCTCTGCCCCATGCCCAGAGTTTATAACCATTGTCCGAAACAAGAACCGTATGGGCTGCACCGCAAGCAACTTGTACGGGGCCAGTAAACCTTATGCCATTCGATTCAGGAGCCCGTATTCTCAAAGGAAGGTGTGCATCCCCAGCATCAGTTCCAGTGAAGCTAGCATCTGGACACAGTCCGAGGCCCTTCTCCATTCCCCAAGACCACACTTCACCAGTCGAAGACACAACGGAAGTATGAAACAAGCCGCAATCCAGAGAAATCAAGAAAGCATCTTGTGGTAAAGAATCTAAAGGCTCCGGCACACATGAGCTTTGAGTAGTCCCGCGACCAAGTTGACCATTTTCACCAAGACCGCATGTCCAACACTTGGATTCAATCTCCTGGTCATACGACTTCTTATTAGCAAGAATTGCCGTATGGAATGCTCCACAGGCAACTTCATAGACAACCCAAGGTGATTCCTCATCAAAAGTTGATATGATTTCGGGTTGTGACCGGCTTTCCTTGTCGCCTAATCCCAGTTGACCGTGCTTATTGTTGCCCCAAGAGTAGCATACAAGGTCACCATCGCCTCCGTTGTATGTTTCTCCAGTACTTACTACAGCAACAACATGTTCATTTCCGCAGGCTACCTTGACAACAGTATGACCATGGAAGTGCCACACAGGAAGAGGAACAGCACTGTTTGAGAGGCAAAACTGCCCATGTTCGGTGGCTTGTGGAGAGTTTCCCCAGATCCATAGAGACCCATGATTGTCTATTGCAAGAGACATCATTCCTCCTGCCTTGACAGTGCAGATCTGCATCCAAGACATCCAAATTAGATCAACCAAAATACTAATACTATTACTATACTATTACTTCATGATGTGGCAATATACAATCTCAAATTCTGTAAGTCTAGATATCAGTGTGTCACATCCTTTAAGGTGTGTGTTGGCTTCCCTAAGCCGTTTCCAATATGTAGCATGATATATTTGTTGAGGTTGCAAAGATATTTTCTCATTGAAAATACATGGGAAAAATTATAGACGTATAAGGGAAAAATATCTCCATTGATATGAGACTTTTTGGATAAAATCCAAAAACAAAATCACGAGAGCTTAAGCCCAAAATGGACAATATCATAAATTCTTTCGGTCTTAACAATTGGTATCATAGCCCGGCCTGCCAAAAGGTCTAACTGTCGATTGCGCACAAGAGCTATGGTCTAATCGAGTCATGTGAGTAGAATATTGACCTCGATCAAAGGAAGTGGGAGCTCCCGTGTCTGGATTAAGAGGACCAAACACCGAGAAGGAAGTCCTGGTGGACGACCAGGCAAAAAAGCCCTAGTTGCAGCTAGGCAAGGAAGTCCTAGTAGGTCGGGTGGACCGAGAGGCAAGAAAACCTGATGCGTCAAGGATCGGACGTCAAACGAACAGACTTACCGCTTGAGGAGGACCCTGTGGTCCTTCGTTTGAGAAGGGAGGGGGGGGGGGGGGGTTGTTGGGGTTACAAAAAACATGGTTCCACATTGAAATGATCCCAAGACCTATTGGGGCAAACACCCATGCAACTATCAATTGTGTCAACCCATGGGGGCATCTGTAGCCTGATAAATGATTACATATCACGTGGTCATATAAGACATTTTGCCCTAGCACAGCGATATTTTGCATGGGAGAGGACGGACATCCAACAAGCATTTTGCATCCCAAGATCTATTGGAGCAAACACTCATGCAACTACCCGTGGGGGGCATCTTTAGCCTGATATATGATTACATACCACGTGGTCATATATAAAGTTAATTAGACGACATCCATGCCTTTTATTTGCCTGGTAATTTCTTTTATATAGGGGTGATTATGGTTCAGTATATCAGTTTGATTAGTGTATCGAAACCAAATAGGGATATGCACTGCACCAAACTAAAACAGTTCAATTTATTGATCAGAAAGAAAATTCAAATCAAACTGAAATCAAACCGAAATCATTATCAGAGAGTGTGGGAACTTCTTCATTTGGTTTTCTGTAAGTAAAAGCTTCTCAATCATGTCTGTTGATCTTGAATGAATATTACCCTATGGCTTAATTACTGAAAAGCCCAATCCTTACACCGTCTTAAATCAGGGTATGTTATTGGAAAGACACTGTGATTCAAATACAGGAGGTTCTCTTCAACTCTATTACCATCCTAAGTTTGATCAGGCAAACATTAGTAGAACATAAATATTACGAAAATGGCAAATCTCAACTTACTAACCTCAACAGCCATCATCATCATCAAACCCGACCCCAAAATTAAATATGAAATAACTCGCCTTTCACTTTAGAACCCACAGCTAATAAATAAAAGCAGTCATCATATGTATTTGGTTAAACAACATAGATAATCAAAAGAATGCTTCTAATATTTGAGTTTACTAGAATTTGAAATCATCCAAGTTAACTACCTTTAATGAAGACTCAGTGCTAGCTGCACTTGATTCATCAGTCAAAGAATCCGGACTGCCAAGTCCCTTGAAGTGTTCAACCAAGCAAGGAATTGAGCAATTTTCCTTGTCATGACCAAGCTGACCATCCATGAAATAGTCAAGGCACAAAAGTATATGACAAATCAGAAACCACAAGGATATGATTTCACATACACCATCAAAAGATTTCATTGCAAAGGATACAGACATTGTAGCCCCAGGACCAAACAGAACCATCATCTAGCAATGGGAAAAAGATTATTAGCAAGAATGTAGTTTGGAATTACCCATAATATTTGATGGAAAAGGGTCCTGCTACTTTAAGTTTAATGTCAATTGCAGAAAAGAATTAAACGTCTCTATTCACATTTTCCATGTTTAATTAAGTCCATCTGGATATATGAAATGCAATATTTATCATAATATTAATGTCAGACATCATTGGGTAACTGACAAAGTAATCAGCGAATGCAGGAATCAACAAACAGGTTAGAAGAATAAATAATATCTTAAATAGTGTAGGAACAATCTACTTTAGCATTCGATTAATTAAATTAGTAGACGTTGCAAGACAAAGGTGTGGTTCTGTGTTTGAAATCATTTTGATTATATTGCACACTTAGTAGTTACAGACATATCTAAATATACTATCGGCTAAAAAAAATTTTGGCCCTCCAAATGTTATGGCAACCTTCATTACCAAACATCCTCTTCTTGCCAGACAACTGGAACTAAGTCCCATATTAACAATAAAAAGAAGTAAAAACACCAGACGGGATTAATTACTGTAGGTGGAGCTTGAAGCACATGGATAAGAATAAGATATTTAATTCGCTCAAAATCAATGCACCAAAGTTATAATTCAGAAGCTTCGACGAATGTAACCCATGTTCATGCTGTAGAAAGATATATAAATAATAAATAATATGAAACAAATGCAGAATTGGGACAAATAGCTGCTGTTGTGTTCTAAGATCTAAAACTGAAGAATGAAAACTTTATGCATAGCTACAACTTCTAATGCAATGTCTAAGTATCAGACAAAACCAAGAAAGGGATCAAATTTAGTAGCTCACATCTGATCATGAAGCTAGAGATAAGGTAATTGACATATATCGCATGTGATACTGATAAATTCTGCAGAGAATCTGCTCACAATTATCTACCTAGATCCACTAATGATTATAGAAGATTGACGTCGCATACAGTAAAAAAAAAACCTCCCATTCATAGTATAATAGTTGTACAAACACTAGAACAAGTGTCAACACAAAGGGGAAAACTGAGAGGGACCCTAATCTCAAAAAGGAGTTGATACAATAAAAGAAAAGAGATATTGATCAGACCTCGTAAGCCAAGACTGTGATAAGCACCAGTAGCGATCCCTACGTAGTTGGCTTGTGACACGCTGGAACCATCGGAAGATGCAATTGGAACCGGGAAGAGCTCGTCGTCTTCCTTACTGGTGCCGAGCCGCCCAAATGTCCCCCTTCCCCAAGAGAACAAGCTTCCATCCGCTGAATCAAAACGAAAATTACGAAGATACAAGACTACGGATCGAGGGGATGAACTGCGATGTATGGGGGAGAGGTGAGATACCAGTAAGACCGAGCGTGTGAGCTTCTCCAGCGGCGACAGCGATTACCTTGCGAGACATACTTTGTGAGCAAGTGAGCAATTTGTGTTCGCGATGTGGATCGGCGAAATTCACGATTTTTAATATGCCGGCGGAGAGGCAGGAAGGATAAGATCACTTCCCCTGGAACTGCCTTGTCTAAGGCTCTTGCCTCTTGGTAAAGTGGTAAAAAGAAAACAAATTAAGAAAAAAAAAGTTTGTCAATTTTGATTCTCCCGTAGCTACAGGCACTAATAATTATCTCAGATATTTACGATTCCATGATATATTTTCTAAAAAAATTTTCTCTGAATAAGACATGAATTCTGAGACATTGAATTTCAAAATTATCCATCTTGAACTTCCCAATTTACCTGATGATTGACAGAAAATTTTCGTATAATCGAATCGATAACTCTAGATTCACCTACTATTTGATCTAACACCTTTTTCAATCCGAGTTTGTCGTAATATCATGGTGATATAAGATAATTTATTCATGTTTAAAGTCTCATTACAGAATAAAAAAAATCTTATAGTGTCGTTTCTGAAATTTATAATTAACATATAAAATATTATTTTTCTGAGATCTAATTGGAGCCTTTGCCACCGGGGTTACTTGTATTATCGCCTTAAGTTTCCTTCAAAATAATAATAATTATAACGTTGAGAATTGCGAGTCATCACTATTATAAATTACGAAATCAAGTCGCTACCCGGCCAAAATTACAAATCTAGAATTGTAAAATAATCAAAATACTTTTATCTATTAAATTTTAGATCATAAATTGACAATAAAATTAATTTCGATGATTAAATTAATAATTATTTAAAATTTTAACTATAAATTAAGGATAAATAATGATTAAATTAGTGATCAATTAAAATTTTTTATTATAAATTAATGATAAATTTAAAATCAGCCCTAAAATTAGGGGTGAATTTTAAAATTAATCATTACCGATTAAATTTTCCATAATAAATTACTTTATTTTTCTGATTACTTGGCTCACTTAATCTTTTCTCTTCTTGCATATTAATCTCTCTTCTGAGTCCCTTTGCTCCAAATCTCTCTTCCATGGGCAGAAATGGCGAGCGACACCATCCCTGTCGTGCGGCCATGATGCTACCGTGCCACGCAGCCCTGCCCAGCTATAGGGGGCAAATTTTCTATCTCACTTTGTTCTATGTCCCGTCTATCCCACTCATCGACAACAGCCGACGAGTCGTCCAATCATCGATCGGACACCACCGGCAACTTTTGACCGCCGCCTCGAACAAAACTATATCTTGGGGGTATGGTGAACCCGTCGGGATCACCGCAATTTCGATTTTGCCGGATTCACCATCAAGGTCAGGATAGCGACAGATTTTGTGTATCCGTCACTAATAGCGACGGATTTTAAATAAATAATCCGTCGCAAATAGCGACGAATACATAACTCCCTGTCGCAAAATACCGGAACCAGGGGGTGACGTGTGTAGGAGTAATTAGCGACGGAAAGTCAAATATCCGTTGCAAATAGCGACGGAATAGTCAAATATCTGTCGCTATTTGCGACGGATATCGTATATATCCTTCGCTATTAGCGGCGGATGACTATTCCATCGCTAATAGCGATGGATGTAGAAAATATCCGTCGCTAATTTCTGAAATTTTCCAGTAGCTTTACTTCGCTTTTCTACTTCCCATATTACATTCAATATATACAAAAATATTCAAATAACAACACAACAGATATCCAAATAAAACACATATAAAACAATAATATTCATATTCAAACACATACAATACATACATACAAAACACATATCCAAACATATGTATCAAATACATATTCAAAATTCATATCCAAATACATCATATTCATATCAAAACACTTGTATCAAATTAATATCCAAAAGAACACAGAGTCAATATATATATGAACACAAAGTCTAGTAGAAAACAGACACATCAAAATTGGATCAAAAAGAATAACATTTCTGCATGAAAGAAGAGAAACGATATAAATAAAAGTGAAATACAATTATAAAGCAATTTAAGAAAAAAAAATAACTAGTTATCATAAGTGATATACAAAATCTAAATAACATTTAATGATATGTAAAATATCCAAATATACACACCTTTAAACCAAACAAATGCCTGAATTCAACTCTGATAATGGAATTTGTAAACGAAAATGAACAAATAAGAAACATTTAGTAATGCATATAATAACAAACCATATACTATAATAATTTGATTTTTAAATGTAAAGAAAAAATATAACATACCACAAAAATGTCTCTACTAATCTGGGATATCCTCAGGATCCTACGTCTCCTGAGACTCAAAACGAGGAGGGGCGGGCATCTATGCCATAGGCGATAGGGTTGCTGCAAAAGCTTACATGTGACGCACTAACGCCTCAGTGTGTGTCTGGCGGACCCGTAATTCCCTCAGCTTTGCATCTCTCTCTGCGTCCCTTTTGGTTCACGTTGTCTCTCTTTGTTAGGACCAAAAGGAATTTAGATATCACTACAAAAAAAAGGGTATTCTGCAACAAATTTTTTCGACAAAAGATTTTCGTCGCAGATTTGCGATAAACTTTGCGACAAAAATGATATTCGTTGCCAATTTGCAATAAATTTTGCGACGAAAACACTATTGTCGCATATTAGCGACAAAAATTTTTCGTTGCAAAATTTGTTGCGCTTTTGCGACAAAAATAATTATTCGACGTAAAATTTCCAACAAATTTTTTTTCGTTGCAAAATTCACGACGAATTTAGTATTTGTCGCAAATTTTGCAACGAAAAAAAATTTGTTGCAAACTTTGCAACGAAAATGAATATTCGTCGCAAAATTTGCAACAATATTTTTTTCGTTGCCAAATCGTTGCAAAATTTGCGACAAATTTAATATTTGTCGCAAACTTACAATAAATATTTAATTTATCGTAAAAATATAATTCGTCGGAAAATTTGGATGGTATTTGTTTTGATTTTTTAAAAATTTAATTCTGCAACAAATTTCAAAATTCGTCTATAATCTGCGACGAATTTCAAAATTCATTACAGAATTTGGGACGAATTCTGAAATTCGTCGCAAAATTTTGAATTTTTAAAAAAAATCCTAAATACCTTCAAAAAATCATAAATAAATGTACGGAGCTCCGAATTTCATGAAATAAGTTTCTACGTGCTCATAGCGATTTCATCATGAAATAAATGACGTCAAACTTAAATTTTACCGGATAAATTTATATAAAAAAAATTTAAAGCCACAAAATTATATTTTCCAAGTAAATAATATTTAGAAAATTACAAATAAAAATATATTATGTAAAATTTAAGTTTGAGGTCATTTATATCACGAGGATATCGATACGAGCACGTAGAAACTCGTTTCGTTAAATTCCGAGTTCCGTAGGTCCATATATGAAATTTATTAATATTTTTTGATTTATTTAAAAATAATTATTTGCGATGAATTTCGAAATTCGTCGCAAAATTTGCAACGAATATTGAAATTCGTCGCAAAATTTCCAACGAATTTGTAAATTCGTCGCAGATTAAGGACGAATTTAGAAATTCGTCGCAAACTTGAAATATCCGAAATACATTCGAAATGTCGCAGATTGAGCTATAGAACTCGGAATGTCATGACACAATTTTCTATGAGTTCGTATCGACGTACTCGCGATATAAATGATCTTAAACACAAATTTCAATAAAAATTTTAGGGATCAATGAAGGATTAATATGAAATTGCTTATAACAGTTTCAGACTTAGAAAAGTCTAACTAAGTCATCGAAGATATAAATAATTAACTATGAAAAAAAATATATTAACAGAAATTCTCGAGCTGAGTCTCCCGAGTAGAATTCCTGACCTGAAATTCCCGAGCTGAATCTCCCGACCTGGAATTCCTAAGCAGAATTTCCCGACTTGGAATTCCCGAGCAGAATCTCCCGAACCGGACATCCCAAACTGGTCTTCTCAAGCCGACCTGGAAGAGTTGCTGAGGCCTACGTACCACAATTTTCTTGAAACAGATTTGTCCTCTTCCGACTGTGCTTCGAGGATCCGATGGACATCTGTTCCTCAAGATAAAATAACGAGACCACGGGCATAACGAAGCACCGGTTGCTCATGACGAATTGAAGATGTACCCGAATGTTACCGGGAGAAAACACACGAACGAGATGGAAGACAATTGTTCTCAGATCCGAACGTCTGGGGGTTACTGATTTTGTATTAATCAACATTTAATGCATCCGGTACATTTGAGCAAAAACAAATTTCGCAAGTAGCAAAATGTTGATTTTTGCTCAAATTTCGCAAGTAGTAAAATGTTGATTTATCTGCTTGGACACATTTTGCCCCAATCGGTCAGGCATTCAATGCGCGTAGGTCGTGCACGCACACGAATCTGCTTGGTTCAGTGGCCCCGGATTTGCACCCCCTGCCACCCACGCGTGAGAAAAAACTTCTCCCTATGTATTTGTTCACAAATACCATGCTTGTGAAATAATATAAATCAATAATTATGCTTTGAGACTCCCAATGTGGGACTAAAGTCCCATTCACAATGAAATTTCTATATTCTTCACCTCCCCTTTCCATTCATTTGAAACTCCTAACGTGGGACTAAAGTCCATTCACAATGAAACTTCTTTTCTTCCCACCTCCCTTTCCATTCACAATATATCCAACATAATTAACATATATTTCCTCCATTTCCATTCACAATATATCCAACATAATTAGCATATAAAATATTATCTTTACAAGATCTAATGTTAAATCGTAAAGATATCATATATTTATTTGGTTTAATAGTCTTCATTATCTATTAATTCTGATTGAATTGGTGCCTTTGCCACCGGGGTTACTTGTATTATCGCCTTAAGTTTCCTTCAAAATAATAATAATTATAACGTTGAGAATTCCGAGTCATCACTATTATAAATTACGAAATCAAGTCGCTACCCGGCCAAAATTACAAATCTAGAATTGTAAAATAATCAAAATACTTTTATCTATTAAATTTTAGATCATAAATTAACAATAAAATTAATTTCGATGATTAAATTAATAATTAATTAAAATTTTAACTATAAATTAAGGATAAATAATCATTAAATTAGCTATCAATTAAATTTTTTATTAAAAATTAATGATAAATTTAAAATCAGCCCTAAAATTAGGGGTGAATTTTAAAATTAATCATTACCGATTAAATTTTCCATAATAAATTACTTTATTTTTCTGATTACTTTGCTCACTTAATCTTTTCTCTTCTTTCATATTAATCTCTCTTCTTAGTCCCTTTACCTCCGGAGTTATAGTGCAGCGATACGATCACTAGTTATTATCGCAGACATCCACAGTTCGATCCTCAGCTACGACATATTTATAAAAAATTTCTTCAAATGGGACGCGAATCCTGAGATGCTAGATTTCTAAAATATCAATCACGAACGCTTTTTAATTTATCCGATTTGATAAAAAGTTTTTATAAGATCGAATCAATCATTCGAGATTAAAAAATAATCACGTTATAAGATCGAATATTCAAGTTTCACTCTTTTATATTCAATTTTCATTGATGTATATTTAATTTTCACTCTTTTATACTCAATCCATTAGGAAGTGAATGCAAAGAAAATCTTAAATAGGGAGTGCATGTAAAGATCAAATGAGGATTGAGGAGTTTTCTATAATTTATCGAAAAAAGAAAAACAAATCGAAATAAAAAATAAAATCATTTTAAATTGCAAAGCAGAAATCAGGTACTGGGTATTATCTTATCCATAATAATTTTAAGATAATAAAGTATTAAAGTTGAGCTAAGTGGAACTCGACAGATATTTTAATTAGAAAATTCTAAATGTGATGTTATTTTAATATATATATTTTAAATAACATTTTATTGATATGGATAAAAATAGTTTTATTTATTTATTTATTATGATGACTATTTTGAATGCATGGTTAAACCCTAAAAGGATTGTAAAGGATAATTTAAAAATACTATATATTAAGATTCAAATTTTGAATTGAAAAATCAAAACTGAATTATTATTATTATTTTTCTTTTCAATTCAATTTTGATTTTATATAAAATTTTAAAATTCCAGTCCACCGTAAGAAGTTTTTTGTTTGAAAGAGTAAATTAAAATTATTCAAAGTTCAGAAGCATGATTCAAAACTACATAATAAAGGGCAACACGATGCTGCCCTACCATGTGAATGGGATCCCTACTCGATCATGCATGGTTCGCCCACTTATTTTATTAGTTAACATTGTGCATACTCATTATTTTTTTTATAAAACGTAACAAATTTTTAGATTGTTGATGAAAAAATTACTGAATTTGAAATATATAATCAAAATTGTCGGTTGAGTGACCTAAATGATTATCTCAAGTTGATAATGGGGATTGGTTTTTGCTAAACTTTAGATTCTTTTTCAAAAAGGTTGGAGCCGCCAACCCAGTGGCCCTCTGGTCTCTGCCCCACAAGTATCCAGAGCGGGAAAATCACGGTGAATGCTGGGCAAGTTAAGACACCCAGGTGCGAGGGATTTTTTTTTAAACAGCAGCCGAGGTTCCACCCCTCGTTCATACTGTCGACCCTCGAACCCACGCCCTCCATTTCAAGTGCGAGTGTCTTAACCAGCTGATCCAGCCCGTGGGGGCAAAAAAAAAAAATACAGATAAAAGAAAAAAAAATTAAAGTTTAAGGTTACAACATATCTTCCGAACATAAAGCCCATCATCCACTGTATCCTTGAGTGCTAAACTTTAGATTCTTGAGTCTAAGTGGGGATGTCATCTAATTGATCCCCGAGTAGTAACGCTAAATTTAACATTTTCAAGACTAAATTTATATCTCACTTGGTATCTGATTGAGTTTAACATATCAAAACTTCCCCCGCTCAACATCTAGTAATCAGTGTCCTATTGAGATGTTTTGTTGTCTAGTATTCAGTCATCGATGACCTGTAACGGCTTCCTTACCAAGTATCCAATTAATTTTTGACTCACTTGAACTTCCTCATCAAGTATCTGATCAACTTTTGACCAACATAGACTTTCACTAACTATCTCGTTAAACTTCCGATCACTAAGTGTTCGACTTTTCTTGGCTCACACTGTTGGTGCAATCTTGGTTAGGTCAGGGTTGACCTAGTTTGACAAAGCTCAGGTGAGCTTGAGTCTAGCAAGCTCGGGTGAGCTTGAGGTCGTATGTTTCGATGTTTGACATTGATGTTTGTATGTGATGATGTTTGAATGTCGTAGGAAGTCAAGTGAGTCAACTTGACTGAGAAAAGACCTAGTGGAACTAGGCACACCTAGTGGGACTAGGTGAAGTCCAGGTGGATCAGGGAGATCGCACGCTGGCATGGGAAAAGACCTAGTGGGACTAGGCACACCTAGTGGGACTAGGTGAAGTCCAGGTGGATCGGGGAGATCGCACGCTGGCATGGGAGAAGACCTAGTGGGACTAGGTGAAGTCCAGATAGATAGGGGAGATCGCATGCTGGCAAGGTGGAAGTCTACCGAGAGACTAGACCTAACTCGAGTGTTAGGCAAACCTGGTGGGGAATCAGGTTAAGTCCTAGTTGGGAACTAGGCAGAAGAAATCCAGGTTGGTCAAAGGGGTTGACCGTGAAATCGAGGTTGGTCAAAGTGGTTGACCGTGAACACAAGTTAGGTTGGTCTCAATCGATTGGGTGATCGATTGGGTTGTTGTCTCGCGAGAACAAGAAGGATCTTAATCAATTGGGTAATTGATTAAGAAGGACTGTAATCAATTAGGTAATTGATTAAGGAGGATCTTAATCAATTGGGTAATTGATTAAGAGCAGTGGTAATCGATTGGGTAATTGATTAAGAGTAGTGGTAATCGATTGGGTAATCGATTAAGAGAGTTTTGTTGCGAGAACAGAAGGTGGTTGAATCGATTGGGTAATTGATTCAGCCTTCCCTTAATCGATTGGTCAATCGATTAAGGGCAGTGGTAATCGATTGGCTAATCGATTCAGGTTCAAAAACTAGCCGTTGAACGGCTAAGATGACGTGGTAATCGATTAGGTAATCGATTGGGAAACCCTAGGCGTCGGGTATAAGGGTTTTCACGCAGGTTTTGAGCCACAACTCTTCTCCCCTTTTTCCTCCTTCATTGGTGCCATCTCAAGGGAAGTCTTGGAGGTTTTTGCTGCTGCATTTCCAAGGTTCTAGAGGCACCCACAAGCTTGAAGATAGCAAGGAAAGCAAAGAGAGTTTATTCATTGTAAATCTTGTAAGATTTCATTTTGTGTTTGCTTTGATTCTTGTTGTATCTTTGTGAAAGCTTGTAAGAGGTTTCTCCACCTCAAGAAGGAGATCTTTCATAGTGTATGAGAGAGTGAGGAGAGTGGATCCTTGGATTAGTCACCCGACCGGGGTGGATACCAAGTAAATCCTTTGTGTTAGCGTTTGCTCGAGTCTTCCGCCGCCACAAATCATCACGGAGCAAATCGGAGCTAATCACCCCCCCCCCTCTAGCTCGCCTACCGGTCCCAACACACACAACAAAAAAAAAACAACAAATAGCGACGGACTGATTCCGTCGCTATTCCGTCGCTAAACGATAATAGCGACGGAAATAGCACCGTCGGCTCTAGTCCCGTCGTAGGTCGGGATAGCGATAGATTTTGTGTATCCGTCACTAATAGCGATGGATTTTAAATAAATAATCCGTCGCAAATAGCGACGAATACATAACCCCCCGTCGCAAAATACCAGAACCAGGGGTGACGTGTACAGGAGTAATTAGCGACGGAAAGTTAAATATCCATTGCAAACAACGACGGAATAGTCAAATATCTGTCGCTATTTGCGACGGATATCGTATATATCCGTCGTTATTAGCGACGGATGACTATTTCGTCGCTAATAGCGATGGATTTATAAAATATCCGTCGCTAATTTCTGGAATTTTCCAGTAGCTTTACTTCGCTTTTCTACTTCCCATATTTACATTCAATATATACAAAAATATTCAAATAACAATACAACAGATATTCAAATAAAACACATACAAAACAATAATATTCATATCCAAACACATACAAAACACATGTCCAAACATATGTATCAAATACATATTCAAAATTCATATCCAAATACATCATATTCATATCAAAACACTTGTATCAAATTAATATCCAAAAAAACACAGAGTCAATATATACATGAACACAGAGTCTAGTAGAAAACAGACACATCAAAACTGGATCCAAAAGAATAACATTTCTGCATAAAAGAAGAGAAATGATATAAATAAAAGTGAAATATAATTATAAAATAATTTAAGAAAAAATATAACTAGTTATCGTAAGTGATATACAAAATCTAAATAACATTTAATGATATGTAAAATATCCAAATATACATACCTTTGAACCAAACTAATGCCTGAATTCAACTCTGATAATGGAATTTGTAAACGAAAATGAACAAATAAGAAACATTTAGTAATGCATATAATAATAACCCAGATACTATAATAATTTGATTTTTAAATGTAGAGAAAAAATATAACATACCACAAAAATGTCTCTACTCATCTGGGATATCCTCAGGATCCTGCGTCTCCTGAGGCTCAAAACGAGGAGGGGCGGGCATCTATGCCATAGGTGATAGGGTTGCTGCAAAAGCTTGCATGTGACGCACTAACGCCTCAGTGTGTGTCTGGCGGGCCCGTAATTCCCTCAATTTTGCATCTCTCTGTGTGTCCCTTTCGGCCCACGTTGTCTCCATTATCGTGAGTCGAGTCCGCAAAGCATCATTCTCGTCCCGCAATTGACGAACCTCACTAGAGGAGGAGGAGGAGGAACTTGGACATCCCCTAACCCCTGGAGCTCTCATCTGATTATATGTGATTTTTGCCTGAGAGCCCAGACCGTATAGGGAGGTCTTCCTCCTTCCACTGACAACATCATAATAAATGTCATTCACCTGGTCAGTGGAAAGAAGCTGTGAATCCTCCCCCTCTGTAGCAGGCTGAGACACCTCTACAACTCTAGTGGTCATTGCTTCCTGCGAAATAAGAATTAAATTAATCTCTATAAAATGTCAAAACAAATATACTATAATTAATATAGTTACATGAATTATTAAGGAGTGTCGATCGACAAATGACCCATCTTTTTTCTTATGGGTTTTGCTGAATACCTCCCAACTAGTGAGAGGTCTTTGTAACTCAACAACCTGTATACAAAAAATACAGTGTTTAAATATATCCAAAAAATATAAAGAATGTTTATTAATCAAATTAGGATTCTAAATTATTATCCAATTTATTAATCAAACATACCTTAATTAAATGGAACATAATTAAACAGAACCCTAAATTATTATAGAATTAATTAATTAAACAAAACTTAATCAAATTATTATCCTAAATTTTTATCCAATTAATTAATCAAATAGACCTTAATCAAACAGAACTTAATCCTAAATAATTAACAAAATTAAAAAGATTAATTATTTAATAAGTTTAATTAATTAAGAGGATTAATAAATTAATCCAGTGACCGGCGGCACCAACCGCGCGGGGCCGCAAGAGACGCAGGAGAATGATTACACTAAATCGTTGTGTACCTATACCAGAGGAGGGGTTCGTCGGAGGAGAGGGCGCCGAGGACGATAGAGAAGAAGGGGGGGGGGGGGGGGGGCAAATCCTCTGAACGCGCGACAGCGAGGGAGAGGGGGTGGCCGAAAATAAACCTAAAATAGCGATGGAAATGGCTTGTCCGTCGCTATTAGCGACGGATTGTTAATAGTCCGTCGCTAATAGCGACAGATTTTTATTTGTCCGTCGCTATTTGCGATGACATTGACATTTTTCGGCGCTAATTTAGGGTATTTGACCTGTATTCCAAAATTAGCGAAAGACAATTATAAAATCCGTCACTAATCCCGATTTTTTTTATTGTGCTCTTTCAATTATTGAGATACCCTTTCGGGTAATAGATGTACCTTTCTTAGTATGATTATTACCGACTTAATCTCGTAGATCATCGAGTTATCACTTCGGATATCGACAAACCCCTTTTGGATTAACTTATTCCTATGAATAAGAATATTAAGGTTAAAATGAAGATTAGTCCTTCTTTCCTTAAGAAGATATTGCCCCACCCAGATGCTTATGGTTTATCGACAATCGTATCCCAAGATACAATTAATTGCGTCTCGAAATAAGAATATTCTAAATTTGAAGCTTCGTTGAACTTTTGAAGCCTTGAACTCTTAACAAAGGAGAGAGACAAGAGAACTTCATAGTAGAATTCACAATTTGAGAATTGAATGTGTTGAGTGAAAGAAATGAGGTTTCTTTTACATGGAAGAAAGATTACACTCAAGAGGTGAAAGATTTCTTTACAGGTGAAGATGTGAAAAGACATTGGGTGTGTTTTCACTTAAACCTTATTAATTATCATTAATTAATTTGATTATTAACTTTAATTAATTAATCTGATTAATAATTTAATTAATTTAATCTAAATATTAATTAATCAATTAATCAATACTATTTTTAATCAATCAATTAATCAATGATTCCTCATGAATTGGCATTTACACAAACTCAAATATACTCGAGTTAATGTTTATATAATCGTATCTATGAACCCAACTCATTACAAGTCTAAACTTTCGTCTGATTATACTGGACAATCTTTCATTATATATTAATTTCTCATTCACTTAAAAAATTAATTTACAATAATTTACACATGAAATAGTCATCTTATCCCTATTTAATTTATCATAAAAACTAATTTTCTAAAGTTAATGACTTTTGAATGAAAATACTAAATGAAATAATCTTTGCTTCAGTATAAAAATCTGTCCGGCTCGTTGCTTTGAGGTCACAGTATATACGGTATTTTAGGGAATAAGTATATCCATTTTCAAATATGAAACCCAGTGCAGTGCTTTATTTCTCAAAATCGTCTAATTAAATACACAACAACAACAACAAACAAACAAGCAAACAAACAAAATTAGCCACCACCGAAATCCATCGCTAAACGTAAATAGTGACAAATTAATGACAGAAAAAATATCATTGACTACAACATCATCATAGCCGAGGACGGCGATGGAACATTTTGTATGATCACTAATATCGACGGAATATAAATATCCCTGAAGATGATCGTGTGGTCGGCAAGTGGGGGTAAATTGCCCCTGAAAAATAAAAATAAAATCTTTTGTTCTTTCTAAACAAAGATAGCGATTAGTTTCACAATAATATTAATAGATTAATAACAAAACAGAAAAGAGAGAGGCAAACAGAATTACTTTGTTTACAATTCAAAATGTTACTAATCCAAGGTAAAATGAAGCGCAATTCTCCTGAATAACTTCTTCGGACGGAGAAGCCTCTTACACGATGAAAAAACTCAGAAAACAGAGAAAACTAAATTGAATTTTGTTTACAATTGATAGATGATTTGGAACTGAGCTCTAGGGGTCTATTTATAGCCCTGGTCAACTATATCCAAATGTTGATGTGGCACAATAGGGGCGCCTGAGTGCTTAAGGGTGCTTGACACGTGACTTGAATGTTATCCGCTGTGCAACGTTCGCAAACGGCTAAGTCTAGATGAGTTTTCACATCTTGGACCCCTGTATGCATAGGGGCGCCCCGCGCCTGAGAGCATCGGGACGCCCTCATTCACGAGCGCCCGAGTGTTTTCGGGCGCCCAAGTGGGTTTGGGTCATTCCAGAGTTGGGCTTTCCGCAGCACTTCTTGAGTGATTTTAGGCCTTCCAGAGTCGGGCTCACCCGAACCCTCCTTCGACCTACTCCTCGAGCGATCTTCCTCCGGCTTCTCGTCTCTCGGACATCGCGCGCGTCCTTCTCTCTCCACCGGCGTATTGACCTCTGCGTCACTCGGATGCACCGAGCATGTCGGCTCTCTTCTCGTGCCATCCTTTTCGACCGCTACGTCTTTCGCTCGACTTCCGACGTTCCTAAGTTCCTGCACACTTAGATACAGGGATTAAAACACAACAAGAACTAATTTTACTTGGTTGACCATATCAAAACCAACCTGAGGTACTTACAGTCTCGTCGTAAATATATAGCGACGACAAAATAACGACGGATATAAACTATTCCGTCGCTAACTAACGGAATCCAAATGTTATTATACGACTTTATAGCGACGGAATCAAAATGTTATGTCGCTATATAATCAAAACTAATTACTGATAATTAATTATCCGTCGTTATCAGCAACGGAAAATTGGTCTATCCGTCGCTAATGCCCATGCAGCATTACCATTGTTGGCATAGATAACGACAGATTCAAATACATATAGCTCTCTATGACAATACCAGTTATAATAATTTGGAATAAATCGATACCTACAGATATGTGTTTTCACTGTATCCTTATCACGGAAAGTTGTATTTCTATATTTGCGTTGATTACGTAAACACTTTAACTTGGCCTCATTCAAACACTCAAGATGAGACTTTGCAAAGTTTATAAAATCTTCAACCCCAGCAAAAAATTCTTCACGGATAAATTCATTATCAAACCTATTATACATCCATATCTTTTTCATATACATTGTAACCTAATATCAATAAAATATTCAATATGGATACTCATGCAAACATATTTAACTACTTTAACAAATGTACATAACTAATTAGTGTCTTATATCAAAAAGATACAGCTTAACTACTTTAACAAATAACAAACTAGCTAAACTAAATTCCAAATTTGATTAGGTTCATCCTTAATTGTAATGTACATCAATTACCCTTAACTACATCAATTACCCTTAACTACTGACTAGTTTTTGATTAATGCAAATTAGTTTCCAATTAATCAAACTAACACTAGCTTAGTCACAAAACAGAACCGATATTACAATCTACAATTCACGGGATCTAGCTCCATCCACCTACAATTCACGGTGATGATCCTACGCCTGCCGCCGTGCAGCTGCAGGTGGCCGCGCGTGTGGAGAAAAAAATCTAACTTACGTACCTGTGATCGGAGGAGGAGACCAACAAAGGAGGAGACACCGGAGGAGGAGATCACGAGCATGTGCATAATGAAAAAGAGCCCCGACCGAAAATAAACCCTAATGATAGCGACGGACAATTCAAATCCTCGCTATTAGCGACGAATTTGATTTGTCAATCGCTATTGGCCGGACATTGGTAGCCAAAATCTTGAGAAACCCTAAATTATGGCAGATGATTTTAATTCTTCGCTAAAGTCAATTATCTTTTTTTTTGGTTTTTGTTGTGATATAAATATATATTAGCATTGTTTTATGGAAATCAAAAAATGATTATTTTATTCTAATTTATTCTCCATTTCACATAATGATTGATCGTAACGTACGTTAGAATTGGTGATAAACAATTGTTTTTTTACTGAAAATAATATAGCGTGATAATTATTTAAAAATTCCGATTTGACTCAGCGTTCTGAATATTTTACGGGACCACGTTCTCGACTGTAAAATTATAAACTGAATATTCGTTCATTATCTCCCTTATTCACCTCCTTGATTTCTATATAAACCCTATTTATTCACCTTATATTTACGCCGGAGATGTTGGCCGGCGACAGGGCCTTAGAAGAAGGGGATAATTCAGTCAGCGATGAGCTGCTCGACGAGTTTTTCAGCGAGGCGGCGGCTCCGGGGCTCACCGCCGCCTGCAACTCGTCGGACTTTTTCTCAGCCGCCCAGTTCAGCGATTTCTTGTCGGACGGCGTCGGGACGTTTTTGTTGGACGACTACATCCCACCCTTTTCACTGCCGGATAATCCGATGGATTATTCATCGATCGTCGCCGCAGAGTGCCGAGCCTCACTCAAGGCTAATTTTTCCGGTGATCTCATCTGCTTGGTGACTTAGATTTCGTTTGACAACAATATCTATGTTTTTTTTTTAATTTCTATAATTTTTCTTAACATTTTATTGTGTGCGCGAATGTATAGATTTACATCTAACATTAATTCAAAGCTCTTCATATTTATAATTTTCTCTCTTGCCTGTCTTATGACACATCAAGTGTGAATTCACACCAAAAATTTAAAGCTCTATGCATTTGGGTTGAGCTAATCATAAGTATGAGTGCATCTGAGCACGCATTGGGTTCGACCATAACTGAAAGATCTGTGGATCAGGTAGCAGACGAATCAGGGATGACCGGCTCGGCCCTACGGAAGACGGTCTAGAAGCCCAACGTCCCAAGATTCGCGCTCTATTTAGGAAAAAAATTTCTATAAAATACAACCATAACTGCAAAATGGATGACCATCTTAGTGAGCTAAGATTGCTCAGTTGATGATCTTTTGATTTATCTACTTGGTAAATTTAAGCACAATCTATGCACACTTACAAAGTCAATCTCTAACATATTTGTCCTGGCATGGTTTGTTGGCTTAAATCTTTTCGGCCCCAGGTGTCTTATCCGATCAGTAAACTATGATTTGCTTCCCTTTAGACACCTGTGGGGCAGGGACCAGGGGACCGCTAAGGTGACGGTTCTATCTTTTTGTTCTAACATATTTGTCCTATTTTAAATTTAAATCTAGATCCTCTTATATATTGTTTCTTTGATTTTTTTTTTCAATAGAACACCTGTGTGCCAGAAATAACTTCTTTTTACCCAATTACGAGTGATTTCTCATAAAAGATAACGAAGAATAATTAGACAACTTTGACCTAAGTCATTGGGTATTGGATCTAGGTCAAATTTGAAAAGAAAGTTGTTAGTTGTGATTTGGACTAGCAGCTTTTAAATATGGCGAATAAAATTTCGATTCAATTGAAATAACTAGATTTTCCAATGGTCGTAATTAACTAGATTTCATTTATTTTTCTGAACATTGTTTTTTGTGTGTGCAAATGCATAGATTTTCATCCAAAACTCTACGTATTTCTAACATTAATTTTTTTATGTTGGGTTAGTCACAACTATGAGTCCACACTGGGACGCTTCAGGTTCAACCACAATTACAAAATTGGATGATGGTCTTAGTGAGCTAAGATGGCTAAGATCTACAAAGGTGAATTAGTAGTGACTTGTGCACATTCAGAAATTAATCTCTAGAATATTTATCCTATTTTAAATTTAAATATTGATCTTCTTATTATTCCTTGAGTGTAACATCTGTGAGAGAAAGAAAAATAACTTCTTTTGCTTAGTTACGAGTGAGTGACTTCTTACAAAAGACAATGAAGGATAACAACTACAGAAAGATTTGTATCGGTTCAATTTGTTCCATTATAATAGTAAGAATGTGTTTTCTAGAAAATCAAAGAATGAAATAAAATTATTTTTTAGAAAACGAGAAAATACAATCATACGATTGTAGTTTGTACGTTTATTTTTTATTTTCATTTTCCACATAAAATATAAGGAGCGTTTGGTAGGTTGTTTTCTATTTTCATTTTCTATAAAAAATATGATTTTTTGGAAAACATGTTTGGTTTGTATTTTTCAACCTTGTTTTCCAGAAAAAGATATAGCGTTTTCTGGAAAACTAAAAAATGAAAATAAGTTATTTTCCAGAAAATACGATTTTCTGAAAAATGAAAATAGAAAACGAAGCAAACCA
The DNA here is from genome assembly GCA_024364735.1 of Boesenbergia rotunda. NCBI lineage: Eukaryota > Viridiplantae > Streptophyta > Magnoliopsida > Zingiberales > Zingiberaceae > Boesenbergia > Boesenbergia rotunda. The sequence goes on along the minus strand of JAGFNQ010000872.1, from coordinate 22,705 downwards.
AACGCCCCCTAATTTTTTAGAAAACGCGTTTGGTTTGTATTTTTCAGACTTATTTTATAGGAGGTTCTAATATATATTTCTTTATTCAAAAGATTATAAAAATGGATTTATAAATCCAATTATAATGTCTGATTTTAAGTAGAAGGTATTACAAAACCAATTATAAAAACCATTTTGAGAGTCAGGGAAATAACTAAGATAATCTATTTAATATATAAATATTATACGTTGAATTATATATGAAACAGTTTGTATTATTTTAAGTGAAAGTTTTTTATTTTGTCGTTTTGCAGGATGACATCAGCGGTGAACCCGACGTGTCCAATGATGATTTGCAGTGGGTTTCCAGTATCTTCGCCGAATCTTCCTTCTCCAGCGAAAACATCCAAAAGACTCCCGCCATCTCCGCCGGCGTCGATGAAAACTCAGACACCAGGTCGCAAGCTGCCCGATCGGAGGTCTCTCACCCCGAACTCGGCAGTAGCAAACCAGGCAGCAAACGCCGCAACGATGACTCCCCCATCTCGACGTTGGATTGGGAACTGATCGGTGGCCGCGGATATGAGAATTGTAAGGCGGCGAATATTACGACGGCGCTAAAGAAGAGAAAAGCGGCATGCGGGGCGGCGGCCGCTGCGTCAGAAGGGCTCAGGTGCCTACACTGCCAGACCGACAAGACGCCGCAGTGGCGCACCGGCCCGGCGGGCCCCAAAACGCTCTGCAACGCCTGCGGGATGCGGTTCAAGTCCGGCCGCCTGGTGCCGGAGTACCGCCCGGCCTCCAGCCCCACCTTCGTGGGATCGCATCACTCTAACTCCCACCGGAAGGTGCTCGAGCTCCGACGTCAGAAGTCGATCCTCGATCAGGAACACGGACAGGAACAGAAACAGCGGCGGCAGCTTCTCGGAACCTGCAGCCTTTCCTCCGTCTTCGGCCTTGCGCCGGCGACGCGTCCTCTTGATGCGCTCTTCCACGGCCTCGGTTCCGGAGGTCATTTTCAATCATCGGAAGAATAATGACCTTTTGATGAGGAATTAAAATAAAAGAATTCCCTTGCTCGAGAATAATTTCCGAATTTACATGAGGTTGGTGACTTGTGAGCGAGAGTAAATAAAAAATTATAGATTGAAAAAGCGTAAGTGATTGAGGTGGTGTCCATACTTAGATGGTAATTGAATCCTTTAATCACGAGTCAATACTTATTTGGAGTTCATAACATGTCCCGATGTTAATAATGTGATGCAAATTAAGAGATAGAAGAATGAAGATGATAGAGATAAGAGGTTATATATCCTCAACTTTGTGAGGACGTACTAGATTTTTACCCGTCAAATAAGAATATCTTGTATGTACTCCAGGTGAGTTTTAATATTGTTAACCGAGTTAAATTAGGTCTTATTATATTTGATCCTTGTGTCTAAGTGTGCAGGAGTTTAAGAGCACAGGAAGACGAGTGGAAGATACGGCAGTCGAGAAGGATGACACGGTAAGGGAGTCGACGGGCTCGGTGCATCTGAGGGATGTGGAGGTCTGCGGAAGAGTACATCGGTAGAGCGAGAAGGACGTGCACGACGTTCGAGGGTAAAATCACATCAAAAATTTGTGATACTTGACAATTTTAATTCAAACAAAAATTTGAGAATTATGCTTCCCTTTAATTTAATCCTTTTTCCCCTCATATATTTGATCACATCAAAAATACAAGTTGAGGGTAAAATCACCTTTAAAAAATGTTTAGATTAGATTCTTACAAAAATTTGACTAAATTTTGAAGGATGAATTAAAGCGAAGTAAATGCATTTTAAAAAAAAAATCATGCATGGGAAGTTATTTAGATATCCAAAATTTTCAAAAATTCTTGAGAATATGTTAAAGATAATGATTAGTCTCTAGAAAATATATTTTTTCAAAAATTATTTTTAAAATTAAAAGCCCAATTATTGAAAAAAAATTCAAAAATTTATATTTACTCAAATTTTTATCCATGTTAAAAATTTAGCAGACTCATTTCTATAAAAATTATCAAAGTAAAATAAATTTTCTAACTAACACCCCGTTTGGAAAGTTTTTAAACAATAGAATTGAATTGAATTCTATCAAAAATTGAATTCTAGCGGGAATTGAATTCAATTCTTATGTTTGGAAGGAGTCGGTAAACAAAGGAATTGATATTTGGAATGAGTCTAAAACTAAATGAATTTGTTTGCTTTTACTATTTTACATTTCTAGGTTAGGAATCAAACATTATATTTATGTTAGGTTATTTTAGTATTTTCATTTGTTGGAATTCAATTCCCACACCAAATCACACCTATTTGGGATGGAATTGAATTCCTTACACCCTGTTTAGAAACTTTTTAAGTAAGGAATTGAATTAAATTCCTTCCGAAATTGAATTCCAATTCTCATGTTTGGAATGAATTAGTCAAAAACAGAATTGAATTGAATTCCTTGATTTGAAATTAATCAGAATTGAATTCAATTGTTATACTTTTACCATTTATCCTTCACCAAAACTAGCATAATTTAACAATCCTAACCCCAAAATTTGTATGAAAAATTCCTTCGTCTACATCTTTCACTCAATCAGATTGGATAAATCACATGTATAATAAGTAACCAAAAACTACACTCTTATCATCTTTTAAGAAAAAAAATACACAATGAAGCAGTCTGCATTATAACCAAATTTTCATTGTAATATTGACTCTCGTGCTGTCAGATTGCTAGTCACAATTTCAAACCCTTTGATCTAGGATCATGACATTCCATGTGGATTTGACAATAAAACTTTACATCTCTTTGTCAGAACGTTGATGTACCTGAAGTGCAAAGCACTCTTCATTTTTCACGTTGCTCCTTAACTTTCACAATCATGACCTTGCCAACCTCGAAACATCTCGAGAATGCACTGAAAGCTTTCTGACCACCAGCGATCAATTCATTTGTTTTTTTGTCTTCGCGGGCATAGCTGAACTCGGGTGTTAGACTGTAGCACAGGAGTAAGATTCGAATCCCGTTGTCATTTTTTTACATCACCAGTTCATTTCCTTTTGATTTCACTCTACTAAATTTCTTAGTATTAAAAGTTCCGAAACGTAGGAACTAGGAAAGTTACGATGTGTGAATAAACATTTCTTAATTTAGTCAGCGTTGATTTGTTTTATTAGAGAGGGGTGATTTAGTAATTTGAAATTCTGAAGGGAATTCCCTTCACAAATCAGACCTAAAGAGGTCTGATTTGTTTTGAGGGGTTTGAAAGGAATTGGAATTCAATTCCTTACCAATTCCTCCCTGAAAATGTATACCAAAGGATGGAATTGAATTTCAATTCCCGAAAGAATTCAATTCCACCCCTTTCCAAACAGGGTGTTAGTTTTGTTGAATTTCAATTCCATGAGAATTCAATTCCTTCACTTAAGTTACTTCCAAATCATGGAATTCAATTCAATTCCTGGATGGAATTGAATTCCATGGGTTTCCAAACAGGGTGTAAAAGGAAATAATTTTGAATTTAGAGTTGATAATTTTTTTAAATAATAATTTTAAAATTAGATTTCAATTTCAAATAAATTTGAAAATTTTTCTCAACATTCAAAAGATGATCCATAGATCCTAAAAAATTGAATTTGATGAAATTAATTTTTTATGTATTTTTTAAAATTAAAAAATAGGTTTTCAAATGAAAAATTATAATAAATCTGTTTAACTATTAAAAATTTTGAAAAAAGATTTATGAATAGCTCACAACGAACTCTATTATCAAAACAATATAAGACTAAGTTTTCTGCAACAATTGCATATTCGAAAAAATTTTCAAATGCACAGTAAATAAGCATTAATTAACAAAAATTGATAAACAAGTGCTAACAATTTATTATAGATTTTGGAATCCAAAATAAATTCTTACCAACAGGATTAATAAAAAATTTAGATGGAATATAAGTCCTAAGAATTCTTACAATTTGACCCTTGTGATATCATAAATACCAATCTAGTCTTCCAAAATATTTAACTTTCGAATTTTGAAAATATTTTGAATATACATGGTTATTTTTAAGTTTTTCTACTTTAGCCTACAATTTCTCATTTTCTAATTTTAATTTATCATACATTTCAAGCGGATATATAGAAGCTAGTTATTTTTTCAATTCTATTTTTTTTTCTAATTTACATATCGACTTCATCATAGCTTTAATACCTAAATAAAGTTGATTAGGAGGTAGAAAACATACCTCACTTACCATATTTTTTTCGAAGTCTGAAGCTCTCCCTTCGTCGCTGTTGTTATCTTCTGACATGACTCCCTCTTCATCAATGTTTTTTACTTCTTAGTCGGTGACCATCAACGCTAATCCGGCATATTCTTTAAGATCAGACTCATCCGATGAAGAATCGCCCCACGTGGCTTTTAGGTTTTTGTGTTTGGCCTTGTTGGATTTGTTCACTTTTATCCTTGGGTAGTTCTCCTTGATATGTCCTTTTTCCTCACAATTATAGCAACGGATCTTCCTTTGCTTCTTACCCTACACTTTATTAAACCTTTTAGCATTAAAATACTTAGATAATTTCCTTACCATGTACGTCGTGTCTTCTTCATCTTCTGAAGATTCCTCCTCGTGCGAGATCTTCCTCGTACTTAGGGCTATGTATCCATCTTACTCTTTCCTGTATATCGAGATTCGTGAAGTTCTAATGTCGAAAATAGTTGCTCTAAGGTACTTACCTTAAGATCTTTAGAGATCTAGTATGCGTCTATTATGGAAGTACAGTCTGGTGTCCTCGGGAATACGTTTAAGGCATACATTTGTGCGTCACAACTCGTTACCGTTTCTCCGAGGTTCTTAAGTTCCGTGATCAGCTATTTGATTTTGGTGTGCAGCTAGGTAACTGATTCTCCTTCTTCCATTCGGAGGTTGTTGAGTTGGTTGCGGAGCACATCTCGTTTTGCTAGCTTTGTTTCAGAAGTACCTTCATGAAGCTCCAGGAACTTTTTCCAAAGTTCCTTTGTTGATTTGTAGGTGTCGATACAGTTGTCTTCTTCAGTCGGTAGAACGATTAGCAGATGAAACTCTATTTTCCTGTTGTCACAAACTCCGCTTGCTTCTTCTTTGTCCACAGGCTTTCGTCTTTGTCTTTATCGTCGACGTCTTTGGGAACTTTAAAATTTTTTTTTATGATTAGTAATAAATCAAAGTTAGGGGGCGCTTGGTATGTATTCGGGAATGGGAATAGGAATGAGAATGATAGAGGGGTTAATGGGAATGAGAATGACAGAGGGGTTAATGGGAATGAGAATGACAGAGGGGTTAATGGGAATGCTCTTCTGATCCCAAGTATGCTTGGTTTGGCTTAAATTAGGGAATGAGTATTATTTAATCGGTTGACCTGATCCACGGCGACGGCGACGGCGGCCGACGGCCGACGGCGACGACGGACGGCAACCGGCGGGTAGCGGCGGCTTGGGCAAAGATGAAGCGAGACTTGGGAATGATATCCTTATTTTGATATCCTAGGGGGGAGAGGGATATCAAAAGGGGGATATGATATCCTTATTTTGATTCCCATTGAGCCTTTTGAACACCTAGCCAAGCATCATATATGGGAATGATTCCCATTGATTCACCTACCATGCATCATATATGGGAATGATTCCCATTGATTCCCATTCCTTACCCCCTAAACCCCCCAACCAAGCGCCCCCTTAGTTTTAAATAATACCTACATTCATTTTTTTCACATAGCGAATTTCCCCTCGAAGTTTGACAGGTAGATAATTGGTCCGACCATTTTGTACGTGCTTCAGTTGGCGGTCTTTATCCTTGCTTTGATACCACTTGTTGGGATTGTGTAGTCGGCAAAAGGGGGGGTGAATTGCCCTTGCAAATAAAAAATAATCTTTATTTTGCTAACAATAATAGAAATTAATTTAATAAGCAAAACATAACATAAAAGAAATTATAACAGAAATAAAACATGCACAACAAGTTACTTGGTTTGCAATTAAGATGTTTGCTAATCCAAGACAAATCAAAGCTCGTTCTCCAAATGTACTCCTTGTGGCGGAAAAGCCTCTTACACAAATTTGAACTCAGAAAAATAACGAAAACTAGAACAGATTCGTGAACAAGTGAATTGATGAAAAGAACTGAGCTCTGGGGTTTATTAATAATTACAATGAAGTTTATCCGATTGCTGACGTGGCCGTATACGAGCACCTGAGTGCATAGGGGTGCCTGACATGTAGCTCAAGGGTTATCCACGTCGCAATCGGATAAATTTCACTAGGGCTATAAATAGACCCCAGAGCTTAGTTCTTTTCATCAATTCATTTGTACACAAATCTGTTCTAGTTTTCATTATTTTTCTGACTTCAAATTATTATAAGAGGTTTCTCCACCCTAAGGAGTACATTTGGATAACGAGCTTGTATTTACCCTAGATTAGCAACCATTCTGGTTGCAAACCAAGTAATTGATTGTACCTCTTTTTCTGTTATAATTTCTTTTATGTTATGTTTTGCTTATTAAACTAATTTTTTATCTTTGTTAGCAAAACAAAAGATTATTTTTTTATTTGCAGGGACAATTCACCTTTCCCCCTCCTACTGACCGCACAATCCCCAACATATCCTTATTTGGACAGTGAAATATTGCTTTCCTTGGGCGGTATTTGTCTAGTGACGTTGTGAAAGTGACTAATTACAGATCGGAGCAATAGAAGGGTTTGGAAAAGAATGGGAGGAGAGTGTTCTTGCGAAAAAGGAGCCGAAAGTGAGGATGAGATAGAAGGTGGAAGTCGTCATCGGGGAAGAAAGGGCTTTAATTTGGCCATGGAAATAGTAGGTATTGGAAGCAGTAGAGAGAGATAGGGAAAGTTGGGGTAGGTGATTGATCCTGTCTGAGACAGCTTACTAATGAACCCTCAGTGAGTTGGACTTGAGGTTGACTAAGTTGTCGATCTCCCAAGAGAGATAAGGGCTGGTAGAAAGATTCACCAAGGTTGGATGGGAGAGAAAAAGGAGGAAAAGGTTAGAATGACGACCGATGATTCCCAGCGTAACCACTCTCAAGTCAATCTCCCTTTGAGGAGAATGAAGCGGATGAAGAAAAACAGTAGTTTAGGGTTTTTTCCAAGTCTAATGTGTACGCGCACCTAAGCCCGCAGGAGTGAACAATATTTTATAGAGTTGTCGCCATACTCTCACGTTCTCCACGTGTCCCAAGATCCACGATTACGTTACTCACATTTCCTGAAATAAATAGTTACATTGTCCACCTCTTACGGACTAAACAATTATGTTTTCCACGTTTTTCTAGAAATAATGACTATGTTGTCTATATTTTCAGCGAGTGATAACTTATTATCTAGGTTGCCAATAGTCGGGTGTACTAATTCGAATCTGGGAAACTTGAGTCGGGAATGGCCCGGGGTCAAAGTCTATTTTTTGTTAACTTAAAGCAAGTGACAATGCAAAACTAGATATGACACTGAGCTGGAGAGTAACCCGAAGCCCAATGTGAATCGAGTCAGGAACGACATGGAGTCAACTTTGGCACTGAGTCAATGAGTGGCCTTCTGTTGATTTTAATCACCACCTCAGTTGGATTATTGACTTTTCTTTAACCGCATAGCACCCTATTAATTTTAAGACTTATATAAATCAATTATCTTATCAAATAATCTTAAACAAATAGTCAAATACGAAAGTTGATTAAGCTTTTACTATTAAACAAATACAAGAGTTGATTAAGCTTAACTTGTTAATATTCATAAATAAAAATTATAAATTATTTATGAATAATATTTATGTACAATATTCAACTAATGAATCATACTTCTATTAAATTTATAAATAAAATAAATAAATAAACTTATACTATTATGATGTACTTGGTTCAAGTTATTATATATACACACACATAGGCACACTACAAGCTTATTCACAAATAAAAAAAATAAAATATAGAAATATCAAACAAGCTCCAATTTAGAGTTTAATAACTTTTAACTGAATCAAACTCAAAAAAATAAAAAATAAAAACAAACTTAAATAATTTTTTTTACTAGATTAGTTAATTTTAAAACTCAATTATCTTATCAAATAATCTTAAACAAATACAAAAGTTGATTAAGCTTTTGAACCCAATCTGTAATAAGCTAAATGTTAGGTTGTGAATTCAAAATTTGAAAACTTAAGGGGTAGTTGTAGTGGGGTGGATTTGTATTTTTTAAGTTTAATGGGTCGTTAGTTGCATCGGGTGGGTAAACGGGTTGGAAAGAATTTAAGGTTTAATAATTTAAGCAGGTATATTTGAATTTCCAGTAGAAGAAAAAAAAGTTGCGGTGAGCGTGGATCGAACACGCGGCCTTCTATCTTCAGTCTGACGCTCTCCCAACTGAGCTATCCCCGCTGACATTTTGTCTTATAAATGAATTATAAATACCAAAATAATCAAACGGATCGATAAAAATTTATATCAAAACAGAAAGATAATGAACCGAGAAAGAAAGTGATCGGAAAAGCAAACCTCAAGGACATCCTCAGGATAGATCGATTCATTAGGGAAGATACGCCATCATCGCTCTCTCCTAACTTTCCTTTTTCCTATTCTTTATCCGTCTTTTGCTCCGTTCCTCCTCCCATTGACCCGCGCACCACCGCCCCTAACCAGTCGCCGGAGTGGACATTCACTCGCCTCACGACGAGGAGTTCGCCAGCGTGGACCTTTGCTTCCTTCGTCAGAGGTATGATTTTTCTAGTGCGTGCATGCATCTCTTCTGATCTAATTACATTATGATTGTATCTGTAAGCACGAAACATGTTTGATGTTCAAGAATGAATTCAACACTTAAAAACTGAATAGCATAAATATTTTCATTAAATCAATTTATCAACATGTAGGACATCTCATTTGACACACACAGGTTCCAACATAAAGACAACAAACAACAGAAAACACTAGGACCTATCGTCAAAAGTAAATTCTGATGTGAAAAAAAAGGGGGGAAAAGAAAAAGAAAGAAAAACGCGCGAAATAAGACAGTCAGAAGTTCTCTAACTATGCACCAGGGACTGCTCTTGTCCGATCATCTATATTTGTGGTAAACAGGCTTGTACATGAAGTTCTCCGCGTATTTCACCAGGTCCTTCGGCCGTGGGAATTGACTTGCCAATCCTTCAAAGGGTAATAGCCAGTTTAGCACAGGTTTGGAAGATTTTTAAGCTGAGAATATAATAAGATGGAGAAGAAACTCACCAAGTTCATATGCTTTGGCTGCGACATTCGCAGCGATATGGGCAGATATCTTCCTTATGTTCGAGAATGGTGGGTAGACCATTCCTTTGTCCAAGTTCTCCTGTGTCACCTGTTGGGCTAAAGCTTCCGCTGTCGGATAGAAGTTACCACAATTATACTACTTTCCAAGGTTTTGTAGAAAAATATGGAAATGTAGCTGAATCAAAAATTCACAAGCAAACCAACTTTCCGACTGGTTTATGTAACATCAAGTATGCATACACACAGAATTCAACTCATGAACTTACATGCTGCAAGCAGCATGTCATCATGTACACGGGTTGCACCAGAGATCACCAACCCAAGGCCAAATCCTGGGAAGATGTAGGCATTATTTGACTGGAAGAATGTAAAGTGGCAAATGTCAGTTCGTGATATTAAAAGTCCATATGCATTTATCAATATAGACTGTTGAAGTTGAGAACAAATTAAAACCTGTCCAGGCACAAGAACTTTTCCATCGTATTCAACTGGTTCAAATGGACTTCCACTAGCAAATATCGCTCGACCCTGTGAATGAAAGCATGGTTTTAGTGAGTAGGAGTAACCACCATAGTAAATCAGGAATAAGCACCTATGCGACTGTAGCCCTGAAAAGCAAAAAGGAAGATTACCTTACTCCATGTATATGCTTCTTCTGCGATACATTCAGATTGCGAGGTAGGGTTGGATAGTGCCAAAATTATGGGTTTCTGTAATGGAAGTAAAGCATCTTATAGATTGAATAAGATACTATTCAAACATGTATGAATTGTTATTGATAACAGGATACACTTAAGGATCTAGTAAAGGTATGGAGTGGAAATTAACCTCATTAAAAGTGGACATCGCCTCAACTACCTCCTTCGTGAATGTTTTCCCCACTCCAGATGACCCAATTAAAATAGTGGGCTTGATAGCCTATGAAATTGAAAGAAAAAAATGAAGGAATATTTGAAAACTACTCTTAGCAAATTTACAAGGAAGCAGAAATCTGTTTGAACTTCCACGAGTTTCAGATAGTAAAATTAACAAAATATCTTGGAGAAATAAATGAAAATACAGAACTAGAGAAACCACTTGAAGAAAAAATCAACCCAAGTTGAAGAGACCGCTCCAGTCATAAAAAATTGATAACTTAAGATCCACAGTGGCAAGGAAAATATATATGAGATGATAGATAGGCTCAGACCTTTATAGCAGCTAAAAGATTATCAACAGGCTCATGATCATGCGCCCATGGTTGCTTAAAGTGTTGAAGAGAATCCTTGCGCGAGTTCACAATTAAACCCTGCAAAGTGTAAAGCATTGCCATAATAGAAACAATGATCAAGGAAGTAGACCAAACAAGTTGTATACTTGAAACTAGTACAAACAAGGTCCAAGATTCTCTTCCTAACCTTAGAATCCACCATCCATATCCTCTTGCGAGTCTCTTCCACTGGAGCTTTTGTCTACAACAGCCATAAGAAAGACATAACCAATGAGCCAGTATGTAAAATCAACCTAAGAGCCCCAAAATCATTCAGACAAACATAATTAAAAAGACTAAGTTAAAAACCTGTTTCGACATCTCAAGAGCTATGAGTTCTGCAATACCGGTACCAGCCTGCAAAAAGTTGATATGATGAAGGCTCTAATAATTGATATAAAACACAATCAGAATAAGGAAAAGATTGAAAGTATTAATAGCATAAACAGAAGAAATACAACTGAGATACGTTCAGCTAATACATTCCCGAAACATGTGCTCAGCATAGTGCATAATTAAAGTAACTTATGTGGCATGTGTATTAAAAAACTAAGTAGCAAGGGCAGAAAATTCCACCTCATATATGGCAAGCGCTGCATTTCAATCTATACCACAAAACTAAAAAGTTCTTTTTTTTCCTCTCTTTCATAAAGTAGAAGCACCACTATCATTCTAACAAATAAAATCCTAATTGGCATTGATCCTCATATCTATTTGTCATATAACTATTTACATTGCTGAAATTGTAATAAGGAATCTAAGGACAAGGCATAAATCAATTTGGAATTCATACTGACAGTATGAGGCACTAAGATCAAAAGACAAATATGAAAGTTAACAAAATCAAAGTCAAAACACATTCAATAGACCAAAATGAATCAATTGAGAATAAGGACACCTCCCCAGCACCAAGGAATAAGAAACTGTGCTCTGCCAATGTTCCGCCAACTATTTTCAAAGCACCAAAAAGACCAGCAAGCACAACAGAAGCAGTGCCCTGAAATGAGAATAAGCATATTGAATGGTTCATAAACATGTGGAGATAGCATAATGTTAGTGAATCAAGTTAAACAATTAGAACTGAAAAAGGAAGTTCCTAACTGTAAAATAGTAAGGCTAAAATCAATTACCTGTATATCATCATTAAAGACAAGATGTGTTTTACGATATTTGGCAAGAAGGTCAAATGCATTATGGTTGGCAAAATCTTCAAACTGAAAAAAGAAAATATAAGACAAAATTGAGAACGAAATAACATAGAATAGGAGAAAACAACAAATCTGCAACTAGTCATCAACCTGAATTAGTACTTTTTCTCCATATCTATGTTTCACAGCATCCATGAATTCCTCTAGTAACTCTGCATATGCCTAAAAGCAACGAGAAAATAGGTCTAACAGAACTTACATAAAACATGAGAAAATAAAACATATGCTTCCAGACAGTACTTGACCAGTAGCCCTTCTTTGCCTCAAGCCAATATAGAATTCATCATCAAGTAGTTGTTCATTATTGGTCCCCACATCAATAGTGATAGGCAAACACTGTAAATTATAAATTCGTTTTAGGAACCAGTAAATTAGAACGTGCCACAGAAACTAGCAGAGACCAAAAAAAAAAAGTATAATAAGGATCATACAGAAATAAAAAAGCTAAAAAAACAACTTACAGCAGATGGACGGACTCCGCCAAGAGCAGTATATAGAGCAAGTTTGCCCACCGGAATTCCCATGCCCTAGAAAATTGCCATTTAACAATTTAAAAATACATGTGAAAATGAACCCAACATAATGGTTTATATGTTAGGAATGATTATTGAATTCCAAGTATAATATTACCTGACAACCAAGATCCCCAAGACCCAAGATACGTTCACCATCTGTGACCACAATAACTTGAATATCCCTTTCAGGCCAGTTTTTCAATACCTCGAGAATCCTTCCTCTGAGAACCCAATTTTATTTCATGATTTTCAAAAATTGGATTAGGAAAGATGCCAAGCGACATAATAACTTACTTCTCATTCAAACTGATATAGAGGCCCCGAGGATGCCTAAAGATAGAGCCATACTTCTGGCATGCCTCGCCGACAGTAGGCGTATAAACAACTGGAAGCAATTCTTCCACATGGTCAATGAGGAGTTTGTAAAAGAGCTTCTCATTAAGCTCCTGGAGATCGAATCATAGGTATACCAAATGAGGTTGGAAAATATTGGCAACAATTAATAATGTAGATTAAATGCCATTTATCTTAGGTACCTGCATATCCATCATCGCCATATACCGTTGCAAGGGTACCTGGTACTGGCGAAGATTGTGCATGATCTTTTTTTCCTGTGGGAAAAAGATGCAAATTCCAGATCCACAACAAGAAACATAATTGTGTTGCTTCTAAGATAGTTTGCATTCTAAATACATACAAACCTGCAGCTCTTGAGAAATACACACGGGAGGTAGGAGACCTCGCAAATAGTGGGCATCTCTCTCTTTCTCATTGAATGCGAGACCTTTGTTGTGCTGCGGATTCCGCAACAATGTATAACCACTATGAATGATAAAAAGAAATAAGAAAGAATTATTATAAAGCTGATTGGATATACCCTCATCGAAGTACCCAGTACACATAAGCGAACGGCTGAGAAATTTTAGGAAGATGTATACATATGTTATAATTATGAGGAAATTCTTCATAAAAGCTGATTGAGTATACATATGCATAATATATGTCAAAAAGGAGAGGTAAACATATATGGATAGTCATTGGACAATAGACTCTCAACAATCAAAATTAATCCCTAATCATAAAATAAAATAACAAAGTAATAAGCACATCAACTGTTGGCAACTCAGTCAAGGTGGCAGCCAAGCACCTGCAATGAAAGGAGGGTATACTCTCAACTATGGATGGAACAACATCCCACACCATTCACAAAAAGAAAACGAAAAAAAAACAGTTGGAGCTTGTAGATCACTTTTAACGACCGTCTCCGATATCATCTACTGATGCTCAAACCTCACAAAAATGGCAACATTCTAACACGATCAAGCGGGAAAAAAAACTTGAGAAAACCACGGGATCAGATGCAAGAAAAAAACCTAGCGACGGAGACTGTCCACGGCATCACGAACTGTTCATCCATGTCGACATCATCGCGTCTCATGTCATCGGAAGATTCAACAGACGTCGGCTCGATCTCCTTGATTATATTGTCCATTGAGATCCCCCTCCCGTTCATCTCCCCTCCGCTCCTCGTCTGACACCGCACCGTCGTCGGAGCAGGCAGAGCCACTCGCCGTCTCGACGCCCGAAGTGGGCCTAGGAACTCGTCGCATCGCTGAGAAGACAAAAGCATTTAAAAACCATTCTCACACTGTCGTCACACATCGCAGGAAGGGGAAAAAAACGTCAAGAAAACCTTTATTCAGCAAGCGCCGAAGAAGGCAACGCGCGAACAAAACATCACAAGCACGAAACAAGGCAGAATGTCGAGGGAAAAATTGAAGAAAACAAGAAATATCCATGGGACGAGATTGATTACCAGAACGCACGTTCGATCCAACGAAAGCATAGCGACGAGAAGAGGAGGGAGGGGGTGGGGGATCGATCGCGTCTTCTCCAAGGGAGAGGCGGTGAAATCAATCGTCCGGGGAAGTGAAGGGGGAAGAGCCACCGATGCCGCTGCTTTTAATGACTGTAAGATGTGCCGGCGGATCAGTGGGTCTCCTCGAAGCCTCCGACGTGGGATCTACCGACGCATATTCTCCGTGCGCGATTAAAAAAGACCGCGAGGGTGAGCATACCGTGGACTGTCTCTCTGCCGCTTTTGGATTTCGGTCGCGTGCGGTAGCAATCGGGGAAGGTAGGTCGATTGGGTGAGCGAATCAGAGCCAGCCAGCAGGGATTGCGATCGCAGGGGAGCGTTGGCACAAGGAATCCTCGCCTCTGCGTGCGGCGGCAAGTGTCTTTTACCTGCTCGTCCTGGTTTTCAGCATTTCAATCTAAGAATTTTAAAAAAAAGTTGAAAAAAAAATTAATTATTATGGGCAAAAAAATTTAAAGTTTTTAATTAAAAAACGAGGGACAGACTGTTTAGATATGACTCATTTTTAATATTTTAGATATCAAATTTTTTAAAAAATTAGTAATAAAATTAATTTTTTATTTTTATTTTAATATAAGATTTATTTTCTTAATTAGATTATAATATTTAAGATAAAAAAATTAAAAATCAAAAATAATTAAGATTTAACTTTCTAATTAGATTATATTATTGAAGCTAACAATAATTAAAAATTAAAAATTCTTAGGATTTATAATTTTCTTTAAAAAAATGAATATTTTCTGTTGCATGATATTAAAATAATTATTTTTAAAATTTAGGATTAGAAAAAGATAAATATCGAACTTTTAGATTATAACATTCTTTTAAAAATTTAATATGAGAATCGTCAATTTAGCATTAAGTTTGGGACATGAAGAATATGTGTACATTTAAAAATAGATTGGATATTTTAAATTTGATTTTTAAGTAGAGTTAACCATTAAGGACAATATAGATTTTACATGTGACCCTATTATCTTATAAAATATTTATTTAAATTATTTTATTTTATTAGTATTAATAATTAATATTATATTTTTATTATTAAAAATAAATATATTCGATCAATTAAAAAATATATAAATAATTTTGATTATATTAACATTCATAAAATAATTAAAAATTAATAAAGATTATAAATTAAATTAAATTAAAAATCATTAATTCATAAATTTATTAATTAAAAAATTATTAAATTAATTAAAAATAATAAATTTATTAATTTATTAATTAAAAATATAATTAAATTAAATTATAAATCATAAATTTATTAATTAAAAAATATATAAAATATTATATAGAGAATAATAGATTTTTATATTTGTGATGTGATATTGATATGGTATGTTAAAAAATATAAAAAAAATTAATTGAGAGATTTAACATTTTATAAATTTTTATATTTTTATGTGATCTCTAACACATTAAGAATTATCAAAAAAAATTCATTAGAAATTTAACAATTGAAATACCCTTAATTTTTACTTACCAAAATGCCCTCGCTGATAAAATTCAACGATATTTTTTCCACCTCGATTTTAACGACAATAACTCAATTCGTTGAAAAACATCACGGTCGGAGCGTACGTGACTTTGGATTCTCCGCCCGTTTGCCCAACTACCTACCGCTTCTTGCAGTATCCAATAAATAACTGCAATATTGGACGATTTATATAATAGAAAAATACAAAAAACGTGAATTAATTTTAAGTTACAATTAATTTGCTGCGGCTGTCATCTTGACCTGTGAATTTTGAAAAAAAAAAAATATTACAATTTAATTCTTAACCACCTAAATGTTTAATTTTTTATTATCCGATTAATTTTAATAAATTACAATTTAATTCTTAACCACCTAAATGTTTAAATTTTTAGTATCCGATTGACTTTGAAGATGATATATTCAACTTCACAAAAATTCTCCATTGATCCTAAAAGAAAATCATGAAAATACTATAACAAATAGTTGACAGCTGATACTCACGGTTGTAATGGTGCTTGTAAGATGGTCAAAATTGAGAATATTAGGTAGCATAAGAACATAAGAAGAGAGGGAGTTCTGAAAAAATCTCTATTTATAAATTTATTTTTTATTATCATAAACACAAATTTGGAGGTTAAAATTAGGTGGATAGGATTAATTGTCCCTAAACATTTTGAATTAGGGGAGATTTGGAGATTTATGTTGGTGTCTAGCTTTAAGATCAAAAGTTATAAAATTGACTAAACCTATTTTGCGTCAGTTATCACATGTCATCTATTGGTTATATATTCATTTTTCGAGGAAATAAATGAACTTTTTATTTTTACAATAATAATAGAGTTACTTAATATGTAGCACATTCTTAAATCACTTATATTATACGTAGCACATTCTTACATTCTCATCCAAATAATTGGTAAACAAATTTATAAATATGAGAGGGGATGGACAGAATATTAAAAATTTGATATATTAAAATTTTGGTATGATAATATTATATTAAAAATTTTTGATACGTCCGTATACAATTTAATAATTTGATATTTATTGATATTGGAATTTGAATATAAACTATATAAAATTTATGTCATATCAAAAATCGATATATTAAAATTTCGATACAATAAAGTACGATGTTTTTTATATGCCGAAATTTTTGTTACGGCATACTATAAAATTTCGATATTGGTATACCGTATCAAACCAACTCTATACGGGATAAACACTTTTAAACGTTTCACCAATCTTATTTATAGTTCATCACCTTTTGAGGCAAAGAATAAAAGAACTACTTAATACATTATCAAGATAACTCTCAATTTTGGGTGTTAAATTGAAACCACTCATAATAACTATCAAATTGCCAAAATGGCAAATCTTGATATGATTTGATTTGTATTGGAGATTGAATTTTAATTTTCAAGGTAACGAGAATGAGATGCTGCAAGAAGACAAGCTCCAATGCCCGATCCATCATTGACCATGGTGACCAACACAGAAGCTGAGGCCTTTTCTCCAAGAACTTCTTTCAGTGTGGCGAGCAAGCTTTCTCTAAAGATGGCGTAGTGTTCATATAGCCCGCCGTCTATTGCAAACACTATCCTTTTCTTTGTGTTGCTATTGTTGTGTCCAAGCTTCTTCAGAATACCAATTATGCCCGCAGCAGCAAGACGAGCCCCACGCTTAGCCACGATATCGCAGACTTGGACAACCACTTTCCTCGCTTTCAAGGAGGAGTTGGAGATCTGGAATGACAATGTTGCAGCAGTTAAGAACAACTAATCTGTGAATGCTAAATCGATAGAAATTTAATCAGTTTGGTGGAACTAAAATGCGTCAAGACCCCCAAGAACTCCTGCAGTTTGGCCCCAACAACTTTGAGATCAGCTGAAGTATCATGATGCATTGCTGACATGATAGGCGTCCTACAAAATCATAAAACCACAAGAGATCGTGTTTGGACAAATTAAAAGCATAAAGGTATATGCAAATGCAACTGAATTTTAAAATGTGTTATTTCTGCAATTAATAGTATATTTTATAAATGGATGTGACTAACAAAAGAATGGCAACTCATGAGTGATGAACTATCACGAGATTAGCTTCTTTGATGTTTCCTGATTTCAATGGCCGAGTATGTATGGTGGATCGAGGAAACATCGTATCCAAGAAGGAATGTCAAATGATAATCACATTAACATAGTCCAAGAAAAATGTGAAAGCTTATTTGCAAGGAAGTAACATACAATTTCTAATGCGAGAAAGGAAAGGTTGAAAACTGAGAAGCCATTGTATATGATCTGATAGTCATGGATTTGAGTCACGGGAATAGCCTCTTGCAATGTAGGATAAGGTTGCATAATAGATCCTTCCGGGGATATGTATTGGCGGAAGTGGAAGTTTTGTATACGCCTTTTATATATTTACTAAATAAATGGAATCTACTTTCAAAAGTAGATTACATAACAATAACATTACAAAATCAATCAGAAACAAGATACACGATTGCCACAACAATATTTCCAAATTAAAGCTCAAACAAGGAAGATAAAGTATCATTTAAGCTATTGAAAAGGCTAGTTCTCGGAATAGTTGTTAAATAAGAGAAAGGTAGAGAGCTAAAAAGCTTAACAATCCAAAATTTGAGGCCTTATTTGGATTAGTTAGATAGAGAGGGTCTGTCTGTAAAAAGACAGATTTATAAATAAAAACCTAAACTCTTCCCAAAGAGCAATAATATTGACGAGTATTGACTTTCATATGGTTAAGCCGTCGGCAGTCATTTAGTTGCTTTGCCCACTCAACTACTCATTGTGGTAGTTGCTAAAGTGTGAGCAACTGTCCTGTGCTCGACCACTCATGTGCAGTGAATGTTGGAGTTATAGGCAAACAGTTGACACTCTCACCATTGTTTTCGAGGGATACCAGAGTTGTTGGCGGCTCCCCCTTTTTCTCGGGGTTTTTGGAGTAGTTGGCTCTCCAGCATCCTGTCCACTCAACCATATATACTAGTGGTATTCGTTGAAGTGCGTATAGTTGTCACAACCCTACCCACTCGGGCACACAGATGTGATGTGATGACGGCTTGACTGGCGTCAAGGGTGACACATGTCATTGCATTATATGCATTTATTGCATTATGCATTTTCTTATTTTTGCTGCATTTATATGAGCTATGATTGTTGCATTTGGTTGATATACATATATGTTTTTATATTATGTTATCACTCTATTTCATACATGCTTAGTTACTATTCTGTTTCCTAGAGACTGTACACTATTGTTTCTTTTACTTGTTATACCTTTTGTTATGTCATGCGTTTATCTACTCATATACCCACAGAGTTCACCCGAACTCATCACCCCTCGCCATCTAATTTTGTTTCAGGTAGCAGATAGATGCGTTACTTGGAGCCAGGAGAGGATCCAGTTGCCAGTCCCACGGTATCGAGTTGTTTTGGAGTTTGTCTCAGGGTTTAGTTTACTCTCCACAGTTTCTCTATTTCCGCACTTCCTTTATTTCCGCATTTATTTTATTAATCCGGTAATATCTTAGTAGATTTATGTTTATATATTATTGGACTGGTATGTTCGTTTTTTGACTTACATTGGAGTTTTCTTTTGTATATGGACTCTCTGCTATTTTTATTTTCTTAAAGATATTAACTGTCTGCTATGTTTATATTTATCATTCTTATTAATATAAAATGCGTGGTTGTGGAGCTTTTTATTTTATATTTGTGATGGCTGAACCATTGTATGTGTGAGAGTTATGTATAAATGTCCCAACTTGTCCGCCGTATAGGGGAGATGTTGCCCAGTTTTCGAGCAAGCATGAGCCTCTGGGGATGTGATAATAGTCAAGGTGCTACAACTTTGTGTTTAGGCATCAAATACCAATTGGTATTTGCAAGGAACCATAATAATAAGATGATAGTCAAGAAACATAATTGTGGAAATGGAAACCACATGAAAGGAATAATGATCATATGCATTGAGAAAAGAAATGTAAAATAAATGAATAAGTCATGAGACATATTTGATAGAAAAAATATTCAACATCCATAGAAACTAATAATTACCGTGTGCTATTATGCTAAAAATGGCCATGAATAGCATACCGTAGAACAAAAGTAACTTTAAGTTGTGGAGGAACTTCCTCCCCAAATAAGGCAGCTTCTACAGCCAATCTCAATAGAACTCTTCGGACTATTTCACCCAAATACATTCCTGAAATTAGTTTCTCGTAGATCTGTAAATGACTAAACAAATCTCAAAATTAACAAATCACATAAAACAGGCAGAGAAAAGTTAAACAGCCAGATAGAAATGTTCCAGTAATGACCTGCTCACCAGGGTACAAACTTTCAGCATCAAGTGCTTGATCATAATCTGTTCTTGGGAGATGGGAGGAGCAAAAGTTTCCCCACTCCATGTTAATGACCTACAATGCAAGTAAATTGCCTTGAGTAAACATCCAACTGGTAAAAAGGTTTGTCAATGTGCCATGATATGATTCATGAAAATCTCAATGCCAGTAAAAAACTGCATCAACATTGGATTTGCATGACAAGAATTTCAGAATCCGCTCCCATTAAAGTCATACTCCATCAAGGAGTCCTTACCATTTCTCCCGAGTTAGGAAGTGGACCTTGCCATTTCTTAATTGCATCAGCACGCTCCACATATGCTGCATTTGTGCCAGTGCCTAGTATGATAGCCGCAACAACATCATTATCATCATAGATGCCACCAGCAAGTGCTCCAACTGTATCATTAACCTGCATCAAAAAGTTAACTGTGTACTTGATTTTCACCTATATGATATATCATGACAAAATGAATCTCAATGAAATTAATAGCAAAATTAGAATGGAGCTAACCAAAGCTGTAACTTGCATATCAAGACCCTGTCTCTTCAGTGCCCTAGTTAGTTCACCCACCACATCCTCACCAACCTGCCTTCACAAACAGAATTAAGTCAAAATGCATAATGACCAAATAAATAATCAAAATGGGGTATCATAGCAAGTATTACATCTATGCCGATGTTTTAGGCTCATGCTAATGCTACCTGACAAAAAAAAGGGTACAAAATAATCTATTTGAAATTTTCAACTATGATTTCTTTTTTACTATAGAAAATGCTTGATGCAAAATGATACCTCATAAAGTAGACTATACAAAAGGTAAATTAAATTTTGCATAAGATTTTAGTACCTTTTGGTACCTGATTCTACATTTTTTTTCCACAACTATTGACTAGATTCATTTTTCTCCTCAGACAATTTATCTTCTGTCAATCATCAATAAGATAGAAGGGACTACCCAGGAAGAAAATTAACCTTAATCTTTCCCTACTACATGGTTCATGGAGCAACCCCTTTTGGTGGGATTTACAATTCGCCTTCATAAGTATTCATCTTCTCAAACAAAGGAATTTCCTTAAACAATGGAATGAAGATCCCGAAAATCTGTTCCTTGTCAACACATCAGTTTTATCTCAGCAACAATTGAGATCAACACAACTTATTCATCATATTTTGGAAAACACAGAACATAATTATATTATAGAGAGAAAGGCAAACAGACCGTGCTCTTTATATTGAATTGCTTTGTCCACTTAATGAGAGTGCCGGAAGCAATTGAGGTTTGCTTGACTGGAAATGAAAAGGTAAAGCCAAGTTCTCTCTGCTTTCCTTCAGGAAGGTGAAAATCCGCACCTTCAGAAGCAACAAACTGTGCTAAAGCTGAAGCAATGAAATCAAATAGTTCCTAGAAACATAATAAAGCCAAGAACAAGCAATCGAATCAGATTGGAACCCAAACATGATCTCAGAGGAAGAAAGAACAGAAGGAACACTGGACTTACATCTGAACCACCGGTCATCAAATTTTGAGGGATCGATACCTCCTTACTCTCTTGCTTCACAACACGCCCTTCCTTGCCCCCTAATTGTACGCGCAGTACGCGGAAGTTGGTGCCTCCGAGGTCCAAGGCGTAGAACAATCCCCTCTCATCCCTGTCAATGTGGCAATCAAGTTGGATCTACGAGGAATCAATCACAAGGAGGGATGAGTCGTACCCGGTGGGGAGTTTATCCACGAAGCTAATGAGCATCTTGAGCGTGCTCCCGTCCTCGGACTCGAGCCCGGCGTGCATCTCCTTCGTCATCGCGTCGGCCACCTCCTTGAGCTTTTCGGTGGGCGTGGCGCATTGCTCCTCGAGCTCCTTCAACACCGCGGCGGCGCGAGCCCATCGCCTGTTGGTCCGCCTCCGGTGCTGTACCACCATCGCCGTCACGGCCACGGCCGCCGCCGCCGCGAAGATCACCGCGGTCCCTACCAGCACCTTCCCCATCTCCCTTGAAGGATTTTTTTTTGATGGATCAAATCCTCAAATTTTTCTGTCTGAATTTAAACACCAAATTCACAAAACCCTATCTTCCCCGCAAATGGAATGACACAAAAAAAGAAAAGAAGAAGAAGAAGAGAAGTGGCGGACAAGATAGTTTCGATTCTGCAATGCCAACAAATTGGAGGAAAGGATAGACGACGCAGGAGGAGACTTGATTTTGGCAAAGTGCGTAGTGTACGGAGCAAGCCAAGAATCAAAACGTACTTTTTTTACGAATTAGAATAATTCTACTGTTCATCGTTCCGACCAACAAAACAGAGAGAAAAACAAAATTATCACCTTCGGCGAACGATTGGCGGTCCTCGAACAAGATATTTGAACTCGACAGCGTGCGCAACCGCATCCAGAGGATTTCAATCTCCAACTGTCGATAGTGGAAGATTTTTTTCCCGCGGAAGTTTCTCGTATATAACCAGACTAAATCACGAAACGCTCATGATAAATGATATAAAAATTCAGAATTCGCACCCCATTTAAAAAATAATTTTTAAAAAATACGTCGTAACTAGAGATCGAACCGTGGATACATGAGATATCGATTAATCACCTTATCACCGTACCATAGCACTGAGGGCAGTAAATAATTAACGAAGTTTTTTCAACCTTGGACGATCGACCCGGTCTCACGGAAGTTTTCCACTTATCGTTAGGGTAAATTAGGAGGTGCTCGCG